>JADNRZ010000010.1:1200000-1800000 GCA_015501605.1 Panaeolus papilionaceus | reverse complement strand
CTCCGTATTTTCCGAAGAAGCCTCCGACACCTTGCCTGCACACAAACCATGGGACCATGAAATCAAGCTCAAACCCGATTTCGTCGAGAAATCGTCTAAGGTTTACCTGCTCAACCCGGAACAGGAAAGAGCAACTAAGGAGTTTATCGACGAGCATCTCAAGAAAGGAACGATCCGCCCTAGTGATTCCCCTCAAGCTTCCGGATTCTTCTATGTACCGAAGAAGGACGCCAACTCCAAACTCCGCCCATGCCAAGATTACCGCCACCTGAACGAAGGAACTGTCAAGAACGCTTATCCACTACCTCTTGTCACCGATCTCATAGATAAACTCAAAGGCGCCAAGTATTTCACCAAGCTTGACGTCCGATGGGGTTACAACAATATCCGGATCAAAGAAGGAGACGAATGGAAAGCCGCCTTCAAGACCAAGTTCGGACTCTTCGAACCTTTGGTCATGTTCTTTGGCCTCTGTAACTCGCCTGCGACATTCCAATCGATGATGGACAACATCTTCATCAAACAGATCGACAATGGTTACGTGATCATCTATATGGACGATATCCTTATCTACGCCACCAACGAAGAAGACCTCGAACGATACACCAAAGAAGTACTCCAGATTATGAAAGACAACGACCTATATCTGAAACCCGAAAAATGCGAGTTCGCCAAGACCAGTGTGGCCTACTTAGGATTCATCATCGAACACAACAAGATCTCCATGGACCCCTCGAAACTCGCCGGAATTAAAGAATGGCCCGCCCCTAAAACCCTTAAACAAGTCCGATCATTCTTAGGTTTTGGCAACTTCTACCGAAAATTCATCCGACACTACTCCGACATCGCCAGACCCCTGAACGACCTCCTTAGGAAGGAACGCCCCTTCGAATGGGAGAAGCCCAACAAAACACATTTGACAACCTGAAAGAACGATTTTCCCAAGAACCAGTACTCGCAATGCCCGACCTCGACCGACCGTTCCAAATAGAATCCGACGCCTCCCAGTATGCTTATGGAGCAGTCTTGACTCAAACTGACGCCAACGGAAAACGCCATCCCGTTTGTTTCCTCTCTCGATCATTCTCCCCTGCCGAACAAAACTATCAAATCTTCGATCGCGAACTCCTCAGAATTATCCGCGCCATAGAAGAATGGAAACATTATATCCTGGGATCTCCGCACACGACCACCATTCTCTCAGATCACAAAAACCTAACCTATTGGCGCTCCCCTCAGAAGCTCAATGGCCGACAAGCACAATGGTTTCTTATCTTATCCGAATATGATCTTAACCTTGTTCACACCCCAGGAGATAAAATGATTCAATCCGATGCACTCTCACGACGACCTGACCTAGTCCCCGAAGGCGATAACGAAGAAAACACAGACATCACAGTACTCCCTGGCTCCCTATTTGTCAACCTCATCGACCTCGAACTCCAAGAAAGAATCGCGACTGCCAAATCTTTAGACAAAGACGCCACGAAAGCGCTAGAACTGTTGTTATCCGACAAAAATGTATCTTCAGGAACCTCCCTCAACGACTGGTCCTACGAAGAAGGCGACTATGGGAAACTTCTCTTCTACAAAGAAAAGGTTTACATCCCTAAAGATAACGAACTCCGACGCTCCATCATTCACCATTTCCACGACACCGTTTCCGCTGGACACCCAGGAGAGTTAGAAACGTTCAACTCTATCTCCGCCACACATTGGTGGCCCGGGATGCGACAATTCGTCAAGTCATACGTCAGAGGATGCGCCACCTGTCAACAGTTCAAGATCAATCGCAACCTGACACGACCCACTCTAGTTCCGATTGAACCCCCGAAATCTCTTAAACCCTTTGCCCAGACATCTATGGATCTTATCACCGACCTTCCGCCATCGAAAGGATTTGACTCCATTCTTTCCGTGGTGGACCACGGCCTTATGAAGGGGGTAATTTTGCTACCTTGCACGAAAACGATCAACTCAGAAGGCGTTGCCAAACTCCTAATCGACAACCTCTACAAACGTTTTGGATTACCCGACTCTATCACATCAGACCGAGATCCCAGATTCGCTTCACACGCCTTCAAAGAACTCCTAAAACTCCTCGAAATCGAATCCAGACTCTCCACCGCCTATCATCCACAGACCGACGGCACCACAGAACATTACAACCAAGAAATTGAGACTTACCTTTCCATTTATTGCATCTCCAACCCAGAAGACTGGGTCGACGCACTCCCTATCCTTGAATTCACACATAATAACCGTCGACACTCTGACCGCTGTCACACCCCATTCGAACTCATGTTAGGAACCAACCCCACTCAAATTCCGATTGCCTTTGAACACTCCATTCACCCTTCTGTGGAAAACAAACTTGGGACCCTAGTCCAAATGCGTCAAGAAGCAATCGCAGCCCACACCCACACCAGAAACTGCATGATCACCCGCAGCAAAAATCCTCACACGCCTTTCAAACTCAGACAACAAGTATGGCTAGAAGCGAAGAACCTCAGACTTGGTACCAATAAGAAAATTTCCTCCAAACGTCAAGGACCATTCCCGATCTCCGAAGTCTTAGGACCTGTCACTTATAGGCTTCGACTCCCTTTCTATTGGAAAATTCATGATGTCTTCCATGCCAACCTTCTCACTCCCTACCACGAAACCCCAGAACATGGTCCGAACTTCCCAGAACCACCGCCCGACCTTATTGGCGGAGAAGAAGAATACGAAGTTGAATCTATTCTCCATCATCGGGGAAAACCACCTAACCGAGAATATATGGTATCGTGGAAAGGCTTCCCACCATTTCATAATTCCTGGGAACCAGAAGCCAATCTTGTCAATGCCCCTGATATCCTTTCCGCTTATAAAAGAAGACGCAAACTTATCTAGAACCCCCAACAAATTCGCTCTTTCAACAGCAACAACAACCAGCCTCGCTATGACTCCTAACTCTGCCTCCTCTTCCTCATCATCCACCGCTCCTAAAACTGTCCGCATCATCTCCCCCGCTCAAGGATCATTTTCCGATCCTCGTACTGTTGCTTCTCCTGTCTTCCCGCAATCCATGTCTGACTCCGAATTCATCGCCCACACCAAAACTCTCATCGCCGAAGCAAAGCAACGAGGACGCATCCTCGAAGAAGAAGCGAAGGCATCAGAAACCAAGATCCCTGAAATCCAAGGCCTCAACGACGTCCTTAAAACACTTATCGCTGCCCACACCGTCACCACCAACGCCGCCCTCAACCCCAACAACGCTTCCGCTTGGGAAACGCCCAAAGAATCCCCAAGCACCACCCACGACCGTACCTCCATCTCCTTCGACGAATTCGTCAATATCTTCCGCGACTCGGAAGACTACGAAGCCCTCGCCTGGACTCTCCCCTTCAACGATGCCCTGCTCTCCCCAATCCGTACCATGGACAGTCATATCGCTCAAACCCGTGAACAAGTCCTAAAGTTGTACGCAGCCATCAACGCTCACGAAAAAGCCGCTGCAACCTACTGGAATATTGGTTGCTCTCAATTCGAGTCGTTCTGCGCCGAACATTTCAATAACCCGGTCTGCCGCGACCGACTCATGCAACTTGTCATCGCCCAAAGAGCAAAATACGCCCACTACAAACCCAACGACCTCTACACCTTCAAACGCAACAAAACATTCCTATACGATTACTCCTACCAACAAAACCATTTCCCAACGCTAGAAAATCTTGCTCAACAACCCCTTGACAAAATGTTCGACGGCCTCGACTTCACTACCTGCTCCCATGTCCTCAGTTTAATGAAACGAGGACAAGACTTATGCTGTTCCTGTCCCAACTCGGAGAACCACTTTCGACAAAACTGCCCGAAATATCGCTGTCCCCATTGCAAGAGATACGCCCCCAATCATCTCGCAAACACTTGCTCCAAGAGATCTCCTTCGTCGAACAACAAAGGCAAGAATAAGAAGACCTCGTCGAGATCTTCCAACCCTTGGGGAAAGAATAACGCTTGGGATACCACTTGGACCGACGACAAACCAAGCAAGCAATGGACTCCAAAAAGCAGTACCAACGAAGACGGCACTTGGGCCTATGATTTCTCTGACTACGACGATGACATGTGTGATGAAGCCATCCACAACATCAACACCTGATTGTGGTCAATCAGCCTTAAAAAGGGGTAATGTTACGCTATATCTTTTGTCTCTTACTATGCCCCTATCTTTTCTTCATCTTATCTGAACTATTATCTTATCTTGTGTACTATCATCTCTCTTTGTACTTATAGTTTGTCTTATCTCTCTATCTTTTCCTTTTCTCACTCTATTTCCATTCTCGCTGTCGCTCCACTTCCAACTCCTACTCATGACTCGACTCCTGACTCATCTCTCTCACTCTTATGACTCGTTCTCTATCATATTCCCATACACGTTCCATTATGACTCTTTTGCCCCGTCTTCTGACTCTTATTTATCTTGCGCACAGACCTCTTGTATTGCGCACGGACCATTAGCATTACGTATATAAACCCTGGTACCATACCCTATGTTCTTTAGCTAGTTCTTTAACTACAATAGAATGATAACTTCTACTGGACTTCTTTTACTCGCTCTCTGCTAAGACAATACCATCGAGTGATCACTCGAAGTGGCATTCTTAGTTAGATATTCTTGAACTTTAACGTAACTCACCGAATCGACCCCAGCTTCGCCTTCGAACTTCGTTCTTGTTGACTCTACGGCTGGACTCGTACGCGCTGAACAAGTCAACCGTAACACTGGCACCTCGTCGCGCCCCCGCAGAGAAGTTAAAGTTCCTAGACGTGAGGGGAATGTGTATGGTGAAAGCCGACACCCCACGGACATAGAAAAAGGCATAAGCAATACACGTGAGTGGGAGAAGCAAGTGGGTTCGTCAACAGGTAGCTCCCAGCGACCAACCGCACCAGCTAGGTCAGATCCGGTTTCCCGACCGAGTCCTACCACTCCCATTACTCCGAGCGAGACGCAGACCTTGCCGCCTGCCCCTATCGTCAAACAAAAGGAACAAGCATCCGAGCCATCCCCTGAAGGTTCAGAGGATGAAGCTGAAGTTGAAGCTGATCTGAAAGCGGAATCTGATGACTCAGATGATGCTGATATCGCTAAACTCACTTGGATGGTGGCAGAACTAGCCCGGGAAGGGGGAGTACAACTCATTCGATATCTGCTTCACAAAGCAATACCTTTGAATGATGATCTTCCAACACATTTCCGTGATATCTTCAGGATGAAACCAGAACTGAAGAAGGAGTGGATAGATGCATGTCGAGAAGAACTAGAGGCTCTTCGTCGACGCAGAGTTCTTGAGCTCTGCAACTTGCCTCGCAACCGCAGGGCAATCAAAAACCGTTGGGTCTTTGCTATCAAATCTGATGGTCGCAAGAAGGCTCGCCTTGTTGCTAAAGGCTTCTCCCAGCTTGAAGGGATTGACTATGATGAGATCTTCTCACCAGTGGTTCGTTATGAAACACTAAGACTCATCATGGCCCTCACAGCTTTGGAGAAATGGCATATCCAAGGTCTTGACGTTAAGAACGCCTTCCTTTATGGCGAACTTGATGAAGAGATTTATATGGAACAGCCAGAGGGATTTAAACTCCCTGGCCAAGAGAACATGGTTTATCGTCTCCGACGAGCCTTATACGGATTGAAGCAAGCTTCACACTCGTGGTGGAAACAGCTCAACAAGTCTATGACTGGGCTGGGTTTCAAGCGAGCTCTTTCCGATGCTGGTGTCTTTGTACACAAAGCAGCAAACGGTGACATTGTCATCGCCATTATCTATGTTGATGATGGTCTCTTCATCGGTCCTAATTTGGCACTTGTGCTGAAGAAAAAGACTGAATTCATGAAGATCTGGGAGTGTCGAGATCTTGGTGAAGCTAAGGAATTCTTAGGTATGCGTATTAGGCGTATGCATGGCAACATCATGCTTGACCAAGCAATGTACCTTGAAAAAGTGTTGCAGCGCTTTGGCATGCTTAATGCCAATCCTACCAAGATTCCTCTTCCCAAGGGCTACCAGCCTGTACCTAATCCAGGTACCTCCACTCTCAAACTTCGTCGAGAATTCCAGACAGTGATCGGATCACTGTTGTACCTTATGATTGGCACACGACCAGATATCGCCTATGCCGTCATCAAGCTGTCACAGTTTTCTGCTAATCCTTCTGAGGATCACCTTCGTCACGCAAAGAGCATCTGCCGTTATTTGGCTGGCACAAAGAACTATGCTCTTGTGTACAAGGGAAATCCAAAAGTTGGACTTATCGCTTACACTGATTCTGACTGGGCTGCTGATACCATCAAGCGCCGTTCTCAGACTGGATACTTTATGAAATTGGCAAGCTGTATTATCTGTTGGGTTTCTCGAGCCCAGAAAACAGTTGCTCTCTCTTCAACTGAAGCAGAGTATATGGCCTTGTCAGATTGCGCCCGCCAGGTTGTGTGGCTGCAATCACTCCTTTCCGAAATCGGTTATACTGAACGGAAAACCCCTGTCTGTGGAGACAATCAAGGCTCAATTTTCATTGCCTCTAACCCTGTCCAGGAACGTCGCACCAAGCACATTGATATTCGATATCACTACATCCGTCAGTGTATTGAAGACAATAAGATCAATGCTCTCTTCATTGATGGTGCTGAGAATCCTGCAGACATGTTCACGAAGGCTCTTGATCGTGTCAAGTTCTCCAAGTTCTTGGGGACACTTGGATTAGTCTTCTATCCACAGAAATCTTAAGCACTGAGCACGCTAAAGCCACTGTACTCAGTGAGGGGGAGTGTTGAGATTTAGATCTCATCTTGGATATCTCATCTTAGATAGATCTATAATCTTCATCTACAATCTTAGATACATCTTAGATACATTCCTAGATTTATACTGCATGTACTGCATACTGCATGTACTCTGGAACTCTCAGTCAACATGAGTCATTGAATGACTCACTTTCCTTCATTACTCCAGATACCCCAATAGGCGCTTACATAGACTACCATATTTAGCTACCATTTCATGTATATAAGCACCTTACTTTCTCTCTATCTAAACAACAGCTTTACCAGCTATTCTATTGCTCTCCTAGCCTCTTTACAATCTTCCTAACCAGGTGAGGCAGTTAGTTAGGGCACTCTGTGCACGCTATGCTGTTTCAACAACGATTTGAGAGATGTGGACCTGGATAGACTCCGATAGAATTATGGATATCGTAGAAATTGGTATTGTAATTCCTATAAGGTGGAGGAGGGCAAACATTTATTTGTTGGCTACGAATTTGTACATAACTTGCATCAGAACAGGTTAAGCACATGAATCGTATTAGCTGGATCCAGATAGCATACTCTGCCAGAAGCTGGACAAAAAGACATCAGGCATCCTTCTGGCTGGTAATGGAGATCTTCTATCCTCAAGTCGCGGACTTGTTTTTTACCTTCGCTGCTAGTGGTAATCCCTCGACAGTAGAGGCCTGACTTGTCGTATACAAGTCTGTATAACCCGCCATTGCAAGGGATGTAGCCCCCAGGAGACTGAGGGTGGACGTCCTTGTATTCGGATATCAACATCGGCACTAGCGGTGGGTCTGAGGAGCTCATCTCGGAGAATGGATCAGCATCCTCCAAATAATAAGTCCCGATTATCATATTGACGCCTTCTCCGCAGGTTTCTTCTCTAGACTCGTCGGACAAATACACATGCCTTTCGAAACAAGAAGACGATTGGCTTCCGGTGAACCAGTGATGGATCCCCTCTTCCGAACGACCGAAACTCTCTCCTCGAGTGATGTTAATGTCGAGTTTCCGTTCGGAGCGAGGGCAGAGGTATTCGAGATCATCAGAGTTTCCTGCTGAGTCAGAGTATTGCTCCAATGCCTGCTTTCTTGACACATACTCGTATATGAACGGATTGCAAATCGAAATGGAGTCCTGATGGAGAAAAAGAATATCTTTCTCCAGCAGAATCATCTGGACACAGCTCCTGTGAGACCTGTAATTTGAACGAGAACATGGACAAAAACACTGACCTCCTCAATTTCCGGGCAATCTGTGTGGCATACGATCCACTCATCTGTTTTAAATTTCCAAACTCTCAAGGTGTTGCTGAATAAAAAGGCAAAAGTATCATATGACAGCGATACAGCACATCTGTCACTCTCCTCGATGCCCCCCACAAATTCAAAGCTGTCAAGACGTTGGATGGTGGGCGCATGGTCGAGAAATGATACTTCATATATCTTTGAGGAGTAACTGTGATCTTCTCAGTTAAACAGTCCATCAAGGTCAAAGAGAACACACCTTGCTGTTGTGGAATCACTCGGAGACTCCTCCATTGAGACCAGTGCAAATTGCAGCTTGCCTATGTCGCTGCAAAGATGGGCAAATACTGCAGTTGCTAGTCCGGTATCCAGCTCCATACTAGCGACAGGTTCCAATACCGGAAAGGTATTAAGGTCAAACACTGCGAAAAGTTCCTTGTCGTGGGCGAGCAGAATTCTACCACCGGGAACGAGAAACAGATACTGCAGCTCGGTTTGGAACACGAGCCCAGCGGGAATTGTGTGCCTATTCACAACCTGCGTCGTTGAAGCAGCGCGCGAAGGAGATTCCTGGTGCTCTGAAAATAGTTTCTGCCATTTAAATGGTCCAGTAGCGATGGTCTCGAGACTTGACGAATCGATGGTCTGGAGTTCGTCGGTTAGGAAACTCGGACGGAGGAGGGTTTCTTGTTCACACATCCAGTGAACAGCATCAATCCAGATGGTTTTCTGTCGAGATATGGAAGATAACGTTGTGCATGTCTATAATCAAGTGGATAAGGAAGGACGCGAGGGTCATTTGATCTTTCAGCCATATTGTAGCGTCCTAGCGAAGGTGTAGGTTCGAAATTTGCACATACCTTTCGAATATTAATGATATCTCGAGGCTGCAACTGGGATAAAACTCGAATCAAAATGTCATTAGGGAGGCTTGTCAATATTAAAGGATTCATGATAGCAACTAAGCGATGAGGTGTGAGTAGTCGAATGCCAAACTCAAACTGAGGTCAAGTGAAAAGCGACCCTGAATATGATGGACTATCATGACAGCCCTGAGAATATCTGGGTTTCTTCCTTGATCTTTCATCGTATTGTTTTTACTGGCGACGGTTGACCGGACTTTGAAACGCGGTGGGACACCTGGAAAAAAGTGCGTACGGTTTAGTACGGTAAAAATTGGTACTATAACGCCTTTATGAAGAAAAGTAAACGTGTACTTGTTGACTACTTAAATGTCTATTAAGCATCAGAACAGATCAAGTATATGAATACTATTAAGGCTCATGTTGGCCGAATCCCGATAGCATACCGTGACTCTACCAGAGGCTGGACAAAAGGACATTAGGTGTCCTCCTGGCTGGTAAGGAAGGTCCTGTATTCTCATGTCACGGACTTGTTTTGCACCTTCGCCACCAGTGGTAATTCCCCGACAGTAGAAGCCAATCTTGTCGTAGATAAGTCTGTAGAGCCTACCATTGCAAGGAATGTAAGGACCGGCAGAGTGAGAGTAGATATCCTTGTATTCAGATATTAATATCGGTCCCAAGGGTCGGTCCCAAGGGCTCTCGGAGAATGTGTCAGCGTCTTCCAAGTAATAAGTCCCAGCAATCAGATTAACACCCTCTCCACTAGTGTCCTCCTGAGACTCGTCAGCCAAGTGCACATGTCTTTCGAAGCAAGTATTTGGTCGGCTTCCTGTGAACCAGTGATGGATGCCCACTTGCGAACGTCCGGAGCTCTCTAGTTCGCTGATGTCAATGTCGAGTCTGCGTACGGAACGAGGGGAGAGAAAGTTGTGATTGTCGATGTCTCCCAATGCCTGGATTCTTGACGTGTACCCATATACGAATGGATTGCAGATCGAAATGCAGTCGCCGTGCAGGAAGAGAATATCCTCTTCCAGGAGAATCATCTGAAGGAAGATCTTGTGAGATCTGCAACTGAACATGGACAAAAAGACCAACCTCTTCAACATCATCAGGGCAATTTGTCTGACACACAATCCACTCATCAGTTCTAAATTTCCAGATTCTCAAGGTCTCGCCAAACAAATATGCAAAAGCGTCGGATGATAACGCTACAGCACACCCACGGTCACTCTCCTCCATGTCTCCCAAAAATTCAAAGCCGCCAATACGCTCAATGACGGGAACATGGGCAAGAAACGAGATCTCGTATATCTCTGAGGAGTGCTTATAATATTCTGAGTTAAATAGTATCTTAAGACTAACGGAGACGTACTTTTCGTATATTGAATCACTTTCAGGTTCCATGGAAACCAGTGCAAATTGCAGCTTGCTTAGGTCACTGCTCGGATGAGCATACACTACGGTTAATAGTGCACTAGGCATCTGCATTCTTGCAACAGGCTCATCTACCCGAGCAGTATTGAGGTCGAACACTGCAAACGTTTCCTTGTCGTGGGCTAGCAAAAATCTACCCCCTGGAACGAGAAACAGATATTGCAGCTGGGTTTTGAACACAGATGAGGTGGGCAATGAGCGCCTATTCACAACCTCCGTCGTTAAAGTAGCTCCTGTGGGAGATTCCTGGGTTTCTGCGAATAATTTCTGCCATTTGAAAGGTCCAGTAGCGATGGCCTCGAGCTTTGACGAATCCACGCTATGGAGCTCGTTGGTTGGGAAGCTCGGACGAAGCAGTATTTCTCGTTCACATAATCGGTGAACAGCATCAATCCAGATAGTTCTCTGTCGAGATACAGACGACAACGTTGTGCATGTCTATCAGATAGGATGCAACATGAAACTATTAGTGAATCTTTTGTTCCTCACCCATTTTAGAGATCGTGTTTCAATGATTGCACATACCTTTCGAATACTAATGATATCTCCAGGTTGTAAATGAGATAAAACTCGAATCAAGATATCACCGGTAGACTCGTCAAACAAAAGGAATTCATGACACGTAGCAGCTGAGCAACCTAATCGATGTCAACCGAAGATGCCTTGGAACCTCTGGATGTGAGAATTTGTAGAGCTCCGTCTCACGCTCTGGAATATCCACTTTAGGTGGATAGCAGACGACAGCGACGAACATTACCTGCTCGCTAAGCTTGTGCCTGTCTGTATTGTTCTCTTCTTTTGAAGTATGAAGGTACATATGATCAAGATGCATTCATAGAACTGAATGTCTACATATTGATTGAGTTCATCTAAAGCAATCGCATCTCTTCCCTCTGATCAGATGTAACGTGTATAACAGTAAGAACATGAGGCCTAAGAGGATCCGTATATTTATTTACCTTGTAGGAAAAATATGCACAATCTCCAATTCTAGTCTTAAGTCAGCACTCAGTGTTGCTACCTTAGTAGCTGATTCAAGCCATGCGACGTATAACAACCGGAAGTGGCCGCTAACTGTCAAGGATCACTTTCTTGACCGGGTTCTTGAGCTTAAAAGGTGGCTGTACCTCTATCACAGATTTTACATGAGTGTTCTGTACAGTGTATGCGGAAACATGATAGGAATTTGACTATTTGGACTTCGAGGTAGAAGTGGATATCGTGGGAAAAGTCATGGCATGCAATTGGCGTTGCGCGTCTAATTGCTCAAACTAGGCATCATGAACCATCGTCATCTAACTCCTCTCACAAATACCGGGACTCTCATCGGACATTTCACCAACCATCATCATCACCTTCCCATCATCCGCCTCATATAGCTCCCTGCACAGGCTCCACTCACCCGCCCTCCACGTCTTCTACCACATCAGTTCAGATCCCAACTTTGATATATCATCCAGAGTTAATCTCATTGACACAAAGCATTCCAGCAGGTTTCAACTTGCCCTTACATTGGGGTCTTCACACATATAATTTCACCTCCTAATTCCTCGAGAATTCGACAACCCCAAATCTTACCTAGCCTCTACGGTCCCGTCATTTTTGCTGACAACAGGCTAAACTCCGGACCCCCCCTAGGCTGTTCAGAAATACAACGAACCTGTTGCAGAGAGGGAGTCCTATCTCGTGGACATTTCATACCAGTCCGTACATTCTTCGCTCGTACACCAAGACCACCTACGCACAGGGTCTCCTACGATTGCATCAACTCTGTGACTCGATGAAGATTCCCGAGGCTGATCGCATGCCTATCTCCTCTACTTTGCTCACATCTTGCGTTGCCCGCTGCACGGGCTCATACTCGGGCAAAACCATCAACACATCATGGATGGCAGGTATTCGCTTCTGCATCTCACTAATCAAGTGCCCTGGTGCCAGATTCTCTTGACTTCCTCCCCATATTATGACACGTCCGAAGTTGAACTTTTTACTTGATTCCCTTGAATCCTCCTCTAATTTCCATTCTTGGGTAATCATTTTGTCATCTAAGTTAGGTTGCAGCACAGCTCTTCGGGGTAGCCACCCTGTCCTCAGTGCGTCATTGTGAGCTTTGCTCCTGGTGTCGTCCGTTGGAATATCTCCTCGGTCCCCAAGCACTCATATGCAGGTGCGGTTTGACTTGATCTTCCAACCCGCTCCGGTTTACTGCAACCTCACCTTTCCTTGACTTTCCCTTTCTCTCATATCTAGCCATACCGAGCTATCACTGCCTAAGAGCAGCGGAAACCAGAACTTATGTCGTCTTTGCGCTTTTGCGTGGCGTGAGAAAAATGGTGGTGCAGTACATACAGAGGGAGGTGTCTTGCAATTGTATCGCCTCACCACACTCGAACATGACGACGCTGGTCTTCCTCGCAAGTTCTGGCCATTGCGTCTTCTCGAGAACAATGTGGAGCCCTTTCCGCAAAAGGACCTAGTAGCTCCCGCTGACGACTCACTTTCACGCAGGTCGGGGAGAAAGATGAGGATCTTTGGGTGTTTGCCCTGGCGAACGAACTTTCCGCCTACAAGCGGATTCCACCTAAATTGCGTTTGCGTGAAGGAGATCATTTGCAACCACCACGATTCCTCTACGGCTGGCTGATCACGCATCAAGATCTCCTTAATTTCGTCAATTCTCATAAACTCCAAATCGCCTCAGACGCGGATATGTACAAGAAAGTCTTTGGCCTCAGTCTGACTGTTGTCACCAAAGGGATATGTGGTGTGCTACGTCGCGAACGTCCAGATGCTATGGCAGCCCCCACTGTAAACGTCAGTTTAGAAGCGGAGCTACTTGGTGGGACTCCGCAGCAGCCCGAATCTTCATTTTGTATTGCCATTGCAGATGCATACAAAACTGGCAACCGCTTGCCAGCGATAGAACATGTTAGGGCATTGGCGTCTTTGATTTCCCCCCCGATGGCGTGAGGTGGTATTTGGATGCTTTACGTAAGAACTGGGTTCAGCAGGCGCATCAGCAAGTTGGCAATTTACTTGTTCGCTTTTTTTCCGCTTGTGGGCTTTCCACAAGCTGAAAACCAGAAAAGCGGGTGATTTCAGGAACAATCTCAGCCATATTTGGCTTAGTCTCTGGGAGAATTTACTCAACTTTTTGAAAATCAGGACGCGGCTTTCCTAGCTTGCGACTTTTTCGTTTTTTTTCGCTTTTTTTCGCTTGCGCAAGCGAAAAAAAATAAAATGCCCAACTACTGATGACTCCTAGAATAACCCACCTCAAAGTGAGACACTTATTACGCGGGCTTATGCCGCATAGATTCAAATTTTCACTGCTATATCCATTAATTCCTGGTGCACTTGCACCAAGACAAATCCTTCAATCGCAAACTCCCTGATTATCTGTGTACCAGCAGCAGGGCGGGTTATTTCACCAGAACTACGAGGAGGTTTATGCCAGCGCTCAAGATTCCGAATCAGCTCCTCACTGTGAAGCAGGGTGGTACGTTGACTTGACATCGCCAATGCAGTACTGGTTACCCCAACTGAGTGCGCCAAGAAAGATGGGAAGATTGACTTTGTTTATCTGCATGGCCTCGATAAGTTCGCCCTGCACGGTGACTATTTGCATTTAATTCACGACGTTCTCTGGTAGTTGACCTCCGAACTTTTATTACTTTATCGGGGGGGGATCTTCTTTTTGAGGCACGACGGGTGCCGGGTGAGCTATTTCGTTGAGGATGGGATCAACGTTTTTTTCATCAGACATGTCTGATGCCTCCACTTCGGTTACATGCTCCTCAGTTTCTTCGTCAGGGTATACAACTTTGACCGCTTTTGGTGGCATGGTGAAAGTAGAATTTCGGAAACAACTAAATGCGCCGTTGCGAGTAGGATTATGGGGATCTTCTGTAACACTGACTCATATGTTTCACTGACTCATATATTTTACTCCTGTTGATTACTTGTGTATTTTGCAGCTCCCAGTGTGTTGCGAAATCAATAATGTTTTTTATCGAGATGACGGCGTCGATAAAGTAAGTATACAAGTGTTTTTAGGGGTAAACACTTGACGGGTAGATGAATTTCTCAGTCACGTTTACCTGAATTTGGTCGAGTGATCGAGTGAGGTAGTGATGAGCGTACTTCTTGACCGAGTTCTTGACCTTGAAAGATAGCTGCCTCTCTTTCGAATTCACAGATATCCCATGAGTGTATTATAAGTGTACGCGGAAATATGATAGAAACCTGGTAAACGTGGATATCGTGGGAAATTTTACGACCATCATCAAATTCACTGCAATTGACGTTGCGCGTCTAATCGCCCGGACTAGGGTCTTCGTATGAGTACACAATGGGAAGGCCAGAAGTAGGTCCACAGACAATATAACGACAAGTGCTCTGACAATTTACCAGAACGATGCAGCACGAACCTTGTGCATTATGAAAGGTAAGCTCTTTCGAGGGGCACTGCCATTGATTTTCGTCTTGCATGTCTTGGTGTAAGGGTTGTGATATTTAGTCCATATCCTCAGCTCACGCACAGTAATACACAGGATCAAGGTTAATTGGGTGTACGATATCACTGTATGAGCAAGGATGTAAAAGACTAAAGTAAATGTAAGTACGACGCTGAACGGTAACCTAAGAGTCCGTGATGGCTTCTAATCTAAACAAGCGAAACACGCTAACTACCGCTCTTTTGATAAGAAGGAATCAGAGAGGGAATCGGATATGAAAGGATCCGTATTTAGACTCTTCGGGTGTTGCGCCAATAGGCAATCTATATACCTACACCCTTTTCCAAGTGAGAAGCACGACGGTCAAAAAAGGGCCTTTGTGGGTTCCATCGTGTGATTTTGGTCACCATTAGTACGTTGTATTTTTCCTGAAGAACAGCATGGTGTCTACACGTGTAGAAAGGTATATATGTACGGTCGTTGCAGTAAACTTAAGAAACATTATTCCACCTCCCTCGCTGACATACCATAGCCTCCCAAATCGTTTCAAGTTTACATCTCCCATTTCGAACAAGCAGTAACAATGGGTGCAAACCACTCCAGCGAAATCGCACATGCCACCAACGAAGCAAGGGAGGCCAAAGAGCAAGTAGCAAGGGTCATCGAAACTTTAGAAAGAATGGAGAAGGCGCAGCAAGATACCAAACAACAAAAAGAAGAGGTAGAACGAGCCCTTGCGGAGGCCGAGAAAGCACGACAAGAAGCGGAACGAGCGAGAAGAGAAGCCGAGGAGCGCTGGATGACTGGTATTCCACCCCAGTTTCTGCCCGCAGGTGCTGAGAAGGAGCGCTTCCGACAACTTTATGGGGTTGATTCTCAAAAGGTCAACATCGGCGTCGTTGGCACATCAGGGACAGGGAAATCTTCTCTTCTCAACTCTCTTCGTGGTTTGACTCCCCGCAGCCAAGGTGCCGCAGCAACAGGGATCAACGAGACCACGAACAAGGTTCAAGGATATCCCGACACTCGTAACCCCAACATCATTTGGTACGATGTGCCGGGCGCAAATACGACTCGAGTGAAGGGCTGGTCTTATTTCGTCGACCATGGTTTGTATTGCTTCGACGTTCTCGTTGTCGTCTTCGACAACCGCTTTACTCAAACGGCGGTCACCCTGCTCAGTAATGCTAACCGTTGCTTCATTCCGACCCTCCTTGTTCGAACAAAAGCTGACCAGCTCATAAACAATTACATCGATGATGCTCGTGATGACATCACGAAAGAAGAGGCGAAGGATCGCGTTGCCCAATCAACTCGACAAAAGGTGCAGGCTGATCTCGAACGTGCAGGATTGCCTAATCAGAGGGTATATATCGTTTCGAAGGCAGCCATGAAGGAGCTAGTAGCAAGCAACCACTGCTCTCCTGATGCCATCGACGAGAAGGATTTCCTGAAGGATATCAATCCAGGAGACGATGAAGACGACGAGGACTATGAGACGTTTGATGGGGATACCTAGAATTGAAAATTTCACTCTAACTTTCACGACACTGTTCCTCCTTTAAGCATTTGTTTTATTCCTTGAAAAGCACAATATATAGATATTTTGAGCAGAGGAGAATTGCTGGGTTAGCTTCAACATCGTATGTTAATCTGACCTTTGTTGATGTCTCTGTTACATGATAAGACATCACGATGTTTGAGAAGCGGAGAAAGCGTCTCGTGTCATCAGCAATCCAGATCATGAGGGCCAACCTTGGGAGTACTTACTTGTCAGTTCAATCTTGACAGTCTTGAAGTGAGCCTTAGGAATTCGACGTCGAAGTAATGTTTGCACCGAATTTCGATTTGAACAAAATATATTTACGCCCACTTTTAGGGCTCAAGATTGTTTATGTCCTATAAGATCTATCCCTATGAATATGATATTTTGGTATAATATGTGTTATGAGTACGTAGCAATGTGGGGGTATCACCAAAAACCAAATGCAAAATGTAATTACCGGTGGAAATGTGAGAAGTTCAATGAATGTGGTCGACTATGAGTAATTTTGTGGAGGAAAATGTTGCTATGCTGAATGAATGACTTTTGTGGAAGTACCGAAAGGTAAGGAGTGTGGAGGGCAATGGGTAATGATACCAAGATACAAAAACATCAGGGCCAAAAGTATATCCGGAAAGGGTATAGGGAAGGGTATATGAGAGATCCGGGAATTAAGGGATGGGACGCGTAGGTGGATGGATGGAGGGTGGGCAGCACGGTTTCGCATGGGTAGGGTGGATTTTACAAGGGAATGAGGACTTTCTAGGTAGGGGTTTGGTTGAGAGGAACCATTTCAAAACTACAAGAAATTAAAAATACGTAGTGTTAGGGAGCGTGGAGCAATCTAAAACATAGTGATTGCAGAAAGCAGCGGGAATAGAAGATGGAGAGTATATGAATGTATGTAAAAATGCGCAGGGCTATTATGAAGGAACAATGTCATTCGTGAAGGGAAAGCAAATGAAAGCATCGACAAAGGGGAAAAAGACCCTATAAATACGTCATTAGGCATGGAAGGTTTTGCGAAAGCGAATTGCAAGAATGAGAAGCGGATGTTATGAATAAAATATCTAAATGCAAAAATGCAACAAAGCGTTGTGACAAATGCAGGGCTGTGGAATAGAATGTGTATGCAATGCCGAAGAAAGTCAAAACAGAAAGACACTACTATGATTAAAACCTTTGAAAAGCAAAACAAAAACAAGAAAAAGTGAAGAGAGAAGCAGGTTTAGACACCTTGGACAGCACACAAATCAGCGACTTCCTTTCCAGGGCCAGGAGCGAATATCATTTGAAGGGTCTCGGCTTTCTCCCTATCCATCCTCCGGCGACGCATCTTTTGCAGATCAGCAGGCGAAGCAGTTGGAGCATTGAAAGCTCTTGATGGCAGAGGTGCAAAGTTGACCTTGGGGCTGCTGCCTGAAGACATGGATGGTGTGAGGACTCGCTGACGCTGCGGAAGGTCGATAGAAAGGGTGAACTCCTTGATCAGCTCCGACTGGATCGAAGATTGGGGATGGGGATATGTAAAATGCCCATAGCCAGCCATCTCATACTCGAAAGTTGACTCATGGCCTTCAAATTCGTCTGACTTGCGACCGGAGTAGTGAGACCCAGAAAAGTCGCGCGATAGCGGAGGAGATAGAGGTGGTGGAGTACATGGGCGTGCCGCAACGTCGATGGTTCGTAATATGGGGGCAGGTTGTGTTGGTCCTACACTCGCTGACAGGGGTTGATAGAGTAAGGAATCCTGTCCCAGGGTATCCTGCGTCCAAGAAGCGGGTGTCGAGGGACCAGTTCGAACGCGCACGTAGGGAGTGAAGGTTGATTGAAGGCCTGTTTCGGGGTCATGGGATTCTGCATCATCCTCATCGCCCTCTACAGCAACTTCATCACAACCCATAAAAGTCATCTCCCTCTTCGGACGCTGCACGGGAATACTGTGGTTGCTCTTGCCCTCTGTTTCCTCCAGACCCCTCAGGCTCTGCTCTCGTTTCTGACGCATCATCTTTGTCCGTTTGCGTCTCTGAGAGATTCGCCAACTCTCCACATCCTCTGGTACATCGTGTACGTTGACCTCCAAGTTTTCGGGCTCCTCTGAAACTGCTGTAAGTCCTGAAAGCAAGCCGGATTGACGTCCGCCGAGAGACGGTAGGGCTTTTGCTTTGACTTTTGCCAGTGCCATTGAAAGAGCGTTGCGACTCCTACCAGGCTGAGTAGGTGGAGCAGGACCGTTGAGGGCCTCCGTTACGTTGGGACGAGCTGTTGGCGAGGGCGGTTCCCATGACAGGTCATTCTCCTGCAACACCTCCAGGTCATCGTAGTCTAGGGACTGAGAATCCTCCTCGTCATCTTCGTCCTCCTTGTCATCGCCAAGGATGAACATCTCATCTGAGAGCGGAATGTCGACAGATGTGGCCTCCGTGTCCACAGATGCAGTCTCCTGCGAAAAAAGCGACGAAACCTCGGAAATGGTAGATGAAGCTGAAGCCTGACGAGACACCGGAGCACCGCATGTCTTGACACTCTCATCCGAAAAATCCTCTCCAACCTCCAGAGTCTCGATGCTGGTGCTCTCAAGACCGTCCTCTGTCGGGAAAGGTACTGTAGACGCCTCCGACACTGTCCACGAGTAACGGGCCAGAGGCGAGCTCCTGAATGGCGCAGCGAGGCCATAACACGAATCTAGGCGTGCCTTCCATTGTCCCCTCTCCTTCCCGGGTCCCTGCCGACCAAGACTCCAACCTATTCCACTCCATGCCCTTCTGCGACTGCGTACAGCCAAAATTTGGAACCTGTTCTGCAACTCCTCGCGCATGATCCTATCCTGAGAAGCCGAAAACGCAATGAGATGTGCGAGACGGCCTCGTAGAGCATGCAGCTCGGTGTACTCCTGCAAGTAGAACCGAGGAAGCATATGGACACAACGAAGCGACTGAGGCCGAGGAGCGGACACCTGTGTTTCTACTTTCGCAGGTGGAAGAGGTGCAACATCAGGGATGGCAGGCAAGTCCTTGTCGTTTGGGGCATCAGAGTCGGCGGTGACGATATTGGGAACCTGGTGTTCATGCGACGCAGAGGTAGGAGTATGGAGTGAGCTCCCGTCAGTAGCTGTTTCCAATGTTTGGTTGTCCTCAGTGTCCGTTGGAGAGGTTGCCGTCTTCCCATCATGCTGAGACTCGCTGGCGTTAGACTCGTCGTCTGAAAAGGACTCGGGAACGTTCATGGTGGTGGGTTCAAATCCACTTTGACTGTCAACGGAAAAGCGTTCCTTAAAGTCTTCAGAAGTACGGTCTTGGGCAACAGTTGAAGAGGCTGGGGACTGTCCTGATAATACCACTGCACCTGACGCCAGATCATGGCCCGCCTGTTCCGATGGAAGAAGAGGACGAGGACACAGCTCAGCTTGCTTGTGCAAACAGCGGCGGTCCAGAACGCTGACCGCCATTGGCGCTCCCGTGACATCACGAATAAGTTCAACATCCACCAACGACCAGTTTACAACCCATGCATCAGGTCCCAATTGCTGAAGCTCTGCGTCTGAGAGGTAGTTACCCGCTGCGTCAATCTGTGCATCCGGACGAACAGTTCCGGTTTCTATAAGGATATCCCGCATGCGTTGCAATGCTCTCCAACGAGAACTGTGCAGTGTCCAAATCATGAACGCGCTCTTCTTGTTGGCGAGGCTGTTTGTGCGAGATTCGGCATGCCACGCCTCATTGGGGTTCCCCATAACCTCTGGTTCAGCTCCAAAACCCATAGCATTTGGTAATCCTCTCTCGTTTGCATCTTGCATCCTCGAGATGGTAGGTACTGGGAAACGTCTCTTCAATTCATCGAGAACGAACAACCTATATGCATCAACCAATGCGGAGCGCGCAGAGCGCCTGAGGGCTCTCGCGAGAGGTGATGCGCCTGGAATTGGTGGTGTGATTGGGATCTGACCTTTGTGGGGCGAGGGTAGGGATATTAGGAACGGTGAGGCGGGGTAAGATGTCGTCGACGAGGCAACGCTACCAGCCGAATTTGGGACGCCTGGAAGAGAAGGGTGCGACTGTAGAATAGGAGGAGCCGAATGAGGGGGAGAGATAGGGAATGACGGTGATGTCGGTGAGGGTGTTGTCGGGAATGTCGTCTGCTGGAAGGACAACGTGTTGTTTGAAGATGGACCAGATGGATGATTTGGAGAGTTGGGAGATGTCAAATGGATAATTGACCTGAAAGAATTATTTAAAAAGGCGGAACATTTCTCTGAGTGTGCACATACCCGACACAATTTGACACAAATTGCATGAAAAATGAACGCTGCTTTTTGTGTCCTCGGTCTTTGCTCCACCGCAGGGAGGGCTTTCGTGACAAGGACGGTGTTTTCGACAAAAGCCCTCGTTCCAGCTTCTCCCTCTCCCTCTCAGCCAACTCCCGTTCCCGTTCCTCCCTCAAAAACTTCTCGTCCTCGATCGTGCTTTCCTTCACATCCCTGCTAATTTCCTCCAACGCACGCATTAGAGTCCACAGTCCCTCTGGTTGCTGTGCTGTGTTGGTATCAAAAGCCCACTCCTCCACAGACCCATCCACAAATCTGCATTGCACGAGACTATGTTCAATATCAAATGCGACTTCCTCCAATAGACACGCAATTCCAACGGCTCGGTCAAGGCAGTGAACTGTTGCTGGCGGGCGAAGGTCTTCGAGCACTAAATGTGCGATCTGTGCTGTCCATGTTGATGGTGATGGCAGGGTTAGTGGTAAATCTGCAAAGCTGAGTGAAAAGTGGATTGTTGGTGCTGGCGGTGCAGGAACTAGTTTGAGCAACATGGTTGCATGAGTGTGTTAGCGGTCACTAGAGCAAGGTCCGAGCTTGACGAATGGCAGGGAACGTCCTTTGAAGGAGGTGCCAGGTCAGAAAAATATGGGTTGTTGAACTCCTTGCTCAGGTAGGATGAAATCAGCCCCAAAAACCAGCTGAGTGGGATTAGGTTGGTCCAGTTGGATATTGAACTGCCAGACGGTGTTTCGGTATGCAGAAGACACTGTCTAGCAGTGACGGGACACTTGATGGGCGGGAGAAAAGAAGGGAGGTCGATGTCGTAGCAGAAGACAAGGCAAGGTCGCCTCAGGGCTGGTCAGGGCCTATAGTTTTCGCATTACGAAAAAGAAATTGGAACCAGACTCCATCTGATTCCCGCCTAGCTAAGCGTCCCTGTTGAATGCCCAATGCCAAAACAAAGCACGTTATCAACAAGTTTGTGATTCACCTGTGAACGTTTCTTCATTGACGAAAAAAATGAAACAAAATCTCGAAAAAATACCCTCCGGTCGAACAAAATGCGGCGCAGAAAGACAGTGCGAACATAAGACGCGTCCCGACAAACATGACATCTCGACATCGCCTCTTGCTAAAAGTGGTCAAGCTGACCGTGGCATCACTTTTGGCATCATGTGGAGCCCAATCTTCTGTCACCGGCAGCTATCGGCACAATATTAGCTACCCCTGTCTGTCTGCTAAACTTTGCGATCGCCTAGCAGAGGATACTGTGTCGTCTGGAGGTAGCGAGGTATGCTCGCAATGCTAATTTACCTTCATCAGCCAATATTTGACAAGACCTGTGCGTGGGTGGGGTAAAAGCCTGCACGTTTAGATCTATGGTGTCATCCTGAACGGCACGAGGACAGGGGACTTTCCTATCTCCCGAAAACTGAATTGACCTGAAATATCCTGCAAGTACAATCCATGACCCAACTAAGCAGATAGTCGGAACGTTGCTAGTTCATGTCATTTCTTTCTCATGGCGCCCGGCATGAACATTGACCGACCCGAACGCGTCGAGCGAGGAAGACGTCCGTGGATCCGTTTGAACCGTTTCTACTATCCACACAGCCTATATATGATAGCATGAGTGTTGACCTTTCTGCCACATTTTGCATACATTCAGCGTGCCAACCACATTACTCTCGTCAAAGTTTCTCCGCAGCTCTAGTCAAAATTCCAGAGATATTATCGTAAATTTGAATATGAGCTACACTCTGGAGGAAAGAAATAGGCGTCTCGCATCATTAAGTATGTACAACACCTTCATGACCAGTGCCTCGGGGTGAAAGGGACGAAAAGACTCAGACGGGAGCACATCTGGACGCATCAATGATCTTGCTATCAATGATTGACGTTATCTTATCTGGTGAAAGCCCCTATTTGCCAAGCGCGCACTACCTCATCTTCGAGCCATTCGAGCAAGAAAGCTACCTAAACCTCGGAGTAAAATATCCTCTCATGTGTCATAGCTCTCTATCAAACCCCTGCCAGCCAGTCATAGGATCGACCTGTTTTTCCGATTGACAGAGTCTTTCCAGTTTTCTGCCATGTGTTCCCATACATTTTGCTGACAATGGACTCAAATGCCCGTTTCCTTCTTCCTGGTCAGCCCGAAATGTGCCAACTAAGCCTAATAAGTGTAGACTAGGGAGCTGTCATGTCAGCAGACGGCGTCCTCAAATATATAAGAACTCTCTACCTCAACAGCCCCGCTGGCTGCAGCTCTATCCAATCTTATAACAAGACCCTCCTCTTTGACATGATGATCTACAGGTCGTTTTTGATTTTGTCTGCTGCTCTCATGAGTAGTGCATCCGTGATAGTGATGACAACCCCTCCTTCTCCTTCTGGAACACTTGCACCTACCCGCACCAACACACCCGCCACTAACTCGTGCTGGGCCTCGACCATCGTATCTCAGCCCACGGGCGGCATTCCAACTGTACGTAGTCCAGCTTGTATCCAAAGACAGTGTGCAAAATCTCATGCATATGTCCTTGTTTTGCATGGCACTAGTGGAGCCAGTGTGGGGGTATGTTCATCTCAAACTACGCATCATTTGCTGGAACTCAAGTTTCAAAAAACCAAACAGGTTACGGTTATGCAGGTTCCGCGAACTGCGGCTCATACGCGGAATGTATCTTCGTTAACGTGGTAAAGTATTGTCGCTGTCTATCACGAGTTCTAAGGGTTAATTCTTCTTCTTTCTCAGTACTACTCATACTGCGCGCCAAAACCAGGTAAATATACTCAAAAGTATTTTAACTTCGAGATGCTCATGGGTGTTCACATCACTGTAAAGTCACCAGAACGCTTTCCATCTGCAGTTAAAGCGATCGCATTGAACTCCCTTATGCATCCAATTTCCATCAAATCAATCAAAAAAATTCCGTTCCATAGACTGACATCCCAACCCGGGCGCTAAAACAGTATTCACACATCACCGCTCCACAACGCCCAAGACCAATCTTCAAATGCACAACCCAGATCCCGATCGGTAATTCTCAAACTCAAAATTTGTTCAATTCATGGATGTTCACCAGAGTCTTATCTATACTGTCGGATGCCAACACGTGTGTGCTGTGAGATTCAAAGCTCTTGAGATAAATCCAAATTAAGAATTTAATTATAAGTCTCGACGAATTCACTCATTCAATGCAATGTAACAAAACATAAAGGGTAACATAAGCACTGGTCGAAAACAGAGTATCGTGTTGTTATCGTGTCAAAATACTTGTACAGTTTGTTTGATGTTTGCGGTGATAAACTAACTAACTAAATGACTAGATGAAGTGTGGATCATGAATGGTAGGTAAGTGGTCTAAATATGATAGATGAATATGCATGGGTAATACACTACAATTACAACGGGTTGATGCAGGAAAAGAGGTGGGTGAGAATGAAGGACGTGCATAATCGATAGCGATAGCTTTTAGGAGATCTGAATCAAAGCGACAGATAGCAAAAAACAGGTGGTGAAGCAGAGACAGAAATAAAATTAAAAAAGGAGCGAAAAAATGGGGAGGCACGGCTTTGTGCGTCATCATGAAATCATGAAGGGTCGTCAACGCAGAACTCGTCTGCGAAAGGAATGCATAAATGAAAGAGAAAAAAAGAAAAAAGAAATGAGCAATGGAATGGAATCTCTCTCCGAGAATGTGATCCGAGAGACATGTTATGGTCAGGGACCAATGTAACCCCCGAACCCTTTGAGCGAGCAAGCTGCCCGTCACCGCAACACCAGATAAATACGTCCCATCTAAAGCAGAATAAACCCATCTTCCTCTTCCTCCTTCACACCCTCCCTTCCATCCACACCAGCAATCTTCACTCGCAAGTGCTTCCTTCCACCGTCCATGCCCTGCACAACTTCCTGAACCGGCGTATCTTTTCCTTTTTCCTTCTCCCTCCCCTTCTCTTCCGATCCCGAATTCCGGTGCGCCCATCTGCCCAGCAACCACCTCTTTTTGGTCAAGCTATTATGTCTCTCACTCGCCGCAGACCTTGACGTACTCGAGATTGACGACCTGGGCGAAAGACTCGAGCTCAACGACGGAAGAGGCGAAGAACACTGCTGTCCCTGATGTCCTCCCTCCTGATTCAAATTAACCTCATTCCCCACACTCCTTGTCGTATCCACAGACCTCCGCATCGCAGCATCAGACACAGACTGCGATCGCATCCTCGCATCTACAGCTTGCATTGCTTCCATCAGTGACGAAGATGACGCAGGGATCGAAAGAGACGGCATTGTTGGACTCCGACTGCGGCCATGATTCAAATCAGGAGCACCTGTATCTATAGAAGAGCCATGCAAATGACCATGAACATGATCAGACTCTGAGAAAAAGTCCGATCTTGAGCTAGATGCACTCGTAGGGCCGACTCCCCATTCCGCGAACTTGAAGGCGACAGCGTCGCTGAACCGCCGTCTCCTCGTACTCGGCGGAGGACTTGCGCTCGTTTCTCTTGAGCTCGCAGCGCTGGTGGCACTGATGGCACTAGCAGCACTAGACGAGCCTCTTCTTCGCCTTGACGGCGTCGTCATAGAGAAAGCACTCGGTGGCGGTTCGGTGCTCCTGAGCGACCTGCCTCGTCCTAGAAGCGACTCCGTGAAGCTTTGCCTGCGAGGTCGAGACACAGGGGCTGGGAGGAGAGGGACCACCATTACACGCGCGAAATCACTCCTCGTCATGCCTCTCATCCCCCATTCCCTGATAAGAATATCATCGACATGTGGGGCCGTCGCCAACTGAGGTTCATCACCTGAGGGGGGAGTGGACAAATCATGGAGGGATTGAGAAAACGAAGCAGGTCCAGCGTATACATGACTGATACGCTCGTACGTGCCGAGCCCCTTTACACGACCCCCGCCGTGCACGAACCAAGCATCGCAGGTGATCTTTAGCCGAAGTGTCTGCAACCCATTTCCACACGAGGAACCTTCAAAAAACCTCCCGGCGGCCTTGGTCATTTCTTCGTCCCCCGATTTATGGATCTTGGTCAGCTGGAAGTGGCGTAAATGTCGAAACGGACGTAATATAGCTGCATACTCTCCCTAATAAAACAGGCGACCAAGAAAAAAAGCAGATAAAGGGAAAGGTTGAATTAACACAGGAACAAGTCGGATCGTGAAATAAAACAGGTGCTTACGATGTTAACCCCTGGTCTGGTGAAACACAGGGCGTCCAGTTTCTTGAGTCTTGGGCACGCGTTCAGGAGGATCGAAAGCATTTGTGGGTCAGTGGTATGCGTCGTGTTGTTCCTCCCGGATCCGAATAGGCCATCGACAGAGTTCCGGCTCGATAACGAGCTTGCATCAGACGCCATGCCGATTCCCTTGTCTCCAGAGCCTCCAAATGAGAGGTCCATCCACACGCCGAGCTCTTCAAGAGCCCCAAACTCCCGTAGAGCATTAGCAGCTCTGGTTACCGATGCTGAATTCGGTAAAAGTCCCGTAAGCGTTATTTTACGCAATCCATCGATAGGTGAGCGACAGCTGGGTGGTAGGCCCTTTAGTAGGGGCACAGGACCGGCAAACTCCTCAAGAGTTGATAAAGGATGGGGAAGGCTTGGTAGCTGACGTAGCTGAGTGAAGGAGGACGACTGAGACAGGGAGTTGTGATGCTGGAATTGGACGATTGTTGCGGATCGAGGCTGAGATTGTGGCAGAGCGGGAGGGTGAGCCCGCGGATATACATACGATCGTAGGGAGTGGGCTTGTGAAAAGGAGCTAGGAGGAGGAGGAGGAAAGTTGGATACCAAAGGAGGGGATTGAGATCGAGGTGGAGAAAACGAAGTAGATTGAATAGATACGCGACGCGTTTCGCGTTTCGCTGGTGCGGGAAACAAGATCGGTACTGGTGGAACTCCATGAGAGCTGGCACTTCCAGCGTGTCCATGAGAACTGCTAGGTGCGTATTGGGATGGCTCATGCAACATGCTGCTGGCAGCATATTGCGCGTGTTGAGCACTACCCAGACTACTGGATTGTCGATGCCTAAGTTGGCCAAGTTCTGCTCCACCATTGTAGACCCCATTGAAGGTAAAGCCGCGTGGAAAGCCCGCTAGAAAGTGAGCACCACCAAGTGTAGCCTCTACCTTGAGGCATTTTAGATGCTTTCTAGCGTGCCATTCCAAGAAAGCTTCAAAAGCAGCAATATCTCGCGCTATCTTTTCTTCACCTCGTTTACCGCCAGTGTCGTCTGCAGATAGGACTGCGACGTCGCCAAGAACTAGTGTGTGTAAGCGTCCCCACCGGCCATAGGAGATATGTCTAACGTCAAAGAGGCGGGGTGTCGGGACAGGGCTGCCTATTGTTAGCGATTCAAGATAGGGTGAACGCTCGAGAAGCATGGCCCAGAATTGGCGAGGTAGTTTCTCGGGTTTTGGTAGGCCGTCTAGGAATTGCTTTAGGTTTAGGATTCCATAGTCGTGGGATGGCCCAGCTAGAGCTTACCTCTGATCCATTCCAGGGATTGGCACCGAACTCGTAGGGAGAATAGGCGAAGATCGCTGAATTCCCAGAGCTAAATTAAAGAGACGGTTGAAGATGGGTGATGAATGGTCGGAAATGGGTCGAATTAAGAATACATACGCCACTATGGGGATCCAAGGATTCATCTCCAATATTGGTGCTAATTCTCTTGAGATTCTGGCATCTGAGTAAGAAGAAACAGACGGTTCACGATCAACCGAACAAAGTAGTGGGTGTGTTGGTCACTCACGACATCCTTAGGGCCTTCCACATGTCGTCTTTGGGCATCTCCCTTCCGTCCCATTCAAACTCCTCTAAAGCCCTGAACAGGCGGTTCGTTGCAGAACGCGCGATCAGGGTGGCGATGAGCCCTTCGTCGATTTCATCGGTTGAGTCTGTCCACTGCTGGCTGTTGACATGCACACGCAATGATCGTACGTGGAAAGCTATTTCTGGTCGCTTTGACAGCGCAATGAGAGTCGTCTTGCATTGTCGATTTGTCTTTAGGTCGATGGAGGAGTAGAGGATAGGCAGTAGAAGGGTATATAGATGATGTGACTGGTCGGTGTAAGAAATGAGCTCAACTTTTCCCACCAGTTAGATTGAACAGCGACAAACGTACACACAGACTCAGGTGGAGCACCTCCTTGACTGCCGACATTCGACCGATCTCACATATCAACGCACTCGGAAGACGTTCCATAGGTGCTCTCCTCTTCGCTATGGTGGTTGAGACATTGGGTATAATGAGTTGGTGGCGGGTATCGTTCTTCCGAGAATGGGATCCCTTGAGAATTTTTTTGAATTTGGAAACTGATGGAATGGAGACCATCGAGAACAACGTCGACAAGGACGATGGCGACGACGAGGAGGGTCGATGGTGATTAGATGGTAGTAGTGGATAGACAAGAATAAAAAGGGAGCTTGGGTAAAATCGGACAAGAGGAATGTTGAAATGTCATTTACTTATGTACAGTACCTCGATGGAATTAGTCCGCCAAAACAAGATTCGAATATATGACGCGGTGATTGACGTACAAATCCACTATCTGGGCCCCAGGCACACATGCATGCACAATCAATTCCCTTGCGTCCTTTGAACAACTCAGCCTCAACACGTTGCATAAGAACATCAAACGTGCAACAACATCTTTTAATTTGCCAGAAAGAATGACAATAATAAATACATTCAGACCAGTACTTGAACTATTATGTCGTTCTTTATCTACATATACTCTTCAAAGAGTCCTATGACTTACAGAGCGCCTAAATGAGTTCAACATTCTCGGACATGATTCTTATTTAGAATCTACAGCCCAAAACAGTCCTTATCCGCGCTTCCGTTTCGGAATATGCGCCTTGCGCTCCCCCGCCCTTGGCTACTCCTATCACCCACGTCGAGCATGACGATCGCCTTACAGAGACCTAGCCCGTCCACAGCCATCCGGGACCCGCATGCAGTCTTAGATGGTGTGCGGGTGTATGAGCCTCGCCACTTCGGTACACCTCTTGGCTCATGACTCCAAATCCAAACCGGAGATCTCGATGCTCTGGTCTTTCCTTGATTCATGTGGGTATTCTTATTCACCGGTTCGAGCCACTTAAAATTTCGATTCAACATCCGCCTTCGAAACTCTACTCCAATTGGATGCCCCAAGCTTGTCGTATCCAATAAAAGCCAACACCTTGCATTTCGGCGACACGTTCATGTCATCATCATTGGCGCGTGGTGCTTTTCCGGCCCATAAAGACGTACAAAGGTCTCCAGAACCCTCTCGTCTTATCTACACACTTTTAGGGTATAACTAGCATTCGACGCACCTCATCTTCATATTTTAGGTCTTTTTGTACCCAGACAGCGCCACCACCAGTGACTTATCGTTATCGTTACCGCCTCTTGATATCACTCGTTACATCAGTGTATGGAGACTATAAATTGACTCCGGATTCACGCATACACCAATCATAGCAAGTGGCGCTCACGTCCAACTTTTGACTTGAGAGATTATATTCCAATCTACCACGTCCATCTCCTAAAATAGCTGATAATCGCACCTGCAATGTGCACAATATTCTAACTCCACTGCGGGGCATTCCAGCATTCCGTTAGCCTCCAGCGGCGCCGGAACTACATAACGTTATTCAATAAAAGTAAAATAACATTCAGAATGCTATGAAAGGATGTATGAAAGCACGCAAACTCGTGGCTTTCTGTTTACATTAACCTCATGGCCTTTCATAATTTCCTTCCCTATTCCTAACGATACAATGCGGCACGCTCAAGAATTCGGGCTCGGATCGACGCCCTCTATCGGCTAGGCTGCTCTCATTACAAGTTCTACTCGGAAATGAGCAGTACGTGATATCTGTCTAGCTATGCAATGAATGCCAACCACAGGGTGAGTTCGCGTTAATATCCAACAGAGTCTATAATTAGCGCCCCCTCATTTGAGTCACCCATCACAGCACAAACATACAACCCTTCATGAAATGCCGGCATCAGTTATCTTATCTATTCAGCTTCCACAACAGATTGTACATATTTAGCGAAGCCGTGGTAGTAAAAACAGCAAAACCATCTCATATTCCGACTATCTAGGCGAATAGCGAATCTCCGTCCCATTCTATCCTCCTAAGCTGCGCGCAGGGAAAAAACTGCAGATGAACATTTTCGCTTTCCAGGTCAGCCAGCGGGCATCCAGGCCCTCCACCCGGACACAAGAGAACATATTACAACTCCATTTTATTCAGTCGAACCCCAAACAACAAAAGACTTCCCCAGACCGCATGAGGCCCTGCGCCTCGTTTTTCAAGAACCATTGCAGAGACGGGGCCCATGAAGCTTCGCTCACCTAAGGCAGCTGACCCGGTGACCTCCAGCCGTCCGACATAGGAAAAAGTCCATCATTGCACCTGTCATCGATCCTCATATATGGACACGATGTGCCATATAGGAAAGCGTATGGGTTCACATTCGCTCGAATACACCCGAACTTTTTTCCTTTGCGCTCGGAGGTTACACTATACCTTCGGCCTAGTCTGGTATACTGCGGGCTCGGGTTGATGGGTGATATAACGGATTGTCGAGTTGTGTATGTACTTGATTTGCTGGGCGTTTCTCATCCTTTGACCTGAGTCGAAGTTATCGAAAGATATCCCTATTCCGCAGAGGAGTGAGAGAGTGAGAACGTGCGACCTCGAAGGCGTCTCGACCCGAAAGCAAGAATAGAATGGTAGGCCCTCTATCACAGCTCTAGGACCACCGGTACGATACTGTAAAAATAACCTTCCGTTCGAATCACTCTTTTATTCATGATCGTGTCTTTGATGGTTAGGCACGGCATCACTCATACTACAAACTCGCTGCTCTTTCATGCTTTCTTTGTATATCTACTGTATTCGAGGATCAACATCGAGTTGCGAACAGCTCGGTGATCCAATTATCCCGATACTTCGGAGAGTTAACGTTAAAAATAAGGATCACTAGGAGTTGCGATCCGAGTCTACAGGACCTTTCACTTTCACGGTGGAAATCCTGTGAGACAAAAACATAACCATTGTCGTTGACTTGTTATCGATTACCGTGCACAGCTGACTTTGTAAGTTATCGATGATCGAGAGATGGTATAAATATCTTCAGTTATCAAGTTTAGCGACCCAGGGTCACGGTGACACGGTACACAGAACATATATGCAGATAACACTGCTTTCAAAAGGACCTACAAAGCCACACATGTTGTCAAAGGCACGATGCATACATAATAATAATTCATTGCGCTTGCGGAAGTGGCATATGATCACGACAGGGCCGGGACGACACTGACCGCACACCTTGATTAAATGCTACCTTAGCCTAAGCGACTTCAGTGATCCCTTTATATTGTTCCCGAAACGCAATGCATCGCATTAGGAATTAACTTATACATGCACGTCCAAGCCCGTCAACTTGCGTCAAGAAAATACAAGAAATCTGGGAAAGCTGCGTCCACATGTTGCCGAGACCGACTGCACAGCTTTACCCCTATCTCCCAAGAGCCTTCAGCGCTCTCGCAACGCCACATTTTGCTTGAGCTATGTACCACGCGTGCGTCGAGAGGCGTCGAGCAGCGTCATCAACCCCGACTCTATAACAACAACCAGATTCAAGTGATAAAAGCTGATAAACGTCCGTTCTTACTTATGTATTCAAATCAAGTGCTTACGATAGCGTTGACCCATTGCAATAATATTATTCCCCGGTTTATCGGGTTACATACATATATCATTGATTTATTGCGATGAAATTAACATGCGATTAATAGTACGAATATATTTTGAATGAAAGAAAGACTCCCCCCAATATCGTTGTCATGGTCTGACTACGGAAGACTAAGAAAAACTTAGAGCTGAAAGCAAAAGACACGATGTGGCTGTCAAGCCCAATTTTATAGTAGCGTTGCGTTGCAATGCTGTGACGTCGTCTCATCCGCAGGTGGGTGGCTCTTCAATGAGCGAGACACTGCGGCGGGACTTGCGAACCTGTGATCTAAATCGAAATCAATATTGAATATAATAATACAATTCATTAAAATTAGTCGCAAATATACGACAGGAACTGCACAGTAAACATCTGTGCCCCAATCTTGCCCGCTCACCTAGTAATAGTATTGCAATTTGCGATTGACGTGCGCCGTCGTTCTAAATAATGCAGATAACGTCGATGAATAGGGTTTCATTTCTACGATAACGGGATCACTGAACTTATTTCCTATCTGAAGCCTTCTCTCTATCTCTGAATTACAGGGAAACTTGTGAGTGTCAAACTTACTGCTCGTTTCAAATTGAGATATGCCCACTGACCACGGGCGGCAGACCCTCCAGGGAGACAATGTGGAGGAAATTGATTAGTGCCATATATAGATAGATAACGCCTTTCTAAAGAACAGACATATAGCTAATGTGTGTAACTGCGAAGCTCGGCAGGAGTTCTGCGTACTGCCCCAATTTGGCCCCAAAAGCAACTGCGCTCAATGCCTTAAGCGCGTGCCCCTAATGTTACATCCACGTGATCGTGTCACTGCTAATTTTGGCTTGAGGATCGCTTCACACAAATTTTTCTGTGCAGTGAAGAGCTCGCCAGCCCAAAATTTCACGCCCTCACATAACCGTAATATCGCTCTTTTTTTTGAGCTCCGAATTTATTTCCCCAGACTCCATCCCTGGGCCTCATTGTTCCGAAACGCGGAACTCCTGATCCTCAAACACTCCGAGTGACGAGTCGGAAAGGTCGTCATTGCTGTTATAATAGGCCCGTGCTCTCGGGGGACGTAAAAAAAATTAGAAAGGCGACCATGGATGTTCAACCCCTCATCGAGCACAAGGAATTAATACTCAGCTGTACGTGGGGCGCATTGGCATTTTGGTCATTCTGTTGGCATGTAGAGTGGTAGACGAGCTGTCGATGGGACATCGGGGGGTTGAAGATGACAACCTCCATAATTCAATATTAAACTGAGACCTGGTCCACAGTGATACGCGACCTCAACTCTCCTATGTATATTGCAACAAACAGATGTGACCTGAAGACATGTCAAATTCGTTCGTACATGGACCATTATAACAAGCACTTCACTTACATCTGGTGTTAAAAATGACACTGCGGCTCAAACATTCCACTCCGTGTAAGGCCGACTGTATTCCTTCTCTACAACCAAGGCGTTGGATAGTGAGGATAAAAATACCACCGTATAGAGAACAGCAGAAGGAAGATGGGATCTCCGAATGGTCTTGGACTATGCAGCATGATCCATCCACACCAGTCCGAGCTAACCCTGTGGTCCACGATTATCCTCATTAATATAAGAAACTCAAAGTGCGATCAGCGTAGTAGCTTATATGGAACAACGCGGGGTAGAACGAGATGAACGCGCGCATAAGGTTCTGGCGCATGTTGTCATTTCCCAACAATTAAAGGCAGAGCCTTCTGCAATCCAGACTAAACAAACCCAAAGATATGGGGGCCATTTATTTTGCGTAACTGTCAACAGAGGAATGGCATACTGGCGGCGAGTTATGAATGAGAAGAGAGGTCTAGATGATGGAGAGATTAAGTCGATGAGGAGAGGCGCACCACGCAGCATATCGCCTCGAATCGATTCGGCGGCTCAAACAATCCAGAGCGGTTGTTGTTAGCGGATGTATTGTGGTGTCTATCTCCAGTAGACGTTCATCTTTAGATTCGAAGAGGCCTGGTTAGAGGGCATGACAAGAAGCACTTAATATGAATCAAATGGATAATAGATCATACCTTGTCCTTTGGAAATTGGTGTCCACTATGCAGGTATCTAGAAACGAAATCGGTGGTAAAAATATATGGGTAGTGGTGGAGGCCCTCATGAGGTCAGAGCGAGGACCAAGCTTATGGAAGATGACAGTCGACGGAAACAGGCGGGCAGCTCCAGAACACGCGTCGAGTGCGATGGAGTCCTGGCAACGAACAATGCTGTTGCCTTCCCAAAAACCAGCCGTTTGTAGTTCGGGATGGGGTAATTAGACATTCACTAGTAATAAAGTCAAGGGTTGGATTCCTTCGAGCCTGCATATCTATTACAGAATCTCAACAAAGACAGTATCTTCTCAGGACACACTGCGTCCCAAGCAAGTATGGGAACAGCAGGAAGCGATGGTATTGATACGTACTTGTTTGTTGACAGCCGGATTTTGATCTGTGTTGGATGGATGAATTAAAAACCAGAGTCTCCAGAGGGGGAAAGACATCGGGATCCCCTAATCACCGTTACACCCAAGTAGACAGAAGCCTGGCAGGTAAAATGAGAGGTTCATGTGCCTAGAAGCTACTCGACCGTCAGTTATGAGGACACCAGAATAGAATAAAGAAACAGGGAGATGAAGTCCACTAGTTCCAGAATCGACGATGCCAAGATGGTAGCGTGCTGCGTCGAACGGTCAAAGAATTGGGGTACAAATCTTCTTGCCTGACAAAAAGATCTTGGAATATTGTGGGGGTTGATTGGCCTAGAATTTCCATTTGCTGGGAACAAGGCGTCGATAACGGACCACTACATGAGAAGGTTCAAGATCTAGGGCCATAATCATGATTTGTCGTCGACTCGTCGGTTTACTTACATGTTTAGATTCAAACATCTTGGATTTTAGGGAACAAATATTTGAATTGATGGTTTTGCGGGATTGCCAGTGTTATGTACTCGCCCCATGATTATACCTCGAAAGCCGCAATCGACCGCTCCAGCGAAAGTCGCTGATCAAATTTGTATCGACAAGTTTGACGTTGGCAGACCGTTCAACGCCGCTGATGGCTGTGGTCCAGTTGGGCATTCTCATCCATTGCACACGTTGCAAGATAGGTCCTAATTCTGAATCCTTACATACTCTTTGCACTTGTGTCCAATATCCTTGGAGATATTATGGATCTGGAAAGGCTCGAGCTGCGAATAACAATGCTTTTTGTTCGACAGTTTAAATGGTTCAAAAATTAATCATACCTTCATAATCTGATATTAATGCAAAATCAAAGCATACGGAGATCCTGTTGGGACAAAGAAAACTAACCAACAATCTTGTGCACCATATCTTGGTTGTCACTGACAGATATCAAGTGCAAGTTTTATTGGCGGTGGATATCGGACGAACTGAAGCGATGATTGGTCCGTGACCGATCACGTGGTATGTTTGTGAGGTCATTGCCGAAATGACGCTTAGGTGTGCTCAGCTCCTCACCCCGTTGTACCAAATCTTGTTTCTTTACCACCATGTTCTCCATCGCAAAAAACGCCGCTAGACCCACCTTTACCCGTGCATTTGCCGCAGGACGTGCTTCAAAGCACACTCTGCCATCTCTGCCATATGCTTACAGTGTAAGGAACGTTGTTACCACGCCTTTGAACAAGAATTTTGACTGCGTCTAGGCACTTGAACCCTACATCTCTGAGGAGATCATGACGCTTCATCATACCAAGCACCATGCTACATATGTCAATGGACTCAATGCTGCGGAGGAGGCTTACGCTGCAACTGACTCCACCGCTAAGCGCATTCAGCTGCAAAGTGCCCTGAAGTTCAACGGAGGAGGTAATATTTTTATCATGCGGTACATGAAAAGGTTTATTGTAACATTAACACTCCACAGGACATATCAATCACTCGCTCTTCTGGAGGAATCTTGCCCCCGCAAACGAGAACGGTGGAAAACTCAAGTCAGGAGGTGCTTTGGAAAAAGCTATCGTTCGTGACTTCGGATCGGTTGAGGAGTTCAAGAAAAAGTTCAATGCTGCTACCGCTGCTATTCAAGGAAGCGGCTGGGGCTGGGTTGTCAGTTTTTCAAACTATGACTAAATAATACCGGTGCTCACAATACCTCCGCGTACAGGGATATGACCCTGCTTCAAAGAAGCTCGAGATCGTGACTACTGCGAATCAGGATCCCCTCCTTTGTGTGTTTTATTATTAAATGTTTTAGCCTTTTAAAATGACCTGACCTTTGTGTACCAGCCCACGTTCCCGTTATTGGAGTCGATATCTGGGAACATGTAAGTCCGCTGGTTTTATCACAGATTTTCCTCATATCTAACGTGCCATCCTATGTATTAGGCCTTCTATCTTCAGTACAAGAATGTCAAGCCTGACGTGAGTGCTAATTAGCGAATACGCCCCATACAATGCTGAATTATTTATTTTGCAGTACCTCAATGCAATTTGGAACGTCATCAACTTTGAGGAAGCTGAAAGACGCCTTTTGGAAGCTTCCAAGTAAAATGTAATTTACCATTCTAGTGATATATGTATATAACCCGTTTTATTGAACAATATTCAACGCTTATCGGCTCTATATTTGAGTGATGACAACCTGGTGCTCGAAACCAGCGACTTGACGATATTTACCCAGTTGGTTGTTAAGCGTGTCAAGCTCACATGAGTGCGAAGCGACATTGTCAATTGTATTGGTCAACAGATACAATTTGGCGTGACTGTTGACCTAACCAAATGCAGCTGTGAGCTGGTCGGAGTGACATGAGCGCTTAGTTGCATATCGTCATTGACTGGACAACGGAGATGTTCATTGATTTCCTTTCGACTTTCTATGGTTCATTTCAGCTTTTTTACTTTCTAATATTTGCGCAATAGCCTGGGGGTGTTGCTTGGCCACCATAATTTCATTTACCAGAATTCATACTTCGGTGACACATCCAGACAGTATACGTACAATAATTGCATGGCCGCTACCTCACGACCATCGCATATCCGGCTCCTTGATTACACCCGGAGTAAACAAACCTTACCAGGCCTCGTGTGAGGTTCGTGGCACGGGACAGTAGAAGTCACTACGAAGAAGCCAAAGTACGACTAGCCCTGACGATGCACGTTCACGCTTAGACATACGTCAGCTAAATGACATGCCGCAGGTCACTGCATGTCGTGATACTGGCCACAGCCGGAGCAAGTCTGAATTTTTACATTGAGTTACTATACTAGTCTCTGTTCATGATAGGATTAGCTCTTCAAGGCATCCAGGGCGACAGTTTGGCAAGCGGAGTTCGGATCACTTAAGCTTTTAAGCGTCTGTGAATGTGCGGGCGTCTGTTTATCCTTGGCAAATCGAGGGGTATGACCATTTATACCCCCGACAGAGCTTAAAGGAGAGGGCAAAATTAAATCCCGTGTCCTTATATTTTGTCTTTGTATTCTGCATGCACACGGCGGTCGATTAAATTTGAAGAAGACATACTCACCAGTTGCACACGAGGAACTTGCGTCAAAAATTGTGCAATACATAGCACGGACTAACATCGAGTCCGCGGCGTATGCTCAACATGCTTTGTTCAGTACCTATCCGAAACGGTTCATAGTGTCCCAGAAAAACAAAAAGTATGTTCAATTTGGCCCCTTCAACCATACATCTAAACCTGACCCAAATTTGTTTCTCGGATGCATTATAGATCCCTCCGGAGAATGCAGGCTCGGTCGCTTTCGTCTCCTAGACTCTGACAGCTCGCGACTATTCTGACATACCAATCGCCGGGATTGCATAAACTGAAATTAGCTGCGTTTCGATGAGCAGATGCATATAGATTCACCAAGGCTCAGCTTAAAAAGTACAAATTAACTGGAGAACCCCAAAATCATGGCTGTCTGTGTGAGCTCGAAGGGCTCGCAGCGGCGTGAGTAAAAGGTTCCTATCGTAGGTTGAATGAGGGTTAATGCTACGAATGACATTCGACGTCTCCCACCAAGCGGTGTCCAACCTTCATAAAAAGATAACCTCCTCTTCTTCAAAATACTGAGGATGGCCTGGGGTTCTGTCAGATGATAACAGGGAGCAACATGAGGTCAGAGGGTTGCCTCATGTTGTGCACACTCGGTCCGCTTTTTGGAGTTAGATCTGGCAAATCGTGCAGCTAGGTTCGTCCATTGCACTTTTATCGACACATCCAAGAGGAGCTCAGCCCTTTTCATTTCTCGGCGATGTCAGTTAACTACCGGTGACAGAAATAAACGAGCTTGAATCGCGTTCGTTCTTGGGCTTCAAGCTCAAACCCAGTGAGTTGAAGTGGTCGGGGATTGACGGCCATTTAGCCAAGCTCACAGAGCACGCGATGGGTCTAACTTAGAACACAGGTTGCCGCAGAGCACCGGTCATTGGGTTAAAATTCTATACTGGGGCAATGGACATCAGACCAACGGCGTCTTGATATTTAGTGTATGGATACCCCATAGAGCATCTGCCAATTTGATCGAGTCTTTCGAACGATAACGGATATCGCTAAACTAATTTAATTGGATGTCAACACATCTGAACCCCATTACTGACCTGGAGTAGCTCTGCGATATTTGTCTTCAGGGACGCTCATTATCTTGTCAAGGGTGCTACAGCTCCCTTCTAATAGCCATGTCGTCCCCCATGGACTTGCGGAGCTCAGTTTCGATTATATAGATATTTTTTATTGCCTTTTATGATGTGAGTTCCACAGTCCGGGAAGGTCCATGGGCTCAAACTCATGACAGTTTAGCTTCATTAAGCGTCGTTGGAGATTAAAGCATCTCATCGCATCGATTCCCACAAGAGCTACCTCAAATGATCAAACAGAACCAAAGCGCCTAAAGATGGAGGTATGCGGGAAGGCAAATAGTCAATTTCGAGACCATTAAGATCAGACTGACATACTTAGCAGTTAATGAACCGCTTCAAAGCGGCAGCGGTAACTACAAGGTGTCATTCGTGTGCATGTTCATTTGCAAGAGCTGAACACGATCGGTTGATCGCAGTCCTCATGAAGTCTAATCGACGAGGCGCATAATAACCGTTCATAACACAAGTCAACCCGTAACCATGAGTCTCGACGGAACACAGCTGCCTCTACGAAGCTATCTGATTGTGATATTAACCTGAGGGTCGTTTAAACTGTGGGGTTCGAACAACGGGATTTTCGGGAGCTTCGAGGTATTAGGCCTGATTTCGTGATAGGGTGTAAAAAGCAACGAATACCAGGATCGATGGGAATAAATAAATGCGACACAGTGCAATGTAAATCGGCCTTTCTGTTGCGAGCCCATTCGAATATCCGGGACGAAGCGCAGCTTATCTTCAAATGGGCTTTATCGCCCTTAGACCGAGTTTCCATCACCTATAGAAGTAAATGCTGGCGGTGCTGTTGAATAGCCACAACTAGTTTGTGCTAACGTTGGGGGTGCTGAAAATGCGCATGCTGTGGAGTTATTTATTCTGAATAGGGTTATGCATCCGACCCTTCATTGGTTATGACATCGATATACTAAACTGTCCCTTTAATAATATTGGAAAGGGAAATTGACTTTACATTGGCTGCGACACCATTCGAGGGCGGTGGATCCCACTGTGCACGGATCATATTTCTACAGGGTATGCCGCTCTCCATAAAATGGATGTATACCAGTAAATCGAATGACAGAATTCGCAGTGAATGATCACCTCTGTATCGGTTCTATAATTAATCTCTGTCAGAAGGACCACTTACCGTAGGTATGATGATGACGCTGAACAGGACGCAGTAATTGATGAGCCGCGAGCTTCATACAGTAACACATGGAGTTCACCGTCTATAGTTGGGGCCAATTCCAAAGCACGGCGGTGAGGTTAACCAGACCTAGGATATAGAACCGCCGCTGAAGCCGTGGAAATGACATATGTATTGATGACAGTAGGCTGACCACGGGACCATTTACGCAGGCGTCTGGATCGATGAGACGAGCAGTTGAAGATCACGATAATGAAGTAGAGAGCTGGTGGTCAATTCAAATGGTCGCAACGTTTCCAGAATCTATGGACGTCCTCGAACGCAGACGTCTCGAGAGATCACCGATGGAGATTGCAGCAAAAGCCGAAAGTTGGCCAGTTCCACGGCATCGTGGACACGGTGCCATATCGGGTTCCAGATCTTCAGGTCTCTTACCGAATACCATAGATAAAAGCGTCTTTGGCGCCTGCTTCCTGGAATTTAGCCTCCTACCCTTTCAGATCAGGTATCATCCCCTTACAAATTCTCCATACACAATGTCCCCAACTGGCCGTCGGAACGTCAATCAATATCACCAACAGCATCGGCAGCAGTCCAGAATACCTGACACAGCGCCCTATCCGTCTGCTTCTCAAAGACATAAAAGACACTCCAATAGCCCATCAACTTCATCCATGGCATCTTCGCGAACGCGCCGCGAAAGTAGCATCAGTCAACAAAGTGACACACGGGGGTCCGATGACAGTCCAACACATGAAGGGCGTAGAGCTAACGAAGCAGATATCGAGGGGCAAACTCAGTCAATCGACCTCGTCGGCCAGCCCATACGTTTTACGACGGGCCAATTTGCCGGGTGTACCATCAGAATGGTTCTCCAGGAAATCCAAAAAGCCGATCTCGGTCGCAAGTATGTGCACAGCCTTTACATTCTATTTCAAAGCCAGCGAAAATCGAGCAGCCAACCTTTTGGTCGAGGCTTAATGTTCTTTTACGCCATCACTGTGTCCTTTCGATGAAAGGACTTCTCTGGCCTGAGTTTTAACGCCCTTTCTCCAGCAGGTTTACTGATTGATGTTCGACTTCTAGATATGCCAGAGTTGATCGTCGTCCGCTCGATCCGCCCCCCGTCGTCCTCTTACGCTTGTATATGATTCACAACTATGGTACTAGCGAAGAGTACGAAGTAGAGCTGAACTACGAGTTGAGTCAATTTTGAACGTCCATCGAATATGTCGCTAAACATGTACTCTTGCTTCTTTACTACCGCCCGGTAATTTTGACCTATACGCGCTTTTGCTCCCCATCGGACGAATTTTTGTGTACACAACGAATACACGTGTAGTGACGTTCAGGATCTCGGTCTTCTATGCACCGTCGATTTGTTCCCAGTTCCTCCTCCAGATGCTGCCTACCAAGGCAGTTCTTCGTCACCCGACGCACCAGTACCATCCTATTATCCATCCGATGGCCGTGCCCCCAGGCGGCGCACGCCTATATCTGCCCCACCCGTGCTGTCCTCGTTCCCTGTAGCCGACCCTCCCCTTCGTGGCCAACGGGATGGGTACCACCTTCCACAAGGGGGTTTGGTAACTCAGTTCCAAAGTTCAGGGCCCAGCGAGCCGGTTCCGCCACCTGATTCGACCGGTATCACTTCTGGCTCATCGAGTCACTTTGCGGGGGTGTTCATGTCTGTGAACGCATCACAGGACGTTGTCTACTATCATAACGGTTTCCCCATAGTAGAGGGCTCGAAAGAGACGGCGTCACTCGTTGGCCAGACTTTCATCCAGCCGATCACCATAGACTACATGGGTAACAAAGCGATTGTTTTCGCTTTTACAGTGAGTGGTTTTTTTTCTACATAATCGTGATTACATTTGCTGACATCGTTCCATCCGAATCGATCTATTACGTTAGGATCTTGCCGTTAAGATCGAAGGCACATTCATCCTGCGATACCGCGTCTTCGACATATTTTCAAGGCCGTCCAGTCACAACGACGGGTGTGTTTCTGCAGAGACATATGGTGGGATGTTTCGTGTTTATTCCACAAAAGACTTTCCAGGGCTCTCGAAGTCAACAGAGTTGACAAAGGTGCCGTTTTCTCAGGGTTGCTTCGCAAAGCATATTTACTAACAATCGCTGATAGCACCTGGCGCGATATGGCTTGCGAGTTAATATTCGAGAGACGGAGCGCAAGCGAAGGCGAAAGTCTGGAAATGGTGATCGCAGCGATACATATAGCGACTCTTAATAGTTACATGTCAAACAACGTTATGGAGTAAAATGGACTCTAAATCATTTATATAATGCGGTACTGCGTAATTATATTACTGACAAATTTACTGTATAGAAACTATAAAGCTAATGACGACTGATCAGATGCTCACATACTGGCAATATTCACCACCTTCCGAGCTTCACACCTTCGACACAGATCTTCAAGATGAGAACAGATAATGGCCTATAGGGGTTGCTTTAATTCACACGCTAATCAAGTACAACAGCCTCTCGAAATCCTAAAAAGAAACAAAATGGGGTAGTTTTTTGAGAATTTTTCCAGAAGACACTGATACATTCTGGTGCTCTTCATGTATGGAAATTATTCTTCTTTTCTGATACAAGAAAACATTTTAAGCTCCAAAACTCGGCCCAGCTTTGTAATATAAAAAGTTTAATTGCAGTAATTAATTTTTTTACTATTTATTAACAATTGGGTAATATAAATATCTTATCAAAAGCTTCTTTTAAGCTTGTGCAACAGATATCTTCAATTGGAGAGTAAGGTTTAAAAGTGGAGATGAAAGAACTATCTTCTTAAACATCCAGTGTTATAATTTCGAAGATTCTTTGGGAAGCTTAGAACCAAGTCCAAGGATAAGTTAAAGTCTTGCCAGAATGATATGTTAGGCATATTTCAAGGGCTGAAGTCCCAAAAGGCAAAATAAAATAATTTTAGGAATATTTTCATGTTTTCTCTGTGGAATGTTCTGTTATCTGATTCAGAAGCAATAAATGCAAGTGTTATCAGTGCAATAAACCTATTTAGTATTCACCCTTGAGGAGAAGTGACCGGAAAAATCTGTGACGTGACGTCATACAACATTCTTCGAGTCATTCATTCAGCATGTTTCATTTTGTCATTTAGGTTGTTCAAACACAGCAGCATGGCGCAGAGGTAGCGCGCGGGGCCCATAACCCCGAGGTCACTCGATCGAGACGAGTTGCTGCTAAATTGTTTTTTTGTTTTTACTCCGCATCAAATCCTCGAAAATGACCCATGTTATATCTTATGATTTTAGTCCCTACCTATGTCCTTTTTATACTGCGCTAAACCAGAATTGTAGGCATATTAGGGAAGCCGACTCATACCTTTGGCTCGGGAGCGATCCAGCTACCTGCGATAGCGTTCAGTTGGACGCAGGTCTGCAGGAGCGTTTCATATTGACGTTGTGTATGTTTCCCCAGGTTTCCTATCGTCAGATCTCTGGGGCAATGTTATTCTGATTTCCTTCTTGCGTTCGTCAGGCACAAATCCAGAGTAAAAAGGGTTCGGCCCACCTCGAGGAACTTTCGAGGGCCTTCAACAGAGCTCATCATCACGTGTAGCCCCTATTTCCCATATTGTTCTCGTTTGGACAACTTGCATCTAACCTCTGTCTTGTCGTGGAACGCTTACATCGCTCAGTCTAGTGGCGCAAGCCTTTTAAAAGCATATTCTTAGTTAAGCGCTTGTTGATCTTGCTGGTCATAGAAGGGTTTGTCAGTCTGAAGTCAACCCAAACATCCAAAGCACTCAACAGCGACATAGTTCGCACACCCGTTGTTTGAGGTAAGTGCACACGGTAAACATTGACTTATGATTCTTATGGACACGTTTAAATGGAATATAGAGACATTTTTTACCGGAATACGACTAGATAACAAATAATTCATTGATACGTCGGATTATTCACATGGCCAGATCGCCAGAAGGAACGCCGTCGCAAGTCCCCTATAGCCCTCCACACATCGAACAACTCCTCACTATCTCCGCCTTCCTTTATCTTCTTCCCCTTTCCTCAGCACTATTCGACGACATTCTTAATGCTGGGCTCCTTGGACCTCTGTTCTTGGGCATTATCTTTGGAGCTGAAGTTGGCAATATTCTTCCAAATGCCATCCAGACAGCTTTCATCAGTGTAGGCTATGTCGGTCTTATACTCCTCATATTCGAAGGTGGTTTAACCACGAACATCTCCCTGTTCATCCGCAACCTGGGACTCAGTACTCTCGTCGGTTTTACAGGTGTTGGCCTACCGATAGCTTTCTCGATCATACTCCTTCACCTGGCTTTTGACAAGAGTGTTTTGCAGTCGTTTGGTGCAGGAGCAGCCTTGTGCTCTACATCTCTTGGAACGACTTTGGCCCTTATGAGCCCCCAAATGCGTACGACGAGAGTCGGGAGTGTGCTGATGAGCGCAGCCCTTCTCGACGACATCATCGGGCTTGTTATGGCTGCCATCATCGTCGAACTGGCCTCTCATCCAGCTTCGACAGTTCCGCCTGCCGCAATTGTACGACCTATCTTTGTGTCTCTGGCTTTTGGGTTGTTCACTCCAGCAGTAGCTATCTCGACGAGATATGTTTTGAGACGCTTTGTTTCAGGAAGGTCTTGGGCTCACCATCTCCTTGCACCTCGTATCCAGCTTCTCTTCATCATTCTTTCTCTCTCCGGGTTTGTCACAGCAGCCAAGTTTTCAGGTACCAGTGAACTATTTGGCGCCTATCTTGCGGGTACATTTTTGTGCTATGTTTTCGAAGATCTCCCCGCCTCCAACGTGACCGACATCGAGTATTCGCCACATATCACCAGACAGGATGCGACAGGGCCTGCTAAACGCTCCGGCGCTGTGGAAATGGATATTCGCAAAGCAAACCGATCCACCTCGCCGTCGGGGAATGCACCTACAGATGTGAAGACCCACGATTTGCACCCCACACACACAAGCTTTACAACATATATCGCACCCTTCCTAAACGGTTTCCTGTCCCCATTATTCTTCGCTTCCGTCGACTCTGCCCTGCTTATCAGATCCCTTTTTTCATCGTCGACCAGTGGGGTTGACATAGGTGCAAGAGTGGTCTGGCGCGGGATCGTTTACTCTGTCTTTATGATGCTCACCAAGGTGGCTGCGGGACTATGGATACTCGTCTGGCCGTCCGCTAAGGTCGGTGGTATCACCAATCAAGCGGACACCCTTCCAAGCTCTTCCAACGGGACAGCGACACCTCCAACAACGCAGCCAGAACCGCGGCATTCACAACTCGGTCATGGTCGGACCACGGCAAGAGATCTGCCATCAAGCACCCTTTCTCGTCGGCCGTTCAGGCCACAGGAACCAAAGCGTTCTCAATCGGCACTCTTCCTGGGGCTTGCATTGGTGGCAAGAGGAGAAATAGCACTGATCGTTGCACAACTTGGAAAACCTCTGATCACAGGACCTCAAGGAGACGACGAAGAAGCATTCGCTATTGTACTCTGGGCCGTACTTCTCAGCACTATTGGTGGCGCATTAAGTGTCGGGGTCTTGCTGAAGTCGCGGTGGTGGAATGATGGGTGGAAGAGTGCTTAGCATGCCTCCCACAATAATTGGTATCAGGTACATTTGTCTCCGTTATTTCACTCTTCTCATCATGCTGTCTAGGAAGTTCTAGACTGTTACAGGGTTTAAAACCGATAGATGGTACAGTGCATGATGAGTAAAACATACGGCACAAAAAAGGAGAAAAAAAAAACACAGATCGGAAAGTAAAAGGAGTGCGTGAACACGGAACATGCTACAACAACAACAATGCAATGTCCACCAAGGAAGCAGGGGGAACACCCCACCGATAATGTCAAGAATTAGGTTTGTGTTAGATTTCATCCGCCCATCTCTATCTTCCAACTCAAGATCAACCCCACGACACACTTCGCCCACAAGGTGTCAGCTCCTCATCAACCACATACAATTACTGCCCATCTAACCCCATGACTGGTAATGGGATGAGCATCTAGAGCGACGGCAGACAATCTACATGTGACAAGCAGTCTGGTTGAACCCGCTTAAGCACGAGCAGCGAGCTTCTGCTGGAGCTTAGCCTGGACAAGCAAAAACGATGATCAGCAACCGCTACAGAAACCACCAGTTGATGACGAAGAAATGCTTACGTTGACAGCGTCCATGTACTTGTCAGTGATGACCCAGTGCTCCCTCTTCATGTCCTTTCCGTGGATAGCGAGAGCAAGATCCTTAGTCATGATACCATCCTGATCGATGACCTCAACGCAAGCAGTCTCGAGATCCTCGCAGAAGGCCTTGAGGGGAGCGTTGTTGTCGAGCTTGGCACGGTGCAGCAGTCCACGAGTCCATGCGAAGATGGAAGCGACGGGGTTCGTGCTGGTCTCGTTGCCCTTCTGGTGCTCGCGGTAGTGGCGAGTGACGGTTCCGTGGGCAGCCTCCGACTCGATGATCTGGCCATCGGGGGTGAGGAGCTCAGAGGTCATCATTCCGAGAGATCCGAAGCCCTGGGCGAGAATGTCAGACTGAACGTCCCCGTCGTAGTTCTTGCAGGCCCAGACGAATCCTCCTGAGGACTTGACGGCTTGGGCGACCATGTCGTCAATGAGACGGTGCTCGTAGTAGATACCAAGAGCCTCGAATTGGCTCTTGTATTGACTAGGGGTACCTGTTCAATTATTTGCAGGTTGCATTGTTCGAAATGCACTCACGAGTCGTAGATTTCCTGGAAAATATCCTTGAATCTTCCGTCGTACTTCTTGAGGATGGTGTTCTTGGTGGACATGAACTATAAAGTGATGGGTAAGTATTTCGTCTAGTCTAATTTTAGGCACCAAACCTACCAAAGGCATCTTCTTAGCAATGGCCATCTTAAATGAGGCATGGGCGAAGCCAATAATGGATTCGTCAGTGTTGTACATGCTCATGGCAACTCCAGGACCCTTGAAGTCATAGACGTCCATAACGGTGGCAGGCTGGCCATCAGCGGGGGTATATACGAGCTGGAGCTTTCCGGGGGCGGGGGCAACAAAGTCGGTGGATCGGTATTGGTCACCAAAAGCGTGGCGTCCAATGCAGATAGGCTTGACCCATCCAGGAATGGGTTTGGGGATTTTGGAGAGGATAATGGGCTCACGGAAGACTGTGCCTCCGAGGATGTTACGGATCTGGAAGGGGTCGGGTTGGTGAGATATTTATGGCATGGGAGCAAGGAAACAAAAAGGATGGGGAGTTTGGGATTAGGTCGAAGAGAAAGCGGGGATGGTTAGGTAAATGAAGATAAGAGTGCTTACGGTTCCGTTTGGGCTCTTCCACATCTCCTTGAGGTTGAATTCCTGAACGCGAGCCTCATCAGGTGTAATGGTAGCGCACTTAATGCCAACTTTGTGTTGGATAATGGCATTGGCGGCGTCGATTGTGACCTGGTCGTTGGTCTAGAGAGAGAGAACGGTGTACCTGTTAGAACGAGACAAAGCAGGGTAGATGACGCGACGCTACTAACCTGGTCACGGAACTCCAATCCTAGATCGTAGTACTTAATGTCGAGTTGGAGATAGGGAAGGATTAGCTGGTGAAAAAGATGGCGTGAGTGTTATGAGTCCCGTATGAGTTGGTATGATATGATTTTGAATTAATGAACACACCTCTTCACGGATCTTCTTCCAGATAATTCGGGTCATTTCGTCACCGTCGAGCTCGACGACGGGGTTCTCAACCACGATCTTTTGTGCGGGGATGGACATGGCGTCTATAGATAAAAGCAGGGATGGTTAGGTATGGGTGGGAGGTCGAGACAGAAGAGATAGATTGCGTGAGACGAAGGATTTTAATAAGAAAATTAAATCCCGATAAGTGATGGGGGTTGAGAAAGAGAATTGGTCAAAAAAGATAGGCCAAAGAGGGGAGATGGATGATTGATAAAAAAGCTAGGATGAACAATACATGCGGGACGACTCCAGTCCGGGACACCGTTGGCGGCATTCAAGACGGCTCATTGCCAAAACAATCCGTACCCGTCCCATACCCTCCCGAGCTCCGTTGTAACGTAAGTCGATCTACGAACACGCCCAGCGGAATAAAATGGTCCAACGCCATCATCATCATGCACCCATCATCGCAACCAGCACATGAAACCCCCATGACCCTGTTCGTTTAGAAAGTGAAGCACATTGCACTACATGGCTTGTCTCGACACAATATCTCCCCAAATAGACAAAAGGAAAGGGAAAAGAGACAAGGATGCAACCGTTACTCACATTTGGTGCTCGAGAAGAGTCTGTAACCTCCCAGAGGTGCAGTTGACCTCAGCCCAGCAGAAGGTCGGGCCATTACTGGAGTCGCCCGCGAGGACAAGAACAACACCTGACGGCTCACCCGCGCGGTTGTATTAGCAGCAGCAGCCCACATCCTGAGGTAATTGGTGGGTTGGTTGTTGTGGTCGTTAGCAGTTTCAACGAGGGGAGCTACTCTGAGTCAGAGGTGCTCTCGGTTTTATTTCTGAGATTAGGCTCCTAATGTCGGGAATCCCTGGTTGCGGGGTCGGACTCTACGGACGAAAGAATAAAATAAAATAAAAAATGAATAATATTAGCGACCATTTTGCCCCGAAATTGAGGTTTCTCGTGGACGGTGCATTGGGGTGGGGGGATTGGCCTGGATTGGCTGTTGCTCATCGTGCCAAGACCCAATATTTACACCCGAAGCCAGAGAAACCTATCGAAGACGCGAGACAGCTTACGGACCTCTCTTCAACAACTTGTATATGATACCGAAAGCAGTCCTGGCGGATGAATGTTAGAATGGTGAGTGTTAGTGGGAGATGGTAAACCCGGTTGATGATCGACATATGCGGCGATGCTGACCACAACAACGTAGTTCACACACGATAAATGAACAAATATCTCTCACCTTTGGAGCTCAAAAGAGATGCACTATCGAGGACGAAAGCAAAGGGATGTAAAAGGACCACGTCGACGGTTCAATTCCTTATGTACTCGAATGTGTCAATTCTGTCAAAAAAGCCAGCGAAGCCCTGCTGTGTTGCCAACAAAATGGCAGGACCTGGGCAAGCAATTTCCTATTCTTGTCTTTTACCCCGATAATAATAACTTCGAATCTTAATCTCTACCGGATGACCGAAGCTTTACCGATGGGTCATGTTTATTTTACTTGTTACATATAACCATGCGTTCATACGGACTTCGATACCACTTCCCTCCAGCAATTCAAAGCGTAGGGGACAGTACCACTGCCTTGCTCGTAGGCCCCAAATTTCTTTCTCCCAGGCCAACCAAGACGCTATCATGCATTCGTCATCCTATCGCGTGCAACGAAAAAGAGTGGTAAATATAGGTATGGGTACCTCAGTATTATGACTGGGTCATGTCGAACATGATGTCAGAACTCCGGAACATCTCCCATGCTTCGTGTTCATCAATAAAAATCCCATAGATTTCTGATCCACAGATGCAGTACATTTCAGAGCTTCCCATGATGATATGTAGCTCTCGGTACTTGAATAAAGTATCGAGGAAGGACTGGAGAGCATAAACAATCTTCGTGAAGTCAGCGAACTGGTAACTATGGAAAGAGGGATTGCAGTCGAAGGAATGGGGGGTAAATAGCAGGTCAGCAGGGACAATGCAGGGTGAGCATCGATATCAATCAGTCTTATTCAGACCAGATTCAGACAGACAACTGACACGGTATGCATATGTTTTCATCTTTGAAGCAGCGAGACATTGCAACAATCGTGATCTCACATATATCACCGATACACAGGATCAAGCACTGAACACCAAGCGATTGAATTGTATCTCGGACTTGCCACACTCGGAGATCTTGCAATATTCCAACCAAGCGACAGTCTCCTCGCCGATGCGCACAATGCTGTTATTACAGAAGTTATCAACCCCCACGACATTACAAAGTAACATACTTTTGAACAAAACGTCGGACCACAGATTGGCATGACCAGCGAATTTATGTCTGCTCGACAATAACAACTTTCTTCCGCTCTGGCTTGGGTTTGCTCTCGCCAGAACGCGTATGTTTTCTTCTTCGCTCCTCCTTGACTCTTCTCGCATCCAACATTGTTGCCTTGAGCTTGTTCGTCTGTTTGATAGACTTGGGCAAATGGCGTGTTCTGCATGAGACAACGAGGATTCACAAGATTGGGATCAAAGTATTTAATCTGAAATAGGTCACCAACGTACCGGACGACTCGCTCGACTTCCTTGTCGACCATCCATCTCTCCTTGAGCTTGTCTCGGTACTCGATGGTAGCCCTCTCACGAGCGGTGACGACACCGAGTTTCTCTGATGCATTGGCTTTCCATATCCTGACGTTTCCATCGTCGGAACCTGACATAACAAAGCGGGCGTCTGCTGAGAACACTGTCGAAGTAACCCTATTTCAAACAGCGATTAAAACGTGCAAAATAGTGAGGCGACTAAATAAAATACCTCTGCATGCGTTTTGTGTGATAAACCTCGGGAGCATGACCTTTCCCTTCTTTCCATATCCTCACTGTACGGTCCCAGCCTCCACTCACAAATTCTGTACCCGTAGGACTCCAGTCACAGCTCATAACTGCAGCAACATGGGCCTTGTAAATCATACTCGGCGTATCTAGCTTCCTAATGTCGAAAGTGTACAAGTTATGATCTTCTGATGCCATAAGGACGGTTGTGGGGAAGGTAGGTGACCAGGCAAGAGCGTTTGTTTGCATTTGCATGACGATACGGCGCTCAGCTTTTCCTGTGCGGATATCATAGAGAGTGAATGTGCGATCAGAACCTGTGCTGGCCAGAACAGATGACTCGGACATGTTGAAGCGGACAGAGGTGATGGTTTCTGAGGAGGTTGGGAATGTGAGGTTGGAGATGGGTGTGCTCCTGCAAAATTCGGTCAGATGGGCTAGCAGTTATAAAGATGCCAGGAAGCATACTTGGTTTCGTCCCATATCTGCACTGTATTTGAAGCAGTGGCAAAGAGTGGGTCGGTACGGTGATGGTCTATTGAGCTTAAATCCTATTAGATGATAGTAGAAAGAGAAAAAATCCAGAGACAAACTTAAAAGCAGCTTTTCCAGGGAATACATTTAGAGGCGTTTCTAGTGATTCAGATTCACCAGAAACACCCCATAGCTTGACATTTCTGTCCACACCACAACTCAGTAGTTTCCCTCCATCCGTTTCCGAGAAGCACAGGCCGGATACTTTGCCTTTATGAGCTTGTGGAATCTTCATAATATGGTTTCTCGTTGAAAGGTTATGCAAAATGATTCCTGAAGAACAAAGTTCGAATCAGCGTCTAGGACCCAATTCCCGTTTCAAAAAATATAACGCACACACCTCCATCCCAGCTTCCACTTGCTAACGTCGTTAAGGATCCTGGCTGTCGGCAGAGCACTTCCACAGCATCGATGTGACCCTCCAGACTATCTATAAACGGTTTGGCAAACATTCTGTCCATTTTTGCAGCGTTCAGCGCCCTAGTACGTTCTCTTGCTCGAGAAAAAGGATGCATAAGTGGATTTAGATTCCGTTGAACAGGTGTAGGATCGCCTGGGCGGGTTGGAAGATGTGTAGCCAAATCATGTTGCAGGACAGATATTTTCTGAGCGTCTTTGATGAGCTTTTATGCAATTTCCTCCGCTTAACTTTACAGATACTACTCACCACCATGTTTGATACCGTTTGGAACTCTTCTATGAGCTATAATTCACGAAAGAGACCCAGGAGGCAACCCAAGATAATGAACGAGAAAATAAAGACCAAAGACCCAGAAGGTCGGCTGCAGATTTCAAGTCCAAAGAGGTCACGTGCATCAGCCCTTGGCCAAGCCCACCTAGCTTGATTCACTCTTGGTCCTTGGACAGCAACCTCAACGACCACCTGAAGAATCCCATGTCTGCTGTATCACTTATTGAGCTGTTCTATGATTTGTTGCTTCAAATATTTGCTCTTTTAGATCCAATGGACCTTATATCCATCAGAAATGTAGGTCAAACTGTGGAAGATCAGACAAGGGATCTAATTGTAACGTTCTCCTTAGACTTGTAGAATATTTCTCAAACTATCTTATGAAAAGATACTCTGGATCTACATTGCAGATAAAGTCTGTGAAAGAAATTCTCTATTCCCCCCAGCTTCAATGGAACAACTCGACTGTTTGAGATTGGAAGCTATCGCAACTGGACCAAACAGGTGGGAGGAACTGCTGAAATCTAAGCAGGATTTTACGCCAGTCCATATACGTGCAATTCACGTACCTGATGTACACATATTTGGACAAATGCTAGGTTTTTTCCTTGTCCCAGGCGGACGATTTTTACTTGTAGCGGTCGACATTCCCCCGCAGCTTGTTATTCTGGACCTTGATGGCACGACACCCCAAGTCCCCCTTGCTACAATGGCCATTACCTCCGAAAAACTGTGTTTCTGCTTCCCTTCTGTGGAAAAGGAGAAACTATGTATAATTACCCGATCTTCATCAGCGTCGTGAGTCCTCCTGTGACTTGTGCGATTCAGGCATATCATGGATGCTTACAGCAGCAGTTCTTTGATAGATATCTACGAAATCTCACCCTACGAAAGCAATTGCGCATTCGTCAGAATTGCCAGTTTTGACCCTCTTTTGGATTCCTTTGGGATGGAAAGTGACCGGGTTGCAGAGTCCTATGATACCATTGCATTTAAGGATCGTTCACAGCCCATATTAAGGTTGTGGAATTTCAGAACTGACACCTGGACAGCAAGTTACCTGGATTGCCCGCCATTCTATAGGGTGAGTATTATTTTTTTCCTGTTACCCATAACTCAAATTCGCAACAGGTCATCCTAGTCGCCGCTGGGGATCACATTATTTTCCTTCATAAGGATTCATTTTCCATTTGTGATACTCCTGGCAGCAACTTTAAAGTATCGAGGTTTGAAGCGTTTCAAAGCCAACCAAACTCGCGCATCACTCCGAAATATCGAAGGCTCTTCCAAGCTTCAAAACCTCAAGATTACAGGCCAGATCCAGACGAGTGGTACTCCGGATCTGGATATCACCCACACCCGGTGTTCATCAAATCGTTTATACGCTCAGCTAATGATACGTTGTTGGCCGCCTTATATCGCATTGACTGTGATGAGTGCCTGAATGACACCCCAACAGCGCTAGAACCACCACTTTCGGTTTGGGGGACCATGGCGTTACCAGCGGGTGCTCTCGTCTATCGTTGGTCAAGGCTCTGCAATAATGGGCTCTACCGTACGAGCTTTAGCTCACCTAGATACATTCACTGCCAAGGAGTCATCGAACGCGATGACAGCCCACCGCAGGCCGTCGAACAAGTGCTTGACCTTCAGAGGCTACTGCCCGATCATGATGACGGTGATAGTTACGCTAACACGTCCTTCTGTCCAGCTTCTGGAAGGATGTGTTTCACATATTACTGCTACGAAGATAGTACGAGTGATACACATACCATTTACATTCTTGATTTCCTTAACCCTACTACATCGGGTGCTCCTATGTCCGTACAGTCACCGTCCTGACTCATAGGCTGTGTCTCGTAAACCTTGCAGCAGCTTGAATATCCCATTGAGGGTCGAGCGTGGCTAAACTTACACGCATCACAATTTTGTCTTTGCAATTCTCTGGCTTGAATTAATATGTATAGTATTCGTACTCTTGCACAAATGTAGCATCGTCGTCCACTGACACGCGCCAATATCCGCGCATCTTCTTTTTAATGTTTTGATGAAATTGGCAGTAACACCATAGACTAGGTAACTGAATTTTGAACTGGTCATTCAAGTATTCAGTGCCTTGCACATCGTTATCCAGCCTCTGCCAGGTGGTCAGCTCAGCATCGCGGAGTGATTCTTTGAATCTTTCTTGCAACTTTCCCACGGGTGCCTATGAAACGCCCACCAAACCCATATTACCGATGTACGAGCATCATCCTTTTGCATCCTGACTCCCAAAACGTTGTTATTTACATCGTCGATGATCTCGATTTTCAGCGATAAGTAACTTGAATGGCCCCGTTACAGCTTACAAGTCTACCTTATGACATATTACTTCAAACTTTCGCTCTTCTACAACCAGAAGGTGTCATTTCCGTTCGAAATGTAAGTGGAGACTGAACAGGATTTGCCACATGGGTCGAGGGCTGATATCTGAAAATACATTTAGACGTGCAAAGTGCTGGCGTCAATAAGTTACCAAAAGTCGATTTGGAAACACATAGCAGAGCAAGTTTGTGAACAAAACTTTTTGTTTTGTTCTAGCCAGTCGTTGGAACAGCTGGCCTCTTCAAAACTAGAGGCAATCTCCACTGGACCAAGGCGGTGGGAGAACACCATGCTCGGAGGGAATTCAAGTATCTCTGCGAGCCGTGCGTGGAGGTTATCTACAACTGGGCTGTTCATGTCGGGTTTCCCGATAAATCTTTTTCTCGTCCCAGGTGGACAATTTCTGCTCGCACACTAGGCACAATTCTGCCAGGTAGTAATTTGGGATCTTGCTAGTACAGCTCCCGGCACTCCACTTGCTACGCTTACAACAGGTGCGAGTACTAGATTCGAATTCTTATCGACACCAGACAAAAAAACCTTGTGCATCTTTGTCAGGACGAAATTGGATAACCCAGAACGGTGAGCCGTGGACAGATTCAAATCGTCATAGAGCTTCTGTTTACGAATGACCGTCTCACAGGAATCATTGGGAGATCTACGAAATTATGCTGCATGAAAAAGACTGCCAATTCATCATGATTTCCACTCTTAATACACACTTAATATCGACACCCACACCTACGAATGAGCTCAACGCAGCGTTCTCCTATGATACTATGGCGTTTTTGTCGGGATCTGGAATGGTAAAATTTTGGAAATTCAGAACAGACGAGTGGATTTTTTGTAAAGTGGAGAGTACGGGTTTTGCACAGGTAAGATTTTGAGTTATTTCTCCCGTCCCTGGGCGGCTAAAGCTACCAGTCCTTGCTAGATACTCCTACATAAAGAGAAATTTCTCCTTATCCGAGCAGATTTCCTTTTTGTGTTTGATATACCCGGCCACGACCACTACACTTCGCGACTCGATGCATTTCAGCTCGAACCCCAAGTTGTATTGCACCCACGGTATCAGAGACCCTTCCCACCGAGACAAGGGCTGTTCGCGTACTTCCTCTGTTTGCGAACATGGTATCATGATCACTCTGTGCTTGCAGCTACGACTTCCCTCACCTTTAGCCGGCTGGATTTCTGCAAGATACCTCAGGCCATATTATCCCAGGATATGGCAGCCCGGACAGATCTGCCACAGCTTGAGACATGGGCTACCTTGTCACGGCAGAAATCTACAAGCCTGCCAATACATGCTGGATGGGTACCATGCAAAGCCGGATTTTATCGAATTACCCATATTGACGCCGAGAGATTCATCTGTGAAGGAGTCATTGACCATACTGACGGCACGGTGAAGACCATTGCCATGCCGATTGACCTCCAAATGTCACTCCGGGCGTCCCAGACGACAGCCACAGCAAATTTTTGCCCGGCTTCTGGTAGAATTTGTTTTGCCTATCGATCATCTTGAGATGATGATATCGATAATGACGGCATAGATACTGAGACCATCCATATTCTCGATCTTTTCGAGTAGTTTGCGGTTCCTTGCTTCGATACACCTTTTGGAACTTCGTCTTGTATATATATGTTGTCTGTATTGCGAGCTTGTTTACCAGGCCCGAGCCTGCATAGACCTACATATGCAACGTATTCCAGGACACTTCGACAGACATTACAACACCAACTAGCGACTGCGGCCTCAAGTTTGGGCCCAGGCTACCCCCCCACTGAATGGCTTTACAATACAATCACTGCATAGTACTGTTTGAACACCGTGCAGAAATAGCTTCTATCGAATCATACACACTACCGGTACACAGTTCATCTGTGAACAAGTCATCGAAGCATTGACAGTACAGTCAAGAACGTGTCCGTGCCGATTGACCTTCGAAATGACAATCCAAACATTTCAGATAGCCCGGCGGGGGTTACGTCTAGCGTTTGTCCTGCTTCTGGGCGGATGTGTCTTTCCGACACACCACCTCGGAATGGTAGCACTGACGACATCGACACAACAACGATCTTTGTTCTCGATCATAATCTGTTTTTATTTTTCTTTATCCGTCGGCCCTGTCTTTCCTCATGACCCTTCCAACGCCATCGAATTATTACCCGATCTGTGATTCTACAATCCGTCAGGTCTCAAGTTAGGGATCGTGAATGAAACTGTACTCATGGATTTTACTTTTTTGAGATTGAAACACCAGCGAATATACCACTAAGTAACAACTCTTTCCTGGTTTGAGATAGCACCTAGATTGATATGCAGTCAATTGAATTCATCTCATCGCAAAATGGTTATATATTCCTTTACCCCTTTGTCTGCGCTGGCTTATGTACCCCGAAGATATTCGAGGAAAGAGCCGATATTTAAATCTGCAATGTACTGGGCTGGTCTGGTCCTGTATATGTCTGAGGTTTGAGTCAGGCCCTGGTTTGACAGAAGCCTGACAGTGCGGCGTATCTTCAAGACCTCAGCCGCTTTACGTGCGCCCACCAATGCTAATGGTCGCCCATGTTCTAGAGTAATCGACCCACTGCGAATCTATTGCTTAGTAATCCACATTTCTTTTCCTCCCTCTTTGTTGCAAGAGCTGGGCCTGTATACCTACACTGCGTTGCAAGCTCCGTACCAAGGCACGATGTATGGTGCAAAGCCCCTGAGTCAACAAAATGTCAAATATGGAATGGTTGTTTCTGAAAGGGTTAGTACCCTCTGAATCATATTTGAAATGAGTCCAGTATAGAATAAATCTATGCACTAGGTAGTGTGTACTGGACCTTTTGGAACATTACGCCTGTCGTCTTTTTCTGGTGGCGTCGGACGTCGTTGTGAATATATATTGCGCGTTCCTATCACCCCATCTTCAACCTCACTTACATCGAATATCTTTTACAAATCACTTCGTATTCCAGTGCTAAATAAATGCCTACTCATAACGACCACCCCAAGCGGTCTGATACTCCCCAACATCACCCCACAGACCGACCATCAATCGATCGGCCAAGCGCCTCAGCACGCCGTCCATCAATTTCTCATAATCAACTTGAACCAGCGCCTAATTACCCCACGCCTCCCATCAATCATCGCATTCCACACCTAAGCCAACCACATCACGCTTCCACACCAGTCCCATTATCGCGAGCACCGTACGCTGATTATGCCCAACAACTCCATCCCCCACCTCGCCAGCACTCGCACGACGAGCGCCACGCAAGGTTCGCAGACGGTGTTCCCTCGCCTCCCCATACCATCCGTCCGCCTACCCCCGTTCGGGTCAACCCCGTTCTCCCGACTGTACAGCCCCCCCCTCCAGTATGGGGTCCTTCGATGGTTGTGATGGGAAGGAGGTCCCCTTCTCCGATGCGTGTACACCTTGCACCACCTCGAACAGGGCGCCCGTTCATCTATGTGTCATCCCCCAGGAGCAGTTCATCAGGCTCCAGTCGATCTTCTTCTCCAATTCGCATGCCGATCCCGGATATCTCCCCCCCTTCATACCATGCTCGATTCGGACCATACAGGAATAAATACCCCTCTGTCAGTGGCGCAGAAAAACCACCGCGGCGGCCCACTGCTGGTGATACACAAGAATCCGCGAACAGAGAACCCCTCCCACAAACAATAAGCGACATTTTGGACGACATACACAAGTTCCTTGTGTTCGATCTTCCGCTGCTGTATCACGGCCGCTTTAGACAGGTCTTTGATCATGCGGAGTTTTACATAACGACGCTGATTAAAACAAGGTGCCCGTACTCGGATACAGACCTGAAGTATCTGGAAGAGCTAAGGAAGAATGTCGTCTGGGTGTGGCAGGGATGTGTGGAAGCGCTGCTTAATGATTGGGAGACGCTCAATGTGGTGACGGTTCTTTTGCTCGGGTCAGTCGTCTTGAAATCTTTTTAAATATAAAGCTGTCACTGAAAAAATTTCAAGGGTAATTTTTACGATCTTACAAATTGACAGCGCGGCATACCTACCTATTATTCGTTTTCCTCTACTGGTAGCTGCAGTTTGCAGCCTCGTAAGCCTCATCTGCAGCTGCAGTTCCATGATGTGCTTTGCTGCCTTGAAGAGCAGTGAAGCGGTGGTGGAATTTATAGCCGTACGCATGGACCCTTTCTTTTCATTCTGAGCACACTCTTATAAATGAACAGGAAGTCTCCAAAGAAGGAAGCGTCCTGTGGAACGTATGGATTTTACTTTCCTTGCCTATCATTTGGTTTTCGTGGTATGTACTGGACCCATTCATGTACGCCTACCGGATAGTGACAGGTTGTTGCAGGGCCCTAGTTTCAATGGTAATCGCCTTAGGTGGCTTCGTATGGCTCACTGGTACAGCAAGCGACAATCCTAACCCCATAGGCACCGCTGCAAGAGGGGCATTACTACCTCGAATCGTTATTTCTGTCCTTTTCGCCCTCGGTGTCGCGTCGCTCTGCTCTTCGGTATTCACAGGTCGATACCTCCGTCAGGTCATGCAGAAAAAGAAGAAACGTACAATCGAGAATTTGATCAAGGACTATCTTGGAATCAGCCCTGATGCTCATGTCGACCTCCCACCACGCTATGAATGTGCTATTGAGCAGTATATTGGGAAGCCGGCGAGTCATCGTAAAAGGGACCTGAGTGAGGTACAGAGTCCTCCGCCGTATATGATGCCTTCGAGGCAGCCATATATCTTTCCACCCCCACCCCCACCTCCTCCTCCCAAAGTTTCGGTTATAAAACTCTTGTCTCTGTTCGCTGAAAAGCGCTTGGAAAAGGAGGTACTTGCTCCTTCTGACGAAGAGATCGAGCTCTCGCATCTCAGTCGTCTAAGTTGGGATGAATTACAAAAGGTGCGCTTCGGTATTAAATTCGTGCATAATAAGGAGATGGCTCACACTTCATACCCGGTCCCACAGGATATCAAACGCGTATGGAACACGGAGGCATTAAACCCTTTGTTCAAGATCCTCAAACGGTGGAACGAGACCCACTTCAACCGTTTTGGGGGTCAAATTGTCCTTGCGCAGGAAACGGAGCCTAAGGATGCAGCTGAGTACGGGATTTATTACGTTTCGACCCTTGATCGAGAATTGCCGCATAACCCTTCAGAGTTCGATAGACTTCCGCCTCATGAATTGGCTATTTTCATGCCTCCTACTGATTTTACATAATTTTTCCCTTTATTTTTTCTTGTCTATCTTGTTGGTTTCGATGAAGTTTTAGTGGTTGAACGTATTCAGAAATAATCAAATTTGCCTTCGCAATTGGTATTTCGATTTGACACTCGAATTAGTTGTGAGGAACAGGGTCTCGGCTACTATGCTTGGCTTGGACCAGCACAAGCGCTCGTAAACAGACATTTACTCACTCCAGCCAGGGCTGACGCTTTCAATGATGCCTGATGGAGCGCATCGGAGGCGAATTCTCGCGTGGAGCGACAATGATCAGGGGCAAGCATCGCTATGATGCAGTTCATTGAGTCAAATTGATAGCAAGGCACCCGTAATCAACGATAGGCGTTCTTTTATGTATGCCAATGCACCACGTTGATGACTCTATATGCCAAATGAGGTCGTACATTCCCGCCATTAAACGAAGTGGAAACAAGTGGGAGTGGAAAGGGAAAGGAAGATCATGGTGATAATAAGGACATGGGAGAAAGGTGGCGTGGGCCGAGAGCGTTGTCATGATGACTTAAAAAATCTGTTATGCTCTATAATCATTGTAACGATGATGATAAGTAAGGTATGCGGCAAGGCTGGACGAGAGCGTTCCAGTCAAGGTAGTTTGGTTGCTTCGAAACCTGTGCGTGTAACGCATAGACTACTGTTGTTGACGAGCAATGCGGTAACTTCGAGGCTGAGCTTATTGTATTACACACCAGTGTTGTTCTCTTGTCAGAATCAGAAATGAATCATGTACATACACGCTTTTACCTATCGGCTTCGAAAAATGTAGGGATGTAAATACGGGTTTCATAGGATGCTGGTTTCTCGCTATCGGCCCAGCTGTCCGGAAGTCGCCGCAGTGGCACAGGATGCGAGGCGAAAATGTTTCCTGAATTGTGAATGTCTATTTGGGTCTGTCAATGGTGATAGCCTAATGGAATGCCTTTTTCTACTAGAACTTCTAGTGTTGGAGGTGATTGGACATGTTATCCTAATGGAAGACGTAGTGGTGGAGTATCGAATTTAGAGAAATTCTTTACCTCGCACGTTACACGTGTCAAGTGGAAACTATTTCAGACTCGCCAGGGTTGAGTTGACCGTCGAGAGTTGATAAGGACCTTCAGCATGAGTTATCGCCTCAATGCGCTAAACTAATGAATAGAAATGCGGTGATGTATACGTGGCTTGAAACCACAAGCCATGGTTCTGACATTTGATGGTAGGGCTTGACATGGCCAGGCCATGTAAGTGGACAATTATAACCCAGACTCCATGCGTTTATAGAAAAAGTCACGCATGCTTCGTAGCTGGAAATAACTGTTACATTGGGACATACAATGAACTTGGGGGTGTTGGACTTCATTTCGTAGAAAACATATGTTGTGAAGGTGTGAAAGGTGCATGTCGTGTCAAGGGTTTGTAGGTGTACACCAGGTTAACAATTCAAAATCTCATTGATTTCGTCTTGCACTGGCTGAAACAGACCGTATCCTTGAATAGATTTCTCGACTACAGGTGGACATTGTGAAGTTCGCTGGCTGATTGTGAGAAGCAACTTCTTCATTGATTCAATTGGGGCCGAGTGAAGCGCTTCACAGATGGAGATAATGACGGCGGCTTGGAGTGGCCGTGAAGTCATGGAGCTCAAGAGTTGTCAGTGATGACGATTCTTATCAGTTGAACCTCATCCTCCTGGGACGGATAATTTGGCCTGTGTTCCATGTGGATGTCGTTGACCATGAAGAACTAAACAAGCGTCGGACGCAGCAAAACGCGACATGACATCTTACACGGTTGGTTGACAAATTTTAGACGGGTCATTTTCCCCCGAGGAGTCTCGGTGAAACTGTGACGGAGACTAACCGACCGCAGTGGATTGTTGGTCATAGTCGGACAAAGTTTGAACAGGTGGTCCTTTCCTCGTCATTTTATCTCTACTGAGCGTTCTTGGGTTGCAGTAGTACAAACTTCTTGTGATAAGACAAGTGAATTGATTGGGAATTCTCAGACTTGGCACTGTATTGAACAATTTATGGAATAAAATACTTATGAAATATGGAAAAATAAAATTTAATCCTGAAATGATATACACTGTCCTATCTACCTTTCTTCCAATTCTATTAATTGACTATTAAAATAAAATCTGTTGATATCTTGGTTGTGAAAGATATGAGGGTTCAAAAAAAAAAGGGCAAACGGGAATTGCCGAGATTTGTTGGCTGTGTTTGGAATTGAGGTTCACTCGTGCCACCCTTTGCAAACAGGGAGAGTCCGCCTCCCATCCCTTCAGACTACTCTCCATCTACATCGACCTCAATGCCTGCCCGTCCAGGGCCACAGAGCCAGGACGGTTATCCGTCATCCTCGCCCTCTGTTGACGCTCATTCTACAGACCCTTTCAACTCTGTAAATCGTGGTCGTTATTACGATACTGAGTCTGAACATGTCGACTATCAAGGGAGGCGCGACTACCGTGAAACGTACGCTTCAGATACCAGTATTCAACAAGCAGACGGTTATGATACCAATGGTCAATATGATTATCGTATGTCTTTCTAATTTTTCTACATTTTTTACGATTATTTTTCTAGTGGGGTCTCATTTCTAAACGTCATTTCTCTATTAGCCCTACAAGATACCGACTCAGATCCCGACGTATACGGACAGCGTCCAGCACCTTCATCAGAATCATTAGGTCCACCTCCAGGAAGCCGCATGGGCTACCCAGACTCATCAACACCCACCTTTATGGATTATGCAGGCCCCACAGGCACACGGGACTCATACCCTGCTTGGAGTAACGACCGCAATATTCCACTATCAAAGGAGGAGATTGAGGATGTTTTCTTGGATCTAACACAGAAGTTTGGATTCCAACGTGATTCAATGAGAAATATGGTGAGTTTTTCTTGTTTACAAACCTCCTTTCTCAACCGCCTTGCCTTGTATCTCCGCCAAGAAAAGTTGTCCCTGCGCTTTCAATAGCATTTCCTTGACGGACATTTATATTCTCAAGCTCTTAGAATCTGTGGAATTGCTTTGTGATGGCAACAACATACTGACTCGATGTTGATCTCCGCAGTTTGATTTCCTCATGCAGCTCTTGGACAGCAGAGCTTCACGAATGACACCTGATCAAGCACTCATAAGCCTACATGCTGATTACATTGGAGGCCACAACGCAAACTATCGTAAATGGTACTTCGCTGCACAACTCGACTTGGATGACGCCATTGGCCAAACACAAAACCCCGGGCTAACGCGGCTAAAGTCAAAACGAAGTGCCAAACGACCGGCACATGAAAAGTCCCTCAACACTGCTCTTGAACGATGGCGAGAGGCAATGAACAGCATGAGCCAGTATGACCGACTGCGGCAAATTGCCCTCTATCTCCTTTGCTGGGGAGAAGCGGCCCAAGTTCGTTTCGCCCCGGAATGTCTTTGCTTCATCTTCAAATGCGCCGACGACTACTATCGCTCTCCTGAGTGCCAAAATCGAATGGAACCTGTGCCAGAAGGGCTTTATCTTCGTGCAGTAACAAAGCCTCTCTATCGTTTCATCAGGGACCAAGGATACGAGGTCGTTGATGGAAAGTTCGTGCGTCGTGAACGGGATCACGAAGACATCATTGGCTATGACGATGTTAATCAACTTTTCTGGTACCCTGAAGGAATCTCACGAATAGTTCTCAACGACAAGGTGCGATTATTTTTCAAGACTTCTGTCTATTGTATTGACAATTTCCATAGACCAGACTAGTGGACTTACCACCCTCTCAGCGATTCATGAGATTTGACCGGATAGACTGGAACAGGGCCTTCTTCAAGACATACTACGAAAAACGCTCTTTTGGTCACCTCCTCGTCAACTTCAATCGCATTTGGGTCATTCACATTGCTATGTACTACTTCTACACCGCCTTTAATTCTGACGCTATTTATCGAGTCCCTGACCGGGACTCTTCCGCCATTACATGGTCAGCGACCGCACTTGGAGGAGCTGTTGCCACCATCATCATGATTCTTGCCACGCTTGCCGAGTTCTCCTACATTCCCACCACTTGGAACAATACCTCTCACCTTACCCGTCGACTCATATTCTTGTTCATTACCCTCGGCCTCACTTCTGGACCAACGTTCTACATTGCCATCGTAGAAAACAATGGCACAGGTGGATCACTTTCGCTCATTTTGGGAATCATCCAATTCTTCATTTCCGTCATCGCAACCATCCTTTTCGCTATTATGCCCTCAGGCCGCATGTTTGGTGATCGTGTCGCCGGCAAATCTAGAAAGTATCTCGCTAGTCAAACCTTCACTGCCAGTTATCCAGCATTGGAGAAGAAGAATCGAATTGGTTCCGTGGTTCTTTGGATACTAGTCTTCGGGTGCAAGTTTGTGGAGTCCTACTTCTACCTTACCCGGTCGTTCCACTTCCCAATCCAGGTTATGGTTCGTATGAAAATCCAAGGTTGCAGTGATCGATTCTTCGGAAATGCACTTTGCACCAACCAAGCTGCATTCACCCTCACTATCATGTATATCATGGATCTCGTTCTTTTCTTCTTGGATACATTCCTTTGGTACATTATCTGGAACACCGTTTACAGTATCACCCGCTCATTCACCCTCGGACTGTCTATCTGGACGCCATGGAAGGACATCTATACCAGACTGCCAAAACGCATTTACGCAAAACTGCTGGCAACACAGGATATGGAAGTCAAGTACAAGCCCAAGGTGTGTATTCGTTCCTTCCCGCAGTTAGCTTATATCTTTATCAATTTTCTCAGGTCCTCGTTTCTCAAATCTGGAATGCCGTCATCATCTCCATGTATCGCGAGCACTTGCTGTCCATTGACCACGTTCAGAAGCTTCTCTACCACCAGGTCGACACGGGTGCTGGCGGACGTCGCAGCTTGCGTGCCCCTCCATTCTTTGTATCCCAGGGCGATGCATCCAACACTGGAGAGTTCTTCCCAGCCGGCAGCGAAGCAGAACGCCGCATTTCTTTCTTCGCACAGTCGTTGACCACGGATATTCCCGAACCCCTTCCAGTCGACGCCATGCCCACATTCACAGTCCTTACGCCGCACTATAATGAGAAGGTTAGTTGACGTGCATCGTTCAAGACTTTTTCCAATTGCTAAATAAACTCTTTTTAGACCCTTCTTTCTCTGCGTGAAATTATCCGTGAAGAGGACCAAAGCACTCGTGTTACACTCCTGGACTACCTCAAGCAACTGCACCCAGTTGAATGGGAGAATTTCGTCAAGGACACCAAGATTTTGGCCGAGGAGTCCGCTATGTTCAATGGTGTCAACCCCTTCGCCCACGACGAGAAAAACCAGCACAAGGCCGATGATCTCGCATTCCAATATCTCGGTTTCAAGAGCGCTGCTCCCGAATTTACGCTTCGTACTCGTATCTGGGCTTCTCTCCGCGCACAAACTCTTTACAGGACAGTTTCTGGCATGATGAACTATTCTAAAGCCATCAAGTTGCTCTACCGTGTGGAGAACCCCGAGGTTGTTCAACTCTTTGGTGGTAACACGGACAAGTTGGAGAGGGAGCTTGAGAGAATGGCAAGGAGGAAATTCAAATTTGTCGTTTCAATGCAAAGGTACTCCAAGTTTAACAAGGAGGAACACGAGAATGCCGAATTCTTGCTTCGTGCCTACCCAGATTTGCAGATTGCCTATCTCGAGGAAGAGCCACCAAGGAAGGAGGGTGGTGATCCTAGGATCTTCTCTGCTTTGATCGACGGACACAGCGAATTCATCCCTGAGACTGGACGTCGTCGCCCCAAGTTCCGGATTGAGTTGCCCGGTAACCCCATTCTTGGAGACGGAAAGTCAGATAACCAGAACCACGCCGTCATTTTCTATCGTGGTGAATACCTTCAGCTCATCGACGCCAACCAGGACAACTACTTGGAGGAATGTCTCAAGATTCGTAACATCCTCGCCGAGTTCGAAGAATACGCTATGCCCACCCAGAACCCCTACGGACAATGGAACCACAAGGACTTCCGTAAGCCACCTGTGGCTATTGTCGGTGCTCGCGAGTACATCTTCTCGGAGAACATCGGTATTTTGGGAGACTTGGCTGCTGGAAAGGAACAAACCTTCGGTACTCTTGCAGCTCGTTCTATGGCCTGGATTGGTGGAAAGCTGCATTACGGACATCCTGATTTCCTCAACGCTCTTTACATGACGACTCGTGGTGGTGTGTCCAAAGCACAAAAGGGACTGCATCTCAACGAGGATATTTACGCTGGTATGAACGCCTTTGGACGTGGAGGTCGTATCAAGCACACCGAGTACTACCAGTGCGGAAAGGGTCGTGATCTTGGATTTGGTACAATTCTCAATTTCCAGACGAAGATTGGTACTGGTATGGGTGAACAAATGCTCAGTCGAGAGTATTACTACCTTGGAACCCAACTCCCCATCGACCGCTTCCTCACTTTCTACTACGGTCATCCTGGTTTCCATATTAACAACATGCTTGTCATCTTGTCAGTTCAGATCTTCATCGTTACCTGTAAGTGTTTTTTTCTGCGGCTCTATTTGTTTTACTAACCACTTCTTGTAGTGGTATTCTTGGGCACACTCAATTCCAACTTAAAGATCTGTCAGTATACCCCCTCGGGACAATTCTTGGCCGGACAAGCTGGTTGCTATAACCTGGTCCCCGTCTTTGATTGGATTCGTCGCTGCATCATCAGTATTTTCCTCGTGTTTATGATTGCCTTCCTACCGCTCTTCTTGCAAGGTCTGTCTCAACGCACACGTGTCTCTTGTTCTATTAATAGACTTACGTTGACTTTTTTACTCTAGAACTCGTTGAACGTGGCGCATGGAAGGCTGTTGTTCGTCTGGCAAAGCAATTCGGATCCCTCTCACCCGCTTTCGAGATCTTCTCCACTCAGATTTATACCCATTCTATTCTCAGCAATTTAACATTTGGTGGTGCAAGGTATATCGCAACGGGTCGTGGGTTTGCGACAACCAGAATCCACTTCAGCACACTCTTTTCACGTTTCGCCGGACCGAGTATCTACCTAGCAATTAGGACCTTGATCATGTTGCTCTACGTGACATTGACTTTGTGGACACCATACCTCCTTTATTTCTGGATCTCCATTGTTGCCCTCTGTCTTGCGCCCTTCTGGTTCAACCCCCATCAATTCGTATTTTCAGACTTTATTATTGATTATCGGTAAGCGAATTTGGTTGTCTAACGCTTGTTTACCACCTTCTCATGCTTCTCCGCAGCGAATTCTTGAGATGGATGTCGCGGGGTAATTCAAGGTCGCATACCAATTCTTGGATAGGCTATTGCCGACTTTCGCGTACCATGATCACAGGTTACAAGAAGAAGAAGCTCGGTCACCCATCCGAAAAGTTGTCCGGAGATGTACCTAGGGCAGGATGGCGAGCCGTGTTGTGGTCGGAAGTCATCTTCCCAGTGTTCCTGGCTGTTCTGTTTGTCATTGCCTACTTGTTTGTCAAGTCATTCCCCGATGCGAATGGTAAATTCCCTCCGAGCCCTCTCATTCGTATCGCCGTCATTGCCCTCGGACCTATTGTGTGGAACGCCGCCATTCTTCTCGCACTATTCCTGGTGTCTCTTTTCCTCGGACCCATGCTAGATCCCGTCTTCCCTAAGTTTGGCTCGGTCATTGCCTTCATTGCCCACTTTTTGGGCTTCATTGGCATGCTTGGCTTTTTCGAATTCTTCGTAAGTGGAGGAAGTCTTGCTGATTTGCGTTTTTGTACTCATACTCCATTTGCTTTTCTTCGTCCTTTAGTGGTTCCTCGAATCCTGGGACGCATCGCATGCAGTACTCGGCCTTATTTGTGTGATTGCCGTCCAACGTGCAATCCACAAAATCCTCATTTCCGTCTTCCTGTCGCGTGAATTCAAGCACGATGAGACGAATCGCGCTTGGTGGACTGGACGTTGGTACGGACGCGGTTTGGGATCGCATGTCATGTCTCAACCTGCTCGAGAGTTTGTCGTCAAGATCATCGAACTCTCGCTCTGGAGCTCAGATCTACTACTCGGACATGTTCTCCTGTTCATGCTGACTCCACCAATTCTCGTCCCCTACTTCGACCGCCTACACGCTACTCTTCTTTGTGAGTACTTTATGTTCCGTTTTAAAAATAACCATCTTTCTAACTCAGTTATCCGCTCAGTCTGGTTGCGCCCATCTAAACAGATTCGCGCACCCCTATACTCCATCAGACAAACAAGGCAACGCCGATGGATTGTACGCCGCTTTTTTTCTATATTTACCTGTCTCTGTTTACTTATTGGAATGTTAAGATCATCAAATACGGCATCATCTATATCATCGTCATCGGCATATTCGTTACTCTCATTGCTCTTCGTACGTATAGTTTAAGCGCCTCTCTTCTGACAAAAGGCTTACTTTTGATCTACTTTTTAGCTGCCTCCCTGCGTAATAGCTTAAAATTCGACTGCACTCTTTGTGACAATCTGTAAAGGACTCTAATCTTCACGACTTTTTTTAATAGACTCTTCTTGCACCTATTACCTTTATGCCTTTAATTCTTTCCAGGTGCTAGAATATTCTCATGGACCTGTTATTGATTAGCTGTTTCATCGGCTATCTTGGATCATCTTCTACCGCCAGGACATTTATTGTACGCCTACCATAAAAACGAATATGACGATGATTTTTTTCTGTACTCCCGGGATTCGTTAAGGCGGGCTCCCATCGTTGGCATGGGTGATGGACAGATAAAGTCAGTAACATTTTTACTTCGCATTTCAGCTGATATCTCTTGGCTCTGAAAAGGCTCCATTTTCTCACATCCCCAGCCTGAGTGTGGAGCCTCGCTACTTTTCCGTTAGCCAGTGATGAGATTTAGGCTGTAAGACGAAGACAACGAACATTTATGCATCTTTTTGTGAGTGTATCCTCGATGTTGACATTGTAGGATGGCGGCTTATGTGTTAGGACAGAGTTATTTTCTCTATCATCTCGGAGACTTTTGCACAGACGCCTCATGCGCCCAACTGAATTAGCGATCGAACTCCGTGGGCTGCTAGACCTGGTTTTTTTTCGACTTGAATTATTCTCATCTATGATAACTGAGACATAAAAAGGAGATGAAAATGAGGTCAATAACTATCTCAAATTCCTTGAAAAGTCTTAGCTCTAACCATGCAAACCAAGACAGCTTCTTTCCTTGCTTTCGCAGCCCTCATCTCTGGCGTCGCCAGTCGTCAGATGACGGTATGTACAAGCAACCAAACACCTGCGCATTGATGCTGACATGGCTTTTCATCCTTAGGTCTTCAATAACTGCCCCTTCACTATCTGGTAGGTGTTGCTCATGAAATGAATGTGATTATTTCGTTCATTACTTTCCAGGCCAGCGGTACGGTCCGAACAACTTTAAAGCCCCTTTCTGATATTTACGATTCTCATTACAGATGTTCACTGATTTGAATGTTGCTCAGAACGTTCCAAACTTTGAAACTGGGTAAGGCGCCTCGTTTCTATTTGCGCATCTTGACTAAACTTATTCGATGCTTCTGTAGCTGGGAAGCAGCAGCGTTCTCCTCAGTCAGCTTCACCATTCCCGACAACTGGAAGGCTGGTCGTATTTGGGTTAGTCCCTGTTTATGAAAACTGCAATGTCATGTTTAGGTCTGATTGCGTAGGCCCGCCGAGACTGTGACTTCAGCTCCAACCCTGGCCCGAATTCCTGCTTGGATGGAGGATGTAACGGTGGGCTTCTCTGCGACCCCCACACCGGAACAGTGCGTAACCTTTCTGAACGCCATCTGCTCCTTTTTTAATGGACCATCAGGGTGTTCCTCCTGCAACAGTTGCAGAATGGACTCTAGAAGGCGATGGCAATCGAGATTTCTATGACGGTGAGGTTTATTTTTCTTTCAGAGTGCACGCGTCATTCTGATGATCGATCATTAGTGTCGCTGGTGGACGGGTACAACCTCCCCATGAGAATAAACAACAACGTAGGATGCCCAGTAGCCGACTGTCCTGTGGACCTCGGACCGAACTGTAAGTTGCGTAGTTGCACAGTTGGTGACGTCTCCTAATCCCTCCCAAAGGTCCTTCCCAGCTTAAGGGACCATTCGACTCGAGTGGCTTCCCCGTCGGCTGTAGGAGCGCATGTCAGGCGAACTTGGATGGAAATCAAGGTCCGCAAGGCTAATCACCGCCATGCATCCCGCCCAAACTGACTTTTATCATAGCCGACTCAGCCAACTGCTGTTCCGGAACCCACAACACCCCAGCCACATGTCCTCCTTCAGGTATTTGCTGTCCTGAAAGCATTCTCTATTTATATTCTGACCCCGTGATTTCAGGTGTTGCTTTCTACAGTTACTTCAAAGGCAATTGCCCCAACGCCTACGCATATGCCTTCGACGAATCCAGTGGCACCGCCCTTTGGACTTGTGATTCTGGTCTCCAGGCCGATTATACCCTGACCTTCTGTCCTTGAATAACACTTGTGATACCCTTTCTTCTACGTCTCCTAACAAAATGATAATTTGATGGTCTCCACTTGAAATGGACAGCTTGCAAGTTGAAAGTGATATTGTACGCCAGTAAGAAACGCCTCGATCTAAATTTACTTCAAGAAGTAAACAAATCCATGCGTCGCATTTCTTTATGCAACTCCACTGGATTGTTCGAATTGTTCGAATTGCCGCCATGAGTGCATTGCTATCTGGAGAAAAGAAAAGGTCGTGCTGGCACTGTGTGATGTCTCGCATGTGTCTGCCGGCGCGTTCGTCTAGGCATCCACCTAGTGCCCTCGTGTCAGATGATTAGGTAGGCGCTAATTATAGTTTCTTCGACGCGCGTCCGACATCCCCGTTTAAACAATTCGATGCAATATTCAGGGTACCAGCTTGCGGACTGCTCAGAAACATATAAAATCCAGGATGAATAGCCCATATTTCTCAGTTCACCATCTCATTCTTACAAGAGTAACTACTAGTCCACTATGAGGTCCGCCTTTCTCGCTGCATTGATTTCTGGAGCAGCCGCTCGTACTTTCACCGTTTACAATGCTTGCCCATTCACTATCTGGTACGTTTTTGGTGCTGTATGTGCGATATAACCGTCTCTTACAATCGTTTGCAGGCCTGCGGTATGTTATCCACGCGGCCTTCGATCCTTTTGCAAACATACTTACATTGCTCTAGATGTTCACGGATCTAAACGTTGCCCCAAACGTACCCAACTACCCCACCGGCTGGGAAGCTGGCGCCTACACCAAGGTCAGCTTTACCGTCCCTGACAACTGGAAAGCCGGTCGTATCTGGGTGAGTCGAGCAGTTGGATATGCCCCATCAGAAACTCTCGGGTTAACAAAGTTGCGTTCAGGCTCGTCGCAACTGCAACTTTTCCACCAACCCAGGACCCAACTCCTGTCTCGACGGAGGATGTAACGGTGGTCTCAAGTGTGACCCACGCACTGGCACGGTAAGTTCCAGCTCGAAGCGACTTATATGTTCATATTTTAACGCATTTGCTGTTCAGGGTGTTCCTCCCGCGACAGTTGCCGAATGGACTCTCCAAGCTGATGGGAACAGGGACTTCTACGATGGTGAGGAAGAAGTACGACACGTTACGGAACCAACTCTAACATTATAATTAGTTTCCCTCGTCGATGGCTACAACTTGCCAATGAGGATTGATAATAACAAGGGATGCCCAGTCGCTTCGTGCCCAGTCGACCTTGGCCCCAACTGTAAGCATAGCCCAGAAGTTGCCTTGCCAGAATACTTATTAACCACCTACTACGTCAGGCCCCGCTCCCCTCAAGGGCCCATACGATTCCAGTGGATTCCCAGTTGGCTGTAAGAGTGCTTGTGTGGCCAACCTTGATGGCAACCAAGGTAAGACGTGGAATCATTTTTTGCTTCCTGCGAGATTGCTCACGATATGAACATTAGCCAACTCTCCCAACTGCTGCTCCGGCTCCCACAGCACCCCTACAACTTGCCCCAGCTCTGGTAAGTCAATATTTACCGTGCATAGGCCACATAGTCTGATTAACCTCTTATCTCAGGTGTCGCTTATTACAGCTACTTCAAAGGCGCCTGCCCAAGGGCCTACGCCTATGCTTATGATGAGGGCAGCGGCACCGCTCTCTGGACCTGCGACGCTGCTCTCAAGGCTGACTACACCCTCACTTTCTGCCCACCTAACTAATAAAATTAATACTTTTCGACATGTTTATTCTGTAAATTTTTATTCCGAAAGAAATATAATCAGTTCTCTTCTTCGATGCAATGTTGTGTTTCCATTTATTCGAATGTAGAACTCAGAGCTGGGTAGACCACGAGCCTTAAACATCATGAGGTGGGGCGTATAGAAGCATTTGGTCCATGTGTGCCTCCTCGATACCGGGGGTCGTTAAACCAAAATCAATACAATCGACACGGTATTTGTCTGCTGGCAGGACACGTGCTCGGTTGGATTCGAAGACGTTACCAAGTTCGGCATCAGCAAACTTCCGATTTAGGCGCCAATCTATTCTTAACTTGATGGTGCCAGGTGAGCTGATGCTGCTGATAGTGACAGGTGATACGTCCTGTCATTCGAGGCTCGATCGGCAACGGAGCTGTCACGACCACAGCTGAGCGTTGATCGGTGCTGACCATTGATTCATGGGGTCCTTCCCTGAATTCAGTTCAGTTCTTCACGATACCATCGGGATATTTCAGTTGTTGTCCGCGATCCCGCACCCCTTTACCGCTTCGTATATTGCCTACTTAGAAGGGCCTTTGAATTGGCCTGTACGTGGACACTCATTACACGTGTATACTCACGCTCGAAGCAACTGGGATACTCGTTCAATCACTCTTGAAAATTTCAGATCTTTTTCACCGGTCGAGTACTTGCAAAAGCGCTCTTGGCACATGTGGGATAAACCCGGTCGGTGAGCTATCACCATTTTGGCAAGGACAATAGATGTGGTTATCACTGCGTGGCTGCAGGATCTTCACAAAATATCGGACGGGGGACAGGTGACTTGGGCACTCTCGCTACTTCCAAAGGGCTTCCTTGCGCAGCTCATCAAAGCTCGTCGCCTTACCCAATAGTAGAAGTTTGCCAAGTACACTCCTGCTAACCAATCTGTGGTAGACTGGTCCAAAATCGAGCATGGATTTCATATAAAAAGGGTTGAAAAACGACTCGTATCCTCAGCATCTTTCTCTGCTACCTAGTATCAGAAATCTCACACTACAACTGCAAACTTCAACATGAAGACCGCTATCTTGACCGCTTTAACCATCGCTTCTGGAGCCGCTGCCCGCACTTTCACAGTAAGACTCGCATCCTTATTGAAGTGCGGAGTAGAGTTTAATTATAACTTGCATCACAGGTTTATAATGCTTGCCCCTTTACTATCTGGTACGTAGCCAGTTGTACTTTTAATATCCATCAGAAAAATCCTCATTTGCTATATTTAGGCCTGCGGTTAGGAGTTCCACTCTGTGTTCTACATCAAATATATAACTAAGGATATGACAGCTCTTCACCGATTTGAACGTCGGCACAGCTGTTCCCAACCAGGTCACTGGGTACGTCATTTAAACTTCATGCATCGTCCTTGCTCATCCCATATCGATGATACCATAGTTGGGAGGCAAAGGCATACACCAAGGTTACTTTCAATGTTCCAGATAACTGGAAAGCAGGAAGAATTTGGGTTGGTGCTAATTTCACTGACTAAATTAACCTTGCTGAGGCTCCGATGCAGGGAAGACGTAACTGCGATTTCTCGAAGGGAAATGGCCCCAACTCCTGCTTATCAGGTGGATGCAATGGTGGACTTAGGTGTGCAACCGTAGGAGGAACGGTAAGCCGATTCCCCTAAAGTATTCGAAAGAAAATCTGGACTGACGAAAGCCTTGATAGGGGGTACCCCCGGCCACCGTAGCAGAATGGACGCTTAGCGCTGCTGGTGGAAATGATTGGTATGATGGTAAGCTCGCCCGCCGTCCCCGTCACGCTCTATGGGCGGTCTCTCACGTTTACTTACATTTTGATAGTATCATTGGTTGATGGGTACAACCTTCCCATGAGCATCACCAACAACAAGGGGTGCCCCGTTGCCGACTGTCCCGTTGACCTTGGCCCTAACTGTGAGCAGCGCGGCATTCGAATACCAATCGAAAAATTTTAACCCCAGGTACTGCGTCTCCATACAGGCCCTGCTCCTTTGAAAGGACCATATGATTCTGTTGGATTCCCTGTCGGATGCAAGTCTGCGTGCGCTGCTAATCTCGATGGAAACCAAGGTTTGAAGTTTCGCTGTATCTTATCGTATTTCACAACTTATGCATGTCCACAAACTTACAGCAAATTCTCCTAATTGCTGCTCTGGCCAATTCAGCACTCCTGCCACATGCCCGGCTTCAAATGTTGCCTACTACAGCTACTTCAGTGAGCAATAGCCCTTCATTGTTTCCTTTCGAACGATCACTAAATATTCTTCTGCAGAGAACAACTGTCCTAGGTCTTATGCTTATGCATATGACGAGGCCAGCAAGACCGCGCTCTGGACCTGCCCTTCTAACTTGAAGGCTGATTATACCTTGACTTTCTGCCCCTAAGTTTGTCGATTCAAACTTTGAGTGCTGCTGTTCAAAAGGAACATGAACGCGTGTTGCTATATTCCTAAATGATACGGCGTGTGTGTACTTCGTTCTTAATGTTCTCTATAAACGATGATCGTCGGAATACTCCACTTGATCGTGAACGCGAGAATACTCAACCCCTTGTGGGCGTCAATCTTTTGCCACATCAAGAAGGCTTAGGAACCAGCCAAGGCGGTGCCGCACTTTCGAAGGGTTCCAATATTTCACTGTTAATGAGTTTAAAATTCAAAGTCCCTCTTCCGTTGATTATTTTGTGCGCATTTCTAACTGAGATATCTCTTGATATCGCTAAGTTTATCGGCTAGTGGCCGCCTTTTGTGCACGGTAGCAGACGTTGGGACTCAAGGAAACTAGAATAGGGGCTTCCGACTTCGATGTCGGAAACATGTGGAATGCCTGATTAGGATTAGTCCTTATTAACCCGCCCTTGATCCTGATAAGGAAGTGGCCATCAGCTTATCAAGGTCAGGGTACAGTTCACAGGATCGGTCACTCACTACCAGGCGCAGCGTCCCTGCACGCGCTCAATTAATAATATCAATCAATTGTGGATTCAGACAGTCTAAGTAACGTTTATTTAATAATATCGCTACGATTCAGAGACGAGGGTTTGTGCATCATTCTACCTGCTGCTCCTTAGACTCTATATAGTATGATGAAATGAATTATAAGGCAAACACGTCGTTCTGCCATCATATAAGAATTATTAATTCAATTGAAATCAGATGCTTTAATTTTTAAAGCATGTCATTGTCGTCGTCTTAAATGGAAAGCACACCATGTCCTTTGCTAGAACCTAATATAAGTACTAATTCCATACTACAGCTTTGATAGTCGACACTGAATCGGAACTTGAAGACACTGAAATGATTCAGAAGGGTTTTATTAGTGAACATAAAGGAGTCTACGCATGTATTGTCTAACGACTGAATACGACTAGTATAGTGCAAGCATTTGCACTTAAATCATGTCAATGTAATCTAAGATTTCTTGGTCTTGGACTCTCACTTCTCTCAGGATTATAAATAGGGTATGTTCAACTCAACCTAGATATTATTCCCCCGTCCATAATTTGCAGCAATAAATCTCAGCCTTCAAATTCAAAAACTGCTCGTAACAGACACGTCTGCAACGTAGTTCATCATTATCTATCGCCTCAAGCTCAAATATGTCATCCGTAACATGCCAGTACTGCCCTAGGATATGTAATTCGAGGGGAATCAAGTCCCACGAACGCGCATGTGCTCAAAACCCTGCAAATGCGAAGGACGACATGCCTGAGTTAACACACGAGCAGCATGCTCTATTAGCTCTACTAGAATACGAAGAGCAGACATGTGAGTCCAAATTAGCTTTCACCTCAATAGATGATTATTGAGCGTTAAGCAAACAGGGAATACCGCAATGCATCAGGCTATTAGCAATTCCAATCATGCTCCGCCTTCAGGTGCATCAGCTGGACCTCATCCAGATCCAGAGACTGAAGCTAGTGACCTAGGTATGACCGCATTGACAAGTTACCTCGAAGATCGAAGTATATAGCTTAATTCAATATTGATATAGTGCCGTATCTTTTGGACAATACTTCGGATTCCGAGACCCGAGCCCAGGACATCAACGCCTCAGGTTCAGAGGGCATTGACACCGCCCCAGCTGCAACTTTAGCTCTCGATTCAAGCGGTGCAGCTGCTAATGCTAGGCAGCCAGAATTATCCGTTCCGCATGTGAAAGTCGAAAAACATCCGCATTGCAAGGAGAACGCAATCACCATGACGCTAGTCCAATATCGTGAGATGGAGACACAGATGGACGAGGCACGCTCAGCGCTAAATGAAGTCGATGAACGACCTTGGAGGCCATTTCGCACCCGACTTGACTTCGAAATGGCTGATTTGATGCTGGAAACTCACATGAACCGCCGACAAGTCGACACTGCCATTTCTCTAATTCACCAAGCTATTGGGGACCGAGTGTCATCTGAGTTTACTATCAGCAACTGTAATGATCTCAACAGATTATGGGACCACGCACTCGCTATTCGAGGTAACGGGGTGAGTCATGAGCTTTAAATGTAATGTGTGGTCTAATGCATCGAGACTTACTGAATTCTGATGATTATTCAGTTCGAAGAGTTCAAGTTCACTGTTCCGTATCGTGGCCAGGATATGGAATACTCTGTGTGGTCGCGCTCAGCAGAGCAATGGTGCCGCGAGCTATTGACCAATAAAAATATTGTGTCCCACTTTCAATGGGATGCCAAACGAGTCTATCACAGAGGAAACTCGAGTCAGGTATTTCAAAGAATTTATGATGAGCCATGGACAGGCGAATTTTGGTGGAAATTCCAGGTACGTTTTTCAAATTCAGATTATATCTCAACTTCATTATTGCCATTTGGCTCTGGTTCACGGTGCACCGATTATGTGTAACTAATATCAATGGTTTACAGTCGTTGCTCCCAATTTCAGGAAAGCCGTTTGGGATTATCCTTTATGCAGACAAGACCCGACTCTCTTCGTTCGGTAATACCAAGGGCCATCCTGTGCTTGTGCGCTGTGCGAACCTTCCTGTCGAGATTCGGAATGGCGAAGGAGTGGGAGGAGGTCGTCTTATTGGGTGGTTACCCATCGTAAGTCTATGGTTTTCAATGCAATTGAGATAAAATTCACAAAACATTATATTTTGGGCTCCAGTTACCTGAGATTTCGAGCGAGTCGGGAAAGCAGGGATTCATCAGGCACAAACGAGAAGTGTGGCACGAAGCTATGTCACAGATTTTCAAGAGCCTGGCTGATTGGATGGAGCTCGGCACTGCAATTCAGTGTGGGGATGGCGTCGTTCGACACATCTTTCCGAGGCTGGTCATGATATCTGCTGACTACGAAGAGCAGTGAGTATAAAACTGGTGCTCATTTAAGTCACGGAACATAGTCAACTCACTTGTTGGCTTCCATTGCAATTCTACAGGTCGGATATGGCACTCACACGCGGTTCCCGGGCCCACTTTCCATGCCCTGTATGCTTGGTTTTCAAAGGTGATATCCCCAAGGTAACTCAGAAGGCCTCGGCACGAACGACAGAAAGCATGGAAAGCCTGTGGACTGAGGTACAGGAGTATACAGCAGCAGACAGAGAAGACAGTCTGCAGGCTGTGGGTCTACGTGATGTACAGGTATGTAAATGTCGAGGCTCTTCATATAAAATTTGCCTAATTTAATTTAATGAATTTCATTTGAAGAATACATTCTGGTCACTGAAGGACACCGATGTGTACAGCGCACTGTCCTGGGACCGTCTTCATGCATATCATGGTGGTCTGTTCTCAGACCACCTTCTCGAGGAGCTGAAGGAGATTGTAGATGACCTACCAGGTCGCCAAGTGGAGATAGAAATAGACCGTTGGTATGTACTTAAACTCTGAAACGCGTGGTTCATGAGATGTAAGCGCCCACTGATTCCCATCTTTTATTCTAAATTGTCAATATTGTGGCGTTGACATTGACAGTTTGATGGGGATTCCACCATGGCGAGGCTTAAATCGCTTCACATCGATCCATAGCACTGGCGAGATGTCTGATGGCTCAAAGTTTGAAGACTTTGGAAAGGTACATATACCATAACAATCTTCGAAAGCTATGGTCCCACCATTATCATTGATAAATTTGTTGACATGATAATATTTGAATTATTCATAGGTCATCATCTATGCAGCACTTGGATGTATAACACCGGATGTCTCTACACGTGGCTTTACTCTCTTGAAGCTAATTCGAAGCTATCAAGAGCTTGATCAATTCACAGGACTTACTCTCCAGAGCGAGAGAACCCTGAGAGAAGGTTGGGAGGAGTTAAAAACGTTCGAGTCTTTACTTGCTGTGAGTAATTCGGAGCTACTTTCAATGCCACACTTCAATTTTAAAACTCATCTTGTACAATAACTCATGCAGGAATACAGTCAAATTCACGACAGCAAAGAATGGGACTTTCCAAAGGTGCATACACATCAACACGTTTTCGATGACATCCGGAATAAGGGCGTTACGCGGAACTACAATACAAAGCCCGGTGAAAAATCCAATGGCCCTCTCAAAAAATTCTACCAGAACCACACCAACTTCAAGAACGTTGCACCTCAGGTATGATCTTCTCCACACTAATATTTGAACATTGGACACCTGTCAATAACGTGAACCTGCGTTGTTGGGTGTTCTTCATCTCGGGAGCGCTTAAACTAAGCAGCTGACAATGCAATGCATAAATTATGTGTCATTGACTTGCTGCATGTGCGACCCCAGGCAATGACACAACTCATGTGCTGCCTCGTGCTAGATTCAGCCGATTTGAATTAGTACTAATTCTCACTGTATTAACAGATCCTCAAGGTCAGCAACAAGGATCTTACTTCGACCATCATACATAATGAAATCCGACGATTGGACGAGAAGAATGAACAAGACAACATCAAGGATGCCGAACTAATAGGACCAGCAGCCGAAAATCCGACATCTCAAGGACAAGATCAAACTCAACAAACACTACGTACTAATGAAGTCGACCCTGAGCCTCGAGCGCCTCCTGAAGTTTCGACAGCCACTAGAGAAGAACAGGGCTCTACAGCACTGCCCCATGTTTTGTTCAGGTCCCGCCTTCCGGGATTGTCATTGGAAGCCATAGTACAGGGACACGCAGAAGACGATGCATTTAGTCAGTTTCGAAGGCTTCTCTCCCAATATTTGGCTCGACATTTTCGGACCCCTCGAGTCATCCTGAGCATGGATCATGAGGTGTGTCTTTAATCAATTTGGTTCCGTTGTGTTTCTTAAATTCTGAATCTCGTGCTGATAACGATGTCTACACCCTTATTAGGTGATACCATTTCAGACCTTAAACGTCTATTTCACATCTGTCGTGAACTGGCGCTTAGGTATGGATATCCTCCGTGTAAATCCCAATTTCCATGGTCGCCCTCGCTTCGACTTTGCCATCCTCAATGTTGATAGTAAGATGCAAACAGCAGTGATTGTCCAGCTCCTATTTGTTTTTCAAATAACATACCGCGCGCACAACTTCGAGCTCGCTCTAGTTCTTCCCTTTGATGCACCTATTTCACGGCAGGATCGGGATCGGGTACGTCGGGATACAGCCCTGCGCTTAAAACGTTTGCATCCAAGGCGGAGGCGTGAAGCCGTCCTTGTCGACGTAAACACAATTATCCGAGGTGCCCTGTTGACACCTGACCCTTCATCAGAAGAGGATGATAGAATATTGGTAGATCTAGTCGACGAGGACATGTGGATGCGCTTTAAATCCAGTAATGTCAACTTAGTACAACGTGCAAATATTTGACAGATAATGTATTGTTAGATTATTATTCTTCTAAATTCAATCATATAGATTTCACTAATGGTCTAAGTCATGAGCTTGTTGTCAATGTTGTAGGTTTAAATCGTTAATCCAATAGTGTCAGTGTATTATAATTATCAATGTATTACCTTAGACTGCTGCCCATCATTTGACCAACGACCTGTTCCTGGACGTAATAATACAGCATGAATAGTGTCTGAGTCACTCAACAAGCATATACCTGACCATGCTGAACCTCATTGGTTTTTAAAATTAAAATGAGAGATCAGAACGCCATAAATTTGAATCACTGAATGTTTGTTACTGTCAATGCACCACACGTTTTTCAGATTCAGATCGAGTGCCAGTGCGTCGTATTAACATTAGGCTTGTTTCGATTTCTCGATACTCCAAGGAAGACAATATAAATAGATTATTACTGTGATTATGCCGCCACCCCTCTGCTTGAGTTCTGTCTGCGCTCAGCCTAGTTTATCTGTTGCCAGCATCTAATTCGAAGTCGAACGCTTTCCCCAATGTCATCTCGCCGTGTTCAACTTTCCCAACCCGCTGATGCATCAATAGCCTCCCGTCTGAATCATCAGGTTCCTGGCAATGGGATATCATCGCTTTCTGCTGCTTCTAGCGCCTCTCAACAGCTTCCTCATCGCCGTGATCCTCAGGCTGGAACCATCACGTCTCTTAACACTGCCCTGGCTGCTACTCATTTGAACGATAGTTCAACGGCACTTCCATCAGTAACACGAAGTGTCAATGTCGTGCTAACTGAGCCTGATAGTTTAGATCCAAGGCGCCTCTATGATGTAAGCCTTTGCATGTTTTTTATTTGTTGAGGTCAGATCGGCCATAACTAACTCATGTTTCTGCTTGTCTTAATCTCATCCTGCGGCCGATAGGCATACCTTAGGCTACAGCAGGAGTACGGCGCTCTGAAGAAGGAAAACGAGCAGTTGAAAATCCAGAATGCAGATCTTAAGCTTGGGGCAGGTGCAGGATCAGTAGTGTCGGTACGTGTTCTCGCACTCCATACTGCATCATTTTCGATACTCATTGATGTCTTGACTTCTTACAGACATCGTCGAGTGCTATGTCAGCCTCTGACAATGCGTCCTATGTCACCCTGGCTGACGGAGTTAAGGTGAAGGTCAGCACCGATATCCAGAAATGGGGGGCATGGTGTCAGATCAATATCTCTCCGTTCATCCAGCCCCACGATCTCAATCCATCTAACCGCCCAACGTTCGATGTCGATGACCTTGTTATTCGGTATGCATGTGCTGAGAATGGGAGAAGGGGATTGACGGAGGAGATCTACCGAGCCATACCAGCTCGATACCATCAGCTGATGGGACTTGTGGAGACAAGCGCGGCCACTGGCAAGAACAAGACCAACTTTTCATCCATTGTACGTTGTTCACATCTATATTATTATCATGCTTAATCACATATCTGTTTTATTAGTTCCAAAGGAGTATTTCAGATACTCGCAGCTACTCTCTTAACCGTGTTCGATCTGCAGTAGCTGCTGAGATTTTCGAACTCCCAGTCGAGCTCTTTTCAGACCCTGCCAAGCGCAAAGGTGACACCAAAATCCAGCAGCTGCTCGGCGCCTCTATCGATTCGGACACAGGAAAGCCAATCTATGAGGTCTTCCCACCACTCCTCTGCAAAAATGGTGCTGCTAGCTTCAACGCTCTCACCAAGAAGCCCAAGTCGTCGCATCGGTTCCTCAGTCCTATGCTATTCCGTGTTTGTGTTATGCTTGCTTACATGATTTACACGGTATACTAATAATTTGATGGTAATCTTTAGATGGCTCGTGTTGTTTTGTTTGGTGTCAAATCTGTCAATTCGAAGGCGAAGGCGGTTGCAAGGTCCACGTCAACTTACATCCGAAATGACGTCAAGCCTGAGCCAACACCTGGGTTCATCGCATGGGTTTCAACTATGGTAAGTGTTATTTAAATTTGCCTATTATTTATACCTTCTCGCCACATTATTATCCCCTTCTTTTTTCTCCTGGCGTTTCATGTTTGATCTGATTTTCTATTTTCCATTATTATTATTAGGCGCGCTATTGTATTTCCCATGACACGGAGATGACCGGTGGCGGAATCGGTGCGGAAACTGGTATAAACTACAAGGCCGACCATGAGTTTTATAAGCAGTGGCTGTATGAGGCAAAGGTTAAAAGGCCTGATGTATTTCGTGCGATTGTAGTTACATGGGAGAGCGAGGTATTCGCCACTTTGAACAGTAAGGCTTCGAGATCAGCTGATTCATCAGCACCAATGTCCAGTGATGTCACGCGTGCTAACGCCGCACGAATTGCTGATGACCTTGATGCTGATGAATCCGATTCTAGCTTGGATTCACCTGAGTCCCCAGCTGCTGCATCTGGTCCCCGCCAATATGCCAGGGAAATAGGGTCTGAATCGGATTCTGAATCCGATGCCATCAGTTATGTTAGTGATAGACTCAGAGCCTCTGCTTCTATCGAGAACAACATTCCCGCTGAAGGCAGGGTGGATCTGAACTCTAGTTCACCCTTGGTGCGTATTTTAAATTCAAGATTAAACGCAGCTTCTGATGATGCCAAAATCTGTGATAGTCCCTCCCTGATCAAATCGTGGCTCCAGTTTCTCATGCACCAACACAACCACCCTCGGGACCTCGTTCTCGGCATCACACTGTCATTCCCATAAACCCTTCCATCCCCATTCCAGAATCATCAACCCTTATCTTACCTGATGCCCCTGATGTCTCCCCAGCTCCCATTACTCCCATCGATGCTCGTGCGGCTGTTGTTCCAGTTGCAACATCGAAGAAGCCGCGTGCTGGTGGTCGCACAAAGAAGCCTAACACTGTTGCAGCACCATCCGAATCGAATACAGTTGCTACAGCTGCAAACCCTTCCACCACTACTAGACGCGCAACCAGGTCAAGTGGAGTCTTGACGACCAATTAAGGTATCAGATTCGGACATTACTTTCGAATTTCTCACACCAACATTTCAAGTTTGTTCTATTATTATAATATTAGTCTACACTGTTGATCTGCGACTATCATGCTTTTAGTTACAGATAATTAGTCCAGTAGTAGGCAGTTGTTATAGTAGGCATATTGCAAATGAAATAGTGTGCTTTATTGATTCAGATCTTATCATTTAATTTTAGTAAAAGGAGCGCAACCGCTACATGTAGCCGCTGATTATAATGATCAGATGTAATTTAATTTTGTTCTAAGTCCACACTCAGAGTGAAGGCATTCTCACGACGGTATATATTTAACCTACCTTTCTCTATAATAAGCGGAAGCGTGGTGTAATGGTTATGCTGCTCAGGTAAGGGACTGTATTATGTAAGTGCAAACTGACAAGGTCGAGGGTTCGATTCCCAGTCTCGCAAAAAAAGAAAGGCTCAGTGCGACTTCATAAGGCGGCAGGACCCTGAAGAGGGCCGTTACCCTTTTTGCGGGCCGACATCATGATGAGGTTGCCTTGCCTAAGCAGTCTGGACTCCTCGCAAGGAGCCCACGCCATAATAGGCTACCTCAACCCTTGTCAGGGTACCGCCTTATCAAGGGTAGCGATGCTGATGATGACGACTGTGTAACTTGTCAGGCCTTATTAGGATCCCGCATCATTTTCGGCCTTATTGGCCTGATAAGGCATTTCACAACATTCCGACACGGCATGCCCATCACCGCAAATCGGAATCATGTGCCAAGTGATTTCGAACCGGCCCTGCACCACACTTCTCAACTTCCTTCATCGCCATCATCTGCTGCGGAGCACAGAGTACTCAGTACGAAACTCGATTGTCCTTTTGTAAAATTACCTCCATGAGTACGCGCTGGACACAAGACCAAGATGTAAATTAACCCTCCCGCGGAGAGAGATGGTGTCGCATGATCATGTGGCTCACTGCTGTTTTTTCCCCCTTCTGCTTCTTCCCCCATCTAGGACTCGACTCGACTGCCTGACGGTTTCAAGCGAGTGGCATATGACGCTGACACGCAACAGTATACGTTTAAGGATCGCAATGGACAGCTGTACAAAGGAGAACCGGGGGCTGACTATGGGACGCTGACTCCTATCGGACCATTGTCATCACTTGAGCAGACGCGGCCGAGTGCCTTTGCAACATGTGCGTGGTAGAATGACTTGTGAGCCCTGTGCTTGTACTCAGTCATCAGCTGATCTATTTCCTATGGTATACTGACTATCGCGCTCTTGGTAGCCCACTCGAGGAGCCAGAGCCTTCCGTATCCTCCTGGTGCCCCACCAAAGACGTTTCAGGACATTCTTGCTCCCGAGTTTATGACCACATCTTCGCTATCTGAACAGCCGAGCTCTCGATTAGGAGGAGAAGGTGCCAATGGTAAAGCACGAGAGCAGCTCATATCTGCAGTCAAAAAGTCTACTTTACCAAAGATGCAACACGTGGTGCACAGCTTGCGTCGGTCTATGACCTCGGTCAAGAAGAACTCCAGACCATCTATCCCATCTGTACACAGGCGGCGGGGGTTCGAGATGTTGGATGACCCGGAGGTTGACGACCAGGAAGGTTTACTTCGGCGGTCTACACTACGTGAGAGCAACTCGAAACCCTCAGACATAAGATCGACAGTGGGTGGTAAAGGTCATCACGATATCAACTCCTCACCATCATAAATGTTGTCACCATTGACCGACCAGTCACACACAGAGGAGTTTAAAAATGCCAAGAATACACTTTTAACTAGTACACACGTAGAATATACACTTTGGAGGTTCACCGCATCGTCATCGCACAAATTCGCGATATGGGACATTGTAGGCTACAGCAATAAAAGGGGGTTCATCGTTAAGTCATAAATTATCACAAAAACGCAGGCTTCGTTCAGAAGGGAAAAGAGGATACGGACATACTACAAGGGGGCTCCAAGAAAAGGGCAAGCAAGATTCGGGGCGGAACAAGAAGACTTGAAGTAACCAAAATATATAGGCAGAAGATTTAAAAGAAATATCGCAGTGGAATGGGTAAGATGGCTAGCTTTAAATAGCACTCTTGCAGTTGGGACATACAACCGGAGGGAGAGCTTTAGTGGCGTTTTTGAGAACGACAATAGCATTGTGAAGCGATGTGTTCTCCTCTTGGAATACTTGCGATATCCAATCATCAGGGACTTCTTCTCCTTCAAGGATAGAGTACACAAGTTTTCTGGCTCTGGCGACAAAGCAAAGGTTACCAGTTATATCGCCATGAGTAAAAGCCCCGCCTCGTACAAGGGGCTGTTGAGCAACGCGCACAAGATCAGCTGGCATGTTACTCAGAGCTTCTGATAAGGACTTGGGTTGTTCTACAACGGCTTCGTGCGCTGACGAGTTACTCTGGCGGGTTTTGGCTCGTTTTTTGGGTCGCTCAGAATCTGATGTGATCGTGAGGGGGATTAACGAGTCTAAGTCTACAACGTCATCAGTGTCTGGTGAAGCTGCCAGTAGCCTCAGGTTTCGGGGGGTTGTTGCGGGATTGATTTGTTTGAGGGATCCTTGCTTTGTTGATTTTCGACTCTTGCGTGAGGTCTGATTCTGGCTATCTGAATCGATAGGGTCAGTCACCGTTACTGTCCTGTTCAGACTCTCTTTGGATTTCATGTTCACAAGGCATTTCTGATGGAATGCTCGTCGGCATGAGGGCCGCGGACAAAAATGCATGATCATGGTGGGATCCATATCGTTTGGATTATAAGCTTTGCCGCAGCTACATCCTGTGGAGTTTGGTTTGGGCTGGATTTCAAAATGGTCAGTAAAGAAGAACCCTTGGCTAGACATTCAAGAGAAAATGACCTTCATTACCCGCAGCTTGTAACCTAAATCGTAACGATAAAAAAACGTAGCGCGAGGGATAAAGATTTGAAAGGGGTCACGTTCATCGAAGTGCGATAATTGAATGACACCTATTGATTTCTTAGCCACTGTTCCTAAAGGTTGGCTGGCAGCTTACTCACTTTCAAACGCAAGTGACTCAACGTAGTCATACATGTCTGACCCAATCCGTTCCCAATCATTGATGATGGAAGAGTCACTGCGAGCAAAACGCCAAATAAAATCAGGTTTTGTAAGGTGGGCCTCTTCACGAACCGGCTTACAACGACTTCAAGACTGAAGCGGCGTCTTGGGCATTATAAAACCATTTGACCTTAACCCACACCTACAGTGACTGCTCAGATGGGGTTTGAGAATTCTCTTTGATCAGCACTTACAGTGTTGCTACTGTCTTCGTGTTCTTCTGCGCGTATCTCGACTGCCTGACCGATCCAATATTGCCACAGCTCATGCTGCTTGTCAGGTAAACAACCAGCGGGAAGGATGGCGCATCTGGGGTAAGAAAAAAGTCAGTAAGGTTGCGTGACAGCGGATAACGCGTATTACATGTCGTTCTTATGGAATTTATGGTTTATCCCCTCCTCGTCCTGGACTTGAAACGAGTTAACAAAACTGATTAAGCTTCCGCCGTTGCACTCACCCAAAAACGTGGAAAACGGGCTTAATGTCAGGAATTTCTTCTCCGACATTTGTGACTCGTCATCATCTCCGCTCTTCGATTTCTTTTTTGAAGATCCCGACGCCTTTCTAGGCATTTTGGGAGGGATTTTATAAGTGGTTCATCAAGAGGAAATCGTTCAAGTTGGACTCTGCCAACTTTGGCCATGTGTCACACGCCGCCTAATGGGAACGTGACCTCATACCGACCTGCCAAGCCTTCCTCCATTTAGCACCTCTCTACATAACCACCACCACTGGTATCCTCCTACTGCTCAACATATCAAGGGTCGACTGGGATTATCTAAAGGATTTGAATTGGGGGCCGCTAAATCTAGCCTAATGCATCTGTTTCCCTGATATCTCAGAATAATTGACCAAAATCAACCACTACCACTGGCCCCAATGAGGCGACCATCAGTTCCAATTCCGCAGGTCTTAATAACAGACGCAGAGGACCGCGACCTTTCAGAGGAAGACGCAGATAGACAAGAAGGCTCTCTGGCAAGGCAAGAGAAAAGTAGGGCGCTTATTAGGACTCTTAAGATTGGTTTGCTCACCAGATTGGTTAGAGTCTGCAAAGACCCGTTTGATGAAACTTGGAGCATCTTTCTTTCTTTTTGGGCTAATTAACAACGGTATGTCCTCCTAAACTCATTTAAGAAATCTCATTTCTTATTTTATAGACAGTCCTCTATGTCATTATTTTGTCAGCTGCGCTTGATCTCGTCCCTCCATCCACACCCAAAGGCATCATTGCATTCTGCAACATAGCACCTGCATTGGTGGCCAAAGTCGGCTGGCCGTATGTATTGAAAGGTCGGATAAGATACACCAAGAGACTGCTAGGGTGCTGCGCTCTGAGTGTGCTTGGTATGCTCGTACGTTTTCTGATCAATCACAAAACTCTGGGATATAAATAGCTCATCTGTTTCGTCTAGGTCGTCGCACTGTTCGACAGCCTATACATGCGACTACTTGGAATCAGCTTTGCGTCTTTCTCCTCGGGTTTGTTTTAATATAATAATTTTGCTAATTCATGTCTAAAACGCGAGTATAGGACTTGGGGAATTAACCTTCCTGCAGCTTTCCACAACATACGCACCCCCATCTGTTGCTGGACACAGTGTAGGGTGAGGTTCCCGCCAAGCATCTCTTCGAAACGTCTAGCTGATGTGCTACTTACGCAGATATTTCGCATCAGGTACTGGTGCCGCTGGTTTGGTAGGAGCGTTTTTGTGGTGGGAAGTTCGTGGTTTAGGCGTCCGAACAGGGGTTGGAATTTCATCTGTGAGCATTACTATTTGTATGCTGAGTTTTTAGACCTAAAAATGTGGCATAGGTCATGCCACTCGTTATTCCTTTGACCTATTTCTTCCTCCTTCCGGCACCCTCAGCTTTCTTGTACCACGACACCTTGACAAGCGCATATGAAGATTTTACCAGTCCTGTTGCCGCTTTATCAGCTGCCCCATATACCCCGTTGGCTACAAGTGAGGATCAAGACGGCGAGGAAGAGGGTGCTCTGTCTTCGGGTCCAAAGCGAAATGTTGCACTTTCTGCAGCGGATAAATGGCGCCTGGTGAAGCCCCTACTCCCGAATTACATGCTACCTTTATGTAAGTACTTGCTTTCAAATCGAGCTGTAGATCATCACCTCACTTCCATTCTCCTTGTAGTCTGCGTCTACTTGGTATGCCTTCATTATTCACTATTTCCGGACGGCACACTTACTTACCATCCCCAGTTTGAATATACCATCAACCAGGTAGGACAGTCAACCCCTGTTAATCTGACGCTTGTATTAATTTTGTCTATAGGGAATCGGTCCGACATTGCTCTATCCTATACCCTCATCAGAAGACCACTGGTTTCTCAGCAAGATCATTCACTCCGTACGCGACTACTATCCACTTTGGCAGGTACGCCACTCCCTGACTGCCCATTCACTCGACGTCACGCCGAACCTTTTCATTTACCATCGCGTATAGCTCGTATACCAGTCAACCGTTTTTCTTTCCCGTTCATCCATTTCCCTGGGACTTCCGGCTCTCCCAGAACGCCTGCTTCCCTTACCCGCCGTCCTGCAATTCCTTATCCTCGTTATATTGACGTATGAATCAGCTTATGGTCTTTTCGGAGATGAATCGGAAGGCCTCAACATCCTCACCGTCTTCCTTCTCATCAGCATAGAAGGAATTTGCGGTGGGCTTGCCTAGTAAGAAATATCCCTCTCATCTTCTCCACCGTGATATCCGCTGTTGGGGCTTTTCCATGCTTCATTACTGACGTCAATTTACCCTTTTCCTTTTCCCTCTATTGTGCTATGCCCTTTCTGGACTCCACAGTGTCAATGTGTTCTACCGTATCAACCATGAACCCCCGGATCCGAACTTCAGCAACGATATCGAACGTACGAAGCAGGAGAGGGAATTCAAGATTGGCTCTATCGGATTCGCAGATTCGACGGGCATCTTACTGGCGTCCATCCTCGCCGTTCCAATGGAGATTCAACTCTGTAAAGCTCAGATTAAACGAGGCAAGGTGCTTTGCAAAGGGCTTTGAGTATGCACCCTATGTTGATTCCCTTCTATCTTCCTGATGAGAAGGTGATGCTTGTATTTTATCTGCTACATCCGTAAACATTTATTGCTAGAATCGAAGATGCACGACTATGCGTCGTAGCAAATTATTACTATATATTATCAACCGCCTTACAGGAGGTCGCTGGAGGATATACGACACATAAAAGCTAATACGGCACAGATACCGGATGCGGGGTGTTAAAGAGCTGGTTCTGCATGTTACCAAGAGGTATACAACAACAAAAGCGAGAAAACACGAAAGCGACTAGGTTGAATCAGAAAAATAACATACAGGAATTGCATGAAGGACAATATACAGATGAAAGAAAGGGGGAGAGGTGCGCTAATGGGCCATGCATACCACGACAACGCATTGAAAAAAGAGGGGTTATGTGCAATGGTACACTAATCTAGATGAATCCAAGAAATGCGGAAATGTATAGGTGCCGTGTATAATTGATATCGATATTAGTATGCAATAAGTGTACATATGCCAATAGATGGAGAGAGTGATGTGGTGAGGTGAGGTGACGATGAAAGTGAGTGTAAAGCAAGTGTTTAATCTTCCATAAACTGACGAGGGGAGCCAACCTAAAAAAAACATCGCGGTTAAACCAACAATACCTTGGAACGAATTAAAATGTACCTTGTTCATATACGACTGCCAGGTCTCCTGCAAACTCCTGTCATCAGCCGCAATCCCTCTGAGAGCGCCTTCAGGAGTATAATGCTGGTGATGACCATGTGCAACTCCGTTGGCTTCTTGTCCAGACATAGCGAAAGACGACGTGGCAGCTGGCCAATAATTGTACGTCTCTGGGACATACTGACTGTTTCCATGGACGACTTGGTGATGTTGGTGTTGAGGAGGATTGTAGGCAGCAGTTCGAGGTGGTTTTGCTGTCGATGTCGTTGCAGGGTATGCGTGACCGTTGTTGTTGGCTCCTTGATGGTATTCCTGGTGTCCTTGATGAGAATATACTGCAGGCTGCTGTGGCGGAACACGAGCTTGCTGAGGTTGGTAATGTAAAGGTTGTTGGCTGACGGAATGTGTCGCAGCCTGAGGGGCGGCATTGTAGACGGGCGGCTGTGCGACCTGTGGTGCTACAGGATGCTGATAAACGTTCTGCGTATGCGTCTGAGGAGCTGTTGCAGGGACATGGTGATGATGCTGCTCGTTTACTGGCTGTTGATATTGATAAGCTGATGGCTGTTGTGTTTGATGGTGAACAGGGCCCGGATGTTGGACGTGGGGTGGTGATTGTGTGTGTTGATGAACGTGGGGCTGCTGAATGCTCGAAGATTGTACTGGATACACATTTGCCTCAGGCTGGCTATGTTGGGGCTGTCCCATCGACTGAGAAGAGTGCTGAGTGTGCTGGGAGTGTTGTGAATACTGAGGAGAGATGCTCGGAGCAGTGTGATGTGGGGGCGTAGTATACACTGGCTGTTGCGTAGGAATATTACCGTAGGAGGTTTGTCTCTGGAAAGTCGGCTGAGTCGGCTGCTGCCTTCCCTCCATTTGTCGACGATATTCCGCCTGTCTCGACTGTTCCTGAAGCTGTTCTTGTCGACGCATCTCCTCTGCATGTTGCTGCTGGCGTTGGGCCTCCTGTTGCTGGGCCTCCTGTTGCTGACGCAGTATTTCCTGTTGGTGTTGGTATTCTTGCTGTCTTTGGCGTTCTACTTGTTGCTGCCGTTCAAAGTCTGCTTGCCTCTGTTCAACCTCCTGCCGTTCAGCTTCTTCTCGTTCTTGCTCCAAACGTTGTACTTCCTGCTGCTGTTGATACATGATCTGCTGTTGTCGGAGTTGCTCATGCTGAAGAGCTGCTGCATGCCCTTGAGGAGCTGCAAGCGGGGCGTCTACGACCATCGGACCGGCGCCAAAAATGTCACTGCCCGCACGATGAGCATTCTGTATCTGTGCCTTGATATGACCATGGAAGTCGTTGAGTTCAGAAACCAGGCTCGGATGAGCGTTCGCGAACGATGGGTTTTCCATAAAGCTTTGTGGCGGAGAGTCACTAAGCGCTCTTGTACCACTCCTCGCTGAACCATGAATATTCGAAGATGAAGCGGAAGAGCTGACCAAGTTGCTCTTCGTGCTGATTGTGTGAGTCTTTCCGCTGAAGATGGAGAATTCATCCTTAATTTCATCTGGGTTGGAAGGTCTGAAAATATCGTTCTGAACATTTGTAATTCCACGGTTGGCGTCACGGAACGCTTGTTGTGCCTTGCCTTGAAGCCGCCTTAAGATCGGCTGACAAAAACATGATTAATGACTTCAACTTCTTCGCTCCACGAAAGACTTACCAAAAACTTGACGGCGCGGCCTCCATAACCCGCCGCCATCTCAAACAGATCGCAAGCTGTCTTTAGTTCCAAGAGCGCAGCTGGCGCTATTTTTGAGCGAGAGCTGTGCGTTGCCACAGAAGCCAACATTACCTGCAGAACAACTGTCAGCCAAAAGTATCCGACGAATAAATTGCGAGTAAAAAGAAGATACGCACGGATGCAGAGAATGTGTGAGTCCAGAGGACCCAAAAGCGAGCAATCTGAGCAGGGAACAAAGTAAACTGCTGCTTAACCGACGCGATAATTGTGCATGCGCTTCGATATCCTGCTAAAAATGACGGTGCATATGTGCTCTTGATCGGGTCTTGCGGGTTGCTGGCTATGGCATGCGCGAAGAAGCATCGATGGATGTACAGCAGAGCTGTAGAGGAGCATCGAAACGGATTAATTAGTTTTGATTAACCAAACAACTTGACATTCGGTTTGCGGCAGCGTTTTACCGAGGCGAATGAATAATGAAAGGCACATACTAAGCTCTCGATAATTGACGGGCATGAAATGAGACATCGTCTCCGCTAAGCCGAGTCCCTGTGGAATAGGGCCTTGTGCATAAGCTGGCAGCTCCATGTCGCGTACCTTCCTGTCAAGGTCGAGAATGATAGAGTACTTCGGTGCTCGGGACGTTAGAGTGCCTTGTACAACAGCAGATACGCATTCAGCGCCGAACCTGGCCTTCCAGAATGAGACTATGAAACCAAGTGAGCGCCCACAATCGAGGATAACAATCAACATAATCAACATACAACTCGGTTGAATTGAGCCATCGTTAGCGATGGTCTGTTGGGTGTCTTGCGGCAATTCACAATCCACAAATGGAAGTGAGAACGTAGCGAGACGACCTGTTGCTAAGCTCTATTAAAAGGTCAGTTTCGCTTCACTCATGTCTAGGCCTTCGCATACCTGCCAGCAATCCGTGATGAAGAGTTCCCAAAACAAAGCTCTGCGTTTCTGAACCTCTGCTGGGGTTAGCTTCCAACGGGCGCAGTCACGATCTAAAACAAATCTGTCAGGGGGGCATTTGAAGCTGTCACAACCACGTTGACATACGAAGACCAATCTGAGAACTCGGTGTTAGTACTCACTTTAACTCTGGGAAATGGTAAAGTTAACTTACACTTTGCGCCAGCTTGCTTGCTAAACCCATAAGTGCCCATGTGCTCTCAATACTATTCTCGCCACTGCAGATGCCTTCGTAAATCGCCATCAAGCTAAGGGTCTGCACGGTCGCAACTGAAGGCGGTCTCTCTAAGATGCCATTACGGGACACTTTTGGATCTAATGAAAAAATGTGGGGTCAATAAATATTCGCATGCGTTAGATATATTTGTCGTATATCTTACCAGAGGCAGAATTAGGGTTTGAATCCAATGTCAAAGAAGCTTTGGTCAGCTGGTAGTATTTTTCTGCAGGCCTGTTGTCCGGCGGCGAGGGTAAGTTTATGTCGGTAAGATTGCCAAAACAGAAGATGATGAACAGAAGCGCGAGGTCATGAGAAGTCCCCGTTCTTTGTTTGTCTGTTATCCCAGAGGAAGAGCTGGGGCTTGCACGCGAAACCACAAGTCCGCCTGGTGGGGGAGTTAATGCAGAAGAGTCACATTCAGCAGCTTCTCTATACCAGAGCGGCAGAAGCTCCTCCTCGATCTGTCGACGGGTAACGGCACCAAAGAACCAGGGTGCTTGTTCCAAATACAATTGGACAAGACGGAGAGCTTCAGAATAAGAAGGAAGGTAAAAGTCTATCAGATGTTGCAGAGTTACCGGAGAGGATGTGGGATCGAAAGCCGATGAAGGCGACGATGGTATGACAGACCCAGAACCTGATGAGGTGGAAGAAAGCGAAGGTGCAAGAGGGAATGAGGCTGCCAAATGGGTAATGGAAGTAGGAAGTGTGGTTCCGTTGTGAAAACTACTCTGAGTGGCTGGATGTGTGGGATACCCAGCTGCATGCCCGTGTACTTGCTCTCCATATGCTGGGACCAATGGAGCCGCTGACAGAGCTGTTGGTTCAGTAACTTCCCCCTGAGGAATAATTCAGCTGTCGAGTACCCTAGCAAGTGAAATGCGGGAAGAGAGAGACATACAATCAAAAGCGACTAAAAGAGCATGTTTGAGTGATCAACCCCTTAATATATCGAAAAGCGTATCACGAACCTCTGAACCTGCAGACCTCCCGTAAAAAGTGGCAGCACCATCATCCCGAATGGCTAACGTCCCAAAAGCATCGATGTATTGCTCCTCGTTCTCCTCTCCCTCTTCTCTGAGTTCACCCAATTCCTCCAGTCCATTGCCCGTTGTTGATGCGGAGTGGAGCTCTATTGATGATTTGATTTTGAGGAGATCCCTAGCCAGCAACGGGTGAGTCTCGCCTGGACCTGCTACTGCTGATTGAAGAATGGCTAGTGCGTCTTCGAGCTGACGAATCCTATCCGACATAGTCGCGATCTTATGGTGCAATTTTTCTGTGTCTGCCAGCACAAATCTAAGTATCAGAAGATATTAGTTGATGTTGTACACCACTGGAGCCGTTTGCTAACCTTGTACCTTGCCCAGTGATCAAACTTCCATTAGGACAGATTGCAGAACAACCTCGACGCTTGCAACTGAATGTTCAGGAGTAATGTAATTTTTGTTTGAATTGAATGAGTAAACCATAGCCACGAGAGATAGACCGAAAAAAAGATATTCTCACCTTGAACATGGGACCGTTTTGTCGCATTTCAATTTCAATCTGGGGAAATAGAATACGAAGAGTCAGTAAAAAGGCTTGTTAGCGAATCGAGGCGAGTGATCGACGCGGGAATCACAGGCGACTGGCTGGGCGTCGGTGTATTTGACCTCGATGGCCAAATAACATCACAAATAGTTGCTTGCACACTCACCGTCGACATTCCGCACATGAAAGAGCACCTACATATACAAAACATTTGAGCATAAATCATTAGGTGATACCATTATAACATACCGCGCGCCCTCTTGGATTCCTTGTCTTGAGCCTTCTGAGTTGCATGATCTTTAGTACGAGGCGCTTGTGGCATCGTTCGACGAGCGTAAGTCTTTCCCAAAGACAACCAAAGGGAGAGACGATAAAAGCAATGAACAAGTCGTCGGTAAAGATGGGAATAGTTAAAGGCTGAAGAACACCATTACGCTTCTCCCACTAAATGGCAAGCACGGATTCAATAACAGCCGTTCATCTAATCTTCTCATGCTCTCTCTCACGCCCAAAGTCCGCGTTTAGTCTTAGCCCCTCCTTCTCATTTCCTAAAAACACCACGAGTTCATATCTCGAATGGTTCTATACCTTGTCTCCATTTCGATTTATTATTTCTACATTTTTCTGCTTTAATTTGGAGGAAACAGGCACCTTAAACTCAACAGTTTTCTTCGAAAACTTGCCTATATTTCCACTCTGCTCCGTGACGCCATGAGAGAATATTGCAGAATGCGTCAAACGAGCACGAATCTGGCATTAATAGCAAAACCATCTGGCTAAATATCCGAGTAAACAAATGCTTCCTTCCCTGATTGAATAGTAACTAATTGACAGACATTTGTCACCTGTATATGTATCGATACGGAATGTATCCACCCATGTCATTCGGTGCATGTTCTTGTGCGAGGGAAAACAATTGCCTGTAAAAGTCAAATCGGGTTATCCGTGCTAAGCTTTTAGTGGCAAGTAGGCAAGCTTTCATCCTTACATGCTCCTCAAACAGTCGTGCTTGTGGCTGTGTTCCGCAGCACCTGCCAATTGACTGGATGGCGATTAGGAATTCTCCCAGCGTCCATTGACGCCGCTAATGTATACTTCTCATGTACGTAGACTGACCTGCTTCATACCACGTCAAGGGACCCTCATTTATCTGGTATTCATTTCAATGCAGCGTTCCCTTCTCCTCATCGATTCTGGTATGTGAGGAGCATTCAGCAACGAAGCACAGTAACGTGTTTTGCGCATCAAAGGCAAAGTATGATACAGTCTTTATGTCTCGCACTAAGCTCATTTCGTGAGTGCATATCAACCGTGTAGACTCAAATAATGCCGCGATACCCCTTCAATTGAGTGTATTTTCACCCCAAGTGGAGCTCCTGGCTCCTGCAACTCTTTATGAGGATAGCCATTTACTCAACTGTTCCTTGGCCGACTTACACGTGGTGAGAGGCATTGAATGAACCCCATGATCAATTACTCTCGAAGCTCACAACGTGTACTAGAGTTATTATATTACTGTTTTGCACACCTGCATGCAATGTGTCGAGTATTGGGTCTCCTCGTACGATCGAAACTATAGATGTTCGAATCTTGCCCCTTTGTCATGGGTGCATCATCACCACTGTCGCTTGTTTGATTCCTTTCGGTAGTCTTTGGAGAGCAGATAGATAAGTAACTTCTGAGTGAGTACAAAGAATTCTGGAAAACCCGGTGCCGCACGCGTACACCACAAGCAACCCCACACTCTGTGTTAAAGTGGGCATGCCCTGACGCCACTACTTGCATGACTGTCATTGGTTCCTGGTTTTAGAGGCACCAGTTATACCATGAGTGTTGAGCAAGATGATCATCTGCAGCCACATATTGCTCGATGCTCTCATTGATGCGAAAATCACAATTTCCCAAGGAGCAACCCCACATAGGGGTGCGTGCGCGTGTTATATGATAAACGGAACTATTGTGGCGGGAATCGTCTATGTTCGAAGGAGAAAGGTAGGCAGCTTACTGAAACGATCACTTCAATCAACCAAATTCACATACCCCTTCGCGTGCCGTCCACCTTGGTCATATAAATCGAAACTTCTGCCTTTCGAGACGCAGCTTCAAGGACTTTTGTCGCAAAACTTTGGCGACCCTCGATTGACCCTCGATCAGCATCACTTGGGATCATGTTACAAGAACGGAAACAATTACCATATTCGAAGCAACTTCTATGATCGCGATCGGACAAAATGCAAACACAGCACGCGCAGCACGTACCCTGATATAGGAGGAATCATATCTTTCATTGAAAGTGGCTTAGTTACTTGATTTACATTAAAAATTCCACGTTTGTATGGGAATTTCATGACAGTTACTCGTCTGGCTCGAAGAGTAATTCCATTTCAACAGCTGTGGTACGTTGGGTACACTGGGTAGATGTTTTACTTAATGAATATTGCGGAATATCTGCCAGGAATATTGACGTTATTGAGCAACATGAAACAGTCGCTTCGACAAATGTTTTCCAGGCTATAGACAGCCGATGAGTATATCCCTGAATATTGGGGCTTGTTGAACGAAATTCTCGATACGTGCCACTGTGACATGCGCCTCTTACAATTACTCGTGCTTCGAAGAATACATACCGATTGGACCAGTGCCAAACGCAGCTCTCGCAGTCCAGCATGAATCGCAGAAGTACATACCTTTTACTGTTCCACATTATTCACGAAGATACGACGTCCCCCCATCAATTTATCTCATCGCATGTCCTAAAGCCTTCGCACAACTTTTGAAATATCAGGAAAACGATGGAAGTAACTGGAGATATCTCTTATTTACCTCTCCTCTGTGAGCTTTGTTTATCCTGACAAAACAAGGCCTTTTCCCTTTTGAATGAGCAAGCAGGGTAAAGCTGTTATCGCAATGGTGGGCTGAGCAACCGAGAAACCTTATCCCTGCCAATGTCGATTGAATTGCCAGCGGGCCGGAATACCCACGACTCCAATCGACTTTTCCTAGGACTGCAGGGATGGCGTATCAGTTACAACTTGCACCACTACTGTTGTCTTCTTGGTGTCCTAGTCAGCCCTGGTCGTTAGAAATCCAACGGATGGCACATGACGCAAATTGAAACATTGACGTTTTCATAAAGTCGCCCTGGCAGGATTCAGCAAGGTTCGGAAAAGATCGCCAGCTTGCATGTTGAGGGGTATATCATCCCGGAACTGAAAAACCTCCAAATATTCGAATTTAGGGGGGTCAATTTATTACCGTATGCAACCCTTCATTTGAGATGATGATATTTAGGAGTTGAAATTCAATTTGGGAGTCGGGAAATAGGTTTTCCAACGCCCAAACCAAGTTCAAATCGCCCAAGATTGAGGAGAAATCCGGTCTTTCAGCGATGTTGACCTTGTAACCGGACCGCTCTCATGAAAACACAAAGGCTTACAGAGACCTCTTCAACTTGGATAAAGGCACGTCTTCTCACATCCAAAGCAGTGGGAAAGCCAACAGGAACCGGAAACGGTAGGAGGTCCATTATGACGGTGTGGCAGACAAGTGACTTCTATAGCAACAGAGTCCGATTATGATTGGGTAGCAACGCAGACTCTGTACAGAATTCCTTCCCTGTTTCCTCCTGTTCCTCTTTTCTTTTCTAACTTACCCTTTTCCTTCTTTTTTCTTTTTTTTTTTTTTCGTTCTTTCTAGCAAGAGCGGGCTTCTTCGCTTGCAGCAGCAAGTCTGCATTCCACTCTTTTTTTTACGCAAATTTCGTTCACAACTTGGCCTGAATAACTCGCTATTCAACTCCAGTTCTTTGTTTTTCGTGATAGCAAATCAACCCCGCGCTTTTCCTCAATCAATCCGACTATTACTGCCCTGGTTTTGGAGAATGCCCTGTTGGCGGTTCAGAGATAGTCATCGATTATAGTAACGCCCATTTCAACTCTAAACCTTTAAATCCGGCGCAACTTCGCGTTCATCGGGCCAATGGGCTCAGTTTGTCTATCCTCGGCTTCAACTTTACGCTGTGCATCACTATCGAAAATCGAAAACGTCATTCTGGTCGTCCCACCTGCACTGGAGGTTATCTTTTCTACGTCTCTCATTTTTATGAAATGGGGTAGTGGAAGGTGTGTGATGGTCCTACTTATAATTATCATTCCATGACTTATGATTGATTGATCGTTTTTCAACTGTTGGTTCAATAGGCGGTATTTACTTCTGACAGCGGAGGGATGGGTTTACTTGTTGTTGGCATTGATGGAACTTGTGGCCAACATTGTACCTGCTGTGCGGGATAATCTCAGTTTATTTCGGAATTTTGATCGAGGAATCGGTGAGTGTTGCTTTCTACTCCCCCCGCTCCAATGTACACCCTGTACTTAACAAAACATAGGTGTTACTTCTTTTCTTCCTATTTTTTTCTACACATTCTTCCTGTATCTTTTCACTGGCAGTGAGCTCGTCGAAACTCTTCCATATCGAATCAAGAGGGGTTCGAGGCTCATTCTCATTATATTCATTCCTGTCATTGTCATTTTCAACGAAACTGCCTCATTTATTGGTATTTCGATCGGTAAATCCTGAAATTCGCTTTCCTTGACAAAACTCTTACATTATTATTGAACAAGGTCAAGTCACCGTCAGAAGAGCTTCTACAGTCGTCGTGGGTTTCGCAAGCAAAAGAGAAGAGGAACTCTGGACTTTCTTCACGTCTGTAACCCTTGCGGTTCTTACACTATTTCAAGCCATCGTATTTTCCATCACATTCTTTCGACTATTTCAAGCACTTGGCCATCAACGAAGGATCGAAGAGAAAAAGACGGACATGGCGCATCTTATCAAAGGGGCTGCTTGGATCAGTGCAGCCGTCAAACTTGGAGCTATTGAAACTGTCGTCGGGTTTGGTGGAGGGGGCTTTGGGGTTGCTCTCACCAGAAGGATCCTAAGACTCCTTTCCCGCGCTTGCTTGTGCATAGGACTAGTTAAAGGGTGAGTAACACTCTCGATTTTACATTTTGATTTATATTGAATATGTTGTTGAAATCCTCAGATTGGACTCTGTTGAGGATTTCCGCAATTTACGCACAGAAGTTTTGGGCATCAAGAACTCCAAGCAAGAGTGGCGCGGTTCTCGTCTCCGGCAGTTCATCTCGAATCCTCGTCTGAGCACCTTTCGTCAACTCTCTCCTACCGCGGCAGCTTTTCATGCCATTCCTCGGGCCCCGTCTGCACTTTTAGGTGCCATGAACTCGGATGAAAAGCCTGCCGTTATTTCTGACGCTCTAGTGGTTCCAACACCCATACCTTCTCGCGCCCTTATGAACCCTACAATAAACGCAGCCCGGCGCAAATCTAAACTTGAAAAGCCCCGGCCTCGAAATTCGACTTACTCAACTTCTGCAAAGTCGTTCCGGCTTCAAGAAAATGTGCCTACCATGGACCAGTTCGTGTCATTGAAGGAGAAGGTATCTCGTCAACGTGTCACAGTTCTCTACAACGGCGGTGCCCCTACGCTTCACATGCGTTTCTCGACTTTGGATGTTCTCAACCCAGAAAACCTGGTCTCGGACAAACTTAGTAGTCGTGCGCCTAGCAGCTGGGACGAGGAAGTTTATGGTCCGGGGTACGATCGCAACACTGGATTCGGTGTTGGATATGTGGATAAGCTCAACAAGGATTCGGATCGCGAGACGGTTTCAGACGAAGACTCCGCAAAGGGCTTTGTATTCAGTCCAATGTATCAGACTTTGAAGCCCCCTCAGCCAGTCCTCAACCGTGACTCTGTCGGCTCTGTTCCTTCTCACACAGGACCTATCGAGATCATTGCTACCCCAAGGCGCACTATTTCAGTAACCAAAGCTCCTCAGGCTATGGTATATCGAACGTCCAAGGCCGCCGGTAGTCCTATCGACGAGGAATCAGGCTTGCCTACATTGCAAGAGGCCAAACTCACCAGACATCCCACAGACGCATCCCTGGAAACTATCAGTGAAAGGAGCTCTGAAGTGATGACTCGGACAAGCAGGAAGTCAAGCGCTCAGGGTCGCTCAAAGTCGGCGAGTATGGCTAGCCAGGCAGATAGCCTGCAAGCCGTGCACGATCTGGCCGCCCAGTTCCCAGGTCCTCCCACTTTTTCTCTCAGCCAGTTACACGCGTTAAAGGAAGAGCCTCTGAGTGCCGCATCCAGCAGCACTGTCTATCCCGATGTCGTCGTCTTGCCCCGCGCACCTAGCAGGGTCTCCGAATTTGGATACAACAGAAACCGAGATACCGTCTCTGAGTACCCAGATGAGGACGCTAGCTGGGGTAATAGTCACCACTCTTCATTTGCCCTCACGCCCAGGACAGCTACCCGACATGGTGACACGATCCCTGAAGTCCCCCCGCTGACACAACAACAACGCGACATGAGGAAAAAGTCCCTTGATCCGTTTGCTGATACCGAATCGAACACGGAAGACCAACAACTGCCACCCAGTCAACCGCGATACATTGTCCCCACTGGTCAACCACTGCGTGAGGCTCTCGCCCAAGGAGAAGCCACCCCTTCTAGTGGTTTCCCGAGTTCGACGTATAGGCAGCGCAACATGTCATATTCTGAGGGTATGGTTGAAGCGCTCTCTGCATTCCCAATCCGCGGACAGAGCCCCTCTGGGTCCGATAACCCTTACATGGATCTAGGGACAGCCCTGGATTCAGGGAAATCGCGCCTGTTCAAGTCGATGCAACAGTCTCCAAGCTCAGGTATTAGGCTGACTGATCAAGGCGTATTGGGCGGCGCCACCAACAAAGACAAGCTGGCCCGCACTGCTCAATGGGTGGATGCTACAATTCTCGTGACGCCCCCTGCAGCAGCTGCATCTGCTTCGCTTGGTATGACCCAAGAGGAGAAAAATGCAGCTCTTATGATTCAGCCAGCCATCAGAAGCGCGTCGTTGCAGAACCTTCACGATCGTGGAAAGAGCATTGACGCTATGACGATCGGATGGTTGAAGGGCGTGGACCGTAATCGGACACCACCAGAATCTTTGGGTTCCCCTGATGAGCGGATGGTTCTGCGTGTCAAGAGTGTTGGCAAGGCGCCTAGGAAATCGACACCCACGCCCACTCACACCAGAGGGCATAGTAAAGTCAGCATGCACCTTGAACCTATCATTATCCCACCGCGAGGCAACTTGCAAGTCATCGCGCAGGATGGTGATATTGGAGCGACGCCAACACCTTCTGCCACTGTGCACAAAGAGACAGGCATAGTGGAGGTTAGCAGGATCTGAGACACCTCATTTGGTCCCCTCTCTTTTTTCTTCTCGAATTTCATCATCTATGGATCGTAGTAGTTCACTCTCTGTATGTAGTTCTAGCGACTTATTATTTCTATTCTATTTGTGTTCATTTTCCGATCTTTCATGTTCTTCCTTTAGGATAACAGCACACGTCCCTTTTTATGGCCAATAGAATAGCAAACATCTCATGGAATATATGGTATAATATCGGATACATCCTGCGGAAGAACCGGTCTGATGATTATTGTCATGAAACATAGTGATATAAGTACAGAAGATGTAATTAATTCTGAAAGGGATGTTATATGGTTGATTAAGATTGAATATATGTTAGAGCCTTACCTCGGGTATCCTAAAGATAGTGATTTCCTATTTCAAGTCAGCGGGCGCGAAAGTGTGGAGATGAGCGTATATTTACCTGTTGTTTGAAGTAACGTCGGTTCTCTTCATCAATCAACACCAGGTTCAGGTAGTAACGCGTGCTGAACTTCTTGTTGACATCTCGGAATGTGGGTGTCAGGTCAAAACCACCAAGGAAAAGTCGGATAGGAATGGTCTCTCCTGCTCAACAAAGTCATTAGGCGCTCATACATTATGATGATGCAGAAACGTACCTCGCACAGGGGCGCCGTCCATGATCTCAAACTTGGTTATCGTCTCACTTTCGTTGTATTGATTAGGAGGCGAGCCAGTTGTTTCCCGGCGGATAATTGAGAGCTCCATATGTTTAATCTTTATGCGGACGAGGAGGAAATAGATCTTGCCAACGATGACATCTTTCAAATGGTATCTAGGGTCCGTATGGAGTCAGTCAAGTTACCATGATTGGTGGATAAAGAACGCACTTTGACTTATTATACTCGAATTCGATGTGCAAGCAATCTTCGATACCGACTTCCATTTTTATGGAATTGTTGCTATCAGGTGGCATTCGGAAAGAGTGTACCCAGATATCCTTCTCTTTCGATACATCTGCCATGCGCCGAGATATCGAGACTCGGATGAAATATCTGTCATAGGACGATAAATCATTGTTCATCGTGGGGAGAAGGGCGTCAATACCGTAGTTTAACATTGATACCCTGATAACTCTCGAATTGTTTCTCCACATTCTTGAAATTAAAGTCAAATGTCTGGGCTTGCCTCATCTCCCCTGGTGCGGCTAATTCTTGTGAAAGAGACAAGAACTCGTGGTGGTGCCCCCTGTCATAGAATAGCTCTGTAACTGGTTGGCAAACTGATCGCGATGAGTAAAGCGCACAACTAACCAATACTGCCTACAAATTCGACCTTGATACCTTCATGCGTCGTCTTCTTACCATCTCTAACACGGATTGTGACCTATCATTTCCATATAGTAGTGCTAAACATCGGAATTTCGTTGAGCAGGAGCTAAATGATTGGCTTACCTGGCCTGTTACAGACTCCCCGTCGTAGTACACTGGACATGAGATTGTCTTCTCCTTGTCTGTCTTCATCTCAACTTGCTTCCTTGCCTCTTCATCCTCCAGTTTAACGTCTACATCAATTGGTGATGCAAAGAAGTACGCCATGGTTTAAATACGGAATTGGATTGTCGACTGGAATCAAGTTCGGTGTGAATAGACCCGTTAATTGAGGTCGCTCCTTTGGATTTCCTGAATAAGATAAGAAGGCAAATTCCACCGCTAATTGGTCTTTTTTCGAGATATTATCCAGCGAGACTTGAAGTAGATTGAACTCGTAGAAGCGAGCAATGTAATAATTGTGGTCAAGCTTGTCGAGCGACGAGCTCAGGGTCGATGATGAGCGAATCCAGTCACGGAATTGTCACAGCCACAATGAATTGCTCAAAGCAGTGGCCAGCCCCTCTTCTTCCTCCGACAAACCACAACCAGCGAATATGTTGACGAAACTGCCAGATGACATCTTATTTCTTATATGTGCAGAGCTACCGGCGCTCGATATAATGACTCTTAGACAGGTGCGGTACGACCACGCGTCGATTTTCTAAATTACCTATAAATAGATGAAATTGACTGATTCTGACACTCTGTTTTTCTTGATCTCATAGACCTGCAAAGCTTTACACGAAGTGACATCGAGAAGATTCGTCTGGATTAAAGCTATAAACCAAATGTGTGAAAGGGATAACGCATATCGCCCCAGCTTTGCCACCAATGGTTTGGAGCTTCCACAGCTGCAGGCAATTGCTACCGCCCCAGAAAGATGGTCTCGACTCATAGAATCTTATAATGATGCTGAAGACTTGCAGCCAGAACAAAGTATCTTGAAACCAGTGAGAGTACGAAATTTTTCAGCAGCAATAACCGCCGATACCGAAGGGATGTGGCCAACCAGGATATTTCTCGTTCCTGGAGGACGCTTCTTGCTTACCATGACTGGATTGACGCTCGCTGTATGGGATCTTGAAGATTCGTCTATTGAAAAACCACTCGCCTCAATTAATCAAAAGCCTTTGACATTTGGCTTCTGGAGGCGGTCATGGCGCATGGTTACACAAATATCCGCTGACGCTCAAACGATTCGGGCACTCCTGTATTCAGAAAAGGGCCTACAGTCACACATGTAAGTGTTAATTTCTCAACCCGTATTCCGACAAGACAATTATTCACTACATCACATAAGATACCAGTATATTGTTTATGAGATATCGCCTGCATCAGACAATCCATCACTCCAGGTGATTGCCAACCTCGAGGTGAAATCGTCAAAGGACCTTAGCTTTACTTCTGTGTGGGGAGACCGTCTGGTTCTCATTCACGGCGCTGTCATTAAGATGTGGAACTTTATTACTGATGAATGGGCAACTTGGCGCGTAGACAAACCACCCTGTCAGGTGTGTTCCTGTGTTCACGCCATAATCTACGCCTATTGAAACCGTTAAATTTCAGATCCTCATGCTGAAGGATTCTATCACACTGGTTTATTCGGATTACCTTACTATTTGGGACATTCCGAAAGTGACACCTAACGCCCAGAATCAGGCCTTGCTGGAAGAACCAATCGAAATTGGACGTCCTAGGTATAAAAAGCTGTTTAGAACCACCTCGGACGTTGAAAACCACCTATCACCATGGTGCAATGGGCTTGATGACTTCTTCACAGGCAGCCACCAACCTCTTTGGTTTGACTTCCGCACGTCAAGTGAAGATAAGCTCGTCGTCGATAGATTTCTTTTCGAGCTGCATCCAGACCCAACCCATACTGAAGATGATGAAGAGCCCCTTACTCCAATCATGACACTCGAATATCCTTACCAGGGTGTGCACGGCATGCTAATATGTCCGTGCCGCCCATGTAATGGGGGTGTCTATACTTTCTGGCACGACCGATTGGGTATCTATTGCGAGGGTGGTTTAATGACCACCGGAGCAACCAAGAGAAGCCATGTGAAGGTCTTCTTGGGACCTAGCGCTGGCCCTATTGAAGTCGACCACTCGAAAACGACATTCTGCCCAGTCTCCGGCAGGTTATGCTATTCGTTGTGGAAGGAAGGTTTCACTCCACGGCCTCTCATTTACGTCGTCGATTTTCTTGGACCGGCAACCTCTACATCTACTTTGGCGGTAAGTGTTCGCTTGTTCGTAGTTTGCCATATTGTTCATCGAGATTGTGTCGGATCCAGGGCACAGCGAATGTCTCCAGCAGTTCCCTGGGCTGGGACGAAACAGCAGTGGAAACAGCCATCTGATATCCATAACTCGACAGGCTTTGCCTAGACGCAAGACCGTCGTGGGTTGGGTTAAACGCATGTTAAGATGTTTGAGCATGTCGTGACTCGTGATTCAAAGTAGGAAATTCTAAAAATAGATTATCCCAAAGTTTGACTAGTAATTTGCTTTGTTTTTGTGAAACCCTCTCCGTTCTCACCAGTTTCAGTTACTGGCAATGAAACTATTCCACAGCTTAAACTCTTCCAGGCTTAACCTTTACTCATTTTCACCAGACGCCTACTCAAACCCAGGTCGGAATGAGTATGAACCATGACCATTGTCGCAAATTTCCGGTAAGGTGTCGTCACGCGTTGTAAGCCGTTACAACCGCGCCTGACGGCCTTCAACGGACCGAGGCCGTTGGAACACATTACAACAAACCCTTGGGGTGTTACAGCAGGGCCATCAACGCCGATTCACGCTCCGGTTACGGAGGATTTTTAACAGTGAAAACGGGTCCCCAACGCCGTTTCAACGCTCAATGGCTACGGCGAACGGGCTTCAACGCCATAAACGGGTACTAACGGTATATGGGGACCGTTAAAACGGGCGTGCGAAATTTGCGACAATAACGATTTACACTCCACACACCAGAGATACCCTCATTCTAACATCCGTCCAACGTTTATAGAACCTATTTCGGTACACCGGCCATCTTTTATACATAGAGTCTCCCCGGCTCTTCACCGCATCCCGTCCCATCCACCGGAACATGCCAGGTTTTCTAAGTCCATCTCCACACCACACGCAGAACACTATGACGTCTCGCGGTGGCACCATCATCTTCACCCGCGGGTTATTAAAGAATGTGCACGGAATGCCCTTCCACATAAAATTGGACGCTTTATCCACCCAACGACAGCCACCCTTACTTGTTGGCCCCGAGACAGCTTTCAACATATAACAGAAATGACCCAAACCTGGACATCTCGAAACCATCGTAAACATCGATATGTTACATTCTCACCCGACACAGAGCGTCGACGGCACGCAGAGTCATTCTGGGATCGAATTGCCAACATGCGGAGACTGGAGTATTGGAATGTCAGTTGGTGGGTCGCACAAGTATGTCCAAAGAACCTACATACGCTGTTGGTATTTCATTGATGCTGACAGCTTATCACCGAACTAACAGGCATTCACTTGGGGAAGTGTTGCATGGTGTATCAACGGATTCGCAGCTTGGCTCCCATTTGTTCAGACTAAACTGGCAAAAACGCTCATCCTTACGGGTTGGACAGCGTTTTTAGGTGCCACTATCTTCGAAATAGGATCAATATTTGGCATCCTCGAGGCTTGGAATCGAGATGACACCACCAGCTTTGGCTGGAGCATTAAATCGGCACTTCACCATAGACCTGGCGAAGTTGTACTGAGCTACTGGGGAAACCTTTCCAATCCAAATCCCGTCGAAGAACACATGACGAATTCCGCAGGACATAAAACGAGCCCGGAAGACGAAGAGAGTCAAGTTCATGTCGCCGAACGAAATGCAGAGCAGATCAATGAAAAGCAAGGGAGATCAGAAGGTGGTTCCGTGCCGAGAAACATTCCTGGTGATAGCAGCGAAATATCTCAAGACGCTGTGAATCATGGCAACCACGACCCAGAAAACCCATCAGCAAAAAATCACAATGCCAATTTCTCCATACCTCCAGTTCAGCGAATATCCTCCGAAAAGCACGCGATACTTCAAGTGGAAAACACTCCCGGAAAACGTCGTCAACGACGGTGGATATGGTTCAGCGCAGACCCACACTACTTCTACGAGCTTGGCTTCTTGGCTGCGTTCTTCCAACTGGCCGGCGCTACCATTTTCTGGATCAGCGGGTTTACAGCTATTCCATCGATACAGGAAGCACTAATGGAGAGGGTTGGAGCGTGGAAGGGTGCATTCTGGGTTCCTCAAGTCGTTGGTGGTTCGGGTTTTATCATTAGCTCGTAAGCCCTGCTGCCTATTTCGTCTTCACTTCTTCAACTTACAGGAATTTACGATTCAGAACTTTCGTCATGCTTGAAAGTCAAGATGTGTGGTATAAACCTAAACTTTTTTCACTCGGGTGGCACGTTGGTCGCAAGTATTTTCTTCGTGGCATATCTATCCTTTCTCATCGACTTATATCAACTCGTGCAGTCTGGAACTTCATCGGTGGCGTTGGCTTTACCGCCTGCGGTGCACTAGGTTACTTCTCTTTGAAGAGCACAGGGGTTGCATACCAAAGCGCATTGTGCACCTTCTGGGGTAGTTGGGCTTTCTTGATAGGCAGTTTAATACAATGGTATGAGAGCGTCAATGCGGTGCATGATTAGACCAAAAGAGTACTGAAACTTAAAGGTGGGCGCCTATAACTGAATGGATACTAAAAAATATCATATACTGTACAAAATGAAATGTATAATATTTATTTTGTAGTCTGTATTGCATCTCAAAACGATCATCGATCAACCATCGTCGACAGAATACTTCTTAGGACATTAGGGATGTCCCCTGTGTTTGCAACGCGGAATGCTTGACCAGGCAGCGTTTTCGTTACCCTATCACGTTCATACGTTAGAATAGGTTCGTTCAAGCATGGCGACCAACTCACCAGGCGGCTTCTGCTCCTTCGCCAATGCAAAGCAAGGCAGTGTTAACCTTGGGGTTAGTCTTCATAGCTTTCGACAAGTCTTCTGCAGTGATGTGGTATCGTCCAAAGTTCGCATCCTGAGAACAGCGCATCAGATCATGGGGGTAAGGTTGTGTACAAGAATTGGTTTGCTTACAGTGATAGCAATGACAAACCAATCGTCTAAAGGGAGTTGTTAGTAAATATACCAGACGGTAGAGATATAGTCAAAGTACCGGCGTCAAACTTGGCCACCTCGTGCACTCCCTTTGTGATAGCCTCGACAGTGTAATCACCAGCGAATGCGTATTGAGGGATCATATACATCTTCTCAGTAACCTTCCACCGCTCCTTCAGCTCGGTGGGTGGCTTTTCTAGTGAGGTCAGAACGAGATCTGGACCATCTCCCGACTATTGTAAAGATATCAGCAGGCAATCGAACATTCAGGAAATAGTTTTGCGTACGTGTGCTACGAGCTGGAAGACGGTAAGTCAGTACCAGAGTCTATTCTTTATGATATGTTAAACAACTTACATCCCAGACATACTTCTCCTTTCGCGAGAGGCGTTCGAAGGTCTCCATGAGCATGACGGCTATCCATTTGACGATCAGCTGGGTAAAATAAGGAAGGGGAGAAACTACATACCCGTTTCCATGCTGCGCTGCAGACGACCATCGTACTGGAATCGGTACATAGACGCACTCAAATCAAAGATGAATTTGATGCGCTTAGGTCTAAGTATTTGAAGGTCAATGTCATGAGTTAAAATCATTGAAGGCACTACGCACTTGATCTGAGGACGACCCAACTCTGGTTTTTCCATGCCCCGACGTTTGTAGACTGTACTTTCCCCAGTAAGGCCTTCTGTGAGACGGCTATCGTCCAGCTCTCCGTCAATCTGGCGCTTAACCCATACACGCTCCTCTTCCTTTGCAGCGAGATCTGATTGTCTTGTATGTTAACCCGTATAGACCAAGTAAAATATGATCGACTCACGCTCTAGAAGATCTAGGAGGGACGCCATGTGTGCTTGGGTGGCAGACAAAAGCGCACCGTAGCCTCTGGCTTCAGAGTGGGTCATGTCAAGCTCCTCCAGACGTCTTTGAAGCTCTTGTCTGGCCATTTCACGTGCCTTTTCCTGAATATGATCAGGTACATCCTTCTTCAAAGCATCCGGAACCTATGGAAGATAATTCAGGTCGAACTCAACACCCACAGGACTGTGTTCTGCACCAACCTGTTTGATGTCACCTCCTTTGTAGAGCCTCTTGTAGCCACCACGACCGCCCATACCAGCAGTATCGCGTCCTCCAGTCTATTCGAATTAATATTAAAGTCAAGGTAGATAATCAATTTAAAGATGTACTGACGCCACCAGCCCATTTATTTCCACCTGAATGCTCCTTGTTGTCGTGGTCTCCTTCTTTGGGCTCGTGCAGGTTGGTCTGTTTCGGCTCAAATTGGATATCCTGAACCTTCTTCTTGGCAGCTGCGCGGGCAGCGTCGAGACCAAGATTTGGGACTTCCAACCTGAAAAAAAAGACAGACGCGTTGATAAGAAGTACAAGCAGAGAAGTACGAGAGTGTCTAACCCATGGTGTATCAGAATCTCCGAGAGCTTATCGATGGTCTCTGGTTTGTAGATATCAAAGTCGAAGATGTTGCGCAAGGAGTCTCCCAGAGAGTCAGAGGGATATGCCTTCATGTGCTTGACCAGGTTAATCAGCTCTATTTGATACTATTAGCCTCTCTTCTCCAGCGGACAGAAGATGTCATAAAACGTACCTCGCAGAGAGTATGGGTATGTAAGTGTGCCATTCTCATAACCCTTTCTCAAATCATGGAATGCACCAACAAGCCTGAGCACCAGATCCTCATCGAGTTCAGGTGCAAGTTGTCCAATGAGCTTCCTCTCAGACTCTTGATCAGGGTTGGTGACTGAATGTGCGCTAAAGTGCTCTCCAAGCACTTGCAAGAAGTGGTTACCCAAAAATGCTGCAAACCAATAGAACTCAGTGAGGCAAAAGGATAAGGGGTGGGCCATAGACATACGATAACCTGGCCGATTGGCCAATAGGATCAGCCTGAAGTGAGGATGAACGACGATGTCGCCCTCCCGCTCCAGAGTAGGGCGCACACGACGACCATCAGAGAGCGTCATCTCTCCCTGTCCAGCAAGACTCCTGAAGATGGCAACAACGTGCTCAGGTGCCTTGTCTGCCTCGTCAATGATAATCACTCGTCCGTATTTAATGGCGCGAAGAAGAGGTGAGTCAGTGTAGTTGATCAAGCCACCCTCCAGGGATGTAGTGAACATAAGGGACGTAACAGTCGTGTCCCTGTGCAGCTGGATGTACTCCCGAGGCCTGCCGAGAAGCTATATAATATCCAGCACCGCGTCATTCAAAAATGAAGAACAGCACATTAACATCGGACAAAACGGGGCGTACCTGACACAATCTGTCAATGATCTTGTTCTTTCCGACTCCCTGTAAGTATGAATCAGACGTCAGCCCTCGTGTTCGGCCACCGAGGGAAGTGTTATGTATAGCTAAGCTGTACCTGATTTCCAAGTAGGACGACATGCTCTTCCAGTATCTCGAGGTCAACGGCGATATCTCTCATAAGAGCCGTTTGCAGGCTGTTGTCATAGAAGTGGTCCATGTGCGGGATGTGCGACAATACTCCCTCGGGATCTTGTGCTGCTTCGAATAGCGGGATAAAAGATGGCTTGGCCTCACCAGAGGCGGCGCTGGGGGCGGGGAACACTAGTTTTTTCTCGTTGACATATGCGTCGGGTTGGAACTAAGAAGATCCAGATGTCATTTCCAAGTAGAGGAGAGAAACCAAGTAAACATACAGCTGCAGTTCTCTTGAAGATGTTACAATCTTCCAACAAGGTATTCAGATTGATCTTCTCGGTTGCGGGCAAGAACTCTGCCAACAACGACTGTTGTATGATAGCATACAGATCCACCCCCTCAGGGGCGAAGGCAATCCGACGCGCGATGCGTACGAGAGATCGTGTTCCAAGTTTTCTGTTTTTGAGTACATTGTCCGCAGACATGCTCTGCCTATACTTATCTGCAAAGGAGAGCAAGATGTCAATGATGGGTTTGGGACAGCCAGTCGCCTCCAAGATATCGAATTCTTCTTTTTGTCCCATAGGTTGACTTGGGATGGGGAAGAACATGTTGGCGTGCTCATCAGATAGCCAGTCCTTGAGAAGTAGAGACTTAGAGGCAGTACTGATAACACGGAAGGAAGGGTGTGCAACGGAGAGCTCCCCAGACTGGATCTGTAAACAGGTTTCAGAGTACTTTCATCGCACAAAACAGGGTATCCTCACCTCTTCAGGGCTAGCTTCTCCAACGATGCGCTTCCCTTCCCATAGCTCGATTTCCCTATCTTGCACAAGACGCGAAAGGGAACCTGCGGTGGACCCAATAACATCCAAACCAGAGAGATGGACAAGGCGACCAGCCCAAACACCCTCAATGACAGGGCTATGATATGGGACGTCAAAAACTTCGCCAGTGAAACGTGCACATAAATGACAATACGAACCTTGGTTCCCAGACAGTCGCACCACCATCCTCAATCCTTCTCCTCATAACCAACTCCCTACCACCCAGTTCCTTGTACATATGAATAACTTCGGCGTCATAACCTAGGATCTGGCCAAAGGCCTTGACCAAAGTCGTTGTTGATGCCGAAGCAGTAGAAGGCAATGCGGGCGGAATGAATGAAATATCCCATCCAAGAGCATGAGCTTGCAAGAAACACGTCAAGAGGCCAATAAAGCGAGGTGTAGGGTTAAACTCGAGGTTTCCAACTAAGGGGTATGGACGAAGTTTTTTCAGGCCAGTGGGGACAACAACCTTGACCGAGTCCAGTCCAGGAGAACCGTCAAACACGATTTGCGCATGCTTATCGTCTACTCGTCGAATCGCCGTAGCAGTATACCCAAACAAGCCGATATTCTCGTCAACCGAAGACATGGAAGGACTTCCCAGTTCTCCCAATCCAGCTTCTTCTGTCTGCCGACTCAAAATGGCCCAGGCCTGGAATGGCGCATGAATCAATGCGGGATGGATAGTGAGGAAAAGGCGGGCAAGCTGAGCAGGCGACAACGTCGTGGGTGGCGGGAACTTCTCAATCAGAGCCTGCAACTTTGCGAGTGCAGTTTGCGGGAAGGGTGGAAGAGCAGTTTTCGAGATGACCTCGAGCGCGCTGCGCGATTCGGTTGCATATTGGGTTGTAAGAATGAGTTCACAGAGTTTGTCATACAAGGTGTTGGGGGCGGTGGGGGCCTTGCTCAATGAGAGTAGAGAGCCTAGGGGATCGATAAATCTGGCTTGGAATCGACTCCGAAAGGGAGGATCAAGGGGGTATCCTGGGTATGGTGGTACGGGTGCAGCTATGGCTATCACTCTGAAGTTCTTGTGTGCGGGTATGAACACTTTGTTTGCTTCAGTTGAGCGGGTATCAGAGGTATCAAGTTGTGCATAACGGTGGGGATGAATTATGTGTGTCCCATCGTCCAAGTTCCTGGAAAATTGTGATGAAAATTAAACACAAGATAATCCATGTCATTTTGGCTCACATCTCTCGGTTTTCTAGCAAGTTGTTCAGAACCTGTTCACGTTAGCCCCACATTATGCCGACAGGAGTGCGAGATAACACACCGGCATAATACCTCGTTCTGCTTTCTCTATGCCCTCTAAAATAAGAAGTCTACCATGCTTGACAGCGTTGACTGCAGGGCTATCGACATAGACAAGATTTCCTCCCTTTCTAATCTCTCGTCCCTAAACCAATCTTCAATCAGCATCTTGTGAAAACCCCGAAAACCCTGTCAAACTCACCTGCTTCAACTCTGTCTCCCCAACGTCTCTATGCAGTGCAATATACTCGTATTCACTATTAATAATACTAATCACCGCAAAAACCATCAGCTTCAGCTTTCAACCAGCCCAAAAGGTCATTCACTCACCTCGCAAACGTCAGTGCCAACCTCCTCGCATACGGTCCAGGCTGGGATACCAAAAATATATCCTGGCCTAACAAATACTTCTGCAACATAAAATGCAGATTATCCACATTCACCGAGTCATCCAAATCCAGTAATTCAGCAGTCCGAGGAAGCCTGGTCGGGGTATTCGATGCAGGAACGTCATAAGTAATGCCTCCCAGCGTGAGCTTCCCAATGGGCTCTGGTGCTTCTTTGAGCTCGTTCACGAGCTGGTTGAGGCGTCTGAGTGGTGCCATTGTTGGGTATGTGCAATTCGCGATTATACTTGTAGCAGTAGCAGTATGCAAATTTGGAATCGAGAGCACCTGGGGTCGATGGTTGCCTGAAAAACCTGTCGATAGCGTTCGACGTCCAGATCCTGCAAGTTCTAGTACTCGTTCACCGTTCACAGAAGTAACAGTTCTGGGCCTATAAAGTTGAGCACGACTTCTAGAGACGGAGTACAGAGGAGAGACGCAGGACTCCGTTCTGGATAACATGCATTTCTAATTGTGACTTTCGTTTACCGAAGACCGAGTGTCAAGGAGTCGGTAGCCGGTGACGCGCTGGTCCGGTCCCACTCAAATTGGTCCCCTATGATAAAATCGTGGGAACAAAATTGCTTACAGTCAGTGCTGGTGCGGGGAACTGTGGGGAAGCGTCTATCGATGATAACCTTCTTCATCTGCTGTATATTAGCCGGTATACATAGATATAAGCCACAGAGTACATTTGAAGTCCAGAGCTTTAATTTTAACCATCAACAACGCCTCGGTAAAGGCCTGCATAACGGTCTACACCATGGACAGCGAGTGATGATGGCAAATTCTACCTACCCATAGGAATATAAGTAGTCCGAAGAGACGGACACACAGAGAGAGATAAAGACCGAAGGTATATAAATAAGACAAACACGAAAGAACGAAAAGATAAAAAATCTATGTGAATCATAGGATTATCAACAGGCAAGGCAATGTATCTATCGCATCTCTGCCTGCACCAATCCTTGATCCACAAAGTACGTTACTTATGTATAAAGGTCCCTAAGAAACAGTGAGGGGTGGAGTAGGCGATATGAGAGGAGAAAGAGCTACAGTGTCTACGTACTTATCCTTACAACAACACAAGCGGGCGTTAAAAAAAGCATTACGGACCTCATAACAATAGGGCGAGAAAAAAAAAGGAGGCAACGAAGGAATAAAACGACGATAAAAATAAGGCACTGTATCCAATTCCATTTAGATTTATGTATAGCGGGAAATTAAAGTTGTATCGTCGTCGTAATAGTCGGTCGTCAAAGACGGGAGTTATAGCTAACCCGTGTGATCCATGCCAAGAACAGACCTGAACCGATCCTTTTTAAATTTCTTCTCTTCGTTTCGTTTAAAAGTAAAGCAAGTAAGGTGGCAACAGACTGCATTGGGACACGGGGAGGCAAGCAAGTGTACAAGTTGGCATTGTCACGACTCTCACAACAATGCAGGAAGGGGGTGTATGGCGACTCTGAAAAAATGATGACGAATGATTGAAACCACGAGGGGGATCTAAGTCTGGACCCATGTCTAGAAGTTCTCTGTAATATTTTTAAAAAAACAAGGAAAGAAGTGTGTCAGAAAACCATGTCAACAAGCGGTTGCGATATCAGGAGACTTTCAAATAAATGGAAGCCGTGAGGCTTGGGCCTTGTTGCTGTGTTACGTGAAGACAGATCGTTGCTGTTACACACAACGAGGCGCCCAGCAAGGAACGGAACGCAATAACAAAAACTTCAAGAAACGCTCACCCTTTCCGAAGAAGAAACGTGTACCCTTGGGGTCAGAGTACTTGTTGGACATAGTGTGCAGTTGCCTTGACAGAACTGGAGGACCGCAGAAGAACTACAACGGCACAAAAAGGAGCAAAGGGTCAGAAACACGTTTAAGCAACACTGACAAAAAAGACAAAAGACTTACCACACCAACATCAGTCTCAGGGTGTTTCTCGCTGATCGAAGGGAAGATTCTGTCCCAGTTAGGACGACCGAAGTGCGTAGGGGCACGCAGTGAGGTGATAGCGTCCTTCTCAGCACCAACATCTTGAACCTAAGGCAGGTTCAGTAAAGCAAGATCAGAGCAAGAAAACAAAAAAACAAACGCACAATAATGTTGTTCATATCATCTTCCTTGATCTTTGCAGTAAGGTAGATGTTGATCTCAATCCTGTTCATAGTATCCTGCTCTTCAATAGCCTGGAGGAGAGAGTGGAACCACTCGGCAGCGCCATAGTCACGAATAACCCATGTGAAGTAAACCTTGGACAATCTGGTGGGCTTGGAGTTGTGGAGGTTGTTCATGCGGTACCAAATAGACTTCAAGATTCTAAAAATAATATATCGGACCTAGCAACAGCCTCAGCGAAAAATGTAACACTCACGATGCAAAGGGCGTAACACCGATACCAGCACCAACGAGGAGAACGACCTCGTAGTTCAAGAAATCCTCAGAAGCAGATCCGAAGGGCCCATCAACCATGACACGGGGAAGAGTGCGGTTGAACGGTGGGTTGGTGTTAGTGCCAACGACCTTGCCTCCACTGGGAACGTCGCCCTTCTTGTCGCTCTTCTTGTCACCTTTCTGAGGGAAGTCGCATCCAACGGCCTTAGCCAGGGCAGTGGTGAAATCTCCAGCAACGCGGATGTGGACGGAGATGTAGTTCTCTTCAGGCGAGCTAGGAGTGATATCATTCAGTCAGATGGCGATGTTCGGACGTAGGGGAATACACACCTCGTGAGAGTGAAAGGGTGCCACTGGAAGTAAGAGACCTCTGGGCATGACAAGAAGATGTACTGGCCTGCACGGACGGTGGTCTTCTCTTTCTTGATTTGGAGTTCCATAACGTTGGATGGATGCTGGATGACCTTGTGGATGAAGGTAACATGGCGAGAGCGGATCTCACGGAGAATACGCTCCCAAATCCAGATGACACCACCGACAAGCCAGTAGCGCTATAGAAATAACATGAGATAAAATATATAGCAAGGTAGATGAATTATTACATACCCAGAAGACACCAATGTTGTTGAAAGAGCAGAAAGGAGGACGATCGGGCTGGATCATGCAGAACATACCATGGAGTTGCCAGTTGATGAAGAAGACAATGAAGAGATGGTGGGAGTACCAGAACTTCTCGAATGTAGCCCTGCGGACCTTCTCGCGAGCATACCAGACCATGATAGCAAGAGCTGCCGTCATGATCCAACCTGTAACACCTGGACCGGTGGTGAAGTTGGCAGCGAAGAAGGCAGCGACGCGTGCGCCAGTGGTGTCACCTGCAATCATAGCCAACCTGTAGAAGTTAACCATGTGTGCAGCGATGTGAACAGCACTGCCAATAACGATGGACCAAGCGGTGGCTTTGTGGAAGGTGATGTTTTTGTCGAATGGGATTATATCGTTCAGGGGTGTGCGTCTGAGCATGGAAATGAAGTTCCTGCAAACTGGGAGGAGGATGAAGATGACATCAACGTGGAGAACGAGAGCTGCAGTTCTTGCAATTGCTAAAAGGAAAATAAAATAGAATCAGGGGTTAATAATTAGAATACAATAAACTGAGAGAACAACGATGAAAACGTACGGAAAGTAACACCAAAGACCGCCCTTCCTCCAACTAAGTTATCCTTGAGTGAGAAGTGAATGAAGCCAAAGACAGCGCATAGGATATGAAGAAGGATGAAGACACCGAAGAACAACTGGCGTCCACCCTCGTTGATCATCCAAATATTGAAACGCCTCATGAAGCCACTCTCCTGAACTGGGGGTTTGACGGTCGAAGTGCTTGTCAAAGTGCGCTGAAGACCCTGCAACCTCCTCCTCTCCGTCTTGTTTCGCTGAAGGTGGGCACCGCCCGACGATGAGCTCAAATCTGGGTGCTGGTCCATTGGATTGTGTTGTACAGCGCCATCCGAGAAATCGAGACCTGAAGCTCGTCTATTCGCCATATTGTTAAAGGTCTATAATACGTCCTGCGTGCTGTTGAAAAGAATGTGTAAAGTACCGGCCAGCTGGTAATATTATGAAGATGGTAGAGGGAGACGAAGAAGGGAGAAACGGGGAATGATGGTGATGATGGGGGGAATGGGATGGGATGAGTAAAAGTCCACACGCTTATTTTGCAGTGCTTTCCTTGGTGACACATCACTTTTTCTTTGTTACCATAGCATTCAGTTCGTTCTATGTTCTGGACTTTTGGTTATTTTTATGTTTTTTATTTCTTAACCTTCATCTTGTGCTCAGTGCGCCTTCAAGAACTTCAAAATTATCCCAAGCAATAGAAAAGAAAAAATACAAAAAAAAGTTTATATTTATTGTTTACCGCACAGCCCGCCATAAAGACCGGGCTTGTTGGGCCAATCACACAAGGCTTGATACAATTATTCGGTCTGGACCTCAATAGACCTCTCCCGACTTGTTATCCAACCCCCGTTCAATCCATTCTTCTAATAAACACAGCAACCCTTGTGGCAGAAACTTGCAACCATCTTGTTCAATCACCTAAGATGGGTCTTGGACGAGATCAGCCTCCTCGAATACCATTCATTAAAACCATGCGCCCTCCTTGGAAACATCTCCCAACTGGGCTCATAATCATCCAATGCAGCCGCAATTGATTCTAGACGATTGATACATATCAATACCTGTTCATCATGAAACCATCTCGGTTGGTCTAATAATAGCTCTCCGGATGATGGCAAGCGGAGGTCTTTTTTTCTGTTAGAACAGCATCAACCAGGCTACTATTTCTTGTTAACGCTGCAGTTGAAGCACCTAGTGCTAAAATACTCAACGAAACGACGATGCCGACACTACTCTCTCACGCAGATTCACACCAGATGCTATTTAAATGTCACTATGGCGTCGGCTTAATACTCGTTCTGGACTTTCGGTTCATCACTCGTCAGTGCGTCTTGCGCATCTTCGTGGGCAAGGCACCCATATGGTCGAACATGCACATTGTTGTCTGTTGGTCTTCGTATCCCATTCGTGCGTAATGACGGCTTAACAACGGGAACTTGAGTCTGTTACAAGTGCTGAACTGACACGTTCTGGTATTCCTGGCACCCCGAGTCATCCTTCCCATGCTTCCTACCGCTGACATCGATAAGACATCCTCAATGAATATCTTTCGGCAACGTTTACTCGGTCTTCTCATGCTGCACATCATTGATGACGCTATAAAAATACCACATATTTTGAGCAATACTTTGAATATCTTTAGACGACGCTTCAAATATCTGCATGCACCAGGCGGCATCCTAAGTATATCTCTTCCCAAGTACATTCATAGCATAGCTAACTATACCTAAAACTCACTAGACTAACTCTACTTACAGACCAAGATGCCCCTATCGATACTCTGATGATGATGCAAAGTAAAAAGGATAACGGTATTGCTAAAGCGGTCGCATCAGTGTCATCCACGACGTCATCCCGCGTTTAAATTACACTTAACGCGCTTCTACCCTCTTATGTTGAGGCGCTAAGTTATCATTCGATTGAGTGAGACTAATCGTGCGTTGGGTGTAGAAGGCTTGTGATGACAAACATATTGTATTGAATTAATAACTAAAGCAAGAGAAAAACAGGCATGATGCACTGAGACAACAAATAAGAGCAACATTCAGACCAATTCCTACTATGATACCGTTGGCTTGCTCCGATGATCGCTCCTAACTCGAGGCCACATGAAACTCTAGGTGCAAATGGGATGCCGGCGAGATCGTGGGTTGCGCGATAGGATTTAAAGGCAAACGAAGCCAACCCAGAATGTCTATCAACCTCACTACCGGAGGCGGTGAGCGTCGATATAGAGGTCTGAAGGTCGGAGCACTCATTGATCAGGAAATGCTGAGCGAGATGGAATCGCCGTTCCAAAAGCTTTCTGTTCCCCACTTAGACTCGTCGCCGTGTTTCTCCAGTGACTTCTTTGTTAGAGGTTCAACGCTACGGGACGGCGTGGATTTGCTATGGAGCTATATTACCCTGGGAGCCACAGAGGGAGGGTTCCAATCGGGGGATCCAGCCCCAGAGACGGACGACCCATTGCGAGGTTCGACGGGGTGAGCATTGCTGATTAATTTACACTGAGTTTCCTGATCGTCGACGCCTAAATCCATGAGGGGGAACAAAGGGGTACAGCGCCTCTTCGCAAACGCCGATGAGCAGGAATCGCAGGGCCAGTGATCATGGCCCTGGATAGGGCGTCCTCTCGAAGGTCAAAGAACCGACATTTTGAATGAATATAGCGCGGGGTGGTAGGCTCTCCGAATGTTTCATTCACCAGAAACGCTTCTGCCCACTTCTTCTTGATGCATCGAGCTACAGAGCTAGTGAGGGAGAGCCGACGGCGTTTCGTCAGCCGATTTTTGAGGTCTGAGGTGAGTATAGCCTGGTCAACAGTAGCAATCACATTGACAATGTCGCTCAGATGCTTTCTTGCCATTTGGCGCCTTGCTGGTAATGAAGAGCTATCGGAGTTGCAGGAGGAAATTGCATGTTGCTTCAGGATGACGAGGTTTCATCGTTCAGGTGTTGCGATGCGCTGTAGTACCCTGGTACATGAGCACATTCTTTGGAAGATATTTATAGGTCTCAAAATGAGCCACTAGAAGGCGCATCGAATTTTGGGTTTTACGTTCTTTTTGAACTGTGTTTTGTTATTGTCATAATGAAGTCCTTTCTTTTTTTCGTTGCTTCCTCCCGCTCAACAATCCCGACTTTGTATTCCCTTTCATGCCCGACGCCTTGCTTTCACTATTCCGTATTTTATCTTGCACAGACAAACGTGCTTTATGTGATATAGCTCATTGAAAGTGCTTAAATCTATCAGAATGACTTGGAGATGCAAGATCGGAGGTAACGACGCGTTATCCTTCGAAGGTCTTTCGGATGAAGAATGCAACGCCGCTTTTGACCGATTCTAATGAAGAGCTTTTGTGCTACTTATATACACAACCAGAGGTCGATAGCTTTGTGGGCCATTATGGTAAACGCGTGGCTTAGGTTGACGCCAATCGACGTGTAGATTACAAGCGCGCTACAATAAGGAAACCACGATTCTGAAACGGGTTACGAGAACGTCATGATTCGACGTCGTTCTGAGGCCAGTACCCCTCTTTTACATATAAAAGAAACAAAGTATACAGCGCTTCGAGACTTCGTTTTTTGAGTGTTCAACCTTCGGCGACGAAACATCAAGTAGACATGAACTCAAAAACAAATCTATTATCTCGCGGACAAAATGAACTAGCGAAATTGATTGATTTTCATTAAAGCAAGGAAAACAGGCAGACTTCTACTCTATGACGACCAACACTACACTCGCAGACAAGTATCAGCAATGTTAAGGCGGGACATCAAGGCCATCAAACCACACGACATCACCTAACTAGCGCTCACCAGAGCTTCTTACCCAACACCTTAGTACAGCATACCAAAGTCGCAGGAAAGGTCGTTCAACCTTGCAGTGATCTGGGGTTTTGCGAAAGGCGCAACCTGAAAATTAGAGCCAGCACCAATCAGCACAAAGATTGCTCAGATGCTGAGGGAAGCATACAATCTGAATTGAGGATTCAGAAGAGACTCCTCAACAGGCGAAGGGCTAGGAGGTTCGTCAATCTTAGAGTTGTTGCTTTGCGTATGTGCCATTCTATGTACAGAATGGCAGACATGATGTTTGCCCGTTTCGTCATCCTGTGTTAATGTGAAAAATAGAAGTAGAACAGGCTGTTCTTTGGGGACACCGTCTTCGTTGGTTGACTCAGCCAGAGTGCTGAAGTTGGGAAGGGCACGAGCAAATAAGTTTGTCCAAAAGGGTGCATTTCTTGTCCATGGGTGAATTCTCCAAAAGGGTTTGAAACGGTAATCGAGAGAGAGGTGACATTCGAAAACGTAGCAAGACCGGGAAAAAGGTTGAGCGCCTCCTTGTTGAGTTGCTAGGACACGGTGGGGAGCGACAATCGAGAATATCGAAATCGAGACGACGCCAGATAGTACTCGTTTTTGAAAGCATCTCAGTTATCTCTGTCTCAAGCGAGGCAAGTTGGACTTTGCGGCTCTGGAGATAGGACTTGAAAGCGAGCAAACCCACTCTTGCTTGTAAAGAGGCACATCGGTACTCCCAGGTTGTTGTTGATGGCCCTTGACGTAGAGGTTGTGAGGCTGCATAGCTTGGGGTAGTGCAATGTTGGAAATCGTTGGATCAAGTGAGAACATATCTCTGAGGATGGTGTTCGAGTTCTGCATGGCTGAGTCGTCAGATATAACGACGAGGTGCTTAGATGAATGAAAAGGCATTGGAAGGATTAGTTGGTTAAGGTATGTATCATCGAGCCTGAGGCGTATTCATATGTTTCGAGACGAGCAAGGAGACGCGTTGGGTGACCGTGTCCTTTGAATTTTATTCATTCTCCACATAAAAACATCCTTTGTCTTCTTGTAAAAAATAAGGATATACTGTACTTTCGTCCCCACCTTGTTTCTCCACAATCTCCCTTACAACCCAAACACGCTTTACCCCTATCCTTTATCCAAAGTAGTAATAACTACCAGAAAAGGAAAGGCACCCTCCCGCAGATTGTCAGTGATTGTTCCAGGGCCTTCCGCCACATTCTCCTCCGAGAACAAAATGTCTCTTGTCGTTGTACTTAACCCGCTTTATATTACCAACCTCATTACTCAGTGTTAATCGTTGGACTTTCTTTCTTAAACCTCGGTTCCATCAAGTGGAATCTCACCACAAACGGTAGATCAGGCGACGGAACACTGACGGCACCACTCTCCAATCCAATTGAATTTGGGATACGACGGAATTTTCTTTGATCAGCTGCTGTAAAGAGAGTTTCTATGTTTGGCTGCTGTGTTGCTGGCCGTCTATTGCAGACGAACCTTACACAGGTCGATGAGACACACGCGTATTTTGAGCTACCCCAGGCGAGCACGATCAATCATGTTTGCGTGTTCCTTCTCGGAACAGGTGAGTCATTACTTCTGTATAGGTGATATTTCATAATAATTTGCGTATAGTTCCATTCCCTGACGGATATGGGGCGACGGTACATTTCTTCTGGCCCGGGAAAGGGTTCCAGTTACTTGGAATGTAAGCACTTGCCCGCTTCGTCTCCTAATACACAACTAAACATGTGTATCATATCAGGCTATCCAACGAAAAGCCCTCTGCCATCTTCCGCCTCCGCGGCACATTCTCCCCATCCGTTCCATCTACTCCCTCAACAACCGCACAAAACACTTTCTCCAACATCCAGCAACAACAAGCACAGCAACAACCAGAGGACATAACAGCTATCCTCGGTATCGCAATTGAACCTCTTGTATCGATTCAGATGCAAATGCAAGGAATAAATCTCAACCCTCTAGCAGCTGCTGGTGCACTAACGCAAACAGGGTCGGAAGCGTTGAGAGATCCCTCGGTGCTCGCAGAGAAGATCTTGAAGCATATGTTCAATTACGTATCGGGATTCTTGGAGAATGGTCTTAACCCGAATGTGTTGGTGCCGATGAGCTTGATTATGAAGTGGTATGAAACGTTTTTGAGCAAGGTTAGAGCGGGAGGTACTGGGTTTTTGGAGAGGGCTGAGTGAGGATTATGATTTTTTATTTATGTAATTGCAATGGGTTTGATCTTCATTTATTCTCTCTATTCCCTTTTTGTTTTCTTTCATTTTTTTTTGGAGTACAATGTATTTTTACTATCAACATTGCGATTTATTCAGCTAATTTAGTTTGCATTTAGTTTTGCCATAGTTGCCAACATTTCGCTCCAGCAGCGTAGGGCTCACTTTAAGCAGCCGTGAGAACATTTCGACCTGGGGGGCCTTGCCGTTCAGTTGCCGGCGGAAACTTGTTCCAGACTTCCAGTGTTGACCACATTCTTCCAACTGCTTATTCTCTTACTCCGATACCCCGACATATAATCCTCTCTTCATCCTACATCTTGCATCGCATCTTGACGACAACAAAACTTTGATTATACTTGGAAACTTTTACTTGGTTTTACGTTGGATTATATTAACCAACTCACTCGAGCAACAACAACAACGCATTGCTTACTTGAATAAATACCGGCCAAGCAAGGATTAATTATGTCTGATTTCGAAGACGATTTCGATGACCAGCTTCTCGAGTTGGCCGGTGCTTCTGAGAAGAAAAAGAAGAAGAGGCAGCATTCGTCTGGAAGCGGTGGTGGTTCGTCGAAGAGGAGAAAACACGAGTATGTCTTCATTGTTATCTTTCTTGCTTCTTGGTTTGCATTGGGTAGTTATACCTATACAATGCAAACTTGTCATTTATGATTTGGAATATGGTACTAATGCTTTTTGATATTTTTAGTATGGACTCTGAAGAGGAACCTGAGGAGGAGGAAGACGATAATTCGGATCCATATCCGCTCGAAGGCAAATATAAGGATGAAGCCGACAAGAGAGAGTCAGTTGTTCATTTACATATCACTCATTAAATTATGCTTATCAACGCAACACCTTTACATATCTCTATTCCTTCCGTCATTATATCGTTGTTTCATTATGAACTTTGTCGCGTTGACCGACGACGCTTGGTTGCTTGTCTGGACCACGCACCCAAACTGACATGACAAACATGCAACCCCTTTGTCGGCCGTTGGTTCGTGTCACTGGCTCATAATCACATCGCCTCCATTCATACCCGTTCATACTCGCCTCGTGGGTTATGCCAACGATGCTCCAACCATTCACTTCTGACTCACCTGAACTGACCTTCTCGATCGGATCCTTCACTCATTGTCTCTGCCTCTGCATCTACTCTGCATCTTTTTCGCCTTCCCTACGCCCACAACTTTCCTTCTATGTCCATGTCTGTCCATGTCTGCCTCTCCTTCCTCATCGCCACCACACACACCACCACCCTATGATTGTCCCGCTTACTTGAATTGAATCGGTCTTATTGATACGTTGTGTTACGCTATGTTATTTTATCTTTCAATCGTCACTTGTCCACCATGCGCTTGCCTACCAACCTCTTTCCATTTTGTGACGCTGTATGACTGTATATGTGGGCCACCTCCAACGCTTTTCAATTTCGCTTTCGTCTGCACCACTCATCAAACCACTCCTTCCTATTATCCTTCCCCTCCCACCTCCACACCCACTCCCAATAATTTTGATTAAATCTGAAATTGGTATTGCTTGTCCACAACCACCTACCACCTACCATGCCACACGCCACGCGTAAAAGGCTACTCTCGATGACCGAGTTTCAGCGCGAAGAGATTCTCGAGGAGCGCATGACGACCCGTCAGAATATATTGAACGCACGAGAGCTGAAGAACATGGTTCGACAGCAACAGCAGGGGTATGATTCGGTTGATAGTGTGCCGAGGGCTGCGAAACGTGCGTTGGTCTAACTGTCATCGTTATGTTGTATTTTTTTTTGTGTTTTTTGGCTGATACAATTTGTTGTTTGAATGTGTAGGTCAACATACGACTCGTGGGACCAAGGAGAAGGCGCATAAACTTGATGAGTTGAAGGCGAAGAGAAAGGCGAAGGATGAGAAGAGCAAGGTGATTCTTCCTTTATTCCTCTATAAACGTGATGTCACTAAACGCTGAAAACATTTCCCAGATTAAAGGAAACTCTCCCCGTCGCTCCAAGTCCCCTGAAGACATGGATATCTCAGACTCCGACGAAGAGTCCGAAGATGGCATGATCAGCAAAGTCGAGCAAGAAGAAGAGAGGCTGTTGAATTTGACCAGTGGCCATAAGCGGACTTCGGGGAGCGGGAAAGATAAGGAAGAAGAGTCGCCTGCATTGATGGCCGATTTGGAGACGTGTCGGTTGACGAGAGATGCGATTGCGAAGCATTGCGTGAAGCCGTGGTTCGAAGATTATGTTAAAGGTATGTTGGACGTTGTTGAGAATGTGAGCCGGTGCTGATGTGGTTTTGCAGGTGCTTGGGTTAGATATCTTATTGGACAGGAGACGACGGGACAGCCTGTTTATAGGATATGTGAGGTGTCTAGTGCGTATTATTATGACGTCTATGCATTTGGGCTGTGCATGCTGACTACTGTAATAGACTTGGCACCTGATTTGGTCAAGCCGTACAAAGTTAACGAGCAGGTCGTCAATCAGGCGTTTGAGCTAAAGCATGGAGCGAGCACTAAAATATTCAACATGGACAAGGTGTCCAATGGGCCTTTTACTGACGTGAGTTGAGCTGTTGAGTTTGAAGGCTGAATGGTAGCTGACGTATTTGAACAGCGAGAATTTGATCGGTTGGTTAAAGTGACTCGTGCGGAGCATGTCAAGATACCAACGAAGCAGACGTTGGAGAAGAAGGTTGCTCAAATGAATGCTTTGATTGAGCAACCCATGACAGAGGTTTGTGTTTCGTTTGATCAATTTGAGTTATGTATTGATGGGAGATGACAGAAAGATATCAGTGCCATGTTGGCTCGCAAAGCGCAGTTGTCACAGCAGACGAGAAAGGCAGGACCCATGTCTGCGATTGAAAGGTCGCGATTGATTCAACAACGTGATTTGGCGCTCAAGAGGCGGGATATAGCAGAAGTGAAGGAGATTGACGAGAAATTGGCTGAAGACGCTCAAAAGGCGCCTGAACCCGCTCGACCTGCTGATTCCCTGGATATGTTGGCCAGGGTGAATGAGAGGAATCGAAAGGCGAATTTGGAGAGCGTTAGAAAGGCCGAGCTTGCTGAAGCTGAGAGGAAGAGGAAGGAGAGGAAGCTTGCCGCACAGAATGGGGTTGCTTATCTCCCGAGTGATCCTAGTGCTCGGTTGAAGACAGTTCCAAAGACATTTACGCCTACTGGAACAAGGTTAGTGAGATCTCAATTGTTTGCTTGTTACGTTGATTAAATTTCTTTGTTAGACCTGGTACACCTGCTAATGGAACGCCAACACCTAGTGGACCAGTATTAGAAAAGAAAGCTGATGCACCTGTTAGATCATCGACAGCTTTTGAAAAGTCATTGATTGAAAGTGTAGATATTGATTTAGGTGACTTTTAGTTTTAGTTTTGTATTAGATAAGATAAGATAATTATAAAAGGAAATTAAACCTAAAAGTACATTCTCGCGCACGGTCCGTTAGTTCTCTTTCCTCTTTGTCCGTGTCAGAGTGTCACAAACACCGTACCTCTTTTTAATTTCTATTTTCTTCAACATTTTATAACCATTTTGCTCGTCGTCGGTATCGATGGCGAGCTCAACTCTTTCCCTCGATTCTCTCAGTTCTCCTTCTCCTTCCCCTTCTCCGCCACCACAGCATAACCAGAATCGTACTTTAAAGCAAGCCAGCACTCAACCCATGCAGTCTTCAACTCCTACGACTGCATCAGCACAACATAAATACAAGCCCTCTTACCGTTCTTTGGACGAGGATTCAGAGTTGTCAGAACTAACAGAGGCAGAAGACGATCAGGACCCTTCAATACCTCAAGACAAACGTGCCATTTCAGATTCAACAACACCCGGTGGCTCATCCTCTTCCGCTGTCCCTCCTACTTCATCTCTACCCGTTAAACCTAATTCATCTTCATCTTCAATGAAGAAACCTGCAAGTAATGCAGGCTCTTCGTCAAAGGAGAGCGAAGAACAGGGGATGACGTCTAGCTCGTCAAAGACGGGAGGTGGCAGGAGGGGTACTCACCAGAGATCTGCCTCGTCGCGACGTGGTGGTCCCGGTAGAAGAACTAAGAGATCTAGTATTGTGCCAGCACCCATGTGGGGTTGGGCAGACCCCAAACCAGCTGCTGCTACCCCTGCTGAGGAAGAGGAAGAAGAGATGCCCCTGCAGCCCAAGATCATGGAAGAAGAAGAGGAGGAAGAGGAGGCCGAGGAGGAGGAAGAAGAGGAGGGCGACGACTACGACCCTGATGATCACCGTAAAGAGGGATCTCCAGGTGTTGAGGAAGAGGAGGAGGAGGAGGACCGTGCACGATCCGTCAATTACTATCCGCGGAATCCATATGGTCAGAAGGCCGTCAGCACAAACAAGACCCGTGGCACTGCAAAACGTGGTGGACGTCGTCAACCGGCGTCTTCTTCACGAAAATATGACGACGACGCTGCTTCGGGTGATAATGAACCCACAAAGACCTGGACGCGATCCAAACCGCCTTCATCCTCTACCACCAGCATTCGAAAGGCACGTCAGAAGGATATCAACAACGACGACAACGAGGATTCGAAGGATGCTTCTGCTGTCAATGGCGCTGACAAGGGCGATGACGCCTCTGGTGGGTCGGCTTATCCCTCGCCAAACCTTCCTAAGAAGGCTCCTGCCAGACGCTCCGCAAACACACGTCGTCCTGCTGCCTCACCGAAGTCCATCAGCGATACGGAGAATCCTCCTCCTACCTCTACTTCTCGGAAGAAGAGAGTCAACGGTGCTAGCGCTAAACCGCCACGTACCAGTGCAGCCACCAGGAATAATAATGTTGAATCCGAGTCAGAGCCCCATGCAAACGATGACCCGCCATCCAGCGATGATGAAAAGACTGATTCAGAACCCGACCCCACTCCCAAAAAATCCGCTCCTGGCCATATCCCGCCTTCCCCCACAAAGTCACTCGCCAAACCCCTCTCATCAGCAAACGCCGCAAAACCTAACTCAAAAGTCTCATCATCCACCATGCCTAGCGCAGGTACCAACACCAACGCAGCAGCACTGGCACTCAGTGCCTTAGCCGCTGCAGCTGATGCTGTGGACCCTACAGACCCGGGCTCTAGGGCCGTAGCGTCTATCAATGCTGCAGCGGCGTCCGCGTCTATTATGGCTGGTTCCACGAGCCTCGTGGAACCTGTGTCAAAGTCGGACTCACAGGCGGACGATGCTGCTGGGAATGGGGGTGTCTCAAGTGCTGCCGCCGATAACACCCCGAGCGGGTCCCGGTCCCCATCACCCGGTGCGGTCACCGACGACGAGAGCGAGCAGAGTGCGGACGAGCCTGTGAAGACGACTCGTGGTGGTCGTGGCCGTCGAGGGAAGCCCAATGCGAGAGGTGCCCGAGCACGAGGACGGGCATCGAGGGCTGGAGGCAGGAAAGGCCCTCCGCCCGCTCTGCGGATCGACACTTCTGTTGAGGATGGTGATAAGACCGTTGCTGTTGGTGGAGACGATGCGATGGATGTGGATGACCAGGACGAGACGTCTGCGCATCCGGATACTGCTGCGAACGACCGCGATAGCGATGACGGGGCGAATAATGAAGCCGACGATCCGGAGCCTGAGGAAGAGGAGGAGGAGGATTCGGGTGATGAGCGGTCTGTGCAGGGTGCGAATGACCAGGAGGAGCAGGCGGAGGAGGAACAGGTGGATGGGGATGAGGAGGCCCAGGAGCGTGAAAGAGACGCTGAGCAGGCTGTCGATAATGATGCGGAGCGGGAGCCAGATAACGACGCTGAGGACCGCGACCAGGAGAATGAAGTCGATAACGACGAGGAGGCAGCTAATGATGCTGATATGGATGCAGATGACCACGAAAGTGACCTGCAGCCTGCTCACAGAGCGGAAGCCCTCGATGTGCTTGCCAATATCGAACTTAAGTTTGCTTTGCTCAGAGAGCGAGTCTACGTTGAGAAGATGGAAGAACTTGGTTGGGAAGAGCGTCTCGTGAAAGAAGGTAATGTTGTTCTTTCATTTCTTCTATACCACTTTTTAATGACTTTGTATCTGTTAGGTGCACACCCGGAGATGATCCATCTGCAGAAAGAGCTGTCGAAACGGAAAGACAAGCGATTAGAGCTTGCATCCCGGAAACGCTCATATGAGGTCGCGCATGCCACCAAGAGGAGGAAACGCGACGAAGAAGCTATCTGGAGCTGGTGGAAGGTAAGGTTTTGCAACCTCCCGTTCCTCATATTTTGCTGATTTCGTTTACCAGTTCACCACTGAAGAACTCCAAACGGAAATGATTGCCGAAACGAGTCGCAAGCGTCGTAAAATCGAGAGAGAGAGAAGAGCGATGGAGCGACCTCAACCAGGTGTGCAATCTTACACTTTTCTTTCACTGTATTTTATTCATGTTTTTATGCTATTCAGTACGTCGTATTCCCGCACCTATTCCTCAAATGATCCCCCCTCCGCCCTCCATCCGCAAAATCATCAAATCATATCCATTCGGAAGTCGCAAGCACAACAAATCTGACCTAACGAACATCTACCCTCAATTGAGCAACCATTTCCCCAGACATTATGTCTATCCCGAAATTACCACCCTCTCCGCCAACGAAATATCCAGCGACCTCGACTATCTACTCGCCAATAGGCGTCAACCATACGAGGCTTACCCACCCTTGCAAATGCCGCAAAGTTATTCTCAGCAGGGCCTGCAGCGTACGAGTGGCCCTTCTTCTCTCGGACGCAATGGATTGGGCATGTCTAACGGTCAAACCTCTGCTCCACAACTTGGTATGATGGGCCCTCCTGGGTCAATACCACCAAGCATGTCGTATGACCAATACGGGGACGTCCAGATGTCATCTTCTCAGCCTACCTTTGGCCCTGGAGGACCTCCACCGCCGTCAGGGAGAATGAGAGATAACCCTCCTCAACCTGGTCCTGGAGGTCCTCCACCACGACCCGAAAACCCGTATCCCTCATTCCCTTTGAACTCGAGCAACCGCTCTCATCCACACTCGCAAGGGTCCTCGATGCCTATTCAAGGCACTTCTTCTCATGGTTTCCCTCCGGGGCATGGATATCCTGGGGAACATGAACCAAACGCAGCGGGTGCTGGTGTTTCGAGTTCTGGTGGTGGACATCAGTTACACCCTCATCATCCGTATTTTAGCCAGGGAAGCATGATGGGTCCAGGGGGCTCGTACCCCTCATCGTCTGCTCAGGTAGCAACAGCTTCGAATTCGTCGCATGCCGGCCCTGGAATGAAGAATGCGTATAATCGACGTTCTGTGTCGCCGCCGCATATGCAACCTAATGGGAGCTCGGGGTCCGGGTCTAAGCATTGGTCGGGTCCGGGGATGGGAGGGTATCCTCCTGTGAATGGTAAAGGTGTTGAGTGGGATCCGAGGATAGCCCATGAAGAGGGGGAGCGGGAGAGGGAACGTGCTATGCGCGAGAGGGAGAGGGAGTTCAGGAAACGCGAGGAACGAGAGAAAGATCGTGATGTTCCTGATCGGGAACGCGCAGCTCGATACCGTGAACGCGAGTATGAAGAGCGGGAACGAGAACGACAGCGAGAGATGCAGTTACAGCAATCCTCGTCTCAGCATGGAGGACTACCGTCTGGGCCTCCTCATTTGCATCCTTCCGGTTCGAGAGAACCACCACCACCGTCATCACAGCCAGGCGGAAGTAGTGCTATATATCATGCTGGTTCTCATCATCACCATCGTCCGGCACATCATCATCATATCGTTCACCGTCATTATGGTCAGGGAGGCTCTCAGCATCCGCATAATTCTCCTATACCTGGACCTGCTGTTGCACAGAGCCCTCGAGCCGGTAGGGAATACGACCGTCCTTCCTCCTCGATGCATTCTGCCCCGCCCAACGAACCGAGCAGTAATCCGTCCGCGAGCAAAGGGCCAGGTGGTCCTCCTCGGGACCGCGATCCATCATGGCAGGGTAAAGGACCTGAAGAACCGCCTCACCCCTCCGGTAATGACTATGAACCTGGAAATAGGGACAGAGAAGCACAAAAACCACGCAGTCGTCGCCCTTCACCTGGACCTCCGATGGTCCCGTTGGATCGTGATAGGCCGTTGGCTACACCCTTCGTAATGGCTTCAACTCAGACCATGCAGCAATTAAACGGGGCAGCTTCGTCTCCTAGGAATGGGCCTTCATGGAACGGTCCGGGTTCATCATCGGAAGACGCGTACCGTGGACATGGGTCTTCATCAGCACCGTCTCAGTCATACGGTGCCTCCCCACACGACGCCCACATGCGCTCTCCCGTTCAGCGGTACGCCCCCGCCAACCGTGCGCCTTCAAGCGGCTCATCTCAAACCCCCTTCCATAGAATGGGTTCTCCGCCCCCACCGGTTTCCCGCGCTCGCCCACCACTCAGTCCTCCCTATCCCAGTCATCAGGCAAGGTCACCGCTCACGAGGTATGTATAAGCTAGCTCGCCTAGTATTGCCATGACACTGATTTTTTTCTTTTCCTTTTTTCATTTATTGTAATGTAGTCCAAAGATGCGAGCCATGTCTCCTCCTTTGAACCCTAAATCCCAACTGGCAGCTACGGGACCAGCCTACTCCCCTCATTTGTCTGGACCTGGACGGATCACCACCCCAACAGGACAGCCCGAGCCAATGGCGAAGAATGGTATCGGGGCACCAACATATGGGAGTCGTACTGCATCTCCTTTGATGTCATCTCTGCACCCGCCGATGATGGGTCGACCGTCCTTAAATGGAGGCAGCAGTGCAGCGGATCGGGATCGACTTGAGAGAGCCGAGCGAGAACGACATGTGGTGACGCCCTCTCCAAGACTTGGCGCGTCGGCTTCGGTTACTCTACCTCCCACTTCAAAATTAAGTGCGACACCAATGGTCGATGGCCATTAAGCGCGGTTCCTCTTCTCGCAGCTTCTCTCCCCTTCTTCCCCTTTCCATATATCCTCTTCCTCCAATGACCTTTGTTATTACGACTCTGGGCTCGAGGGTTGTACCATGCTGTACATCATAACCACAACCTACACATTCCCCCTTGCATGATTGCTGATCATATCATACGTTAATAATCTTTTTTTCATTCTGTTCGGGCTTCGTGTGTTCTTTTTTCTTTTCTTTTTTAAAAAGTCTCTTCGTCTCGTCTTTTTTTGACTATCCCCCTCTCTGGAATGGCTACTCTTGCTTTCTTCAATTATTATTTTTATCGTCCAATTCCGCTACATACATATAGTGTCGTACATCCCCCATCTCTAAATCATCCACCCCCTTGTCGTGTTTTTTCTGTATTATTTCATGCATGTGCCACGATACCGAACCATAGTGTTTATCTCTCTATCAATATATTAGTACGACTCTATTTTATGGGGTTTGGAGTTTCAAAGATTCCAATTTAACTGTTGGGACGCGGACAACCGGAAGGAATGAAATTGAAAACAGTGATTTCGGATCAGTCGTACAGAGCACCGATCATTAATTAATTGATGCGATCTGGGCTCCCAAGCTGGGATGCCCTTGCCACTGGTCAGTCGGCAGACTTCAGGCTCAACTAAACCCCGTCTCGATGCCCCTTGCGATCTCTTTAATTTCGATCGAACGTCACCACATGGTGTATTTTGTTGAGAGGCTGTGAATTTTGAAAATGGAATCAGTCTAAGGGACGTTTTGTCATTGCCAATGGCCAAACGCCTTCGGTACCTTGAGATCAGGTTTAAATTATGCGTGCATTGTAATTTAGCTTTTTTTCAGCCTGTTCTCTTCGAGAAACTCGTGGTTTTAGAGTTGAGGCAGGATTGCATGTTTGTGAAGCGTACTCATGGGTGTTTACAAAGGCCCGATTTACGTCTGAGGACTGAATGACGTACGTTCTGTACTTCATTTTCGGGAGAATACAAAAACCATGCAAGTTGGATGTTTAAAATTGGTGTTTACAAAATGTCATTCTATGTATTAAACTAGATATTAAGCGCCAGTACCTTCGTTACCACCGTCACGGTGCATTGACGGAAAGATATCATCCAGGAATACCTCTTCGTCAATAAGGTTTGACCTATCTTGCCCAAGCACCCATCTTTTCATGGCCGCCCTGGACACGATATACACCCTTTGATTTGGTAACCCCAATTTAGCCAAGTTTTCCATCACCGTGTCTCGAGTTTGGCTGACAACCACATCCCGAGCAGCCTGATCAGATAAAGGATGAGGTGAGTCGTCCTTGACGTTGTTGACGAGCTGGTCGGATTTGGTGCGCACAATGAACGTTGGAATGGAGCACTTGTTCGCGTTGTTGATGAGGGTCCCGACAGTTTGCGTGAAGCGATCGGCAAAGACAATGACCAAAACGTCAAAGACGAATAACCCTTGTTGGACAAAATACATCCACCCCTGTATGGTGGGCGTATTCGCTCCTGGGACGTCGTACCACATGACACTAGGGTTGTGGGTGTCTGGATAACCTTTTACAGTGGCCGTCATCTCGTTGAACCCCGACTCCGCAGCATTTGGGTCTCCTGGAGACAACCCGCGCAGAGAGTTGAGAAGAGTGGATTTTCCCATCCCAGATTCACCAACGATCGCTATGTTGATCTTGTCGGACTGTATTTTGTATCGCTCTCGAAACCGTTGGATGGCCTCATTTGTAGGCCGCACTTCTGGTGGTATTCCTCGCATCAAACGCTCTTCGGCCTCCCTTCTTAACTCCTGTGCTTGTGCTTCAGCGGCCTCAGCAGCTTCCCTTTGCTTTGTTGCCTCTGCTCGTCGCTCTTCAGCTACTCGGGCCTTCTCCTCTGCTGCTAGTCTATCAGCATAGGCTCCCTTCATCTTAGCCTCCATCTTTTCGAGGTCAAGTGTCGCGGCACGCGCTTTGATTTCTGCTGCTTTGGCTCTGCCCTTGCGCTCCTCTGAGCGTTGCACTGCGTCGTAAACGCCGTATGCCAGCTGTCCAGCGCTCAATAGGGCACCAGCTGCGAGGAAATAGGGATGCGGTGCAACGTTGAGCAAACGCCTGGCTGCGGTAGGGGCAGCGGCACGACCCCCGCCGAGTCCAAAATAGCTGGCAGCACTTCGAATGTCCATGATACGGGTGATGTGGGTTGTATGGGGACTCTGTTCATTGGGGATCGAGCTTATAGGTGTATTTGTTATTAGCCAAGTTGACGCCGCCGGTCTCTTATCGTGCCTACGACCCTTGAGATCAGTATATATTTCGCCGCTCAAGACTAATACCGCACAATGGAGTGGTTCCTTATCTTGACATATCTGAGGCATATCTGAGGAGTGGGTGTACTAGGATGCGGTAAGGAAAAGGTTGTTAGACATCGAAAATGCTACACACACCATGTGTACTTCCGCAAATAAACGAAAGTGGTGTAATTGTGACAGGTCGGATGGCCCCCTTTCGAATCTAAAGCACTCAATTAAACGGGTGTGCTTTGTCACCAGGACCCCTTATCGCACATAAATGCCCTTCTTTATCCCTTTCCTCGTGAGTGCAGCCTTTGTGGCTGCTGGTGTCGGCGTGAACGAGCTCGAAAAGAAATCACGGCGAGAAATCGAAGAAGCAGAAAACAGGCGGGTCGAAGCCGAACGTGTGGAGCGAGAAAATAGGGAAAGAGCACAAAGATGGGCGCGGGAAGCTGCTTGGGCTGAGGAACAGAGAAGAGCGGCACTAGCAAGGGAGCAAGCCGCGGTGGAGGCGGCAAGGAAGGAAGAGGCAAGAGTGCAAGCAGTTCTTCGTGCTGCGCTTGAAGCGCGAAAACGAGCAGAAGAGGCGGATATGGCGCTGGTTCACGGTATTCCGCCTCAGGAGCGACCAACGAGGGCGGATATCGAATGCGTTCGTACCCGATATGGCTACCAATCCTCCAGGTTCAACGTAGCCATTGTCGGCGAATCGGGCATGGGCAAGTCGACGCTGCTCAACTCCCTTCGAGGATTACTTCCCAGCGACCCTGGAGCAGCCATACCTGGATTCAATGAAGCAACTATGTCAGTACAAGGGTACAGCGACCGCTATCATGAATGGATTAGGTGGTACGACGTACCAGGGGCCAATACGCCTACCATCACCGGCTGGCGCTATTTCACCCATCAAGGCCTCTTCATCTTCGATGCCCTTCTCGTCGTGTTCTGTGACAGATTCACACAAACCACTGGAACACTTGTTTCTAATGCGGAGGAATGCGGAATCCCCATCTTTCTCGTTCGAACCAAAGCAGACCAGTTGATTCAGAATATTCAAGAGGACACTGACCAGGAAATTAGCGGAGCACAAGCCAGAGCAATCTGTCTGAAGGATAGCCAGTCGATGATTAACGTCAACTTACAGAAGATGGACCTTCCACCCAGAAAGTCATATGTGGTTTCTCGCCGCACGATGAGGAACTTCGTCGTCAACAAGGATCGACAAGATATGTTATGTGAGGAAGCGTTGATTGGAGACGTCGTTTCGCTATCCCATAAGACATTGTCATGCCGATGAGGACCTATCCCTGGGTTTAGACCGTTTAGTAGGAGTAAATGGCCTAGTTTCAGGACGGCAGTTGGACGGCAGGTAGTTGGGTTGGGAAGGCACGGCTCTTAGTCGATGACATGTGTAATGCTTCGGCATGATAACATCATCGTTGATTTTTTCATCATTACATCAAGATCTTGTCAAGTTCTGCATTTAATGTGACGATTTAGAGCCCAGTTGAAGTACATTTTTCTGAAAGAAAAGTTGTATTACTCTTATCATGTCATGATAGCAACATACGCACCATTTAACCCGGTTAAGTCAATTGTATTTTGACAAATATACTTCGCTCGCTCTCCAGAAGGTGGTGAAATTTCGAACTGAGTGAAAGTAAAGTCACTGCATCCAACGGCTGGACTACATTCAAGATCCACGACTGCTAGCGTGTTAGGAAGTTTCAATGCCAACCCTAGAACAGACGTACTGGTGCTGGTATTTGCAGATCCAGACCAATTGATGAAATGGATGTCACTGAACTTTAAGCGAGAAGGGGCGTCGCCTCTAGGGACAGCATAAGGTTCAAAACCTTGTTGGAAGAACGTCGTGATGATAACTCACGGATGTTCGAGATTTGTTTGGTATAAATGAAGAGGAGTGCTTGGGCGATCTAATTCGACGTTTTTTATGGTCACATTGCGGACTCGGCCTTGATCATGAGCGGGATTTAATTATGATAAGCACAGAGCTAGTTTAAGGGTGGAAAGGTTTGTTTGGACTCACCAGGCCCTCCTCCTCCACCGTTGGGAGGGGAACCGTTGACAGAACCTGTCCAAGATTTGAAGTAAACCTGTAAAGGATAAACATTTCCCCTGAAGTCTTGCCTGACAACCAACTGACCCCGTTAACCAGGTTAGGTTGGGCACGAGGATCTAAGCGGATCAACTAGATAGGTCGATCTTCGGCGTCAGCTTAAATGATTATCATAGATTGAAACCTTAGGGCGAAACATACCTTGACGTTTTCAATGTGAACATTCTCGACAATGTCGGTCTCTAGGTATGTCAGCTCGTGGTCAAGGACTCATAGGACATACGAATCGTACAGACCATGTTTGCATACTGCCCCAACGAACCGAAAGCAATACCAGTGCCGCCCCGGCAGACAATGTCTTTTGCTGTTATGTCAGTGGAGTTCTATAACGTCGATATTGTCAACATACTGTCACGGAAATTATTACAAGTAATGTTACCCCTTTAATGGCGAGACAGTCGTCTCCACAGGTGATATCCCAGTTCAAGAAAGTTATGCGTTCGCTCCTGTACGTATCGATACCTGATATTAATAAGAATATACGAGCATGAGTGGCAACAACAGCACAAATGTGAGCCTATGTCTTCATACCATCAGTGTTCCAGACAAGGCTAGAGGAAGGTCAATTATTTATTAATCTGCGGAAGAAATCCGTCGATTCACGCACTTCTGACCAATATAAAGAGGGTCCGTGTTAGTGGCGTTGACGAACATGCCATCATAGACGACATCGCTTGATTGAGCAACGGCATTGGACCAAAATGGAGGTGAATCGATACGGAAATTCTTGACCTTTGCACGAGCTACCTTCCAGAGTGTTAGGGAGATAGGACGACCGTCGCCGTCAGCTCTTTCGCGCGTGGCGTAATATGTCCACCAAGTCTAAGTCGCGAGGCATGTGCATAAGTAATAAACGGGTTTCGTACATTGATTCAGCCTCACCTGTCCGTTTCCTTGAATTCCTCCTGTGTTGAAAGCGTCTATTTCAAAATCGGAGCCAGTGATCACGAACCAGGATGCTTGGTTCTATCCATAGGTTGGCCCTGAAAAGAATCCGAAGCTTGTTCTAGACTTACCTGTATGAAGACAATTCGATACGTGTTGTTGGCATTTAGCCAGTATTGAATGTCAGGTTTGAACTATTGGGCAATCAGCGTAAATATCACGAGAAAAACGGGGCCATTGATGTTACATTCAGGTACCCATGGAGTTCCACTTTCGACGAGATGAGGTCCCAAGTCATTTTCCTGAAATGCAATGGACAATCGATCTTCACAACATGGTGTTTGACTCAAGTTTCGCATACCTGGTGACATTGTAGTTCCCTGGTTCAAATACGGTCGTTCCAAAATGACCACATTCGGCTATAGCCTTTTCAATCTACACATAAACCATCAAAAAGGAGCTCGGGGGGGAGGCAAAGAATATGTAGGAGAAACGTACCTGAGCAGTATCATCTTTACCTGGTCCTAACGGACGCAGAGTGCACCTTTTCCCGGGCTGTGGCGTGACCTGCGAGCACGAAACCGATATAAAAAGGGAAAAAAGGACAGTAGCAAGAAATGTGGCTGTCATTGTATGTTGAAATGTCGTTTCTCTCATGTCCATTATATATGTGTGTGTATGTTCAAGATCCTGCTTCTTCTTTGGCTTCTCCTGCGGTCCACCCGTCATTGAAGGACCTGCATATTGGATCACAAGAGAGCTCGTCGGCCCGCTTCAGAATTTTTATAGATACATCAGTGGGGGTGGCATCCGTGTATACGTTGCACCACCTTCTGGTTCGGTATTAATACTCAGTCTGCGAGATGGTGGCTACGTCAGCTCGACTCCGCCCAGAGTTCTTTGGCAAAGGACAACTCACCAAACACCTATTATCGATACAAACAAGGGTACATACATATTAGACTCAAGGAGCAAGCCCTTCGAAGCGAAAAACCATCTCCAGCGTCCAAATAATACTGTTGAGTGTAACATTGTTGTCCTGCGCCGTGGTATGCCGTGAAATGGTTGTCTATATCTAATCTAATCTTATCTATTAGAGAGCTGAGACGCCACTCACCCCTCGATGACCCTGATTTGTACTCGCGCCAAAGAATCAGAAAAATCAGGAAATTTGGCAAAAATTGTCCAGAAACAAAGAATCAGATAAAATCTTATTCCTCTATCTGAATGCTAGCATACCTGAGGGAAAAGGACATAAACTTCTACGTTCTCTCCGAGTACTAGCCCGAGATACCCTGTTGGTGAGCTGCCGGAGAATCTATCTGGACAAAAGGTTTCGAAGAACAATACAAAGGAATTCCTGGAGTGCTTACCAGTTCCTTTCGCTTGGGTTACCACTTTAGACCTCACCCAAAGCAATAACAAGGATGTTGGAAAATTTCTCCGAGTTCCGCGTTGGCTTAGTATTTGATTCGCATCTCCATTAGAAAGGCACCAACTGAAGTTTTCGAATCTTCCGACGTGTCAAGGGACGCCGGAGGATATTGCAACATTGAAGGATGCCAGCGAAGAGGGCTCCAAAATGGGACGCGAGCCTCATGTCCCTCCGACCCCACTCGAGAACATCGTGGGATTGAAAAAACCAGGATCAAAGCTACCCTGATAAACGCCAAACTAAAACAACAGCAACTTCGACTGCCGTAAATATTACAATCGCAGAGATACTGAGCCGAACAAGACGACGGCCGTGTTTTCCTCGATGGTAGGTTCGACCTCGGTGTCCTGAAGATCCTTATGCCTGTCGTCCTTCAACACACGGGCAGGGCGCAAAGGGGGCGGGGAGGGCGACGGATCGCTGCAGTGACATTCGACGACATCTGTCAGCACGTCGACCATTCTCAACCAACTCTAATCACTGCCTCGTCGCCGATTTCCCCATACCGTGGCACGCATGCTGAGTGGTTCGAGTCGGTTGCAAGCCAACGTCACTGTCGATCTCACAGCTGTCAACATTGGGAGACCAGAAATTGACTTCTAGTCGTCCAAGCGGGAGGGCACCTTACGCGTAACTGCGCTTACTGTAATCGATGTTTATTCTCAATGCGGGCAATGTCAAGACTCTCAACAGTGCCTGGAATGGAGCCTAGGTTGGAGCGCGCGGTGTCCGGGTGATCTTATTTACTGGACTAGAAGATGTAGCCCTGCAGCTTTCCGGGAACTTATACGTATTGTGCAGAAATAAATGATTTCATTCCGAGTGGAAAATCCAAGCGAAATTGGGCAGGAGCACGCCGAAGAGGGCAAATGTGCCGTTCTCTGGTACGGTATCATGGTTTATTTTTGTGCAGACCTTAATATTACGGTCTTATCACACAGCAGAAGCAAGGGTTATTGTGTCTTTTTAGCATCCCGCCCTTCGAAGCGATGGGATTTGAAACATACAAATAATAGACTGCTACAGCAAGTTGAGCGTCTTGTTTTAGCACAGGACTCGGGCATCAACGTCAAACCTCATAAAAGTGGAGTAATAGTATAACATCTACCTACTCGACGATCGAGCCCTTCATCGAGGTTGGGAATCTTATTCAAGACCTTCTCATAAATGTCCTAGAACAAGGTTATCATTAGAATATTATACTCCATCCTAGCTCTCGGCGCAGGCATTCCTTTCCTTATCTCGCGGTCAAAGGCTCGAGCACACGGACTTCTGCCAGTCTGTCATTTTCAGTCAGGATTTGAAATGAGCCTCCGTCCGCAGAAAAATAACACATGGTCTTGATGGACCTTTGGAAACGCTCATATGACTCCTGGCTAGACTTGTGAAGGGGTGATCATGGGATCTTCCGGCCTTCAACGACTCAGCTTTTTACGCCTGTATGCAGGACATATTCGCCGTTCGAATCTTCGAGCGTAGAATCCCTATGCTCAGGTTATCGAGCTCCGAGGCATCGCTCTGCATAGAAATTCGCGCATGCAGTTTAGTCATAAGGTTGAATAGGAGAATATGGCAATATTTCCAGGCGCCGGCCACCCTTAAGTGGTCAGAACCCATAGGGACAAGATATGATAGGCAAGCCGAGTCAGAGTATATAAATCACCGCCGGGGATGCTGGCATACGATAGATTCAGGTCGGGAGATTCCGTGGGCCAGCATGCTCAGTGACGTTGATAACTGTGGCAGTTTCATTAGATGTAGCTGATAGAGAGGCAAAAAAAGGAAATGAAAAAGATGTATTTAAAAGTATAGTTGGTCTATGGGGTCCCTTGAACGAGGGGTATGGTCTGGATGTAGAGTTATCACGTTGTTCAGAAATCATGATGCTAGGTAGAATAAAGGAACATGTTTTAGTGCATGCAGTTGTGAATTTGAATAGTCAATAAACACATAATATGATAAGATGCAAAGGCAGGTTATTCAATGGGCTGAAACGGCGGTGACCATGCTACTCGCCTTGATTACTTCTTTTCAGCAGATATAGGGATAGTGTACATAAATATACGCACGGTATGACGCCGGTGGGCGTGCTGCTATTTAAATGACATTAAAGAGCCGCGCAGCATGCAGGCCAAGTTCACTCGTTTCATTTGTAGTGCGAATATCAGTTGTAATTGAAGTTTGACGTGGTGATTTTGAATGAATTACAAGATCGCGTTTAGGGTTACCTTGTATGAGTAGAGAGGGTCAAACAATAGTCTCGTGCTCGTTGAAGCAGACGGAAATGAATTAAAGATATCAATAGTCTATGACATACATACTCAGCCGCCTATAAGTGAACCACGCGCGCATTCGAACATTTTAGAATGGATTTCCAAAAATACACAGTATCATACGATGGTGGGCACACTCTGACTACGCATTTTATGAACACCAAATCGAGGAACCAACCAAAAATTCCAACTGGAAGACCGCCCTGGCCGTCTTCCAGCCATCGTTCTCGGGATGATGAGATCGTCATGTCCCGGTATTGACTGATTTGGGTTATCAAACCCACATTCAGTTTTGGAGCACCAGATATGAAATCAGGTCGAATGAACATGGGTCTGGGAACTAGAACACGTTCATCGTCGGAGTAACACGTTCTCTCGAGTCAGTGGTACCCTTGAACGTGCACAGAATAGACAGATATAGATCGAGAACCAGAATAACTGAACCATCCGGCGAAAAAAGATTGTTAGATATCGTTATGCGCTTCCCTGTGGCTCGCCCATCCATCTCCAAACGCCGTGATGGCGATACCAGGTTAAAATGTCAAACAAGACTCCGTGGCGCATTGAGACCGACATGAAATGTCGAGTGAAGGGAAAAAAAGAAAAAAAATTCTATTATTATGTATGGCTGCACCATCGCCCTTGATTCTTTTCTGATTTCTGTTCTGCATCCCTTGAATAGTATACGTGGTAGCCACAGTTGCAACAGTCTATTTGAATCGACTTTTTCGCAAGGTTTTAGAGTTCGCGATGGTGGCGCCGCCGCCGCACGCGCGCGTAGCTCAGGTTGGCGCTGCAAGTTTCGAAAGACCTCGTGACCCCGAGCTATGACCTCACCCGGAAGCTTTATATGGACACTTCGAAACCAAGTCTGATAGAGTCTGATGAAGGCGATGGAACAAGATGGGATGGAATATTTACAGAGCTGAGGACAGACACGACGCATACCGTCGGAGAGGATCCAGTTTTCAGACCCTGTGGCGATCCCGCAGTAAGCACACGGAGTTATTTTGGCTGTCATAGCTATGGAGAGCCTTATGATAGTCGTATTATGGTACTCTCCGAGAAATCATGTAATGAAATTACCGTAATATGGCCACCTACCCCGCAGAGTCATTTACGAATAGAGCACTGTCGGTTTATTTTTCGCTTCAATGCAAGTATATCTTCAACCGCTTCGAACCACATAGCGTTGCAGCTCCGAGGTATTGCGGGAAAATGATAAGCGGCAGTGTTTTGGTTGGACCTAGGTGTAAGGCCCGTCAATGTGACAGTGCCAAAGTGTTCAGCGTCTGTCAAACGAATTGAAACTCAGTCGACATTGGCGTGAGGCAAGTGCGCATGGTTTATTCGAAGGCACCTATTTCGAAAAAGGAACATCAAGTAAGGTAAGCAACTCAAAGATAGCAGCACTGTTTAGAGTTGTATGGAATCAAGCTGATTCCCCATCTGGTTGATGTGATGGTGGTACTCATCCTCGATTGGCTTATGATCTCGGATAACGTCCAGTCAAATGTCAATATTCTTAACCAGCCTATTATTCAGAATCCTTCCGGTTGGCTGCGCAAATAAAATGAAACCCACGATGATAACAAACCAAGGAGCGAATGTTCTGTACCGGATGCTTTCGAACTGCAAGGCGAATCGAGGGTGGATTCTTCAGTTCATTAGCTGTACGGGCTCGAGGCTTGGGGCTTAACGAGTGGGATCCTTGGGTCTCTTGAGTTAATCCGGAAACAACTCTTTATCAGCGACGGTATAATTGCGCACGACAGATGATATAAAAAATAATATGGGCCTAGGCTTGGCTTGATGTTAGTGCTTGACATGAGACTCTGGTGAGGCTAGAGGCCCTCCGGTTGACGGACATGTAGAGTGAGTTTCGACCGTGAAAAAACTTCAATGGGGGCCATTCTATTGACATTTTGGCATGTAAGTAGCAAAGGCCAAAGCTAGTCGTTTCCAAAGCATCTCGTTGAAGGAACAACCAGTAAATCTGTGATGGTACAATGTGTGGCAGGAGCGGCGAGGTCTGGGAGTCGCTCGAGTTAACAATTACAGCCAGTTTACGAACATCAGAGATGTGATTAGAATCGTTATGATACGAACCACACCTGACAGCTCTACAAGTCGGCGCAGTGCAATAGCGAAAGGAATGCATGGAATTTTACTTTACTGACTCGGAATTCTGGTGCTGTTCAATTCAGCAAGCCCGGAATAGATAAAAATCGGCGAAGATCATAGGTGCAGTTTCCTTATTTCAGAATTAGGTGTGCTCTGCCCTGCGTGGCGTACTCTGGAAGGCTGAGGTTGAGCATAACAGAAGAATCGATGTTTATGTCATCTAGGGCAAGGTGGAAACTTTAACGTAGGTATTGGGTCCCTGCACAGGTGGTGTTCCCAGACTGTGTCTTGGGTCTCGAGGCCTCTTGATTCCCGCCCGATGAGAACAAGTCAGTTTTGTAGGTCCTGGGAGATGTCGGGGCACAATTTTAAACTTCTGATCTCAGGGACGGGTGGGAGTGAGTAGAGCGATGTTCGGGATTGGTCCAGGTGACGAAGAAATGAGGCAATGGGGTTTTAGTAACCCCAGTTTGTGTGGACTTGTATAGAACATGACCAATAACGCTGACGGTTGACAGGTGCCCGAGTCGTGACTGCAGTGGTTCGTGTAGCGCCTCTCAAACAGCACATGGTATAAAAGACAAGCGTTTTTGAGGGTGATTGTTCGAAGGTTGTGGTTTGTCGGCTAGGGGGTACATGATTGTCTGTTTAACTAGAAGTAAAGGTGGTGGAGATAAGGCTCGAGGCAGAAAACGGCGTTGAAATAAATAAGAATGGCATGTTGTGAGAACGGAAAGGACTAGAAAACAGACATAGTGATTTCATTATAATAGAGGATTTATGTATGATCATTGAAAATTTTCTTAAGTGAAGGAAATTAAAAAGAATTATAGATCTGAAGAGCGGAAGTGTAACATGCGGAGACCGACCAATTGGAGTGGGTACCTGTTGTAAGCGCTGAGGTTAGGAGCAGACGGGATATGTCAGAAGGGGATGATGTGCCGAGATCTACATCTTTATATCTGGCCAAGATTTGAAAAAGCGGATATCGATTTGGAAGCAAGTCCACGATATGTTTTTTTCGACATATTTCTGTTTTTATTTTATATAATTTTTTATTTATTTCGGATTCAATTCATTTGCGTACGATCGACGGGACAGGTCGAGGAAATAAAAGTGCAAGGTGTGGTTTAGTGGGCGAAGGTTCGAATTTCCCTTGTCTCGTCGTCGTTCCCTCTTGAAACTCGTTGTCATTGTCGCCAATAGTCGTCTCGACACTATGGGAACTCTACTACACGAGCCTCATCCTCATTCGCCATATATTCTAGATTATCCTAATAAGGTCAAAACGGAAGCGTCTGCTTCACCCGATTTATCACCCCTTCAACACTTTCAATTCAAGTTTCACTCATCCCACGACAATCTTTACCGTTGGCCGACTTCAACACTCACTCATCTACCACCAAGGCTCAATACTGACCTTCAAAATTATTCAATTTCTTCTCATTCTCCTCATTCACAAAACCATAATAATCATCACCAACATTCACAACAGCCCATGTCGTACAGCGACGACTATGATGACATATCTGATTTACACCCAAGTGCGTTCACAGGCACAGGTACTTCATCAAATGAGCGGAATGTCAGGCGGAGAAGTAGTAAAGGTTTTTATTTCTTTCATTTTTTTGCAATTTAGATTCTATGTTTTATTGATCTCTTCATTTCCAGCTTGCGATCAATGTCGAAAATCAAAGTGCAAGTGTGAACGTTCTGGTCCCAATGAACCATGTAAAAGCTGCATCATGCTAGGCACTCGTGCGTCAATAGAGCTTTGTTTTCTCGTCTAGTCTCAATAATCGCCCTTTCCCTCTCATTTTCCTACAGCTTGTACATTCCTAGGGCCATCTCGCAAGCGTGGGCCACCAAAAGGATATATTGATGCTATCGAAGCCCGTCTGCACCAGACAGAGGCCCTGCTAGGCATCATGCTCGCAACTAGCGATCCTCGTGCACAGTCACTTTTGCAGGATATTTCGAAGGTATGTTTAATTTCGTCGTACACTGCGGAGCAGTGGCTAGCATGCCGCCCTTCTCTCGCGTTTCCAAGGCATTATGAATCATCGAGTCATAACCCTCCCCATCGTCATCGGTCTAGGTGGTCCTCATTTCGCTTCGTTTTCTGCCCTTGGCGTACTTTTTGATATGTCAGACAAATTTATACTGACGCTCAATATCACCAGGATTCCCTGGCAAAAGAGATCATTGCCCGCGTTGACAACTCGCCATATGGAATCAAAGGCAGAAAACGCCAAGATATTGCACTCAGCATCGGTGGAAAAGGTCGGTCAGGACACAGCTCTGAGACTTCTCAACCTGGCCAGAAGTCGGAATCAAAGTCTATTGACTTGACTTCGACACAGTACGTCGCTTTTCATCGCTAGATTTCTACCAAACTAACATTATCTATTTTAGCCCGTCCAACGAATGGCAAGATCGTGTCTCTGCCATGCTGAACACTCTCATTGCACAGGGATCATCGTCAGACAAGGCGAAAGCCGCTAGCAACTACAGCCCCAAGTCATCTAGTGACGGCAATGGATCCCCCGATGGTCGGCGTCAGCGAAGGCGCATCGGTGACGAAGACTACCCTTTCCATCATGGCTCCAACAACTTTTACTCCAACTCCGCTCCAGGGTCTGCCGTTTCCCTGCACCAGAACGCGGACAAGTCCAGAGTTAGCCCAGCTCAAACTCAATTCCGACGCAATAATAGAGATCTCGCTCAAGATCGCAGAAGTTCCAGTGCAGAAAGTATGACGTCGGAGAGCGAAGATGAATTTGTGGGCGCCGTCGGTCAACTTAGTCTCAACGAAGATGAGCAGGTGAGGTACCATGGCAAGGCTAGTGGGCTTCACCTTTTGGGAAACAAGGAGCGAGTTGATCAAAGAAACGAAGGCGGTATCTGGTACTTTTTCCGAATTTCTCGCTTCTGGTATTTTTACTCATTCGACGCGACAGGCGATTCCCGAAGGCTCGCGTCTGGCCTCCATTACCATCAGGCTCAACCGCTCTCAATGGCGAGGACGAATTCGTTTCCAAGCTACCCTCGCCACAAGTTCAAGAGCACCTCATCAACCTTTACTTTGCTCATGTCCACCCTCATTTCCCGATCATCCACAAGCGGTCGTTTTTTGCAGCTTACAAGGCCTCGTGGGTGTCTTTTCTCTTTTTCTGGATATTTGAGTTTCATGGCACTGCGTTTGCCACTTCTTTTGTCTTCTTCTTCACATTACCAATTCAATCGTAGATGGCAGGACACTGACAGATGACTTCATTTTGTCACAGACCCTTCCCAGATTCCCCAGAGTCACCCGAGCCTGAGCTGGCATCCAGTACCTCTCCATTCGGTAGACGATTGCGACAGGTGCCTACTCTGTTACTTTTTTCAATGTTCGCTATCGCTTCGCGATACGATGAGAGTACGACGCCTCAGCCTTCCGATTCCTCCTTGATGTGGGAAGCCGGAGACGACTACCTCAACCATGCCAAGGTTATCCTGGACGGCACATACGCATCATCAAGACCCTCTACTTGCCAGTCCCTGCTTTTGATGGGCTTTAGAGAAATCGGCATCGGTGCCATGGCTCAATCATGGACATATATCGGCATGGCTATTCGTATGGCTCAAGACTTGGGTATGCATCGCAGTGCCGATGGATGGGAGCGCACCGGACTAGGCGGTCGTCTGTTTAGCGAGTGGGAGCTGAATGAAAGGAAGAGGATATGGTTTGGATGTGTCATCATGGACAAATATGTGTCGGCGTACATTGGTAAGTTTATCGTCTTTCTTATCATTCTATATATATCAGACTTTACGTGATGCTAACTGGGGAACTCTTTTTTTGTGTTCAGGGAGACCCCTCATGATCTTCGAGCGCGATTTCGATACACCGCTTCCCAATGAGCAGGACACCGAGGAGTTTGAGGAACTCAAAATATCTACCGCCAATGGGGAGACTATCGGCGTGCCTGGTCGGATCATTTCGTGCTTTAACGCCTCAGCTTGCCTCTGTATGTGCTTTCCGTCTCTCGACCCACCTAACCGAGGCTCGACTGACCAAAAACTTCTCAGCTGGTTTGCTAAGCATGATCGTTCAAGGGATCTATGCCGTGCGCCCACTGAACAGTCGTCACGCAGAATCAGACCTTCTAGAAAAAGAGTTGGACAAGTGGTACTTGTCATTGCCTGAACATCTGCGATATGAACCGGGGGCGTCAAAACCTGGAACTAAACATCTTCCCAACGTCCTCACACTCCACATGCAATATTGGTGTGCCGTACTGCTGCTTCACCGACCCTTGTATGTTTTTTATTTCCCTTCCCTGTGGCACATATGTCTGACTAAATTTCTATACAGTATTCGGCATGTTCTACAGGCAAAGAATAAGCCGGAAGAGTCGGACGACCTTGAACTCCGTGCTCTTGCGACCAAGAGCTACGAGCTTTGCAATGCTGCAGCCAACCACATCACTTCAATTGTTTCTCAATACCAGGAACGTTATTCACTCATCCGAGCACCTGTTTTCCTTTGCTATTATGTCTTCACGGCAAGCATCATGCATGACACGACACGTAAGTTTTTTTCAATGCTATCTCTCTCGGTCATCGGTCTCATCTTTCCATTTAGTCACCGTACACCCGAACGACCCTCAAGCTCGTGTGGGGCTGTCAAAATGCATGAATGCCTTGCGCGCGATGCAGATCGTGTGGCCAAGTGCTGCTAGGGCACTTGACCTTTTCCGGGGTGCTAAACCAGCTACAGGTGAAAATGTTGGGGAGCTCCTTGTCACACCTCACCACCCAGAACGGAACAAACGAGCCGCTGAGGGGGATCTCGACGATTCTTTCAACCACACCCACTCTGGAACTCTAGGTTCGTCCTATAATGCCAGTTACATGCCAACCCAACGCCACAACCTTCCGCCGACTCTTCATGGAGACTTTTCTTCTCATACACATGGGACCGGCCCGACTGTCTACAGCAACACTGGTGGTTTCATCGACCCACAACCCGCCCCGGTGGCGACAGCGTCCTCTATGTCGTCAGCTAATATGATTAACTCGAGCTACTGGCATGGAGCAGAGCTTCCCTCGAGTGACCTCAATGCGCCCATCTCTACCGCGGTGATACCTCAGCTCTACAGCACCGGGCTTGACACCTCTATCCAACCTTCTCACTCCAGGATGCACTCTCATACCAGCCAGGAGTCTCAAACCAACGCCCTCCCCAGGAGATACCAGCAGCAATTTTGGAACGAATACCAAAGTTACCCTCAATTTGGTTCTCAGGCGTATGACATCCAGCAGTCTGTGCAGATGGGCCATGCGACGCAGCCTGCTCATCCCCAGTCGCATCACCAACAGCATCAGCATCAGCAACAACAACAATCTTCTCCGACTCAACAAATGTACCTCCCTGCAGAACATTACAGCCTTTATAGTATGTCCATCTTGTTGCTTTCCATCGAACTTGTCGTGCTGACTCTCGCTTTCAGATAATCAAAATTATAGCAGTCGATGATTCGTCTGGTCCTAATATCCTCCTTTGTCGTTCTTTCCACTTCGTCTTTGACTATACTCTCCTACTCTCCTTACCCAGTCGTTTATGTCGTCAATTTAAATATCTTATTGGGCTATTCCGACTTAATAGCCCCCTTTTTATTGGTAAACGATTTTTGGTCCCATTCATTTGTTCATTCCGCTCTTTCACATTGTTATCCGCTATCCTCACTTGCATTTCACCACATTCATCCTATCCAACCAAGTAATAATTTCCCCACATTCTGTTATGATTACCATTTGCTTTCATCCGCTGTATCCCTTAGGCTTCCTTTTTCGATACCTCATACAAACTAAATAAACCTTGTAAACTTTTTTTCGTTCGAATGGTACACATTTTGAATGCTTTTCGTTTAACTTTCCTTCATGATTTTAGAAGTTCCAGACCTTACCTTTGGTGCAGAGAAAGGAGCCGATGTCTCGACATGATTTGCACCCGCACATATGTACATGAAACGACGAAGAGTCTTGAGTTCTCCAGGTTTCCGACTTCCGTTGGTTGGCCGTTAGCATTATTTCCCAACATATCCCCTTGGAATTTCGCTAATGCATCTCTCAGGACGCAGGACTCGTGCAGATCGGTCGAGTAAGGTGCGTTATTATCATAAATATCCTGCCCTGCAACGCCATGCATACTGCTTAGGCTGGACGGACCCTCTTGTCTTTCGCTGGACTTTTGATCACAGGGGGACCCATAGCGCCCTGGCTAAGCCTAAGGGCGCTGTCCTGACTATTACCCCACTTCTATAGACCTTTGTGGCACTCAACACCGTCTATTCGGACGTTGCTGTCATTTTGGTAGTCGCTTCTGAGGGGTCGGGGGTCCCTCATGCGGAGGGGCTTTCAGTATCTGCGATTTACAAATGGGGTATTTCATAATATAGTTTGGCAGGGTCCGACCGTCCAATGTTGGGTTCAGGGTCGACGGTCACATTGAAAAAGCTCCTCGGTAGCCTCATGGCAGGAGCGTCACGCCCGACGGCGCCCTGCCTCAATTGTCCAGTTTTTTTTGCAGATAGAATCGCTGGAAGGTGTTGGAGTAAGTGTAGACTACAAACTAAATGTTCATCACGCCGCCGTACCTTATTCTTTTGTTTGTAAAATCGGAGACAGCGACGTTAGCTCATGTCGAAGGGCCACCACATATTGGTGCTGTTCTTGAAAGTCTTACGCGAATCAATTGGCAAACCACGCCATCGCAGTTCCGTTGGTCTGTTTGCACTTGCCATTGGACGATGCCTTGCCCACTGACAGAAAATTTCCCAGATGACACCGCCGAAAAGATAGATCTGTTGGTCTTGATTGCGATAGATCTGTACACAGGATATACGCAAGTTTGGTGGTTTAGAGATCCGTTTCCCATGAAAACGCTGATAGTCATACGACTTGGAGCGTATCCCAGACAGGGCATTCAAGCACACGCGCCTACCCCGGACGTCTCAGCTGCGAAACGGCGAAGCCAATGAAGATTGTGCAAAACAACGTTCAATGAATAGAAATTGACGGCGGGATGATAAGTCATGTATTTACTTATGTATACACGGGGGATGATGCCCAAATGTCGGGGCGGCATTGGTGGCCAGGGTTGCTTGTATGTTCTAATGATTACATCTCTATGTTTTTCTAGGAAGCCCAGTGCTGCTAAGTCCCAGTTTTCGGCGGTGGGTTATCGTCCCTGGTACTCCGCACTGCGGGGATTGAGCACCAGACCTGAGAGGCTTTGCTAGACAAGGATATTTTCCAGAAGGATCGTGATCTCATATTAAAACCCAAGACGAAAATGAATCGTGTTGAATCTCTGATAGCCTAAGCTCCGAAGCGTGTCGGCTGTGCATGCAGCATTTCGTGAGGTGCATATAAATGGGGCCTAATTTTCAACGGCCATAAGACAGTAACGGATTCTGGGAAGTTGGCACTGGCGTTATCGTCAAATTTTCTTTTCCACAGAAGGCTAGCCAGCATGTAGGATACAAGTGAAAAGTTGATAGAAGAGAGATATACATATCCAAGAAATCCAGCACCTTTGCACGTTATCTGGCATTCTCATGACCTTTCGCATAGGCATCACGATGGGTAGTTGGATTCGATAACGAGCTCGGATATGGTAAGATAGTCCAGTGGTTGGGATCGACCGCGCTCGAAATAGGAATGACATTGAGGAGAGCCTTTCCCTGTGCCAGGGAATCATGATCGCCCGATTATTTCCTCCGTGTGGTGGAATGGCAATAGAAACTCGAGGTAGGCCCAGGACACTCCACCAATACCCTTCTGATAATAGGATGTTTGCTAAATGGGTCCTGAGAACCAGAGATAATGCAGGACCTGTGCCAGATTCAGAGGGCATTCTTATTGCGAGCAATATGAATTTGGTAAGTTCATAGAACACACAATTAGTTTCGGGGGCTTTGATTTGCTTTTAGTACGGGTTTCACCGTCAGGAAATTAAAGAAAATATGTATCCAGGTCAGTAAGTGAAGAAGTAGACCCATGTTCTCGTCATGGGCGTTTTGTGAGACGCCTTCAGGTGATGCGTTTCATAGATAAGAAACATCCCTGCCAGGCTCAGTGACATTTGTTCTACAAGGGATAGGGGTCCTATGGATCGAGTCAGAATAGAGGAACATTCGAAGAATGGGATATAACGGCGACTGGACCAGGCAGAGGGCAGGCATCAGCACCAATGTTCGTAAGTGATATGTATGTGAATTGATGCCAGAGACTCCAGCGGGGAAACAAGGTTTGTATTTTCAAACAATCGTCCTTGTGGAGTAAGATGGTCCAGCACATAGAGATTAGACACATAAAGATGATAATTACTTGTAAGATCTCATGAAAGGTCAGAATGGGTCACCAAAATGCCATCCGTAGTGCTACAGAATTGAATAAGAACGGCAGAGGGCAACAAATTAAACATGTCGGTTGCCCGGCTAAGAAGGATCCATTTTCGAACATCATCGGTACCGCTGCGCAGATATAACTAACGTCCCTGGACAGGTGAGCTAGGGGCGTTCGAGATTGATTCATCACCCTAGTAGCATTCTCAATTGGTGCTGTTTATTGGAATATTTCAGGCTCAGCGACGATGAGCAAGTCCACGACCATATGATCCTGACGATAGATCGAGCAAACCAAAAACGCCAAGTCTGCTCCAGAGGATGTTTCATAGACAAGTCCCGACGAAGCACGAAAAAAGTTGAGAGCAAACAGAAAACAAGGTTGAAGTTCATGAAAAAGAGCATAACGACCAACGTTGCGATGTGCAGAACGACGACCGGCTTGATTCGGGAAAGTCCGAGCGCCCTGCTTCAAGAATCAACAGCTTCGCGTGGCGACGCGTGCTAGGCTAGGCTAGGCTCCGCCACCTCAGCGCTTGGTTCAAACCGCAATCTTGTTGAGCATCTTGGAGGTAAATTCACCACAACAGTGTGTTAAAGTCGTCAAAATTCTGCTAATCTAGACCGCACCGCACGTGCCATTCATCGGCGATGATTATCAGAGCGATTCAGGCTTCAAACTTTACGAATGTCAATAAGCATCTTCAGCACTACCACTGTACCAGACGCCAGCCCGCACTCTGAGGGCTGCACCGAAGACCCGGCCACTAAACCCTGTTACGACCAAGCTGGGTCATTTCCTCAATTTCGATGGCTCGAAGATCGAGCACTCGTTTGGCTCTATGGTACGGGAGCACCTGCGTCATGTACTGGTGAAACCTTAGTCGTCAAGTGGGACTTCTTCACCCATAGTGGTGGCGAAAACGATAGTTTCGCTGTCCAATGGCGGGGTAGCATATGATAGTATTCGGAGCTAGCCCGCCGCTGGAACGCAGCACATGGGCAAAATGCCTTATCAGATTCTACGTGTCTCTTGTGATCCATCCCCGACCCAATTTGAATTATGAATCGTTCCCCTTTCCTCAATCTCTCACATCCAAACCACTTCTACCATCAACACCGACATTATAAGACCGACTCTTAGCGAACATGAGTGCTCCATCCATCGCGTCTTCGTTCAACGATTCAATCGCTGCAATTCGGTCTAACCTTCCGGAGAGTCTCCATCGTCCTCAAGTCGGAATTATCTGCGGTTCAGGCCTGAGCGGCCTCGTCGAGGTCATCAGGGATGTCCACAGAATTCCATACTCCAATATCCCCGGCTTTTCTACCAGCACTGTCCCTGGACACAAGAGTGAGCTGGCTTTAGGATACTTGGGTACAGTCCCAGTTGTTGCGATGCTTGGTCGGGTGAGCATTGGCTCACTCAACTCATCTGGTATTCATCGCTAAAACAAAGCTTAGTTCCATCCGTATGAAGGACATGGGCTTTCAGCGGTTGTCTATCCAGTCAGGGTAATGGCGAGGTTAGGGGTAAAGGATATGATCAGTATGTCCCTTCATGATCACTCTTTCGCAAGACGTAAATGTAAACCTCGATCATTTTACCAGTCACGAATGCGGCAGGCTCGCTGAACCCTCAAATTCCTGTTGGAACAAGTGAGCCCGCCCCTTTACGTGTTTAGAGGGAGTTTAACCCCATGCATTCTTCGAAGTCGTCGTCATTCAGGATCATCTGGCCCTTCCAAATCTTACAGGGATGAACCCATTGCTCGGTCCTCAGGTGTCCCTAGACCTTCCGCGCTTCCTGCCATTATCTGATGCGTACTCCACTTCCCTTCGTCGAATGGCGTTCTTAGCCGCCCATCACCTCCAACTAGACGACTCTGCTCTCGCTGAAGGAGTTTACGCCTGGGTGAGCGGACCGACATACGAATCACCTGCTGAGGGACGCTTCCTGCGTCGGGCTGGCGCAGACGTTGTCGGAATGAGTACCGTTCCTGAGGTTCTGGCTGCCAGAGAAGAGAGCGTCAATGTGATGGTCTTGAGTTTGGTGACAAACTTCGTCATCATTCCTGACAGTTACTCCAGCATTCGTGACGAAGTAAAGGCAGAGGTGATGCTATTCTGTGACGGTTCAATTTCGAAAAAGCTCATAACTGATTTTCTATCTTTTATCTATGATTCTAGCTTGCTGGCCAGGTGATTGAAAGGGAAGCACCTAAGGTTGTCTCACATGAAGAAGTTCTGCTTATTGGCACGGAGAAAGCGAAGGTGATGAGAGAACTTGTGGCACACGTGGTATCATCTCTGGGTTCTCAGTCATAGGTTAACAACTGAATAAATGCTTTTGGAACTTTAAATGGAAGGTTTATCGTGTTGGAGAGAAGGCGAGAATACTTATGTATCCTTGGGGTTTCTTATTTACAACTAAGCTGGGTTATAAGCAGAAGGCAAAGGAAGTGGCCGATCCTGGGTTTCGCTGCATGGTTAGTGGGCCTTGTGCACCAAATCAAAGACTGAATTGCAGATATGAAAGAAGAAAACAGGGGTTCAAGTTTCAACGTCCAGCAAAGCCAAACGTTACGGTGATTCCTCCGCTTTCGCGTTTTTGGACTAGCGCTCACACACGCACACTATCACGCCCGCACTACCTACCATACTTTAAATTTTCATACAACTTCTTTTCATTCATTTATTCAAAAATCCCTGTTCCATCTTTTGTTTCTTTGTTTCGCATGTCAACCTCAATAAATTTTCATTCTCTTTCTCATGTTGTAAACACACATCTGTCGTTACAGTATCTTTTGTACTCTAGTTTACCTCAAGGAATTGAAGGATCATTCTTACCTCCCCAGATTTCGTGTCTGAACTTCGTTCCCATTTCGTTTTGTCTTAGCAGTCATACCAGCCGTCGTCTGGTTCGTTTCCGGTGGTAATTTGTCGTCTCTCAGCGTCGCCGGCCGTGTCTGGTTTAATTTTCTTGCTCGTTCTTCGTATCCTCGTCGCCCTAACGTAGCCACCGTCATTGGCTTCGTTCCTAGTCGCCGCTGTCGTCGGTTTCTGCTCCTTTATCGTTTGTTTCGTCTCTCAGTGTGGCCATGGCCGACCTGGGCCTCTCTCCATCACCCTCACCCTTCCTCTTCAAACCTCAGCTATCCAGACTCCACAAACTCGTACACGAGCGCTTTTTCACATCCTCATTCATCTCACACCAACTCCTTCACCCTCACACTTTGACTTACCCTCACATTTCTTCTTTGTTTTCATTTCCCATTCGCCCTCCCACTGTTCAGCGCTCATCAAAGGTCGCGTCAATCAATAAATTAGGACTGGCAGGCAATCAAGCCAATTAAGCAAAATAGATTCAAAGAACCTAATCAAATCACCTACATGTATATACAGGAAAACATCGACAAGGAAATGGGATGGTGGTATACTTTATAAAACAGGACATCCCATATTAATACAAAGTAGAAGACAAGGTCATAAAACCCAAAACACGGCGAAAAGGTTACAATCGGAACAGGAAGCCCAACTAGTTCGAAAGTGTCAGTACGAAGTCAAACGTGGTTAGGAATTACAACTTACGTCTTCGGGAGTTAAACGGCCCATTGCCTAATTTACGGACATGGATGAGTATAGGGAAGATGAATGGAAACGCCTTTAAACGAACCGAATCATCAGAGGATAGGGTAGCGTCGACCATGGCGCTCTTCTTTTCTTGAAGCTGCACAATACGGCTCTCGATACTGTCTTCAACCACAAGCTTGATAGCTTCTACTGGACGCTTTTGTCCAAGACGATGGATGCGATCCATGGCCTCTGTATTGAACATGAGACAAGGGGCTATATGTCAATGTATGGAATGTGACGTACGGTATTCGACTGCTGGATTCCACCAGCTGTCCATCAGATAAACGCGGGATGCCTCTGTCAAGTTCAAGGCAACACCACCAGCCTTCAAGCTAACCAAAAACACGGTTACGTCGACGCTGTTCACTATGAAAACAAGTTAGAAAATTCACCTAGAAGGCACGCAACTCAGAGAGAAACATACTGAAGTGTTTAATGGTGGCATCACGGGCTTGGGGTGACATTGTTCCTTCCAGACGGCAAATCTAAAAAGGTTGATTAGAAAAGAATAACACCTGGAGTAGACACACACCTTGAAACCAGCCCTTTGCAGCCTAAACGCAATTAAATCCAGAAAGTTGACGAATTGACTGAATACCAGACTCTTCGTCGTGGCATCCTTCAGCCGAAGGTTAGATAGCTCCTCGACCAATGCCTCGATTTTGGATGATGATCTCCAGTTATCAAGGTTGAGTCGTCCAAGAATACCTTGTCGAGCTTTGATGTCGTTTTCCTCGATTTCTAATGCAGCAGCTTCGAGGTCGATGGTGAGGGGTAAATGACATACGGGACAAACAGGCTAGAGAGGGTAATTTTTTTTGAGAAAAGAACTGTCATATGTGAGGTCTGTGCAAAACTTACGCCTTTTGTGTCGCTAGGAGTGCTTTCCAAGTACTGCCTGATACACTCCCTGTCGAAAATATGGCGACACTTGGACTGGATCGCATCCTCGGCGATGTCATTGCATATACGGCACACAGTAGCCTCGTCGTACTCGTCTGGGATGAATTTGGAGGCGTTCGTCTTGCTTCTAAGAACGAGATCAGGGTGGCATGCCATTTGTCGCATCCGAGTCAATCTAAGAAAATTAGAAGTTCAGTCAAATAAATATATGAGAAGTTCTGGATAACGTACAAGCTGAAAATATTGGAATAATCTGCGGGTATTCATGAATGAAACGTCTGGAAGGAGAGAATATAGAGGTAAGCTTACTGTTTAAAACGGTTCCCTGGTCGAGATAAGTGCTGAATTGCCGCTTAGCGTCAGAGAAGAGTGAGAGGTAGAGCTCTTTCTCTTCGGGGCTGAAATAGTCTTTGCGGACAATAACTGTACGCGGTGGAAGTCCCAGGTCGTCTGCGCGTTGAAGCTGCGAGTTACGAAGTTAATCATAGCCTTCGAAGGAAAAAAATAAATAATTTAACCTTGGTGCGACGAAGCATCATCCTATCTAAAAGAATACGCAGTTTCTTGAAGGCGGTCTGGCCTGGACCGACCATACCATGCTTTTGGATAGGCGTGAGGATTTCGTTGTTCCAAAAGCATGTCTGAGAGGAAATGTTAGCACAGTAGGGGGACACAGGGGGCGACGAGTTAATTACATGGTGCATGGGACTATGGTGACAATCTTCAGGAGAAAAATCAATAAGGTACTTCTCAGACAAGGTCAAAGGATATAAAATTCACCATCACAGGTTCTCTTATCAGAGAACTTCCAATGAAGCGACTTACAGTCGCAATTCTTGCCTAAAGTTGAGGCCGTCAGAAATAATTCCGCGTTGGGGAGCTCAAGCTTAACTCACAAAAGTAATACGCAAATGGATCGCCGCCCAAGAAGCGCACAAGACTGTAGAGTTCTCCTACTCGATTTTGAAGCGGTGTTCCAGAAAGACACCAACGATAATCGCCTTTGAGCTCAAAAGCTGCCTTTGCGGTGTTAGTTGAACGTTCCTTGATGTTGTGTGCTTCGTCGAGGATGATTCTGTTCCAATGAATTCGGTGAACAGGCGAATCTTCCTTGACAAGGACACCCTTTCGTTTGAATCCCTGCTCTTGTTTTCGGAAACAACTGGATGAAATAATCAGAAAAACCGTACAGCAGGGAGGAAAGAGGTTCCCACCTCTCCATAACGGAGTACGTTGTGATAACCTGTTCCAGCGGTCAACATTTCTGCAAAATAGGAGTAGGTTTGGAACACTACGTACCACGTCATATTTTTTGAGTTCGTCGTGGTTGGTCTCGCGAGTGGACCCGTGCCAAACGAGGACTTTCATCCCAGTGGTATGAGTATTAATCTCATTTCTCCATTGCATAACAGCGACCGTGGGTCTGAGGAAGGAGAATTATGAGAAAACGAACAACTGGTGTTAAAAAGGTGCCCACTCACGCAACTACAAGATTGGGCTTATTGCCATCCGATACAATGAGAGAGATGATCTGGATAGTTTTACCCATTCTTTAAGGCAAATTGTCAGCTTTAATCCCTACAAGATGACACATCGTTTCGTACCCCATCTCATCCTATACACAGACAACATGAGCGACAAGCATAAAGGACAGTGCAACAATACTTACAGCTAACATTCCTCCAGCCCAGACGGTTTTTTCTTGTTCCCTCATCCAAAACAAACTTTCTTGCTGGAAAGGAAGAAGAGTGACTTTTAGATTCTCCGGTTGGTCAGCTTTTCGTGGCTGCACAATGGGTATGTTGGACTCAAGGTCTCCCCAAACATCTCTTAATTCGGGGTGATGCCTATGAAGAGCAAGAGTGCTCCTCTCAGCCTAAACTCATGAGCACTTTCTCCCCAACATAAACACCATGTATACGCACATAGGTCAGGCGTCTGCCCAACTTGTCCGCCAGTGCACGTTCTTCTTTCCTCTTGGAAGTGATTGCTGCCAATTCCTCGTTGGTCTTCTTCTTTCTCTTAAACCGCGCGTTCTTTTTCTTCGCTTTGAGTTTGGCGGAAAGGGGTTCATCATCACCCGATGAATCTTCTGAGTCAATGTCCGACAATGACTCTGCATCTGATTCCTCGTCTTCATCCTCATCCATGTTATCGCTATTAAATTCATCCTCTTCGGTGTTGAGAGCTCGGCCAGTTAGGCGCCGTTCGGCTGCTTTTGCTTTGGTAACGCTTGCTGCACTTGGACCTTGTTTTCTAGCAGAGGAACTTCCTGCTTTGGAACCGTTGGCATGGCGGATGGATTCGCGAATAGCCTCTTGAAGCATAATTTCTTCGTCCTCTTCGTCTTGTTCGACATTGGGTTCAAATACAGATTCACCAGAATCAGATTCATCTACTTCTACGACATCAGACTCTTCGATATTGCCTTCGTCGTCGTCTGACGAGACACAAGTTACCTTCCCTTTCCCCTTGCTGGGGGCTCGGGTTATACGAGGAGGGGAAGGAGAAATAGCCTGTTGTATTGTTTTAGTTGCATGTACAGATTGTTTAATGATCATGAGGGTACGTACTTGTGCTTTTCCCTTGCCCTTGCTCTTTGCACTAGCACTGGTGGTCTGTGGCAACGATACAAACACCCCATGGGACACAGCGCGACGCTTGGGAGGTCTTACCTCCACAACGTCATTACCATCCAAGTCGCTGCTGGCAGCCCGTTTTCCCTTGGCCAAACCCCTCAAGCTTGCTCGACGAGTTTTAGGTGCGGGTTCGTCGTCCTCTTCTGATGTGGCAGGGCTTTCAAGAGGTTCGTCGGTAGCAACGGATTCTGGGCGCGAGTCAAACGTCGAAGAAGCATAAGATATGGGCGTAGCTGACGCCGAGGTTGCCATAGAGGCTTTTTTGGTGGACAGACGCGTTGCACGGGCCATGTGGGGCGCAGTGGGAGAACAAAGAAAAGATTTGAACAACTGAATTGACTCGAGCGTTACACTAAATTACACTTGTAACAATCACGAGATCGCGTGTTTGGTTTTGGTCACAGCTTTGAATAAGCAAGATTTATATCAGGAATGCAGCAGCGGTCCTCTGAAAGACTGAAACCCGTTGGGCTGCTTTCATACGATGTCCAGCTGTGTATCCAGGCAGAAGTGATAATAGAAGCAGAGGTTCAAATTTTGCTTCTGCTGAAAAGCAGTTAGCATGATCTCGCGCGTCAATTTAAGCCGTCCCAATTTAGAACTCACAATGCCGATGGCAAATACCCCTATTTCGAGACTTGACGACACAATTATACAGGCCAGTTAGTGTTCTACAAAACCACGCACGGCGCCAACTAATGCGGAACATTAGGGCTATAAGAATTAAGAAAGAATGGCGAGGTTTCAGCTGTGCATGGTAAGTCGCTAGGCATGATGAATTCGGTCTATGGTCGTAATAAAAGTAATCAGTCCTTAATTTAAGTTGCATTGAGCTTTAAGGTCTTCTTACCCGAGCTTCTCTGCACTTTACCTATGAGTTTGTCGTGTAGAATCGTACATGCTCGCTTGAGTAATAAACATATTACCTATAGTAGGTCTTGCCTCCCGAGTTGCCTCGTTTATTACCACCATTCAACGCTTAGCTCTTCAACATCCTTCATCCTTTCGACTTACGTTCCTAACTAAGCTAGAGAACAGAAACTCGGTTCTTCCAGGCCATTAACGCGCGTGCACGCGGTGAGGAATTTGACGTAAACGCCGCCAGATGAGGTGCGAGGGTCGGTGAATAGGGACGAGTATCATACCCCAGGTGGTGGGTTCTAAGGCATGCCTGCTCCAGAAGCCTGGACTGCCGTGAGGAGCTTAGAGGAGGACGAGTGCTAAATTTGTGATGTGAAGTAACAACAATTGATCCAATGTTCTCTTCTTAAACTTAGCACACATAAAATAAGATTGAAGCGAAATATTTCTCATGAAGGTCGCAGAGTTTCAGTGTCGAGCAAAGGAGACACCGAGAAATAGGGGCTATTTGTGATTGTTGAAAGACAGCATTTCATTAAAAGACTGCTATTAGATTGTTGTTTTAATTAACTTGTGGGAGTCTATCAATTGACCTACGACGGACTGTTCGTTGCATTGCAGACCCGCTTACATCGTGTTCCGCTTATTATTGAAAAGAAAGACAAGCCAATGAATTTTTCCTGAGAATTCGATCTATTTATTTGTCTTAGCAGCTGGGTTAGGGTCTACCACACTCCACGATATCACTCAACAGCGCCGTTCAAGATTCTGACCGTTTCCTCGCTCTTTGGTTACTTTGACGCACTCTCCATGGGACTACAATGAGCTCGTCTAATTTTGATCTTCATCATGGTGCACATATCGCCTTGGAGGACGATTTCGGTATTATCTACTTGATAGAGTCTGCTCAGCAGTTCTGGTCTGGTAAGCCCCGCTTTTCCCCACATCCTCACCTTCGGACTTTCATACTCTTTTTTCAGAGCTCGATGATATTCTCAAACTACCTCAAGACGAAGCACCGACTCTTTCTCTTCTGGATGCCACCCTTCGTCGGTTCCTGTCGTTGTGTGCTAACTACCATGGCACGTGTTAAACCCCTCCTTTTAACAGGATTCTTGACGTTCTGACATTCCACCATGTTTGAGCAGAGCAGTACCTGCAAAGTCCTTTACAGCTAGAGCACGCATGCGCTATGCTCATTGAATCAGAGTTGTTCGAATTTCATTCGGAGCGGATGTGTGATATAATCGCTGAGGATACCAGACAGGTCCGTTTCATGGCGGTGTTGTCGGCGCTGTCCTACTCACTCCTATACCAACAGACATCCGATCCACATTCTCTCTTCATATTCTACGAAGTACTATACTATTATGGCTGTCGGAGACCAGACTTTTTGCGATCCCACAAACGCTGGCAACCTCTACTCCCCTTCCTCATGGATCACATCTTGGTGGAGATAGATCCCGACATCGAGGACACATATGCTGGCACTGTCACCGGCAGAAACACCGGATTCCCCTCAGTGCCGATTCACATTGAAGCCAAACTCAGAAGTCTCTGCGTCAAATTGATGTATGAAGTCTGTAGGGTTGTAAAGACCCCGACGCTTCAGGATCTGAGTAAGTACAGATTCCCATTCTCAGCATTACACTGTCATTGATATATTTATGATGTCCGCCTTCTTTCCAGAAATATTCGATGAGCCATTTATAGATTACCTCTTTGACTTGGTGGAGCAAACCCGCGATATGCAAGACGAGACGTTCAACTACTCGGTCATTAAGCTGATTGTGAGTTGTTTGCCTTCTGAAGTGAAGGCGCTTTCTAACATTAGATAGATCGCCTTGAACGAACAATTCATGGTCGCCGAGCTGGGCGACACCAAACCACAGTCTACAGTGGGGAAAATAGAGTCTACCGATCCGAAAAACTGTGTCATCCGTGTCTTGATGCGACGCATTGGCTCAGCTAAGACTTTTGGTGAAAATATGATTTTCATGTTGAATCGTGCTCGTAAGTTGAAAGACTGTTATCACGCTTACCATCACTGAAAGAATTATAGAGCGGACACCCGATGATACTTGTGTGAAACTGTTGATCCTGAAGATCCTATACGTTCTCTGCTCTACCAAAGGCACTTCGGAGTATTTCTATACCAATGACCTCTGTGTGTTGGTTGACGTCTTTCTGAGAGAATTGTCAGATCTAGACGAAGATAATGATCTGGTATGTGCTTATTATCAGTTGGTTTTATATCTGCTAATGGTTTTCTTAGCTTCGACACACATACCTTCGTGTTCTGCATCTTTTGCTGACCAAAACTCAACTTCGAGACGTTCCCTATAAAAGGCCCCAAATTCTTGTCACTCTGGAGTCGTTTATAGGTAATGCTTCTATTCGCGATATCAACCCAGAAACGAAGAGGCTGGTCGAACGGTGTCTCAGTGGGGATTGGTGTGTCCAGTTGATGGAGCTGAGGAAGGATAAGGGACCCCAGCGCGTTGGAAGTCCAAGCAACAGCAGCGACTCGTCCTCAACGATACTAAGCCCTCCTGGTAACTTCTCTCGTCCGTCCATGACATCGGTTCAAGATTCTGGCAACAACGTCATGAAGTCTCTCAAGCACAGCAAGAGTGTCGAGCATCTGTCTGCTAGACGCGAGACATCGCGGCAGCCACTGAGGTCCCCCCTAGACCAAGTACGAAGGCCGAGTAATGCTAGTGTTACCAGTCTGCCAGCTTTTATGGCTCAGAGCACGAGCAAACTATCCGTCAATACGACCTCCACCAAGCGTAGAAGTGCTACCAACGCCGAAGGACACCATCATAGCAGTCCCAGTCGATCCAGCACATTACCACCTGACCTTACATCGCCTCTCAGCCCTCCTCTGCGTTCAGAGTCGCCTCCACCCCCTGTGCCGCCAATACCTTCGCACATTGTTATCACTTCTAGCGGCGCAACTGGTACTACTCACCGTAGGCCTCCTCCAGCTCCTCCAAAGAGACGGAAACCACCAGCAATTCCTGTTGGTCGCACGAATAGTGGTGCGATCATCACTAGCATTAGATCTTCAGAACCCAGTCCTCTCTCAAAAGCTCATAAACCACCCATAGGCCTCCAGCAGGTCTCATAGATATATTACTTTGTTTCCTTCATATTTAATTCCAGTCGTCGGACACGTAATTTTTTTTTGTTGCGTGCAATCCGCATTTACTTATTTCTTCGTGATTTCGTGCCTTCTCCAGGCTCTATGATTCCTCTTTCCATAATCCGGTCCTTACAACCACGAAACAAGAACTATATAGCTACTTGAAATGTATACTTATATCAACTACATAGCATGCACATACACTCGTCCTGTTACTTGAATTTGTCGGACTCTGACCTCACGCAGAAAGGAAAAATATTTCATCAGCTCCGTCGAAGGGTATTGCCTGAAGTTTGAACGTTGGAAGCAACAATCTGTCGACAAAATATTGCCGCCCAACTGGTTCTATTGTTATATCGTCCAAAAGAAGTCATCGCCCACCAATTCAGTCATTCTTTCAATTCAACCGGGGACCAAGCTCGAAACGCTTAAAATTTGTGATTTCAGAGCCAGGTAAAATGCATATATTCGAGGACCTAGAATACTTGACCAAATGTGCTGTCATACCTTCATACTAAAAAAGTTTCTTCTTGCCTCAGAGTATTTAGATAGTCTAAGTAAACTGTAATCGTATTTGAAAATTGAGGAACATAAGCCCCCATGCCACTTCATGTGCAGTCGATGGGTTCGAACGTTGAATGATGATTCCGATCACTTCTTTCGTCCCCTTTGCACCTTACCTCCTCTGAGTCTATCTGGTAGCCGCTGGTCGCCCTCACCCCGCACTTTTCGTGCTTACACCAGGTTATTTGACATTGGGACACATGCAGTCCTTAACCATTCGAAACGACGGTGAAACAGAATTGGACGTTGTCGCGGTCAAACAACTCTGTGTTGACATTGGCACCTCATTCTTGCTCATAAAACCATTCATCGAGGAACAACAACTGTATGCGATCTCATGCTGCCTCAAATCCTTCTTTAAAGCCATTTTTAAAATATCCTGCCCCTTTCCAGTGTCAATGGCATTCAAGAGTTGTGCCCATGGATCCGGCATTACAAGGATCAGGCAAAGCTGTTCGTACATTTGGTGGAGAGCGGGACGAGACAGGCGATGCTCTGCCTCTGTTTATTGAATCGGCTGGGGGATTTTGTGAATGGCGGTGACACATCAGCCAGCAATGAAACCAAGATGCGCCTCCAGAAGCTGAGAAGAGAAGCTAAGGCCCTTCAAAAACATATCAGGACTGATACTGCACTGGTTAGTACAGTTGCTATTGATTCTTGAATGGTTACAAGGATGTGTTCCAGACTGTTGCCCTCAATTCATCGTGACTCATCACCATTACTTACTTTTCTTTGTAGCGACCTGAAAGTAACCTTGCCATCTCAAAGACTGAGCAGCTTGAATTGTTGAAAAGTCAGTTGTCTAGGTTATTAGAGTTGAAGTCAATGGCTTACTAATCTCGGTCTTCAACACAATCATTTCAAACCTGAAGAGGCCTTTCACTTATACAAGAGCAACCTCAATTCCAAGGAACGAGAAATCACACACCAGGTATCGAAGAGCGTTTTCGGATGGCTAACGGTCAATGAAACATTTGACAAGTTGGAGAATTGGTGGAATGGCTATACTAACCAAATAGAGGAGATTACAAACAACTTCTCGAGAGCAAAGGCGATGTCCTTCCTAACCTTGTGGACTGGATGCTACACTTGCGGGGTATGTACTAAAATACCAATAATTATCTCATGCAGTTGATTGATGATTATCATTGATATAATAAGCTCTTGAGTGTGATGTGAAATTATTCCCTCCACTTTGAAAGGCTTGGCAAAGACGTCCAAGCCCTAACGAGGCCATCACCAATCCCAGGGTCTAAAACTCAGTTGCGAGCAATAATAGAGTCAACCAGCTCAGAGTCCATCAATGAACGCAAATTCCCCACCTCTCGTCTCTTACGCAGCATTCGGAAGGGAAAAACTATCACCAGCTCTGTCAGAGGATATTGCGTGGATGTTCAACCTGATGATTCCCCTGGAGGTTGCAAGATTGTTCTTGGCATTAGAGCTGGTGCTCTGTCTTCCGATAATTCCGATGCCTGCAGGTGCACTTCGATAAAGGTTACATGTGGATTCGAATATCCAACAGGCACTTCGATGGATATACCCCTAGAGATTGCTGATTTTGGCCCTCAATATGGACTTAACGCTCAACTGCAAGTTACAGTGACTGAGCACATTGGTAAAACCCTCAAACCAGTTGTCCATGGTATCGAAATAGGCGGCAATGATCATTGGAAGGAAGAAACTGTTAAAAAGGATCATGGTGTCCGACTTCATGGCGTATCTATTGGTGGTGGCTGCATCACCTGGCAAATAGATGCAACGAAGGATGGTATCTTTATTGAGGATGACAGCCAACTGCAGGTCCGACTGCAGTATGATCCTTCTTGTTACAAACTTGCGGCACAAATTCAGATTGAAGCTGCATTCTGCGTCCAAGGAAACAGACACCAGGGTACGTGCTCCTATTGAGCCAGACAAGAATAGTCGCGCATTTGACTCAACTTATCTGGAAAAGGGCATGGATCCATTATCAGTGCAATTTACAATCACGAGAGTACTTTCCGTCCTCCCCTGATGAAAGCAACAATCTCTGTCCACATCGCCGCCCAACCGGTTCTATCATTATATCGTCCAAAAGAAGTCTTGAAGTAGGGAGGCAACGATGGGTTGCCTGGCAGTGCTGGCAGCGTGCGGGAAATCATGACGTAACATTGCAGTTTTGTAATCAGATGGATGTGATACACAATTCAAATAACTTGAACCACAACGACCAAGACGCTGGCAACTCATATGCTTGACATGTTGGTCCCTTGTACTCATTTTTCATGGATGATACTACAACTGGTATTTTAGATCCTGCATCTTGCTCGGGCATTTAAACTGGAAGCCTGATTAACTTGTTTCAAATCACACAGTATGTCCCTTTCAAGTTCTATGAACTGAAACAAAAAGTGAGGGATACTGCATTACAGGCTCCCATTGAAACCACAAATTTGGCTCTTAACCTTGACGCCGATACAACATATCAATCATCGTTAATTTTGACTGAGAATTCCCGTGATGAGTCAACTTGAAAAGACATCCTCGCCAAAGGTGTTGGTCGAAAAGCTCGACGGCACAGCTTGCGCTACCGCTGGGCAAAACATCTTCAAGGAACTAGATGGCTTGCTAAGAGCGCATTCCTTGTAAGTAAATATTCTAGTCAATGTTTAAAATATTTGAGTATTCATGGGATGTTTTTTTTTTAGGGGCTCGTACGAGGGACCTCTCCGTGAACAAGTCAAACAGTATCGCGACCTGTTCGAAAAAGAGGACTGGTTCATCAAAAAGGCGGCCAATATTTGGTGGTCGTATATTGATTGGATAGCCGCGTTTTTTGAATGGCCATTCGAATCCCCAGTCCGACCGTGGAAACCGCTTTCTCACCTGGCAAAGCAATTAGCTGAGCTTTCCGATGACGCTGATGAGAGCTTGGTGCCCTTGTTGGCAAATGTTAGCAGATCCTTCGATTCTGTATGTCCTTGTGTTTTTTTGTTCACTGTAGTCGACCAATGACGTGCTAACTCATCTTGTCACTAGCTTTTGAATGAAATGATTCTGGTGTTTTTCGATGGAGGTAACAACCCTCAGGCGAAAGTACGCACTCGACGAGGACTGGAGCCCGGCTCAGAGGGACCGCTTGGTATGTCAAAATCCATCACCATTTTAATATTCTCATTTTTAAATGCTATCGCGGTCCTTCTCTATAGAGTTGGTCCCAATGGCGGCGATCCTAAGGACAGTATCGGACAACATGATGAATGCGCAAAATACAATGCGAGGACTTCGCATGTCGATGATCGTTCTGCGAATCAGATACGAGGATTTGAGCTCTCGCTATGTCGATTCATCAAGTTTCAAGGATGATATCTTCCGAGATCCCTTTTGGTGCCCTTCTCTCTGGACCTCCGACATAAAATGGGCAATCTTTGACCATGCCCACGCCACTAAAGACATGGTATATACATTTTTGTTGCTTATATATACTAATGGTGCCATTAGTGCAATATTGACTAACGATGTTTACAGATGAACAATGTTCGCGTGCGCTATCCAGACTTTTTTCCAGGCTTCAAGTTGGTAAGAATGACACTTTTGAGTAATGGATCCACCTACATTCTGACATTGGTCCAGCGCCCCAGAGACCTCATCCATAAGCCTGCTCAGATCAGCTATCCGATATTCAACGACTTGATCACCACAGTTATCCCTGGCGGAGGGCGGCTATCTCTCCAATACAACCACATCAGATACGCGCAAGTCGACATGAAGCCCCGCTACAAGCATTGTGAACCAATTTATCGAAAGATCACGGTGGTTGGCAGTGCTTTTACAGGCCCGGAAAAGTTTCTGGATAGGTTCGATCCTATGAGCAAGTTGGGTCCCATGGCCAAATTGTGCCAAGATACACATCCAGTTTATCAAACTTCAGCTTCAGTCGACGGAGATCGTGTCCATTCTCTTCGCGAATTTATTATCCGCCTCACATGCACTCGCGATTCTTACACCTCTGCCGTGATTTTATGCAGAGATCAACCATGCAGGATTATCGATTATTCTCCGAGAGCCAATTCGGCTCCAGGTGTCGGAAACAGCAATCCCCTCTCTATCACTGTCGAACAACCTGACGAAACCTCGGTTGTCTGGCACTTTCGTGAACGGCGAAAAGATACTGGCTTCTCACATGCGTTACGCAGGTTTTTTGGGTCGGACCATCGCAGCGACTCTAAGGTTTTAGGTGAGAATGGCGATGAACTGAAGCAACCCCGGGTTAGCCTGTTAGAGGGCCAGCCTGAGGATGAGGATTTCGAGCACTATTATGAGCAAGGTCGTGAATGCAACAAAAGCCGGTCGGGTGGACGTAACAGCATCCTGCCGCTTCACTTTCCCCTGGCTGTAACTTTGGAGACGGATGTGTTCGAGGTTGATTTTACCGTTGAGATGCAGACTGTCGTTCGTGGCGTTTGTTCTGGCAGAACCACCATGGGAGAGAGTGATCGTCGTCGAATATACATATAATATTCTCAAACTGTGGTATTTATTTATGTTCTCGCAAAATGAACTTGAAAAAATGTTGTGCATGGCAATTTTTAGACGTATTAATGTCTGAAAACTAGTCATTAAATGTACAGTCGACAAGTGCGAACTTTGCAACCATGAAACAAGAACTATATAGCTATTTCGCATGTACTCAACTACACAGCATGCACATACACTTGTCCTGTTACTTGGGCTTGACGGGAAAAGGACCGGGATCAAGCCCTTTGCGTCTCACGTAATCCAAACATGAAAGTCCTCCAGAGGCGATGGCGGCGGTGCATCCTCGTTGTCGAACAGTCACAGAACTAGGGCCTTGGTTATATTTAAGGGTCATCCTGGACGACCACATGCAATCTCTCCTCCTTTACATATCACTCTTGACGCCAGGATACAATGGCTCAGAAATTTTGCTTTGCGATTGAGAGCCACCATGGATCTTGCAAAATGGAACCCAAGGAAGGAACCAAATGGTGCCTCAGACATAATGAAGTATGTTGGACGTGGAATTTTATGTGGGGCTGGATATGTTATCTGACAGTTTTTCCTTTTCTTTTAACATGCGGTTTTAGCAACGGATTAAGCTGTATAATGGCTATAAAGCATACCATGCCTCACTCGACGCGTTCCCTGAGGAGTCGATATGCAGAAATTTTAATGCGATACATAATTGTGCGTCTTATGATACGGTAAAAGGCTGGAGTAAAGCGCTGCGGACCAAGTACACCCTTCTACAACGGTGCGTTAAAGGTTCTGGTTTGGAAAGGGTCTGGCAGCTGAAGTGGCATCTGTCGAATGTTGTAGTTGTATTCAAGCGCGGGCATATTTTACAGAGAGGTTCTTTGGGTACGTGTCTTCGCATTTGTTTATCCTTAACCTAGCTGAAATTCGATCCAGAAATGACATGGTATACCACCCACTCCTTTCCCGATTCCATACATGTATGCTTATGCCCTAACCAGGACTTCGGGCATAAAACATTCTGGCATTACCTCAACAAGCAAAAGGACGAAGTTGAAAAGCTCCTTGAGCATGTCGAAAGAAAAGCCTATGAACTCCTTCTCAAATCACAAAACGCCATGTGGGTGCTCGACCAGCCGACGGACGACTCAACCCCCAACTGCTTAGGGCATGAAGACGAGGCACCCCCTGCAAAGGAGGCCACTGCGCCACCTACTTTACCTGATGATTTCCTTGAGGAAGTTGAAGATCCGGTTGACGTTGCCCTTCGAGAAAAGAGGAAAGAGCTGCAGGAGAAAATGCGTACTCGTCTTGCCCGATATCTGTGCCCGTACGAATCGTCATATTACATGGAACGCGTCCGCGTCATCTGGGCATGTGTCAGTCGCGCCATCTATACGGATCCAGCCCTTATGCTCGTCGCGCAGAATTATGTGTTCGTCGTGTCGATGCTCTCGGATGAAGCACTCGATATTGGGATGGTAGAAAAGATGTGGTTAGCAATTAAGGATCTCTCAGTCCATGATGTCCGCGCTGCGATTGATGATGCGCTTTATCCTGTAAGGGGCACTGGTGACTATGTTCAAGTCCTGGGGACGCGAGTTCATAAGGAAATGTCGGGGGCAAGTCTACCGTTTCATGGCTGGGGACATATGACCGCGATGTTTCCCTGTTACTCGTGTGTCAGGCGCGTGTGCACAACAGTAAGTCCCCTTTGATTAAAAGCAAACCCATTTGGATATTAAACCACAGCAGGTCGACGACATCGTTGCCTTAACCCGCTATTCTCTGCTCACAGCAAGCGGTTTGGCACAGTCCTACACTAGATATGACTACAGATACCAAGGATCTCGAGAACTCAGCTTGTGTGGTTTTATACCCAACAATATCGAGAATTTTGGACCGAGGTACAAAGTCGAGAAATGCAATTGTTTCTTCGATCGAAATACTCCTCACTGGACGGAAGTCAAATCAAACAATGTAATTTGTGCTGGACTTTCACTTAACGACCCCAAAACGCAATTATTTGTCAATGCCTGTCTTCGACATCCTGATTTTATGGTGCTCTGTCGCAAGGGCCCCAGTGGACGAATCATACGGTCGAGGCCTCTTTGTGGGACGAGAGTACGCAAGGCAACAACTCGTGCTGCGTTGAAAAATACTCCCTGGGATCTAACGGAGGATGTATTTTTTCAAGATACGGTTTTGGAAGAAGCTTGTCCTCTCGTCTCCCCCGATACACATCTTCGTGATTGCTTCCAGATCGTTATTGTTGATGACGGAGAGGGCGAAGTGGAAGATTTTGTCGAGAAGCTCGTCAAAGTGTGGTATCAGATATATAGCGTCGATAATTTCCGTGGTTTAATAGCGGCAATTGGGAATCCATACCTAGACTCGGGAGAGTTGGAGATAGAGATGGACCGTCTGGCGTTGAACATCAACCCGATTATACCCAACCTCGAGTTCAACATTCAAAATTCGTATATGCGACTGTGGGCAAGAACACCCGACGAGGGCCGGTTGGCTGATGATGAGGTTGATATTGAGATTGTACCCGGTAGGCAAATGGCCAGTCGCATTTCATGGCCCTGATAGATGTTGACACGACTTGCTTCCTCAGATCATGATTTATAAATAATCAACACTCCATGTATTATTACCATTAATCCAAGCCATACGTATGTTCAGCTTCTCCGACTTCTTTATGTTTCTCCCTCGGCCCGCCGTTCTCTCGTGATCAATTGAGGTGGATTCTATGACCTGCTGTTGGCCGTAGGGACAGGATGGATAAATCCTATATAACTAGCATGGAGCCAGCTCATCGTCCTCTGTGATGGCTCGGAAACTGCTTGTTGCTGCCTCTCTCTCTTTTCTAACCCTCTTAGCCCTCTTCCCGACGGCAGCGGTCTCTCAGACTGCTAAACGATGCACACTTCGTCCTTTGGGCCTAGGTCAAGATGATACAACGCAGGTGCGTGAGAGGTATTGTTTTGTGATGAGCGTCGGGTCAACTTATTGGGCTCCATAGATCGAGAAAGCTATTGCAGATTGCGGACACTTCGGGACGACTGTTTTTGAATCCGGGAACTACAACATAACGAGGTCTGAGCTGCTACAGTGGTCAGAAAATCTCGGTTCTAATGCAACAACTTTAGGAAGATGACTTGGAACCTAGTATCGTCCAAAGTCGAGCTACATGGCTATCTCAGCGTAAGTCAACACTGGATTGATATCATGGCATGTAAAGGCTAAAGATTGAGGACATCGTAGTTCAAGCCTGACATACAATATTGGTTAAATGCCGACAACACGTACCGCGTGGTCTTCATCCAGGTTGATTTTCAGCAATAATTCAAAGACAACCTCATAAATTAATACATCATCCCAGAGTCAAGCTTCCTGGTTCGTTGTCACTGGTTCCGATTTTGAAATAGATGCCTTCAATACTGGAGGTATTCAAGGAAACGGACAACCATGGTGGTCGTATGTAGCCACGCATGGGAAAGCCGATGGAGATGGTCGACCTATTGCGCTTACATTGTGGAAGGTGTCCCGTGGTATAGTCAAGAACTTCCGAATTGAATCTCCACCCTTCTGGGCAAATACCGTCGCTGAGTCGAGCGATGTGATTTATGACGGCATGTTTGTCAATGCAACGAACCAAGACCCTCTTTATGTTGGTAAAAAGTAAGTTATCAAACTACCATCGTTTATACCATGCTCAAGCCCATCATTTCTAGCGTTGTACCCAATACTGATGGTAGGGCCTTTTTGATTGTACCTCGACCGCCCCTCTTGACGATGGATACTTGCAGGTATCAATACCTACAGAAGCGAGCGCGTGACGATGTTGAACTGGGATATTACCTGTGGGGACGATTGTTTGGCTATCAAAGGAGTATGGATGAGACTTTCTTTGTGGCGGCTGTTCTTCTCATATTCCCCACAGAACTCTACCGATATCATTGCAAAGGACATCACTTGTAGGGGTGGTAACGGGATCGCTTTTGGTTCCCTTGGACAGTACGCCAATCTTGTAAATCAATTCCGACTTTCGCAGACGCCTATTCTCACTCTTTTTCAGTCAGATATTGTTCAGAATGTTGTTATGGAGAACCTCAAAGTAGTTATACTTCAAACGAAGCAGAAGCACGAGCTGAACGTTATGTAGATGATTCGTATTGACCCTAATGTTCAACCCAACATGGTCAATGGGGTAGGCTGCACCTACCCCTTGACCGGCATTTGCTCACTTTTGCCAGGTGTATTTCAAATCATGGACCGGTACGGCCAATGGGTCCCCACCTAACAATGGCGGAGGAGGGACTGGTACGTTTCACACTTACTTTGAATGTCCTGTCTGCCTCAATGTTTCCTCAGGCCGAGTAAACAACGTCACTATTCGCAATGTCGAGCTGGATCGCGTCAACGCCCCATTGCACCTGTACCAGACCAACGGTGGCCATAGGTACTTTTTTCATTTTATGTGGAACGCCTCCTAGGCTTACCTGCTGGACAGTGCCGATGCACCATCAACGTTGAAATTCGGCGGCTTACACTTCATCGACTGGAGGGGAACCGCAATTGCGAACAAGAGTATGTGACGCCTGTGTCTAATATTCTATTTGAAATCTTACAAATGCTCTTAATTTGCAGTCATCGACATCGAATGTAGTTCATCCGTCGGGTGCGGTGATATATCGTTCAGCCGATTCTCTGTCACTCCGCCAAGTGGTCAGGGCGCACGATTCATTTGCCAGAATACAGCACAGGTAACTGGCTTAACCAGTACGCACTTAAATTATTCTGCCACTTCAATGCCTTAAACTGATTGCGTTGCACCTTCAGCACCATGCAATTCTACAGGTCTGCCCTAGGACACTTATCCTCGCGATGATTGCGAGTAACGCGACGAAGATGGATGATGATAATGCAAGTCGATAATCAGTGATTTATTACAGAAAAAACCAGTCAAAATACATGATATGAACATACAAGAATCAATTACTATACAACACAATATAGCCACATATCTATACAAGTCCAAGATCCAAGTCCAAGATCCCTTCAACCATCTCTCATGATGGGCTTCGTTAACATCTCTAGGAGCCACACCTCCAACTGTCGCTCGTTATCTCGTAACTCGGCAAATTTTACATCCAATTGGTCAGTGGTGCAGTAAACCACATCCCGTATCTCTGTCTCTTGACGTACAGATTCGAGGAAAGATGTTGACTGCTGATCCTCTCCGATCTGGTTTATGCAGAATAAGACAGAGTCTGCGTCGTACTGGTTGGCAACGAGAGCTCTTCTGCAATCCAAGACAGCCTGTTTGATAGGAAGATCGCCATGGTTCGGGGCACCGTCGGTGATGACGCACACAAGCAGAGGTTGTTCGAACTCGTAATCGGGGTCGGACATCTTGTCATAAACCAGTGGCCGCAAAATTTTCTCCACGAGGCTCGATCCTAGAGGCGTTCCACCTCCGGCTTGCACGCCAGAGATGAAAGAATGGACATTGGCAACAGTTAGGTTGCCTTGGAATGGATTGTTGATGAAGCGAACCTTGACCGGAGCATCTTCTGGAAGCAAACTAGTAGCAACACGAGCAATTCGAGATACAAGCTGACACAATGTGTAGTAGCGAGTTTTACTTCGGTCGGAGATGTAGTGCCCCCTGTAATCCCCTGTCATGGACCCGCTGTCGTCGCAATAGATAACGAGTTGGTATAGCGAAAGCTGGGTCAGGCGCTTGATATTCTCGGGATTACCAAGGTCCGTGGTTGGGTCATCCCTGAGCGCGGCTGCCTTTTCTGCGAGTGACTGGATGAAAGTTGGATTCCTCGTGTAGAATTTGTCAAGGCCAGCAGCTTTGACAAAGTTGTTGATATTGTGCTTAAACTCTGGGGCAGACTTGGGCTCGGGGATATCCTGGCGACTTTTTATTAGCGTCGCGCATCATCCAATTATAGCAGGAAAACGAAATGACATACAGCTGCTACAGGGTTATCATCAGGGCAGGTGATGTTGTACATCTTTGACAGGAAGCCCTTTGTCACTGGACCGAGGGCGCCGCCGTCAGTGTAGCTTATGATTAGAGAGACAGTGGCAACTGCAAGGTCAACCACACTTTGGGAGCCAGCCAGTGCGCTTTTCGAGGTCATCAAATACCGTGCCATGTTCTTTGCCTGCGCCTGTTTCCGATTCTCTGCTGTCGGCGTTGCACCCGCGTCGATGAGTGCTCGGACAATATCTTTGTCCCGAGCTTCAATGGCGAGACTGAGGGGGGTCGCGTTGTCGTCCTCGGGGTATGTCTCGTTAGGGTCAGCTGGACCGTAGGACGCAGTGAGCAAGGCTTTAACAATGGCCACTTGATTCTTCGGGGCCTGGACGATTGCATAGTAGAGAGCCGTGCGACTCCTAGGAGTCGGACATGGAATATCTGGTCTTGCCCCATGGGTGATGAGCAATTCGACGACGTCGAGATGACCTTGATAGCAGGCGCCTGCCAACGGAGTGAGCGATTGCTGACCACCAACTCGATTTATAGAACTGTGGTCAGCCTTGAGATAGTGTTCTATACGACTGGCCTTTTGAAGCGTATTCCGGAAAGCGTCGTCCCAGATATTCTGGGCCATGATGATTCAATGGTACAGGGTAGCAGGATCGATTCGAAAGCTTAAGGTCCCTCTGCTCTCAAGGTTGGGTTGGGCGCTCAAATTGAAACAGTCATGTGCGACGAAAAAAACCCTGACCATTTTAGAGAGCTTCCATACATCTCCGGAGCCTGCCCAGAGAAGACTCGGTGGTGGGTATTGATGACGCCGAATCGGAACACTTGTGTCCCAGGCTGCCTGGCCAAGTGGGACACTTGATAAATAAAAAATGACCTAAATGGAAGGAAATTAGAAAAAAAAATGTACTGGAGGTAGATATAATCCTGAACCAAGTGTATTTCGGCCTCCCAACTAACACACAACGCTGAACTCGTCAAGGTTGAAAACACCTTGAGCTTCTGCACAAAATTTGCACATGTCCCAGGTCCTCACCCAGGTCGAAGGGTGGTGGTGACATATGTAGTTCGGCACCGGCGTCCTGTGTCCCACCCCCCGCCGAATTCATCGAAAGGGTACAGCACTCGTGCCCATAAAAAGTACACGGATTATTATGTAACCTGCATTTACTTTTTTATAGGTACGAGTGTACACGAAGCTTGGACGGAACGTGGTGGACTGTATTTGAGTTGGTATTACGAAATTGCCCTACTAATAGACATGTGCCCCAGAACTCGATGACAAAAAACCTTACTTCGGGGGATTCTCTTCACCACATGTCCTGCGCATTGCGGTATTTGACTGGCCAAAGCATGTAGGGTCCTTCGAGATGGCGCGATTACAATGTAATGGGAAGTCAGGAATTATCACGTTTCACGTTGATTTGAATTTCGATCCAGTCAAGAGAGTTATACGTGGGGGTATAGGATAAATTGAAGTTCACATTCTAAGTAATACGGGAACATTGGGACGGCTTCTATCTTCCCTTGAGCCGCAGCAGAGCACTGTTGTGTGGATCGAGCATGGAAGGTGTTTAAGACCTGTTGGGCACCCCTTTTGAGGGTGTGCCAGATTCGAAGATGAATTGAACAAACTAGAGGGTTCCCTTGATTAGCAAAAAAGAAATACTTAAACAGTCCCTATTATTTAGACCTACAGGGCGTTTGTCATGCTGGGCAACCATACCCAAACCAGACCTCTGAGCATCTGGGGTATCGTTCGACTTGAATTTGGATCCATCCATTTGCAGCAGATAATTGCCTCTGATAACGATGTAGAATACACCAGGGTGCATTTGCGGGTTCTTCATCGTTTTCTTTGTAAAGAGACATTGTTCCGCGAGTTCATCGACTAATGTGACCTTTTGATCCTCGACGTCGAACATTACCCATTTCGAACCGAATTTAAGGGCATAGCACGTTGTGGTAGCTGTGACACGAACTGGGAAAACATTAAACTCGGAACCAGTGCCACATCTGAGACGTGCAAAAGGTCTCGAACCAAAGATCATGTAGAGACCTGCTGATGGAGGTGTTATCGGATTTTGCTTGCTGAGGTTATGCGCCTTAATTTTCTTCTTGGCGTCTAACCCAACCCACGAATATAATTCACAGAGCAGTTCGGGTGAAATCCTTAAGCCCAGGCTAGCTGTCGACCCAGAAGTAGGGTTTTGAATGCTGTTACAAGGGAATTAGACATTAATATCTAAAGGATTTAAAGCGCTGCATACTGAATGCCCACCACTACGATCTCGGTAGCATGAAGCACAACCCAGACAGGGGATCCATCACCACCTGTTTCGCCAGTGGCGTCATATACCAAGCAGTACGCAGATGACTCGTCATTTAAAATGACACCAGTCGACCAAACAGGCCTTCCGGGATAGGAACCGGTACGATAGCTGCTGAGATGAACGTCTCCTAGATGCTCCGAGAATGCACGGATTGCGTTGAATCCGAATCCTCGCCTAGGTGTGCCTCCAGTGTATGGAATGAGGATAGCGCCATAGTTAAAAATGGTGTTAGTTGGGTCGTTGAGATAGGCTGCGCACACTTTGACGTGTTCTGGCGGGATGCGAATGGCAACGGGAGCAGTAACATAGGGGTTTGAATCAGGCAAAAGAACGGTGATTGAGGTTGTGTAAGTTTTCGTGTGTGTATAGAGGTTGTGACCAGCGGTCAGGATCACATCATAAGGTGAGTCTGGGATGTGAATGAAAAAGCCAGTGCCAACGCCTGCTTTGCCATTGCTCTTGAATGTAAGCTTGACAACCGAGTCGTGTATCAATGAGGTGTCGACCCCACGAGAGTTTGTAGTGTTGACAGGAAAGTATTCTTCAGATGAATACATCGATTCGATTCGTTCGATATCCATCACGAGTTCTATGAATATTAAATGGGGACAATGGATGACTGCGCTGGATAGTAAAACCTGTAGAAGGAAGAACAATAACTGCCTAAAACAATAAATGCTTCAAGTTAGTGTTGGTAGCGATACCCACGGATGTGCATCTTCTAAACGAGTCTTCTCAAGGGGAATCGCGACATGTGTGCGCATGAGCGTCCACCGTGTAGAAGAAGAGCCATCGATAGCCACTGCATGGTGTAAATCTGATAATCAACTGTGTGCTCGTTTGCCCACGGTGCCACAGGCTTCAGGTACCGAATTTGAATCCCAAAGTCGTCGATTTCTCTCGAGCTCGTTCGACCCAGCAGTCCTGCTAGGCTTAAATAACACTCCTAAGTTGAATACACTGTACGACTGGGATCAATTCGACCGGGAGTCTGACTGCTGACCCTTTGGTCCAATTATTTTTTTTTCGACCACACAGTGTCTGACTGCTAACATGCTGACCGTCGACTTGTTCTGAATTATATAGTGCCTTTCTATACCTTATCCGGGGAGCACCCACAATTGCAATCGGCGACAGAGCCGATTGAGAAAGGGAACCCGGAGCTGTCTGCAGTCTGGCATGAACGTTCCCAGAAAGGCAGAAGGACCCCAGTGCACTTCTTATTTAGGATGAGGACACCGTAACCCCAGACGGTTCCCATTCTTAATCGGCGATGTCAATTGCAATCGTGGGTGCGCCTTGCCCTTGACCATATCATGCTGCCCTATTCTGACTTGCAAGCAATTGCTCACCGTCTTGGCGCTGCTGCGAGTGCTATCAGCACAGACAAGAAAACAGTTCATACGATCGAGACCAGCAATTCATCCCTGATCTCCAAAGCATGGACAGACCAGACCTTGATTAGCGAGACCACCATTGTCGACTTCGTGCGCCCGAACTCTTCAGCGGCATACATGATGTCACCAGATATCTTGGAGACCATCGTCTATGTTGACCCATCCTCTAGACTCCGGGTGCTCGAATTCGACGAGGAGAGTGAGGACTGGTTCGAGCGCGCCAGTAACGAGATTCTTTACGAAGTAGACCCCCTGGGCAACCTCGCAGCTTGTTCGAATGGGCATGGCAGCATCTCAGTGTTCTTCCAGAGGAGGAAGGGTATCCTTGCCACGTTCAATCTTGACGAGCCCCTGCTCACTTCCGAAATCCATCTGCACATAGCAAGAGGCAGTCCGCTATGGGCTGGGTTTATTCGAGGAGCCATTCACATTTTCTATATCTCGACACTAGACCGTTGCGTACATTTCGCAAAACAAAAAGACGTCGATTCGGGCTGGGTGGATAAAGTTTGGACACGCCAACCTTTCAAAGAGATGGCGACGAAATTCTACGTCGTACCTGACCTCAGCGGCAGTCGCGTGAAGTACGAGGCGTACGTGCTAACACAGGACATGTCCTTTCTGCACATTGCTACCAACGGACAATGGTCCAAGCTGGGCAGAGTGGACCAGAGGGGTGACTTCGTCTCCGAAAACAATATCGACATCTGCTGCATCGAAGCTCAGAATAACACACTCACCGAGGAGCGCCTAGGAGAGCTTTTGGCGACCGACCCGTCTATTATAGATGCAGTTGGAGGACCACTTAATGTTACTCCACTTGCAGCTGCGTGTTGGAATGGACACCTAGAGGCTGCGACTCTCCTGTTAGACAATCCCTTCCGGCTTGCGAACCCGAGCTCCATCTCTCCCAAAAATCGAACGCCACTATACTTCGCTGTAGCCCTCTCCCCTCCAGGCAATCGCAGAGAAATTGTCGCTGCACTAATTGATGCGGGAGCCGACGTCGATGCGTCTTCTCCCGATGATTATGGCAACACACCACTCATGATCGCAGTCGCCGACACCGGCGACGTGGAGGTTGTCCAGGAGCTCATGAGTCGTGGGGCATCCTTGACGAAGACAAACATGCGAGGTCAAACCGCCTCGATGCTTGCTAGTGGAAGCAATTTAGAACAAGAGCTTCGACCATTGGGAGAACCTAATATGGCGCCGCACTCTGTTCAGAAAGAGGTCGTCGACGTGTTGGTAGCGATCACGATACTTATTGTCGCTTACTTCAACAGCGAATATCTTCGGGACATCATGAAACGTGTGCTGATAGAATTGAAGAACAACAATAAGGTGGATGTGGACGACGGATTTGAAGGGGTGGTGACGGGAGAGGAGGAACCCAAGCAGATGTGGGAGTATGAGGTGTCTCGTCATCCAGTAACGCACACAAACATGGCTGCGGCAGGACCTCCCAAGCTTGAGGCTTCCAGGTCTGTCGGGATACAGGAGGCTGTATTGATGAGTGTGGAGGAAGATCAACAGACGACGTTGGTGAGTCCAATGGGGGAAACCTACAAAGTGCCACAGGTCTACAGCAGGCTACCAGTGTCCCGCGTGAAGGCAGCAACGGAGTCAAAGGCACGAGTAAGTGCGTCTGTATATACAGAAACATCAGAATACTAGTTTCAGTCTGATGGAGACCTTAGATGTGGTGGCGGTGTATTCAAAGGTGGAGATTGAATATCGAGAGGAGAGTAGCACAGGAATAGGGGCAACACTTACTATAAAGTTGTTGTTTAGAGTTAGCGTAAATAACAAACGGTTAACCATGCATGCCGTCCTGTCATCCCTCTGTTCATCGATCATTATCTCTCTCCTCAAGACTTTTTTATGGGCTATTCCTTTCTCTCACTTCCTGTTGTTCGGTAATCCAAAGGTGTTCGAAGACATATAAATATCCCTGTTCTCAATGCTTCGAGTCTAAGCGATGCTCGCAGCCGAAGACCATGCTAGGAATTACCGAAGGCTTTGAATATATAAAACGAAAATACAGACAGTTCGTTGTTTGGTAGTCATATCGTGCAGATGCGTAACAAAACTGTAAGCACAAGTACAGGCCGTGATACAAGATTGCGAAATAATCCACCGAGGTTCCTCACCGCTACATTCTCGTACTCGAAGGGTTACTGGAGCATACCCGTTATGCTATGACGCAGAAACTGTTCACCGCGCTGAAAATGGGGTCCGTATGGAGCGGGAATAAAGGGTATGAGAACTCGTCACTGCTGTCTGGTCGGAATTTACTTCCAATCATTTTCCCTGCCATTTTCACCCTCCCGTTCCTTTCCACGTATCGCCACACTGTCTGCTCTTCGTCCAGGAGATATGCCTGTACGCCACGATCGTCAACCAAAACAGACAGTCGCTTTAAAAGCGTCCCTTGACTTGCAAACGAACAATTGGCGAGAGCGGTGTCCTTCCACCCTTGTGAATCATCGTGTTCGACGGTGTGTAGGCAGTTGTCGATAGCCGAGATATAGAAAACTCGAAACTTGGTCTCGCCAAGAGCCATAGAAAGAGGGCTACCCACCACAGGGCTGGCTACGTCGACAGGGATGGCTTGGGAATTCCAGCATCCTTTGTCATGGCGCAAGACGGTCAAAGTGCCCGATGGGTTTTGGAAAGTGATAGTAGGACCGGTGCTATTACCCCCCACAAAGCCAGTAATCTGACCCTGAGGGTGGACGTCGCAAGATACGCAGTCTTCAAAAGGGATGTGGATCCATTCATAGCTGTTGGATTTGAATTCGAGAACGGAAACGGTGTTTTGGGACGTTATACAGGCGACGATTCGAGATTGGTCAGTGTGTCGAATGAAGTCCGCTGCTGTGGAGCCTGGGCGAACGTCGGTAGTGACTAATTTTGCGGCGCCCAGCTTATCTTCACGCCCATGGCCACCCCAAGGCTTTGAGATAAGGCTGCTACTGTCGGCATCAACGTAGAGCAGGTTCATACCCCCCGTCTCTGGGTCAACGGTCCCTCCGGCTGCTAGGAGGCAAAAGGCAAGGTCGTCGAGCTGAGTCATTGAGTTTGATTCGAGTATGACCCAAGCGGGATGCCATCGATGTAGGTGTGCGCAAGGCTAGCAGTTTATAGTTTTTGAAATACTGCACCTCTGGAATCTTTCCGAAATCACATCTCCCTGATTGGCCTACACACTGGCTGTTCGAATTAATATTAATCAAAGACCCACGGGCGCTCGTGGTGTAACAATATTGGAGACCCTGCTTTCGCAATGTCTTCCAGGGATGATAATGACTGTGAAGCTCCATATCAGTTGATCGATGGACAAAATAAATGAGTCGGCGAATGTTTGGTGTTGGAAGGACTGCACTGATAGCGATCGCACTGCATATGTCAATATGTACTTGGGCGGCCCTTCAACAAATGTATGGGTGAGAGCGGTATTGAGGATGTAGGAATTCCAAGTACATTTGCGACATAAAATTCAATACGCAGGTTATATTAGGTTATATTTTACGGAACTTCAAAGCTTTCATCCAAGTTTATGGAACAGCTTAACTCTAACTTGCATTCCTACACAAGGCACATTTTTTGAATGGTTGCTTATCGGAACTAGGCATCAGGAAGAGAATGCGGGTCAGCTGATGAAATTGAAACTGGGCGCATTTCTCAGGATGACATGTCAATTAAAGTTTGCAGTCTTATCAGACGTATGGATTATCATGGGATGCACTTAATCTATTCAAATTAGATAGAAGCATCGAGGCTTTATGACAGGTCGTTATCCGAGTCTCGGCGTCAAACCTGAGGTTAATGGAATGGATGACATTGCAATTTGCCCTTGGCTGCCACCCAATAGCATTAGAGTTTAGTTGAACCCGAGATCACAACGCGGACAGCCTCGCGCTTCTCTCGAAAGTTACAGTAAATGGATGATGCAACTCCTGTTTCTTGGCTTAACCCAAAAACATATTCATTTACTTTAAGTTCAATCGGACATGCACAAATAACTTCTGCGATTGAATGTATTGTTTGTATTCCAAGGTCCTTTTAATTTCAGGCAGATGCATCGACTACATCGATACAGTACATAAAAAGTGCGAGCCCCCTCCAGAACTCGCAGTTACCGTTATATCTATCGCTTTAGGGATGCAAGAACTCCGAATCGGGGTGCTCTCTTTTATGTGCGCACCTTCAGGCTCGAACCAAGCACGCCTCCACAGTGGCGTTGGGCGGCAATCATGGGTGCGCGAAGTGCATCATTTAATGATGGATCACTGCTCGGCTGCCGAAGCCAAGGCCTTGAGGCTGGTGATCTCAGAGGTCATTCGCTTGCTTCCGAACCTCGATGGGGTGGAAGGTTATATTACTATCCTCTAGTCCGGGGTAAAACTCGACAAAGTAAAATTTTTAGACGTTGTCCCTCGTCGGAACGTCATCGAATCGCAGGATTCGAGATCGACTTTTGCATCCGACTTCGGACCATACTCGTGAGTATAACCTTTCAAGGGAAACGCGCTTCACTAGAGCTATGCATCGCTGCACCTGTCCCGACCTGAAAGCCTCGAACGTTTCTTTGATTTCCCGTCTACCGTACCCCACCGTTCGACGTTGCTGAGTCTTCCGCCATGGCGCCCCGTCGACTTGCATGCCTCGTCGCGTTTTCATCAACCGAGGGGTAAAAGCGATCACCTGGTGACCCTCAATGACATGTGGGGAAAGCCTCTTATTATTAGACACGTGTCTAACTATTATAGCAAACGAGGCTTTTGAGGACGGCAGTTAACCAATACACGTCCGAGGATCGTCCGCCTCAGCTTCCGATCTTTTGACGTGTCGTGCGCCTCAGAGTGTGGAGGCCGAGAAAAGGGCTTTTGCTCGGCGTCATCGTCAAGAAAACTGGGCATGATTATCCGCCGGAAGGCGTTATGTCGAGATATAAAAGAGCCTGTACTCCCATCATGAAAAGAGACCTCAAAAAATGACAAAACTCACCATCATTGCTGCCCTCACATCAGCTCTCATCGGAGGCGCTTTGGCCCAGAGCACTGCACCACAATACGGCCAGTGCGGGGGTATTGGCTGGTCCGGTCCTACTGCTTGTCCATCAGGATGGGGATGTGTCAAGTCCGGTGACTATTACTCGCAATGTCTCCCAGGAGCTCCCACAGCCACACCTACCTCAGGTGGAGGGGGAAACCCAACAACCACTAACCCAGGAGGAAGTGTTCCAACCCTGATGTCAGGATGGAATTTTATTCGGGCAGTGGTAAGCACTCCTTGATCTGGGTTTAGATCAACTAGTTATTGAAAACTGATACCTGACAAGACGGCACCCAACTTCCACAAATACCTTCAATCCGAGGTGAAAAACAAAGCATCTGACGCAGTCCTAGGCGAAGCCGTCAACGCAGGTCAATTCAAGATTACTGATGGTCAGCTCATCCAATACGCAGGCGGTACAAACCTCTACGCCGTCGTTGCCCCCAAGACGGATTCTTCTGCCACCAAACTCAAGGTGACCTGGTCCACTACGAAGGATACTTTGGGTCAGTTCAAGTTCAGCGGTGATACCGTCGAATGGAGCTCATCCACTGTCACCCGTCCTCAAACCAACGTGAGTAAACTGTTCTTCTTTGATTACATGGGACTTGTTCTGAGTTGATAAATCCAGGCATGGCTCATTTGCCCCGATTCGGCTGGTAACAAGGAGGTCTTCATCAACCTTGGAGCTTACGGATATCAGACCCCCGCAGGGTGCAATGACCACACGATCCACGGATTCACTGGTACCACCCCAGATTAAATAATATAAACCCTCGTTTAATTGCACGTAGTTCTTCGTTGTATATCAATGGGAACCAAGTTCTTCGGGATCGAAGAGATAGGGGCTGAATGACGTCATGGCATCCACACACACAAATCTTATTTGAGAAACATGCAGGCACCCAAACTACTTTTTACGAAGCAGCCGTAGAGCAAGTTCTTCCTCGTCATCCAGATCGTCTTCAGATGTCTTTGCTCTTGGTGAGGCGAATTTGCCTCTTTTCGTAGGTCTTGAACCCTGTTCTTCCTCGTCTGAAGACTCGCTCGGAAGGTCGAATTCGGGGGAAACGTATCCGTCGTCGTCGTCGTCGTCATCGTCGGGAGGTTCGAAATACGCCAAGGGTTCATCTGACTTGTTGTTCATCATCGTCTGAAAAGAACCTGGTTTAATCGCCAATATCACAGAACAAATGAACAAAACATACCGCCTTCTCTCTCTCCTTCCTCTTCCTCTTCCTCTCTCTCTTCTTCTCTCTCGCCTCTGCCTTGTCAACAACATCCGCAACTCTCATCTTCACGTTCTCCTGCTGAGCAAACATCGCTGCCTCCTGCATGGCTCCTTCCAGGCCTCCCTTCTGCTTATACCATGCATCAGGGTCGGCCACCTTGTAAATCTCATGCGCATTGCCATCATCGTCAAACACCAGCTTCGTTCCAAGACCGTTGGTTATGAGCGCCTTCTTAGCCCTTCCAAGTTTCTGCTTGCGTTTCGACAAATCTTCCATTTTTTCCTGTTCGGCGACCGACTCATCTTCCGATAGATCGTGGTCTGCACGCTTCAGAACGATCAAATCATCGTCGTCATCTGCGTTGGCGGCTGTGGTAGAATCATGCTCTACGAGTTTGCTGTAATGCTCGCTGAGCACGTTCTGGTTCTTCCTTTCGAACATGCGATCGTATTTTGTGCGTACAGCAGGCGCCTGTTGATATACAAATTAATCTTAGAGAACGCAACAGTTGTCATTCCCAGACTTACCTTAGCAGCACGCGTATGTGTCGCCGTCCCTTCCTTCTTTTCACTCTCACTCTCTTCATCAGATGGCCCATCCTCGCTCCCACTTTCCTCATCAGATTCACTCTCGCTGCTCGATGGTTCAACGGCCTCAGCCTGCGCCTCTTCAAGAGCCCGGGACGCATTCTTCCTTTGTTTCGCCACCTCCCTACTCAAGAATTTGATCTTGGGAGTACCAGGAAGACCCAACGCCTCTGCGAACTTGTCCACAGGTAGCCCATCCAGTTTGAAAATTGACTTGTCTCTTTGCAGATGAACAGAGCGAAGATATGACACGAATGCCTGGAAGTAATAAACGAATGAATATACCAACGCTTGTTGGGTATGAAGACAACTTACTCGTTGGCCGAGATACTTGAGTTCCGGGTCTTTGAAAGCCAGAACTTGAAGCTGGTTTTGGATGTCTTGGGTTTTGCTTGCCCGATTTTTGATTTTGGAAATTTCGATATTCTTCTTCTCCAATGCCGCCTTCATACCCTCCTCCTCGCTTGGCATTAAAAATAACAGTGCCTTTCCTTTGCTCTCGTACCGGGCCGTGCGTCCGACACGATGGATGTAGGTCTCAGCGTCCTCAGGTGCATCCAACTGGACGACCCAATCAATAGAAGGAAAATCAAGACCACGAGCAGCAATGTCCGTCGCAAACAACACCGCATGCGAAATGGACGTGAATTTCTGATACATCGTCAACCTGGCAGATTGCTTCTGTTTGCCATGTAGGTGAAGGAGAGGAACACCGGGGTGCATTTTGCAAAAGGTCTCAAATACAAATCGGACCTGTTTGCAACTGGACATGAAGACGATCATTTTGGATTGCAAGTGGGTTTTGATGAAACTCCAAAGGACGTTGAGTTTTTGGTCTAGATCGACGACGAGGTAGTGTTGTTCGAGATTTTTGGGCATGGTTGAGAGACTAGAGTCTGCGGTGGACGTGCCGACCGAGATAGGGTCTTTCAAACTGAGGCGTGCGAGGTCTGCTACAGAGTCGGTTTGAGTCGCTGAGAAGAGAAGGGTTTTTCGCGATTTGGGGAGGTGTTGGAGGAGGGCTGAAAGAGTACGCTTGAACCCCATGTCAAGGATACGGTCTGCTTCATCGAGGACTAGAGATATTGAAACACCCATTTAGCACAAAAAAAATTAGATAACAAGAAGGAACGCACCCAGAACCTGTAGGTTATCCGCGTCAAAGCCTATGGTCTGATCCATGTGCTGCAACAATCGTCCAGGAGTAGCAACGAGGATATTCATCCTTGATAGACGGTCCTTTTCGTCCTTCAAATTCTTTCCTCCAATTACAAGGCCAGCTGAAAAGCCATGATAACAGCCTATTGAGCGCAAAACGTCGAATATTTGTACTGCCTGTCAAGGACAAAATTGTCTAGACGTTAAACGAAGATATAATATGTATAAACATACCAGCTCGCGGGTTGGAGAGATAATCAATGCACCGAGACCATCCATAGCACTCCATCTCTTTCTGTACAACGTTTCGAGAACTGGCACCAGGAAGGCGAGCGTCTTTCCACTTCCTGTCCGGGCTGCACCAAGAACATCTTTGCCCTTGAGCGAGATAGGTATACTTTTAGCTTGGATGTCCGTCATATCCACAAAGCAGGACTTTTTTAATCCTGTATATTGGCGGTAAGTTTGATGGAAATGTCGAGATCATCTATGAGTGTACCCTTCTTTGTCGCAGGTGATAGTGGTAAATCTGCAAATGCTTTTAGGTCACTGGTGGGTATCTAATGAAAATAGGTCAGTAACTGGGTTATTCCAAACACCGCGTTTATCCCACAAACATAATTCATGACATCTCGTTCCAGTTGTTCGATCTGTTGCTTCTCCGTCAATTTTTTGAGTTTTGCTGGACGAATTGGATTTGCATCCTTTTTGCCTCTTTTTGACTTCTTGCTTCGATTAGACGGTCCTGCTACCGGTGCAGTAGCGCTAGTCATCGTAAACAACCTTCTGCGAATAGAAAAAAAAGGGATGGTGGAGGGACTGTGCAGAGAGCAAATGGACATGGCCATCAAGGGTAATTGGATTATGTCAGCGGTATATAATATGGAACACGCGCGGCAGTGCTGCAGCTTAAAGCCTTTCAGCAGCTCACCACTTCCTTTACAGACACTCTCCGTACTTACTCTTCCACCGTCCCCCCTACCTTTGGTCTACATTGCCCTAGAATTCGCAATATAATCTTGGATTTATAACAGAAACTCTGCTTGACGTCGGAGACGGCGTCGTCTGCTTGACCCTGAAAGACATCTTCGAAACCAGTTCATTCATCGAGGACGGTATTGCGGGAGTGTAATGCTGTTCTCTCTTACATCACGGGTGGTTTGGTATGTCTAATGTGCTTCTCAAGTTATAATTTGATTCTAACGACAGACACATACACTGCATTATATTCATGAAGCTCTCTGGCTGCGTTTCTCTACCCAGGATATGCCTCTTATAAGACACTGAGCCAACGGCCAGCCTCAGAAGCAGAACTAGAAAGATGGTTAATGTACTGGTCTGTTCTTGGATGCGTTGTCGGTGCTGAGTATCTAGCAGAATGGGCGGTATCATGGTCAGTATAAGCTCCCCACCTCGAACCCTTGACATATTTAACGCTGTACTCGGAAATCCAGGATCCCTCTGTATTCCACCTGGAAAGCGATATTCCTGCTTTACATAGCTCTACCGCAAACTCAAGGCGCAACCTATCTATACACCATTCATCTCCGCCCTTTCTTCGCCACTCACGAGCGACAAATCGATTCGACGATCGCAGAAGTTCGCGGTCGTGCTTATCGCTTCATCCAAGAGAAAGCACGAGCGATCTGGGTTGCCGTTCTCGGTACCTTATCTGCGAATGGTGATCCAACAGCTCAAGGTGCCGTTCCTCAAGGTGGGCGACACTCGGGAGGGTCCAGGAACGAGCCCCCACCCGAAGATGCACCTGCAGGACCATCGGCGCTCCTTTCATCTCTGTGGGGCTCATACGGTCCAGGCATCGTCGCAGGAGGCGCAGCCCTCCTTCGTCAAACCGCAGCAGCCACTCTTCCAGGTGTAGCAGTAGCCCAACCACCCCCTCGTCAAAGCCAATCTCGCTCCAACGCATTGCACACTCCACCCGGATCCACAATCCTCGGTGAGAGTCTCGCCACAGACCCCTTTGAGCGCAGGAAGCAGTTGGAAGCAGAGCTTGCATCTCTCCCTGATTATACCTCTACTGCGCATGTTCCCATGCCCACTGCCAATAATCCTGCGAGGGCTAGCAATGCTTCACTTACTAAATCATCTTCATCCTCCTCAACGCAGAGTCTGAGGGAACGCACGAACTCGGGGAAATTCGAGGAGATTAAGGACAACGACATTGCGGGCTATGAGATTGACGATGATGACGTCATGGGCGGCTATCCCACAGGCGGCTCTCCAAGCAGTCAGAAATCTCAAGGGGGCGGTTGGTTTGGTTGGGGTGGGAGCACCACTAAACCTGGTTACGAAAGAGTAAAGAGTGATTAGGAGACTTCCCTTGGTTTGGCTCAATTCTGATGTTGCTACTTGCTATTGATCATCTGTCCTTGCTATCTTCACACAAGCCTTCCACCATTACAGTTTCGCAATTTAGTATTTATTAATCTGTTTACTGCTCATATTCCTTACGTTAAACACAATCGATCTACAAACTTATCACAAACAACTGCAGCCATACATTACCGTCAAACTTTTTTTCTCTTCTTCAATCCCTGTGTCTTTCACTCAGACAAGGAAAGGAAGGTTCATACACCTAGGCACCTAACTGCGCTTACGATCATCACGATAGACTTTCACCTACCGTACCTCTTGCCTCTCCTCAACTCTTAGACTTTATCATATTCGTCATAAGATCAAAGCTATTCCCGTCTGGCTGAAGGTCAATATACCCTTCACCCGCGTTGCCCGCCAACAAATACGAAGATAGGCCAGAACCCATTGACGGTTCGCCGCGCTCTGGCACAGTACGCAGTAGACCATGATCAGGAGTGATGCCTTGGATTCGGACATTGACATGCGGTGTGGTGGTGGTGAGAGTCACGACCTGATCGCTGGAAATATGAAAAATTCAATCAATGTTAAATTGTGTTGGACTTCGGTTTCGAGAGCGATAGGGGATGAGGTAAAAGACAGCAGACGTACGTATGCAACCACCTCTTGAGGTAAAGATCCATAAATGGTTCAAATGACCCGCCTGCAGCGAGGAAAGTCCTCCACATCGACTCGAATTTGGCAAGGATCGTAGCTGCGGTGCGTTCTAGACTCAAAGGAGGTCGATCAGCAGACTGCAGCTGCGCCAAAGACGCGATGGGTGGGGCATTGAGCACGTTGACTCCGCATCCTAAAACACAGCGTCAGAAAATGAACGAAAGATCGTATAAATTAATTACCTATGATAACCTCGACTCGACCTCCAGTAAAGCTGGTATTTACCAACACACCCCCAAGCTTCTTCCAATTCTCCTTCTCAGGTCCAAACGTCGCATAGATATCATTAGGCCACTTCAATCTAACTTTGTCTCCTGCTTCTTTCCCTAGAATAGCGTCGTCTCTGCAGCCTTCGACAACAGCCAGGGCGTATAAATACTGCAGAAGCACGAGTTTATTGGCAGGAATGCTGATCGGAGCTGCTGTAGAAGAGGGCTTGAAAGGCAAACGAAGAAGAACTGAGATGGGAAGCGATCCTGCAGGTGATAACCAGGCATTGGTCCCTCTTCCTCTGCCTGCTAACTGGAAGGAGGCGAGAGAAACGAGTGGGGTGGGCGATTGCGTTAAGATGATTGAATTCCTATTAAGATAAATATTAAGGCGAACATACTGCGAAATAAAAATCGATACTCACTTCTCGAACATCGTCTGGGTACTTGTTACCGCTTCTCCGTAGAGTAAGGCCTCGCCGATTCCCCAGTTGTCCTCAGAACCTGCTGGCAATCCTTCTTTGCCCCTAACGGTTTCGAGGTGGGCATAAAAGTCCTTAATACTGAATAGCGGTGTCAGACTGGGATCAGGAAGAACGCCGTCATGACACAAAACGATATGTTTAGGCTGCCATGTCGCTGGGTCTGTAGGCTCCGTCGCCAAAGCTTCCTGACGAGCAGCTTTCGCGACCTCCGTAGACTCTTTGAGAAGATGGAAGTGGAATTCATCATTGTTGTCCGCTAGCACACTCAGTTGATCCCCCGATTTAGGTGAGGCAATGACGTCCATAATATAGCGCACGAGGTGAGGTTTCGAAGGTGTCGACGTGAAGAATTGTGGTAAAGGTCTAGTAATGATCTGTTTCTTCTCTTCGTCAGAGGGGAGTTGTAAGCCAAGCCTCGTCAACGTCCGCTTGAAAATATCCTTTCTCGCATCCTTCGACGAAGTGAGAAGTTCTGGGGTGAGTTCACTATTTTCCAGCTGAACGGGAGGCTGATCTGGTGCCTGCTCTATACTCGCGCTCCACAACCCAACCTTGCCTCCATTGATGTTCATTGCAACGCCAGCCACGCCCTCATCACCAACCACGCCTTCATATCTCCCTAGTTCAGTGACACCTTTAGCATCGTCGAATCCCCTCAATCGCGCAATACCCGAGTTGAATATCCCGCCCACCACCTCTCCTCCTTCCAACTTGATCTTCACAAGCCCGGGTTTCGGTGCCCCTTGAGCCTCTTCATCTCCCTGGTCAAATACCAAGGACCTATTATGTTCCTTATCCACAAATTTCAGAGGTAAATCCATCTGGTCAGCATCCCTCGCGATTCCGAACGAAAGATGCCCAATCCCGATCCCCATATCCGATCGTGAACCCAGTGACGCTGAAGCACCTAGTGCCAGATACGCCCCACCATTCTCGACATAGTCTTTGATTTGGTTGTTGACGGTCTTGGAGAATCGATTACGGGTGTATGGCAGAACGAGCAAGGCACAGTTTGATTTCCAAGGTTGCGAGGAAAGGATTTGGTGTGATATGGGTTGGACAACGTAGTTTGGCAAGAGCACTGAACGAAGCACTGATATCGCCTGATTCACTGACGTTTGGACGATTTCTGGTCCCGAGTAGACGAGGACATTCATGGTGGATGAAGTGAGGAACCAAGATAAAGGGGGGATCCAATTCGGCCGGCGCGTGCCACTGTGCTTAACATAGCTGGTGGAGTATGTTTTTTTTGTTGTCGTCACAATGATTTAGGAACTTTTATATACAGAATATCTTGTAGAAAAGTTTGGAATATATGGTGCTTGACTTCGAATAAAGGGTTAACAAGATGATAATTTAGAAGAACGTTGTATTCAAGAACAGGATCTAATGTTCTTGCCAGGGGAAACCCTCGACCAAACAAGCACAATTCCAGTTGATTCACGCCCTTTCGCACTCATTGCACTTGTGAAGAAAAGTTCATAGCCTGCTACTCCGTGAATGAAATAAAAAGAGAAGGTATTGAGTAGTGGTGACATGGAACTAAGGGAGAAATGTAGCCTGTTAAGTAGCTAGCAATTGCACGGTGCGTCAGGTTCTTCCTCAATTTCTTCATTCGGGATGAAACAGGCTGGATGTATATTCCTCAGGATTTCGAGAAAAAATGTAGGGACACGAAAGGACTCACGTAATGGACCACGAAAACCAGGGCGAGCTGCAATCGTGTCTAGTATTTCATCATAGTTATCATATCCTGGCAGTTGTTCTGGTACCGGCAGCTCTGCGGCTGAAGGAGGACGCCATGCTTGCAGAAGTCGTGTTGCCCACCAACGCATAAAATCAAGCTCCTCTTCCGGAAGGCTCCCATCTTCAATCATTTCTTCAACAAGGTGTGTGAGCTTCCAAACCGTCTGTGTTTCTGGGGACGTAGCATTCAGGTCACTCGTGTCCCGGTCCCTGAATTTAGGCCAACCCCCAAGGCAATCCAAAATCCTAGAGATGATAGGGCACGCCGCTTTGTGGGGATACTCGGGATCTTTCCAATCCTGCGCACGACATTCGCTGCCACAGTACCCAACTGTCGAACATCCCTGACATAGCTTGAAACTTGAACCGACGTGCACAAGGGTTTGCCGACATCCAGCCGCCGCACATCGTAGCTGAATACGACTCTTGACCATGGCAAGTGCGACTATGTTTCCAGGTCTTTTTAGGGTGTCACCGGCCATCTCTATGGATGAATGGCTATGGTGATGAGAGATGAGAGGATGGAGAAGAACCTTAACGTGCTCGGGTCCTTCTGGACATATATCATGAAGGATATATCGCCCTAAATCTGATGACTTGAGGGCCAACTCCTCCATGAAAGAGACCTCGGGGTTGTGGGCTTGCTGCTCGGCGACGAACTCTAGAAGGTAGCAAAAGATGGAGCAGAGTTGTAGCGCCTGAATCTCCCTGCCATGGTAAAACTGACAGTGCGCCACGAAACCAGGGCTCTGTATCCAAGACGCATAGCTACAGAAGTCGCAGATCCGCCATATCATTTCCTTCCATGGCGTGTACGGGCTAATGTCTCTTGCACCCAGCAGTAAGACTTTTAGGTTTGCATCCAGGAATCTTTTCGTCGGCTCAAAAACCATTTCCTGAGTTACGTTAAGTTCGGCAACGTGTTGTTGCACAAGTTCCCCGCAAGTGGTGAAGATGGGTATTGCGGTCCTAAGAACGCATGGGTCGTCCAAATAGCGGTTCCATTGCAAAAAGCTCTTGACAAGTTCTTCAGGGCCAAAAGGTATCAGGTCAGATAGCTGATTTGGCCATCGTTTTGATTGACCTTTCCTGATGAGTGTGACGGAAACATGCCCTGGTCCTTGTCCTGGATGGAGAACATTGCGCAAGGTGCCGAGTATGTAGACGATGAAAAAATTTGTATACGAGCCTTCGATACAAGCAGAGGCAGAGTATGCAAAATCGACTGCTGGTACGGGAAAAGGACCGTTCTTAGCCATATACTCTCGCTTCTGTTGGATGTCATTATACTCTCTGTGAAACTTGCCCGACAGACCGACTCCGAGTTGGTAGCTGCAGGAACAAACAGAAAACTTCTTCATCATTTCGTTTAGCTGCTCGTCGGTTCGCGGTGTAGCAAGAAAGCGGTAAAGCGTTGTCCAGAGGCGCTGCGTGGCATTGAACAGCCCTGGACCATCTTTCGATCTTTGTACACTTTCTAAAGGTGCTAATCGCTTTATAGCGCCATAAAGAGAGTTTCCGCACCCCTTGGGTTGAAGTGGATCCTGTAATGAAAGTAGGAGATATTGTAGAGCATCAATCGCAAGCGGAAGTATCACCATTCTGTGGATGGTGTTAGGATCAACATCTTTGCGTGAAGTTAAGCGAATCATTGGAGGAGAGCGTCGTAGGCAGACCAAGTCCAGGAAAAACTAAATAATAGGTGCTTTAAAAAGGATTTATGCAGAACTTGATGCGCAAGATGGTGGAAATAATGAAACTGAGTCCAATTCATCGAGAACACAATGAAAGATCGGCCATCAAGCGGAGTTCGAAACAGTCGTTCACCAACATCGACGCTTAAAGCAACCACACACCCCCTCACCAGTGCGAGTTGTTGTTAACCGCCCACCTCCCACTTTCGTTGCATTGAAGACCATTTTGGCTCGCCATGGCCGCGCATTCAGTTGAGCAGGTCGTTTGGGACGCATTGATTGCACTCGGATGTTGGTATTTCGCTCTATCTTTCACCCTTCGTCAACTTTCACATTGGTTTGACCTTTGGAGCCTTGCACTGCTGCAGTGCTCAGCAAGTTGTTTTAGCTGTGTCTTAATTAAGCAATTGGTTCAAGTTTCTTTGTCCCTATACCTTCTGTTTTCTCTTTTCTACCCAGCTCTGAAGCGTTCGTGGTTGTCGAACAGGAAGGGGGAATGTAATATCATCCTTTGTTATCACCTGGACTGTCTGTGAGTCGGGTCGATGGTGGATGTAGAGGTATGTGAGCAGTATTTCCGAATAGTTTTTCTCCTCAATCCTCCATCCCCCGCTACTGGTCTGTCGGTCATGAAAGCCACTGGTCCGCCCGCACCGGACGACATTTGGGACACTGAATACGGTGATGTGTTTGGCATTGTTTGAATCGAAAGGCTCCCTGTCTACCCCTCACTTCGTTGAGATGCATGCTTCTTTGATTGTTTTATGTCTGCGAATGCCACTTTTTTGTACTTGGTCGAAGGCTATTGTGTTGCTCTATTGTTTTGTACGCTGACTATTAGATTCACTTAATACACAGCCTTGGTTCATCCGCTTAAAAAATCACGACAATTCGAACACCCAGGGAATGCGGGTTTCTGGGTTAATGTGAATTGTACGCCCCTCCAGGCATTATTACGGTAGATGTGAGAATCTCGCACTGGCTCCCATGAGTGACATGTCGTTCGTTCCGAAGCTCTCAGTTGCAGCAATATGTGTTGCCACGCATAGACACCAAAGAAAGTCATACGACCTTATCCATTCCAATGTATTAAATATCGCATCCATAAGCTATGCCACCCTCCTGCGGTTGATCGATATTGTCGTGAGTGTATATCATCGGACCAGTGGAATACGACATCTGCGTGTCTATATGGAGTGGTTGCATGATGCCTCCCAAACAGGCCTGGATGCATATAGAACTGAAGCAATTGCGGAGATAGAGTTGTCAAAGGGTTCTTCTTATCATGAAGGGTCAGCTTCTCGGGCGCTAGAAGGTTTTCGGGGTCCGGCTTCTTGTTTTAGCAGTCCTCTGAGTCAGTTGATCTGCACCGTGTGCCTAGGCTGTACCTTGACAATGACAACACTGAAATTGGATACACACATGACATAATAGTAATCACAGAGGTATAGCACTCTAAATTCACCCTCAACACAATATGGGATAAAGCACTTGAACAACCCCCCTTGTCAGTGCATGTGGTGTTTTCACAGGGTTTCTCCATACATAGCTTGTTCGAAAACCAGGGTTTTCGCCAGGGACATTGCAGGGACGTGCCTTCGTAGCGCATCAAAGGATCCAATGATTTGATCCATAACCAATGGATACAGCGACAGGGTGAACGGCCACTTGGCACTGGATCTCCTATAATTTCAATTATATCGACTTTGCATATCTTCTATTGAGTATTTAACGTCTGTATAATTTTTTGGGACTCTTTATGTATCTCTCAGCATGAACGGAGTCCAGAAAGAGCACATTTGTCTCTGTCTCAATAGCAATGAGATAACACGGGCGGCTATGTGAGGGATGCATCGACTTCGAGGCGCACCGTGGCCTGTTCAGATATATGCTTGTGATGCCATGAGTAAGGTTGACCTGCACGACTTGAACAAAGTTTACGATCTCGAACAATAGACATTAGTGCATACCAGGAGGATTGAGAAGTACTTGAAATGATGAGCAATAACTTAAAAGGTCAGAATCACCTTCGAATCACGCGTCTTGTACCTGGCTTCAGATGATGTCCACAATTGCTCCATTATTCGGAGTCATATGAACCGGAATTTTAAAACCACTAAGAACTCGCTCAATAGCGCATAGGGTTGATATAACTCAAATTATTACATGTAGGAGAGCAAAAATGGCCTAGTAGATGCTAATCTGAACATATGTAGACACCAGGCCAGCTGTCTCAATCAAAATCCAATCACATGAGCGCCGCTTCAGAGTCATGAACCAAGCACTTAGCACTAACAAATGTTGTATGGCGCGTTTTGGTAGAACCCTGGGGTTTCTGGGAAAGGGGGGTTGCTCAAGTGGTTTGTCCATAGCGTAAGCTTTGAGGCAGAAACTTGGATGCCGAGACAGTAGTTACCGGCGCTTTACCTGGCAGGAAATACGGAGCCAGCTGTTCGAATTCCCGAATCTCACTACTAGATTCCTTTCTTGACGATCCTCTGTTTTGTTCCACATGTTCTACTTGCCATATTAGCATTGCTGCCTTGCAACCAGATCCTAAAGCTTTGTAGATGCTGAAGTTTGAAGAGGAATCCGGATTCCGGAATTTGTCTGAGTTCCGTTCAGGAAGCCCCTGGCGCCTGACGCCTGTTGATGACAGGTGCAGTTGAGCGTGTGACAGGTGCAGTTTATGACAGCTGTCAGCATCAACACCTTATACACCATAGTATGTCGGGTGACGGCTAAGCCTGAGGCCCCAGACCCTGACGAATTTTGACCTGGTCACAGGTCCCAACCAGACCTGACGAAGTCAAAAATTCGTCGCCGAGGTCATGGGTCATACCCCTTGACGAACAATTCGAAATGGGACATCAAGTTGTTCATGAGGCGTATCTTAGTCCAGTATGGAACAAACAGTGTCCCCAAAACTGATTGGTTGTACAAAAGATCCGAAAGGTCGAGTTGTAAAGCCTTCTTATAGCACTAAATATGTACGAAGAATTGGAGTAAATGACATTCTAAGTTTGGTTATTTTCAATGTTCCAGTTGCACACATGTAATCGAAACAGTAGGGCCGTGTAAATGGTATCGTTTGATAGGTAAACCAGTGACCACACTGGGACAACATTTGTGGCTTGTTGTGGGTGATGCATATGGTAGAGGCTTGACATGTCAAAGCTTTAGTCGGATTCTGGAAGACCTTCGTGTTCAATAATCTAGGGTTGCACTCATAAGACCCAATGTTCTTGGCCTTGCGCAATTAGGACGCCCACCCGAGTGTAAAAACCCGGCGAAAACTTGTTATTTGGTCTGTGATCAAATGAATGTGAGCATTCAATGTGTGGAAAGACGGGATAAATGTTGGTCATCACTACCATACACAAGTGTACGAGGCTGACTTACATCGGGTGGTTTTGGAGTACTGTCAGAGTGACAAGTGGGAATGGGGGCGGCCAAAGAGGAAAATGATCTGTATGTGAGGACGGATGAAGTTGAATTTGAGTTGAGTCCCACGAAGTCTCACAATGGTCAAAATTTTAACGAGGCATTGCCGCTTGTCTGCGCGTCTTGTTGGAAACTGGTGAATATTGTGGTACTGATTATGAGATGCTTGACTAAGTTGTTGGACTTTGCCTTCAACAACGGTATCTGATATCTCGAAGCATAACAATGCATGTATTGATGATTTAATAAACAAAAGTATGTGGAGGATATAGTGATACAAAGATTTTATACAGGCATAATCGAGAATTGAACAGGAGATTACTGGAATGTACAACGTGTAAAAAGTGTGACACGAGTATTTGGTGTAATTACTCCTCGTCCAACGTGTCCACGCGGTCGCTCGCGTTTTGGTTCAAATCTTCGTCCTTCAACTCTTCCAACTTGCGTACAACGCACTCAAGGACGTCTCTGACGCGTTGAGTGTTAAAATATGCGATGATGAGCATGGAAATTGCAACCAGGACATTAATAACCTCCTTCGTGACCGGCTGCGATGCGGATCTGGTGATATCCTCCAATCCAGACAACCTAGCGAGCATCGCTGCCGTTTCACCGCGCATGTTTATCTTTGTGAGAGATGCGCCACGTTTGACCAGCTCCATCACCAGCTTCTTATCAGCAGTGACGACGATGGCATCCATGAGAGGGGTGTTGTTGAAATTTTCGGGGTAACAAGCGTCAATATCTGCGCCAGCGTCAAGCAAGGCACAAACAATGGCCTTACGACTAGCAGGGGGGGATTGTGCAACGGCATAGTAAAGCGGTGTGCGGTTCTTTGGGGAGAGGGCATTAGGATTAGCGCGTTGATGTGAATTGTTCAGGAGCAATGTGACGGTTTTCAGACTACCACCCCAGCAGGCGGCTGCAAGAGGCGTGATCAGCTGGGGACCCCCAACGGCGTCAATGATTGATGGATCCTCGGCCAGAAGTTCGCCGAGGCGCTGGTCTGTGAGACTGTCGTTCTCGACCTCGGTGAAAATGACATCAATTGCGCGCTCCGACACATAGACCCCTCCCTCGTCAACCCTCCCCAACCTCGACCACCGCCCATTAGACCCAACACACAGCAACGCACTGTCTGCAGTCATCACATATGCCTCAAATTCGAGAGAGCCTCCTTGCACTATGTTCACCATGAGACGGTTGGGTACGTCGGTCAAAGGCTTTTTCGGCCATTTTCTCTCCTCCCAAGTTGAGCTTCCAGCTTTTCGAATCGCATAACGAAGGCAGCGGTCGACAGAAGAGATGTAGAAAATGTACATGGTACTCCCTACAAGGCGAGCACACAAAGGGGACCCCGGAAGTGTGCCGAAGGGAATGTCTGTCGCATGAATAGGATCGGCGAGGGTAAAGGTAGTGAGTTGACCCCTCTTGCTCTGGAAGAAAATGACGATTTGACTGCGCTCGTTCAAACAAGCAGTGACATGTCCCGTGGGGCTAACTTCATGTTGGATAACCTTGCTTGGATTCTCGTACCACTCGTCGGCTTCTTCGTCAAACTCGACAACACGGAGCTTCGAGGAAGTGTCGATGTAGATGATAATCTGAATGGAGTCGTCCAGGATGAATCCAACGGTCGAATTTGTGCGCACTTCGGAGCTGACGACAACGGAGCTAGTAATGAATCTTGTGTCGAACAATTCTTTGGATATGATGGAGGAGTCCTGCGTATAGAGAATGGTGGTGGTGGTGGTGGACCCATCCACAACATCAGCGCTAGCTGCACCTGCAAGGCAATGCACAATCTTTTGGAGCTGGAGTTGAGACATAACGGTAAGTACTGATTGCTGCTCTCTACCAATCTCGCAATGGGCGAAATAATGACCTCTTATAGATCACGCGCTGTCATGATTTCTGAGGGCCGGGTGAATCGAGATTGAAGGGCTAAAACTTGGACTTGGGTGGTCCCCAAATTTCTTGTATGAGATTATTCGCAGATCGTAATAATGCAAGATCTTAATAACAAGCTTCCAGATTTATTATTACCCATGAATCCATGATGTTGAAATCCCAAACCAACTTGTTTACAACGCCACCATGTCCTTCAAGTGTAAACCCCAGTGCGGGGAACATATGTCGTCTTCCGGTATACATAGAACTGGTACAGACCTTCCCCTTCCAATAGAGCATCTACATCGCTGAAATCGTCCCTAATACCACGTGCACGCATACATACATACCCCCATGACCAGAACAACCCATCGACTACAACTTAAATTACCCAGTCTTGAAGCTTCTACACTCTCAGTCCACTAAACAACGAACATCGACCTGCACCATCACAAAATGGATAACTATCCTCCTGTCGACACCATTAAACTCAAATACCTCGACCCACACTCCATTCACGAATCGGTCGTCCTACTCAACTTTCAGAAAGAAGGAAAAGACGCTAGTGGAACTGGTTTCTTTATTATCGTCCCAGACTCTCCCTACGAAGTGATCCTTACTGCTGGTCATAACTTGTACGGTCACGATAAAAAGTTGACAACCAATGTTCGCCTTGTTCTACCCAACTCTAATCCTTCCAATCCTGCTCCGCTTTTGATTCCCATTCCTCCGGAAAATATCAAGGTTTCTCCTGAATATATGGACGACCCAACTAATGCTGAAGCGGACTACGGTGCCATCCTCTTGCCATGGACTGGCAAACAGCCTGGAAACCCAGACATTGAGGGCCGTCGACGAGGATTCGGTTTCAAAGCAACACATGCCCTTTCTGAACTTCGAGGCGAAGTTACAGTCAGCGCTTACCGTGATCGCTGTTTGCCTGGACGACCTCTCATGTCCATGGGGCCTGTTCTCATCGACTTATGCACCGAAAAACAACTCGTATATGACGCCAAAACCGAGCAGGGTAATAGTGGTTCTCCAGTGTGGATCGCATATGGCGATCATGATATTGCTGTCGTTGCTATTCAGTAAGTCTTCTAGCTTGAGAAACATCGCTTTTCAGCTCACTGATGTTGCTGTGTTTAGTAATAATAGCCCTGACCCCAAAGCTCAGGGCCCCAAAGGCAGTCGTGGCTCACGCTTATCCCCAAAGGTTATGCGCGAGGTTTTCGCATGGGCTGACCTAAATGCGAAGAAGAAGATTAAGGCGGAGGCAGTCAGCAAGAATAACCCTGTGCCACTCCCTCCAAATGGCCTCTTCATGGTTTTCGGCTCGATGCCTTTTGCTCGTCTTCAGCGAGGAACCGGCTCTGAATTCAATGTTCTCCCGATGCACGTCGTCGACCCTCTTTCTGGTAAATTGAGCCGGAACCGATTCGCCCTGGCATTAGGCAATAAGTGGGTCGCATTCAAATTCGATACTCAGGAGGCAATTCTGGTCGACATGCTTCAAGAGCAAAGCCTTTTCTCGGTGACTCCTATGCCAGTCCTGAAGCCTCCAAAGGTTCAAAAGTTTCCGGGGGCCGTCCAGATTGTCCTAGAAAACAACTACAAGTTGAGGATGGACGGTTCGGCGTTGCAGTCATATGACCGACCTGATGCTCAAACATCTGGACTCAGTATCGTCAAGTTATCTAACCAACCTGTAAGTCTTGCAGTTGCTGTGTTCAAAACCCTCTTCGCTAACAGGAAGGTTCTTATTAGTTTCAGCACTTTACATTCCATCCCCACATTCCCTTCACCCCACTTGAAACTGCCATTGACTATGGTGCGCCATCTGCAGAAAGTCGTTGCCCTCACTGCCCGCACTGCAACGGCGGTGCCGATAGTGCGCCATAACTTGGGGTATACTGAAAACGGCCGCTTGGTGTAATGGTATCGCGGTAGATCCCCATGTCCACTTGTCAATATGTACTGTCGATGATGTCTGTTGATTGTATTCATCTCTATGGTCTTGAGGCATGCGGCGTGCAGTCAGTAGGGTTGTTATGTATAACAGTAAACTCATGAAAATAATACGAGTGAGTAAATTCAAGATAATTATTAATAGAGAGAGAAAGAGATCTAGAGGGAGGTTGATTATACTAATTTTTAGTGATGTATCTCAACCTCCGAGTTCAGAATCTGGACTTGAAATTTCATTTTCCGACTTTACGAAACGACGATGCGCCCTCCTCGACGAGGCCCTGCTTTTCTCGAAGATGGAATATTCCACACCGACCCTGTCTGTCAGGAACCCACTTGCGGAATGGTGCAAACTGCGGGAATCGAGGAGGAGCATCTTCCGAAATGCGAATTCGAAGTCCGCTTTGGGTAGTAACTTAAATAAGTCGTTTGGAACTGATCTGAACCGAACATTTAAAAATCGAGTGGCGTTGTGGCAGGCTGTCACTTCTGTCGCACATTTTGTGAAGCTGGACCGCAAGATACTCGAGTCGGACATGTCCAATTTTCGAAGGCTTTTTAAGCCGGAAAGATCCGAAAAATTCAGTAAATCCTGCTAATGACCTCAGATCAACTTGCCTGAAGGTTTGTGAATATAGTTTCGGAAAGAGAAGAATGTGTCGTGAATATGTCAGTTTTTTGCGCGCCTCGTTTTTAGATGACACTTCACATGCACAAACCGGATGAACTCAACCTGCTAGGCACACTGCTTCTAGTGGAAGCATCCAAGTCGATGACATCCCCAGTTGATTCCAGGAGGGAGGGAAAATATAATTTCAAACGCTTTGTGTACTCACAACCACATATTTCAATACAGAATTGAATTTTTTTCCTTTCACCGCTACTACCCTCATAAAAATGGTTCAAAATATCTGGGACAGCGCGTGTAACAACACACTTACCAAACCCGACCTCGAACGCTATCTGAAAGAGGACCCCAACTGTCTCAACAAATTGGGTGGAGACCCAAATGCGCCTTTAACTCCTCTCGCTTGCGCCTGTCATTATGGGCATCTTGACACTGTTCTCTTGCTTCTCGAGAAAGGATCTCGCCCCGACTTCCGTTGTCCCAATGGTCGTACCGCTCTTTACTACGCTATCATGCAAGCTCCTCAAAACCAAGTTGCAATTGTGGAGGCCCTTCTTGACGCTCGACCAGGAGGTGCAGGCCCCGACGAGGAGTACCCAAAGGACAACAACATCAACGCCCTGCACCTCGCTATTGTAGAAGCGCGAGATAGTAACATTGTGCAAGCACTTGTCAATCGCGGTGCTCACCCAACACCAGATAACGAGGCTCGAGCGAAGACAAGAGAAATCTCGTTGGTCCCCCTTAATCCAATACCGGTCGTGCCAGTTGTAAGTCTTTGTCATGATCCCAATGCATGCTATGTTCGCTCAATCGATATTTGTTTTAAGGATGTACCGGAGCCTAAAAGTGCTAAGGATTTCAAGAACAACCTCGACAACTTCATCAAAGGAGCAGGTCTCGAATCCTTCTATGCTGACAAGCCCGGTTTTCTGGAGGAGCTTTCTAGAAAAGCCTCTGCACTGCGCGATAATCCGGACACAGATCTCGGAAAGCCAGAAAACATCCAACGACTCACCACCCTTTCGCTTTACCAGCTGGTCATTTACTGTGATGATAGTGGGTCCATGAGCTGGAACACACATGGGGACGCCACCAACGATCGCCACAAGACTCGCTACCACAGCCTTTGTCAACTGGTCTCGCGCATCACTCGTATTGCTACCCTTCTCCTCCCTCCATCTTCAGTGGTCAAGGTTCGCTTCATCAATAACCCCTCTCAGGAAGACGCAACCGCTGACCAGGTTGGTCGCATCATGCAAGCAGTATCACCCAGTGGAGGTACCCCGCTGGGCTCCAGCCTCGAGAATAAGATACTCCAGCCAATGGTGTACAACCGCATCTCCAACCCTGCCTACAAATTCCAACAACCGCTCCTCGTATGCACCATTACTGATGGGACTCCTAACAGAGGAGACACCCCCATCAAAGATGTAGTCTTACGTTGCAGGAGGGCGCTTGTCAGCAAAGGGTACGATCCAGACTCGGTCATGTTCTGCATCAGCCAAATAGGCACAGACGCGGGCGCCAAGGCCTTCCTCGACGCTGTGAAGGAAGAGAAGGAAATTAGCGACGTTGTTTACTGCACGAGCGACCAATTAGATGTCACTATGTCGCGATATAAGAACGACGAGAGGGCGCTCGATGTTTGGCTTTTAGGGGTGTTGTCAAAACCCATTATGCGGGGCAGATAGTTTGTTTTTTGATCACAGAAACGAGTTGTTACGAATTCTCTTGTATTATCATAGGATATATATCGACTGTATCAAAGCCTGAGTACGCAACTTGAATATAAAACTTGACTTTTTCCAATAAAACTTGGGAGCAGCTGCAGAACAGCCGGGCACCTGTAGTGGGGCACGGCTCGCTCCAGCGCTGGGTCCTATCTTATCTCAGGTTACAGAATCAGGCTATTGCAATGTAGTAGCAGCCGTCTCATCTGCGCTCCCCAGGGAGTTGTGATTGGCACGGTATAGCTCACCCAGTAACTTGGTAAAAGGACTAACTTGGGCGAGCACTGAGCAGTTATCTATCGGCACGCAACCCATAAATTATTAACGGCGCTCAGCTGTTCTTCTCAGAAGGTGTCCCAGTGTGAATTCAGAATCCGGATACACCCTTTACACAGCGACCTCAGGCTCGTGTTCAGGATTCAAGCATTTGACCAATGACAGACGCCCGAAGACCATTAATATTGTTGTATTTGACCTTCTATCATAGCATTTAGTTTTACACAAGACAATCGATATCCACCTTCTCGAATAACGATCGAATCCGGATACTTCCCTCCCTCACATGTCACCCAACAGAAACGCGCCTAAACAGATAAATTGTAAATAGCCAAACACTCACCATATTCGAATCAATTACCTTTCGTCATAGATAACATTCGGGTGCCTTTATAGCTGGTGGTTATACACACCACAATACACCCAGAGTTAGAGACAAGATTTGATTGAATTGCACCTCCCCCAAAAGCAATGTGACACGTCTTATTACAACAATTTACTTGAAGCAAGACAGATGACACCGACGAGTCTTGAAGACTCGGAGTCAAAGGCCAAAGTCAGGTGGTGCAGTAGGAGTCAGCAGGTCAGAAAATTGCACCCTTACTCCTTGCTCAAGTGTTCAATGTACCCTGAACCATTTGATTTCTTATCTGGGTAAAGAAGTTAAATAATTATTGAGTCGAGGCTTGTTCCATTTTCTGACTCTTTTCAAACCGGTCTATGATATATCCTTTTGCATTGAGCGAGCTCTAGCCATTTACATATTATCTGGCTAGCTTGAAGATACTTGGCATCAGCAAACCCTGTCAGGGCTACGGAGCACTACGTAGTGCTCCGTAGCCCTGTAGTGCTGTAGCATGGGTACCCCTTTACGTAGCACTCTCCCACATATGCGTAGTGCTATGTAGTGCCCCCTTCTCGCTACAGATTGCTACAGAGTAGTGTAAGGCTGCTACAGACTGCTACACAAGCAGGTCTGGATTGATTAAAATAGCACATAAATTTCAAAATACGACTCAACCAATGAAAATTAGATAGAGAATATATATATATTCGCAAACTATCTAATACATCAACAATACAAATATTAAATAAGTAATCAGAGTATCCACAAAAAAAACTTCGCAAATCAAGACTCCGAGAGAAAGTCGAGGGTACACCTATAGGGGTTGCAAGTCAGGTTGATGTGGATACAGATCCGGGTCGGTGTACCAGTGAGCTTCAAAACAAGCTTAAGAGCGCCCGAAACGGCTGAGAATTGAGCAAGATATGCTTGAAATACGAAAGGCTTCGTATTTCAAGCATATCTTGCTCATAAGTCATCCATTTTGGATGTTCTTGGGCTCAGTTGGTGCGGAAAACCCCCGGTGCAAGGATAGGGTATGCCACAGGTCGAGGTCCAGGTCAGCGATTTCGTTCCAGAGGGTCACCCATGATGTTCCCACTCAGAAGGAGAAGGCAGAGGAAGAAAGGAAGTATGGAGAGGGGAGAGGATAGAGGATGAGGACAAGAAATGAAGAGATTCGGAATTACTGTCCAACTGGAATAAATAAGGAGAATGAAAAAAACGAGCACAAGGGAACATACCAGACTGCCGAAATGCTGCCAGCTTATCACCCACATGCTATGACAAGTCAATAAGATGCTCTAATATTCTAGTAAACCATGTGCATTTGTGGAACTAAAAGAACATAACACTGACCGAATTTTTAGTAGTGAGCAATAGCCTGATGTGTGGTTGAAAGTGTTGAGGAGATGATGGTTGAGAAAGAACTTAGAGTTTTCGAAAACAAACAGATTATGTTTCCAACTTGATTTGTCATCGTTTTCCACAACCCTAGCGCGGGAATAAAAAATCGAACAGTTCGGTTTTGTGCGTGACTTATTTTGTGACCACATCAACCACATCACGATTCAATATCATTATGGTGCCCCCACACATTCATTGCATTTTGTGTTCAGCATTTATTTGAAAGAAAGCTGCATACAGAGACATGGTTATTGAATTTCAAGCTTCGAAAAATATATTACTACCCAAATTTCATAAATGCAAGAGGGCTAATAAATGATTGAGTAGCACATACAACATATGTCAGGTTCATAGTGAGGGTGTTAGCTACCAATGTCTTCAGAACTAGTGTAAGGGAAGTTAGTATTGTTTCTGATGAGTGACATTACACTCCAGAGTGCTACGTTGCTACAGCACGCTACAGTGCCAAGTGGGGCACTACAGCTGATGGCTCACACGCTATATGGAGCTATGGGAAAAAATCAGAAATTGCTGATGGGGCTGATTCATAGTGATGGGAACCTTGTTGCCTGTTATCTATGGGTATGAATGCGTGAAGAGCGTGTCATAACGTCGACGATGCAAGAACCGAGTCTGAGATGACACTTCTAAGTTCTGTCAATACCCGTCTCGTCAAAAAACAACAAAAAAAAACATATTGCTCTTCAGTTCCGCGAACCCTGGAATGTTTTGAGAGCAATATATATATCCAGGTGGTCTACAAGTATTGATCGACTTATGGAAGTACCCTCAAATCTTAATCGGTACAACTTGATAAGAAACTCGAAGGCAACCTGATATGGAATGCTCAAGGGTCGAGATAACAAGTTCTGGAGAAAGAGTTGGGGCTGAGGGTGCTCTACGGGAGGGAGTTGGTATGTGCAATCCTGACTCCCACACTTGAAGTGCGGACGGACCGTACCTGTCACACCTGTCAACGCAATGTCACGGTGTTCGCGAGCCAAGCCTCCAGATAAATGAACTGAGAAAAAGTCTTCGAGAAGTTACTCATATGCAGACTGGTACCCCGGGGACCTTTAGGACTGGCGCCCGCGAGGATTTAGCTGAGAAATTGATACTAAGAATAAAAAACCTTGTACTCTCCGAGGCATCAGATAACACGGCAAAGGGGAAACTAATGGCGATAAACTTGATATAAAATGACCTTTGCCCACTTCTCCCTTTCACATCCCCAACACTCAGGGGTAGTAGTCTGCTGGAACCCAATGACCCAACTCGACGATCTTACATTCTGCCTCCTAGCTGCTGGCGCCGTTGCAAACCACGATGGTGGCGGCATGCACTTGCTCTACATCGATCCTGAAACTAAGGACATCATCTCAAAGCCCTGGAGTGGTGATGGTCAAGAAGAACGCTTCGGTCCTGACGAAGAACTCGTTGCTTCCGAGGCTCGTCCAGGCTTCACAGCAGCTTACTTCCTTCAAACAAGCGAAGCAACTCGACACGTCGCCTACGTAACCTCAGGCAACGTTATATCTGTCCTCGAATTCGACCCCGAGTCTGCTGAATGGACCAACTTTGCACACCCCCTCGACGTCAACGTTCATCATCAGAGTCATGTCACTGCCTTCTCTACTCCGGATCCTGCGAGTTGTCGCATTCCATTCCCAATCATCATCTCCCAAGCCCCATCGGGCTCTCTGCAAGTCAACACCTTTTCAGGTCAATGGGAGTCCCAGATCATAGCCACCAATGTCGCCAATCCCATTGTTGGTACCCCTCTTGCAACAATCACTGGCGGGGCCCCGGACCAACTGCAGGCTTTCTACATCTCAGCCAACGACAACTGCTTACACTACATCGAACGTAATCATCAGGGAGTCTGGAGCAACACAGCCATCACTAATTGTCCGCTTGGGGCACAAGGAAAGCCCATGAAACTGTCAGTTATTCTCAACGGCGATGACTTACAAGCATATATGCTGGACAATGCGAACATTTTGTGGGCCTACTCTGCAAGCGACGGTCTGGTGAAGAGGAAGGGGGTTATGGTCGGTTCAAAGTTCCAATCGGACACCACCGAGGAGAGTATATACCTCTTCAGAATCTCGGGTAACAACAACACTTGCATCATTGCGTAGACATGTAGTCATGGTGCATGCTACATGCCAAAGGCGAATATGAGCAGGGAGTAATTAGTAACCCGCGAGGTGCCTTCGCTCGTAGCTTTTGCTGCTCCAGTCATTATTACTCATCCAGATTCCAGCCTCAAATACGTCACGCTCTTTCCCCTCTGTATATCAATATCGACCCTCGTTATTCAAAAAAATGAAAAAAAGAACAGTTCTACTTGTTTGTATACTTAAAATATCAATTTATCGTGTTTCACATATTTCTGTGTTTCTCAAGTACTACTTAGCCACTGATTTCGCACTGATTGCACAAATGCTCGAACGCCATTAATGAGGGATATCTAAAGCTATCATCAAGCTTACACCTTTGTAAACAGGATATTAATAGTCGAAGGAGCCCTGGAGCTCAGAGGCAGCCTACTATAACTATGCGAGTCAAGGTTTGGTCGGGTTGATGGATCAGCGATACAAGGTTGATGCAAGGGCGTGAAGTGCTATTACGCTCGCCGCTACATAGAAGTCATTGGGATCGTGTAGAAGACCGCAAGCGCCCATAAATGCATGAGATCCACGGAATAATGATAAAAAGACAGAGTGTTCAACCCTTGCTAACGCGCTAACGACTCATAGGTAAACGACAACGCTTGCCCATAGGAAAGCGGCAAGACTTGTGAGGTGAAGATAGAAAAGAATCAAAACATAAAACGAAAAGTGGGAGATAAACAAATATTTAAGAAGCGCCCAAGAGATATTTATTCATCAATCAAGGTATAAGCGCGTCCGAATATCCCGTCGATAAAAGTCTCCGCCCAGATAAGTATCTGACCATTGCAGCCATGCATAACATGTTAACAAGCTAAAACGTCCATAGTGATGCATCACAGATCACAGGTACACAGGAGGTAGAGATGGTGGCGGTTAGAAGAGGAGAGAACAACAGGGACAGTGTAAGGGTATGTGTCTTACTATGTATATCCCGGAGGTTCATTTATCTTGGTAGTAAGACCATAATAATGAACAACTTCGCAAGATGGTGTGGCATCGAAGGTGGGGATGCGACAATCAACTTCTCAGTCCACTCTGAGATTGTGATAGCAGCGGAGGGGAAAAGGACGCCGAGATGACGAAACCTCAGACTTCCAAAGTGATAGAAAAAGACCCATTGCCATTCAAGCTGCCAAGCAACGATGGAGGGTTAGAACATCGCGAGCTCATAGACCAGCGGCAGTGAGAGCGGAATTGAGATAAAACAACCCACTCTGGGTGGACCGCACATAGACGGCGCACCACGACTCTCATAGACCAGCGGCGTGAGAGCGAGTAAGAAAATAAAATAAATAATGAAAACCCACTCTCGACACAACGCTCATAGACGGTGCAGCAAAACTACCCCCTGACTCATAGACCAGCGACAGCGAGAGTAGGATGGGAAATAAAATAAGCCCATTCTTGGCACACCGCTCATATACGGCACCACGACTGTCCTTTGGCTCATACACCAGCGGCAGCGAGAGCGAGTCAACAAATACAAGAGCAAAAATAGAATCGAGCAAAACAAAGTTATAAAAGCCACATAACCCGAAGCCGGCCACACATAGATGGACAGCTGTAGCCGTTGGCTCATAGACCAGCAGCGGTGGATAAAATATAATGGAAAGACGGAAGAAAAATAAGAGAAAGTCATCCCTGTGTAAGCCGCTCCTATATGATGGCAGCAACCACCCGCCGTCATAGAGTGTCAGAAGTCGAGAGAATGAGAGACATTGTAAGACGCATTAAGACTTGGGATATGTATAAAATGGCAATCATATCCTGTAAAAAGGAAAATCAGCGAACTGACCCAACCTTGGATAAAGCAAATATGCTCTAAATGATGCTCCCTACTCACCTCTCATTGCTCAAGTTCCAGTTCATAGCCCCAATTCCAACTACCAGTTACAATGGACTTGAAAGAAGTTGGATACGAAGAGAGCTCAGAATCATTGACAGTGGCAGTAAAGTTGGAGAGAGTGTTTGTGTTTTCGAATGATTGATGGCTTTGGTCCTTATTATTAATGGCAGTATATTGTTGATGGGGGCGATGGAATAATTTGTAGATTTTGGCTTCAAAGTTATCCTGCTGGTCCGAGCTGGAGGCGCCTATATTTCGAGTCATGCCATGATGCATCAGCTGGTAGAAGGTCCGCAACTGACACACAATACAGAGCGGGTCCTTCCCTAGTTACAAGACGCGTAACTCACGCAGCTATTCTGCCACCAGACAATGCATCATAAATAGAAGGCCGTGACGATGAGAGCAAATGATGGAATGGGACCATGAGGAAGCCGGATGACAGATAGTAGAAAGAACGAGAACAAGAAAGAGTCCAAGTCATTGAGGACGGACACAATGAAAGATCGGCCATCAAGCGGAGTTTGAAATGGTGGGGAACCAGTTCACCAACATTGACTGCCAATATCTGCCTTACCTTGCCATAGTCTAATGAGCAGAGACAGCAAAGCACTCGAACAACAATGAAAACTACAAGGTAATGCGTTTATATTCTGCAGTTGATTATTTTATTGACGCATATTCATATTTTGTGCAGTTTGTTTAATGCAGAAGGCGACTCTGAATGATTCGCAATAAGTCACACCAAGAGCTAATTAAAGAGCGCCTTGCGAGACGATTTCGACCAATACGCAACTCCTTCGAGACATGCGGCATCGGGTATTCCATATATCCTCAGGTTCTCATACCTCACAGCTCCAAAAGATGATCTTCTGGGCCCTGGCCGGCATGCATCTTCTGTTAAGCCTGAGGGTAGAGACAAATCTGACTTTTGGCACTCGGTTTCCCATCCGAATCGGCATCCATACTATATAAGATTCAGTATCTGACCAGCCCTCGTGGAAGCACGCAGCCATCCCCCAACGAAACTACTGCCCACCTATGCTTCAGACGATATTTGAGACTTCTCTAGCGCTGGGTGTGGCCTATCTCATCTATTACTCCCTCAAATGGTATCGCTTGAGACAGATTATGCCACCTGGTCCATTAGGTCTACCTTGGATCGGAAATAAACACCAACTTCCTGCTATCAAACCCTGGATAAAATTTGCCCAATGGACCAACCAGTACGGTATGCTGCTTAACCCTACGATGACTCTTCAGCAAATGGTGATATTTTTCATTTCCTTACTAGGTCCTGTATCGTCAATCTTTCTCGGTTCGACCCCAGTCATCTGTGCGTATTACTTGCCCCTGGCAGCTGAACAAGATTTAAATATCTCGTCAGTATTGGGCAAAGCCCAACCAGCATGGGACCTCCTTGAAAAGCGGTCAGATATTTATTCGAGCAGACCCAGATTTGTTGTGGCGTAAGGCTGCTCGTAGAGCTCGTGAACTACGCTGATATCTGTCATTATCAGTGGAGAAATCTTGTCGAGCAACATGCGTGGTCTGATGCTGCCCAACAGCAATCCAACATGGAGGAAGTGGCGCAAGGTACGTTGCAAGCTTGATATCAAAACTAGAGTTCAGAATTCAACTTACCTTTTGTCAAGGTTCTTCACACAGGCTTTCAGTCTCGACAGGCAGCTACGTATAAAGAGATCCAGTCTTTGGAGTCTAAGCTTATGCTCAAGCAAATTTTGGATGAACCCAACTTATTCGAGAAGCATCTCCAGAGGTCGCTGTCACTTGTTTCTTGTATTGATTTCTACTCAATTGTGTGTGTGGTAGGTACGCAGCCAGCGTTGCTGTATCAGTCACATACGGGAAACGCGTAAATAGCGTGGAGGAGTGGATTGTAAAGGAAAATATGGAGGCAGTTGATTGTCGGTTATCCTTTTCATTACAGTTGTCGGCAACTGCTAACTCCCTGCTCACCTGACCGTTCTTCTTTTACAGATCTCGTCAAGTAACTCTCTTGTTCATAAATCCTAATCAAACAGATAGCTGACTTTTCACCTTCTCACACAGCGTCAAGTAAGTAAAACCCTCTCGACGAGATCAATATTAACCAACCCTCCCTAGCATCCCCGGAAAATTCATAGTCGAGTCATGGCCCTGGCTACTGAAACTACCTGTATGAATAACTCGTTCAGATAACCACAATTTCCGTTGACCAATTTCATTACAGCGGTCGTTACAATGGTTCCGTCGTGAACCTGAAGAACGCCGCGAACGCGACATCAAGTTCTTGTCCTACCTTTTATCAGACGTCAAGGAGCGAATGAATGCCGGGACCGTGCAGGAGTGCCTCTCATCAAAATTTCTATCCCAAATAGAGAAGCTCGGTATGACTGAATTGGAATTGGCATATGCCGTCTCGAGTCCATTTGGTGCTGGGATAGAAACGGTGAGTGGACATGGCCGCACAAGGCATTACCCGAGACTTACAACACATCTGCACTAGACTGCAGCCACTTTAGCATCCTTTGTCCGTGAGTAATCCAATTAATTCCCTGAAACCCAGCAGACTCAAAACGCGAACATTGAACAGTTGCGATGCTCCACTTCCCTCATGTCATGCAGAAAGCTCAGGCGGAACTCGACCTCGTTATCGGCCATGAGAGAATGCCAGAATACGAAGACCGCGAAAATTTGCCATACGTGAACGCACTTGTCAACGAGACGTTGAGGTAACTCAGATAGATGGCTTGACGTGTAGTCGGTGGATAGGTTTGATGCTAACTTTGGTGATCGTTCTTCTCAGGTGGCGACCTGTTGCGATACTTGGAGGCATGCCTCATGCTGTTACTGCTGACGATGAGTACAATGGAATGTAAGAAACCATCTTAGTTTTGATGAAGTGCCGAGTACTCATTCCGAGTAGGTTCATACCCAAGGGAGCGACAGTATTCGCGAATTTTTAGTACGTTTTCTTGAACCATTTTTAAAAGGTAACTGCAACGTTTGTTAGCGCCATTATGCGCGACCCAGGTAAGCTCGACCAACAATTATTTCATCTTCATCCTTCAACTATCCTTCATCTTCTCGTAGAAGTGTTCCCAGATCCCGAGAACTTCAAACCTGAGAGGTTCATCGAAACCGACGACCCGCGCTTAAAGCAATTCGATCTGCCTTTCGGGTTTGGAAGACGCTCATGCCCGGGCATACATCTCGCACTCAACTCAGTATTCATAAACGTGGCCAGAATATTATGGGCCTTTGATATTCTCCCGGCACTCGATGAAAACGGACGGAATATCCTTCCAGGTAAGATTCGTCTTTCCGTCGCAACATAGTTCTTAAACTTACTCATTGAACAGACCCTAACAATTACACCAATGGATTCAATTCACGTCCTGTTGGCTTTGACTGCAGATTCTTACCGCGGAACGACAAGTCACTGGCTTGTCTCCATACAGAATGGCAGAGTGCTACCTCTCGCCTGAGTCAATGGCAGTAGATCATCGGTCTTTCAGCATCGTAGAATATCGAGTGAAAACAACAATGTTATATTACATCGAAATATAAATAAACAGGCAAACCAACACGATACGTAATAGTAAAAGAAAGCATAGCATCTAATGTACATATGAGATAAAATAAAGCGGAATGTGCATAGGGTAGAGAGAGATACGGTATATGGAACAATGAAAATAGCAGGACGAGGACAACAGATAGTTCGGCAAGTATATGTATGTGTATATCGCGAGACAAACTGAAATGGAGCAAAAAGAAAAGAAAAAAAGTTCAGCGAGGGAAGTAAGGTTACTAGACTAGAGATAGAACATGGTATCCTTGAGCTTGTTGTTGACACCGCCGGCCCACAAACGCTTGGCTTCCTCCATGACAGCCTCCTCATTACCTGTGCTAACGCTTGAACCTCCAGAAGAACTGATGCCTTGGAGCAAAGGGTGCAAGTAGCATCGACCACGCTCGCAGGCAAGATCAGCGTAGTATGCAGGCGACACCAAGCTGACCGCCTTAGTAGCGCGAGCAAACAGGTAGCTGACATCGTTCGTCAGTCCTTGAAGCTGATCCTGCGTGAAGCCGACGTCGTCGTAGACCACATAGTAGTGGGTGGGCTTTGTAGACCCCTGGAGTCCAGCATGTGCTACAGGCAGCTCGTCAGTGATGACATAAAGAGCAAACAGTTTCGTCACAAACCTTGCAGGAAGAAGTCGAAGTGATAGATGGACGTAACACCCCGATCGACTACAGTGCCAGGCAAAGGGTTCTTCTTCATATCAGCGTCCTCGTCCTTGGTTGGATAGAAGCGAGTATGGTGACGTTTACCCTGCGGCAAGGTTAGATTGATGAATGACTGGGTTGTACAAGAAAGAACCTACACAAATGACAATCGTCAACTTGGGTTTGTAAGCACCCTTTGGGGTATCAAACTTCCTGAAGGACTGCTTGATCTTGGGGAGCTCGTCTGCCACGACGATGTTGAACTGGCCCTCGGAGACACCGTCACGATAAACAATGATGCGACTCGGAAGAGTCTTGTTACGGCCTTGGAAGAGCTTCAGACGCTCAACCATCATGTCATTGAGCTCAGTGACCATCTGACGAAGGAAGACTAATCAGTGAGATTCCCACCGGAAAAAGCCATTCAGTGGACTCACCTCTTTCCTCGTTTCCTGGATCCTGAGGCTTCCAGGGAATTGGGCAAAACCAATGTCTGTACTGGCAACGACCGCAGCGATGGAAGGAGTTCCTCTGACACTACCGGGGCCAGGATGAGTGACATCGATACCCACCATCATCGTCGGCTCTGCTTTCATCATCCTCATTCTGCTTTCCTCCAAGACGTGACTGCAAGAGAATGAGAAACTACGTCCTAAAAATGGGAACCGTGTGGCTTACTTTACACCACCGAGCTTCATATTGAACTTCAGGGCTACGTTGGCAAAGTACTGAAGTTGACCTAAGAAAAATTGGTAAAAAGAAAGAGAGACGATGAAATTAGGCGCAAACCTTTCTCCTTCCGAATCTTGGCAGAGTGGACACAGACGGTCGCTGCAGATAAATGTAAGTGAAAGAGGTAGGAATATAAAGAGGCGTGACGTACGGACACCAAAGCGCACATCGAACAATGCTTTGATTTGGGCATAGACATGCTTGTCACCATTGGACAAGACGACAAGGAAGATACCAGGGGGAACCTTCAAGGCTGCCATAACTCGACTTTCAAGTGTACCAATTACCTGGCCGCGTACTGGATCTCCGTGAAACTTGGGAGGAAGCTGAACGTCGACGACGGGGGGATCAATCTTCTGAACACGCATGCCGCTCGTTTCACACATCTTCAAAAAGCCCCGGACGACAGTCTTGAGCTCTGGATCGGCCACTGATTGGAATTCGTCCCTGTTGTTACCATCCTTGATGAGGATCACGGCGAGATTCTTGATCTCAGCACCGGTTTTGAACTTGACGCTCCGCATATTCCAGCTTGCCTTATCGTCCATGCTGGCTATGCTAGTGGCGTATTGAACCCTAGGTTTCTCCAAAACTCTGGCTGGGACGACTGTCATTTCATTCTTGATCTTGACATCGAAAGCTTTAAGTTGAAGCGAGGCTCCAGGCCGGAAGCCAAGAGAGTCCAATCCCTGTCCCTCAATCATGGCTGCATTCACGTTGGGGGGTTTCGCGGCAGCGAGAATCATTTGGGCGGTGTGCTCATCGGTGAGTTTACCGCGGAAAGGCTGGTTGGGTAGGATAACGCAGGTTTCTGCGGGAACGAGAGTCTGCCTCTGGGTGCCGACATCGACCAGTTCCATCTCGGGGTACTGTAGCGTTATGTGATATTCTAAAGCGAGATCATTAGTCAACGATACTATTGGTAAAATGGAGCGGATGTCATACTTCTCTTGAAATACTCCTCTACAGTGACCTCAGCACGAAATTCATCACAGAAGAACTTGTGTCGTCGGGCGTTAAGATTGGATGTCGTTTTTATGGTCTTCTTGTGACCAAGATGTGTCTTCACACGAACACCTCGAACGAACGCGGAGGCACGAGCCCCAAAACTTGCGTTGCGGAAAGCGTTCATTGCAGCGGCGAGATTTCCCTCTTTGTAAAACGCAGTTGTGCAAACTGTTGGACCTCCTTCAGCACAAACCCTCACGGAATGTAACACGGCACCTTACCATTTACGTTGACCATCAGTTGGTTGTGGGCGGGGCGAACGGATGAGTAAAAACCCTTCCACGCTTCTAGACCTCCTCCCAAATCGAAAGGAGCCAAAGCCGACCTGAAGAAGAAACGGTTGCGACCGAGCATGACGCCTCCGCCGCCTGAACGATTGGCATGGGCAGCGAGGATAATCTGCAACGCTGCCAACCTGGATGAAATGTCCAGATTGCGATGTTGTAGGTCCCCTGAAACATGACTGGCGACGAAGAACATTGTCAAGGCCAAGCAAAATGCTGAACATAGAAAACATACCTCTGGAGGCCCTCGAGGTCAATCTCTTGAATGTAAGTGATGGAAAGGGTGTACTCTTTAGAACGGGCGGTTGGGCCATTCTCGTCTTCATCATAAAACTGGACGCGGATGCTCAATGGCTGAGGAAGTGGCTTCGCAGCGATGAGTTTGGCAGAATGATCATGGGCGACAGTACCCTTCAAGCCATAGCTAGCCCATTCGGGGCTCTCTTCGGCAAGCTGAAAGATACGGCGCTTGACGCGCCGAATGGCCGTTGCAGGGGTGATGGCAACATCGTACTCGTGCACAACACCTTTGCCCACTGATACTGCGAAGAAGTTTGATCTCAAGTTGATTTGCTTTCCAGCAGTGCCAAAACCAGGTTTGGATGGCAAGTCGTGAGGTTGGACAGTGAGTCGCTTCATCGCGGTCACAAGCTCATCCTGCGACGCATCTTGTAAACGAGAGTCTACATTAACTGGACCAGGTCGATGAATACTAAGAGCAAGAAAGGATGAGTGAATCTGCTGAAAAGCATGGTGAGATATTAGTGAAGATGTTCACCCAGGTTGGTCAAAACCACCACGACCGCCGCCAAAGCCCCCACGGCCTTGAAAACCACCACGACCACGATCACCTGAAGGTCCTCCACCACGGGATGGATATCCTCCACCTGGGCCTCCTTGATGGCCTCCACGTACAGGAGGGCCACCTCGACCACGACCGCGAGAATCACTGCCTCGATATGACATTGTCAATCAAGTACAAGTTATGAGAGGATATAGAATGATTGAATATGACTAGACTATTCGTGCTGTTGATCGAATGAAATTGTAACCTTGGAGAACAGGTTCAAAGCTATGAACGATGTGCTCAGAGGGTACAAGTCAATGCAGGATAACAGGAGTTGGGGAATTCAGACCCAGAGCATAGCGGACTTTATACCAAACCACAGGTTCAACCAAATAAGGCCACATTCTAAATTCGGTTATTTGCGAACCAATCACAGCCTTTGTCTCGCGGTTAATGAGTCATGACCTGTCATTACGGGCGCTTTCATAGTATCCTTGCCGACGTCTTTCCGTTTAAACAACGCAACTGACTCATAACCTCTCATGGCAGGACATATTGTATTGTTTATCAATTCATATATAGATTCAATTGAGAATGTCGTTTGTTGGCGGTTGGTATGGTCCTTCATACGTGTGCTTCACTGGCCTTTTCTTTCAACTTTCGCAGAATCTGGTTCTGAACAACAAGCAAAAGGCCATAAAGAGTTTCCACACGCTACAGGAATAGAATGTCGGTTAAAGAGGTTACCAGAGCAGTAAAGGAGCTTACTGGCACTTCCACATTTACTTCTTTCGCCATGCGAACAACCTCTCCAACAATAACCTCAACCTCGATGGGCAGTCCCTTTTGCAAATCAAGGAGCATGCTGGGTACATGTGTACTGTCAGGCTTCACATGCAAACCTCTAGTCCCCTCGAGGATCCTTGTTCCAAGGTCTGCTGGGATACCGTCATTCCCTGTAGAATCAGGAAAGCCTAGTGCACGAGCTGGCCTCATGGCAATTATGACGAGACAGTTAGCCCTGTACACGAGGTTCGGCAAGGGTGTTCTAGAACTTACCCAGAGTTATAAGCTCATCGAATATCCCCTTGATTAGCGGAATTGTGTACGTTTCAATTAAATCCGCAGTGTCGGGGTACACATAGGGGCTATAAGCTTCTGTTGTACCATCAGGTGGTGGGCGGAAGATCGCAGGCAATGTGTATCTGGCGTTGTATTTATTTGTACTTCAGCGCTTAAATTCAGAAAGTGTTGGACTTACTGCGTCAACGTGGCCAACCCTGAAAAGGCTACGTTCCAGAAATTCTTCGCGAATTTGACCCTCTGGATCTCTGGGACAATTTGAACAGTAGTCCCTCCTGCTTCGATCAATTTGCTAAAGCCTTTGACGAGCTCCAACTCCTCTGGGGTATTCACCGTTGTATGCCTGTCGTTGTGTCGGTAGATGCCCAGAAAGACTCGATCCTAAGCATAATAATTTAGCACATGTGTTGAAAGGGGAGAAAATTAGATCGGACAAAGTCATTATGTTCGACGAGATTTGGCTGTAGCAAATTCGCTCCAATATACACAGCCGTGCTAATGATCTTTGGCTCCCCTTTGTTCAGCGCCTTGATGGCGTTGTAAAGATCCACCTCCACGTTGAGTCCATTCTGCATAATGACATACGTCGGTTGCTTGAAATCCTCGTTGTACCCTTTGGTGAGGAACGGTTCGAGGATCTTTGAAGTCTTGGTAACCTCCGGGATAGCCTTTGTAGTAAGAACGATATAATCGTATTGTCGATCTGCGGCCTCCTCAACAGAGCGACAAACTAAGACCACAAAACACCAGCATGGCCATTAGTCTTTTGACTAACTCGGTGGTAAGGCGGAAATCTTACGCACGTCGGTGAGGTTTCCATCCCATCGCGAAACCGTACTTCCGGCTCCGATATTCCAGGCCTTTTGCTTAATTGACAGCGTGAATTGAGATGACGCAGTTTCCCAGAGCTCAGCACACTAACCCGCCACCAAGTCATAGTTGCTTCTCGCTACAGATGTTATCCGCGCCAGTTCCCCTCTCTTGAGAATCAAAGAATCTAAGGAGGTCACTCATTGATTGCCACCTGTCCACTAAAAGTTGGAAATTACTCACATACAGCTCCCAAAGCTCCAAACCCTACAACCAGGACATGCTTGACGATTTGTGGCTGGGCGCCTGCCATGATAGGAGGGCGTCCATAGGTATAATGACTTTCACCGGCTTGACTGTACATTTAATTATCGACCTCGGATGATGGGCAAGACTATAAGGCTTTTAATACTTTGATAAGGCGATAAACCCTTGGCAGAATAAAATACGGATCTGACTGGACGCTGGACAGCTGGACAGGTTCGGATTATCAGGACCGCATCCGCTTTATTATCTCCGGTCATGTGAGATGATCTGCCCCTATGCGAATGGGCACCACTTGTCTTGCCCCTTTTGTGTTTCTTAACTTTTCTTGTTCACTGGTGCTATATTTGGCGCTGACAGAGTGGACAGCAATGATGCGGCGGGATGATCTACAGGTTCAAAACGACCGAGTGTTGGAAAACTATACATCGATAGGTGCTGTGGCGCAAGCATGCAGGTTAACAGGTGGTGATTTCATTCCTCCGACCCAGGTATCATGCGTACTATTGTGGGTCACAAGTCATTACGAATCAAGAATGGAATATAGATTGACACCGATATCGAGGTGCAGTGATATCGAATTCAGTTACGCAGCGCTTCGTCTTCTTTGAATGTTCGTTGAACCTGCATCCAAATCGAGCGAGCTCAATTCAGTGGCAAAGTTCGAAATAAATCTACCCACCTCTGCAAAGAATTTGTCGTCGGTTAGTACACGAATTGCAGTGCCGGCCAAGGCCTTCGAAACATCAAGGCATGCGTTGTGTGCCTCGATAGTTGTGGCCGACTCGGCAAACGCTCTTGTATGATTGCCTCCATCGACGACTGTGGGGATAGCTAGGCGATTCGACTCCACATCAGCATTGACCCGTGACAACATACAAAGAGCTGGCTGCATACCGAACCCGGGATGGAGAGATGGAAGAGCTACGTGGTTTTTAATATTTCATCTGTCATGTTTTCAACTGCAAAGCGCGCATTCCGACAACCTACCATATGTTACGTTACCCTAAGATCCGTCAGCTGCCATTCGAGTGATCTGCAGAAATAGTATGTCCACGTACAAAATCGGTGGAGGCACTTTTGATGCCCCATTCATAATCGATGGCTCCATATTTGTTGAGGACGAAGTTAGCAACTTCTGAGCCTGAAAATGTACGCTGAGCTACAGAGTCCGATATCTAGCAGGGGCGATGCAGTGTAGATAAGACGAACCTAAGGCCGAATTCTGGCGAATATCATAAAAGTTTGAACTATAATCGAGTTTGAGTTCACATCCTGTAGCTAATGCTGCAGCTCTGCTATTTTTTAGTACAAGCCGAATTAATTGAGAAGGTGAGGCTCACTCGAAGCACGGCGCAACCCGCTTCACTGTTTCCTCGAGTTCCTTCACTGTCGGGGCCCGGACCAAGCAGCTGAACGAACCAAAGACAATAAACATTCTAGAACGTCATAGAGCTAGTAAGCCGGACTCACATGAACTTCGCATAATCCGGGATGACTATCTAAAATTAAGATCGGGTAAACAAATGAATGTATGACTGCGGACTCACTATTCGGTGCCCAATCCTTGCCTTCAAAGATACCATGAACTCTATGGGTAGGCCTCAACTGCTGACGAAGAGCTGAAATATTATTATAGCCCAGAACAGCTGCATCAAGTGCATTTCTCCCCTCCCATGGAGATAACGCCGCATGCGCACTGAAAAATATCTCGTGTTGAGTTTACATGAAAATTAGAAGGAACGAAGCAAGAACAAAGACGAAACTCACGTATGACCAAAATACTCCGCTTCCAATTTTTGAATAGCTAAGCAGCTACTCAAGCTGACTGAACCGACTGGCCCGGGCGCAGGATGACACCTATACATCAATTGAAGTTCAATCCGTGCCGTAGGAGCGACAGAGATGTAATCTCCGCACATTAAGCAGACATCCATCTCCTCGTACGCTCCTTTCTCAAGTAGTTGTACCTTCCCCCCTCCTCCCTCTTCCGCTATGTAGATAGATGTGTTATTCTCCGCATTTAACTTTCTTGGAAATTCGATGTAAGTGACACTTGCCTGGTGTGCCCAGCAAAACGATCTTTCCAGAGATATTGTGCTTGATCAGAGCCGCCTTCAACGCGCAGGCAACCGCTACACCTAGAAATTTCAGGAAACAGAACCATTACGGGATTAATTCATCGTGACCGTCATGCGCGAAGCCGCACAGAAGACGCCAACCTGAGATCCCAATCAAATTGTGGCCACAAGCATGTCCGATGCCCTTCAAAGCATCCATCTAACCAACAACATGATGAGCACATTTCATCATCAATTGCACGAATCCTACTATAACCTCTGAATTGATGCCGATGACCCTACCACCCTGTCCATGAACAAAGGTAGCCTTCCATGCTGTATCCAGGTGGAACTTTTTAGTAACTTCGAAGCCTTGTTCAGTCATGAACTTAGTATATGCATCATGTGCATAGCTTCGAAAAGATAAAAGAGTATGTTAGATGGTTGGGTCAAGGCTGAGGCTGAGATATTTCCATACAATTCCTCATATCCAAGTTCCGGATGGCCTGAGAACGATGTAAGAGCCGTCTTTCATGCGATCACCCCTATACGCACTGTGGATATCCAGGCTCAGCCCCCTTAATTTCTCGCTGAGCTCGGTCATGTTTTCTTCAATGGTTTGGAGCACCTCTGGTCGATAGATCTTGGATGGATCGGGGTTTGTAGGTGCGGGTTTAGACCCATCACCAGGTCGCCAAACCTCACCTGGAGAGGTAGTCTTGCCTTGATGTAAGGAATTGGTACACATCTCTGAGATCACCTGAAGCGCTTCACAGTATCTGAGAAAGGGGCTGACGAGGGGTGAGCTCAAGCCGAGTTGTATGTGTCATGCATGCCAGTGTGTGATATTCATTATTGAAGAGCACTCAGTGAGAACATGACGTGATCTCCAAATCCGCATATGCATGTGTGCATGGGGTCAAATCACTGACAGGGGGATGGTGGCCATCGTGGCATATTATCTCCCAGAAACGGGGTTGAAAGCCTCAAAGTATTCGAATATGTAAGATGCTACTGCTACTTTCTGCCATATCATACTTAAGTGATATTTGAAGCCTTTGATCTGCTATCCTAGTGCTCGATCGACCATTATTGTTGAGTGATTCCCCTCACGGCGACATCTTCTTGGAAGGTCCTTTGAACCTGAGAAAAGACTTTTCTTAACGAACTTGGTTTGCATCGAGATGTTCAATAGGATGCTTACCTCTGCAAGGAAAGCGTCATCAGTGATAACGCGCATGCCGGTCGCAGCAAGCGCCTTAGAGATATCTAAGCAAGCATTATGAGCTTCGATGGTAGCTGCAGACGTTGCAAATGCAGATGTATGATTTCCTCCATCCTTGACAGTGGGAATAGCTACGAAGTACTCATCATCAGGACGAGTATTTCAAGCAATCTGAGATGATCGCGTACCGAAACCTGGGTGAAGCGCAGGGAGATCTTGAGGGGATAGATAGTAAGTGTCAGTAGCTCAGTTTGTCGACAGAGTCACCACTTCAACGAACCATATGTTACATTCCCCTATTGGTATTTTCTAGTTAGACGACGATAAGACGCACAATATCAACAACACCAGGACTCACGAAATCGGTCGAGGCGCTCTTAATACCCCACTCGTAGTCGATAGCCCCGTATTTGTTGAGGATAATGTTGGCCACCTCGCCACCTAGAGCTGTGTTTTGGCGAAGGTCATAAGTCGATCCGGTGAACGTGATCTTGACCTCGCAGCCAGTAGCCAATGCGGCGGCGCTGTACCAAAAGCCGTTTATTTTAGTGGGTAAGAGAAGGAGAAGAGCAAAGGTATTCACTCGAAGCATGGTGTGACACGCTTCACCGTTTCTTCCATGGCAGCACGTGTGGGTGCACGCACGTAACAGCTTAAAGAAGATGTTTTAACCCTCGAAAGAGATAATTTAAAGGGTGAAGAGCAAATCGACACACATGAACTTTGCGTAATCAGGGATGACTGTTAAGCGAATGATTAGTCAATGAGAGTCGGTGATTCGGTGGATGGATCCTACTGTTAGGCGCCCAATCCCTGCCTTCGAAAATACCGTGAACCCTGTGCGTGGGCCGAAGCTGCTGACGAAGTGCCGAAATATTGTTGTACCCAAGCACGGCTGCATCAAGAGCGTTCCTCCCCTCCCAAGGTGAGAGTGCTGCATGGGCCCTGAACACCTCATTATAATTAGGCAAGACGTTTCGATGACGGAGCCAAATATTATACTTACGTATGTCCAGTGTATTCCACGATCATTCTCTGTAACGCTAGACAGCTAGTTAAGCTGACGGAGCCAACAGGGCCCGGTGCGGGATGGCACCTATGGAACAAATGCGTATAAAAAGACACCGGATCTTTAGGTGTTGAAGGTTCCTTACATTAAACAAGCTTCCATTCCCTGGTACGCTCCTTTCTCCAAGAGTTTTACCTTGCCGGACCCGCCTTCCTCGGCTATATCCAGACAACAGGTTAATAACCTCTCAGGCTATCTCGTCGGGACAGGACACACCGGGTGTTCCGAGAAGTACAACTTTCCCGGGGATTTTGTGTTGCTCGAGTGCAGCTTTTATCGAAATTGCAACGGCAACTCCTGATGTGCTAGTCAGCATGATACCAATGGATTTTGGTCCCACTATGCTTGCCGGATATTCCGATTAGATTGTGACCACATGCATGACCAATGGCGGGTAAGGCATCCATCTCACAGAACAATTTTCAGACAAATTGTTGGGCATAAGGACGATTAATTACCTCGGAATTTACGCCGATTGTTTTACCTCCAGTACCATATTCGAAGACAGCTTTCCAAGCTGTCTCGAGGTGGAAGTGTTTCGTCACTTCAAAGCCATGCTTCTCCATGAACGCAGTATAGACATCATGGGCATAGCTTCAGGGATTATAAATGTTTGAAATAATTGGAGGTTTAAGAATGACTAACAATTCCTTGTAAGCAAGTTCAGGGTGAGCTACGGGTGGATGGCTTGTGTTCATAACCTTGTCAATTCTTATGGGTTACGAGGCTACGTACCATGAATATCCAAGCTCAAGGCTCTCAATTCTCCATCAATTTCTGTTATCTTATTCTCAATGGTTTCAAGTATATCAGGTCTGTATAATTCGCTAGAGTTCGGTCGGACGGGAGCTGGCTTGGCCCCACCATCGGGGTGCCATGCTTTTTCGAGCGGCTGAGGTGCGTTGGAGGTATGGTGTTGACACATGAGAAACGGCAGAGTCAAGGTCGAGTCAAGCAAGCAAGTAGTATGTTAAGCTGATAAGGAAGAGCCTGAGAAGTTCCAACCCTAGAATGTGAAGCTGCAATTGCGCATGATCATGGTCATCTGAATGATCATGAGCCTTGTCGAATAGGGGGTGGCTGTGAGATCATGATAAGATAAGCTACAGGTGTATCCACGTCCATCAAGAATTCGTCACAGCGGCTCTTTCTCAATAACCATTACCATTAGACGTGAATTCTGACCTCGTGAACGCGACTTCTGCTTCAATAAACGCAGTATGGCCTCAGAACAGGATATTAGGGCGTTTTTAGACAGGCAGCGTGTTCTATTGGCTCAAGAACGGGCAGCTGAAATCGAGAGGTCATCACTCCTTCTCTCAAACTGTGGGCCGAAGCTCTTGGAACAGAAGGGGTTATGCCTTGGAGGCCTCAGCATTGCATCTATGAATATTGGTCTCGGCGGGAAAACGTATATTTGCTCTATGCTTTCTTTCTCATTCAACTGTTAAGCTTTGCAAAGGTAGACTGGTGGAGCTAGAACGACCAACTGCGTATCATTCCAGCCCAATATTCCCTCCCCACACATTCAGGTAGAGCATGTCTGAGCTGAAATGTGGACATGTTCTAACTACTTCTCTCATAGAAATGGTGATTTGGCAAGAATTGAGCCACATGTGGCTTCCAGTGCACCTTTGAAGAAACCCAAAGCAGCAGCATCCGACACCAAGAGCTCGCAAGCAGGGGGCGTCGTTTACAAAGTGTGGTTCTATTACTTGCATTGAAGCGTCTAATAATATCTTTATCTAGGTATCTGACACTCGTATTGTCATCGCTCTTGACTCGCAGGAGAGCGGGAACTCGGAAGCGTTAGAGCTTCCCGAGAGATGTCGAGTTTTAAAACTGGCAAACAGTGTAACCTTCGACAGGTAGGCTTCAATGTCAAACAAGGCCTTCGATCGCTTATACGTCGCATTTCTTAAGAATGGACAAAGCTATTGATCAGCTGGAAAGGATTGTTTTTCCTTCCGTGAGCCGATCCAGTTTGAATTGCTCTTGTTATCCCATGTCTAAGCTTTGCATTTTAGGGAGATGGCAAACACTCTGGAGAATCAACGAGTCTTATACAAGCTCTTCTTGCATTGAAACGCCCATCAGCCAAGGACCACATTGATAATATACCCTTCTTCGATGAAAGTTTGAACGATAGTCAGAGGGTTGCCGTCAAGTTTTGCCTGGAATCACCTGAAGTTGCTTGCATTCACGGTCCACCTGGTACGTGTCTTTGTTTGATGCTGCTACCAGAAGCCGTACCTATCCTACCATCATTTTATAGGAACCGGAAAAACCCACACTCTCATTGAGATCATCCGTCAACTCACGACCCAGACAACGATTAACCCCAAACCTCAACGCGTGCTCGTTTGTGGTGCATCCAATCTTTCTGTAGACAACATTCTAGAACGGTTGCTTGCACTGCCCGCTCCAGAAAAGGGCTCTAAATTGAAGGTTACCAGGATTGGGCATCCTGCTCGCGTTCTGGCTCACGAAGGCATTCTCGAAAGCACCTTGGAGGTTAAAGCAACCAACACTGATCAAGCAGCCCTTGCTAGGGATGTCAAGGAAGAGTTAGAGGCTACTCTTGGAGTTCTATCTGGTAAAGGGAAGGGTGCCAAAGGGAAGGCACCGAGAGGTGCAGAAAGGAAGAAATTATGGGATGACGTTAAAGCTCTCCGCAAAGAGTAAGCTCAAAGAGCTGATTAGGCTCTACACGAGAGACTGTAGCTGATGCGTTAACAGATATCGGCAACGAGAAGGGGGAGTCGTAAAATCGGTGCTTAATGAATCTCAAGTAAGCAAGTTTCGATTCCGAGCAAAAAAATCCGTTACACGTCTTCACTAGGTGGTTATATCGACCTGCCATTCAGCAGGAAGCCGCCAACTCTTCAACCAGATTTTTGACGTAGTGATAATTGATGAAGCGACGCAGGCGATAGAGGCTGTAAGGATTCCAGCCCCATCAAACATTTCAGACATCTAATCTCAATATCAACATGCAGGTCTGCTGGATACCTATATTCAAAGCTAAAAAACTAATACTAGCAGGAGACCCGATGCAGCTCCCTCCAACCGTGATCTCCATAGACAAGAACAAAAAGACGACTAAATCCAAATCCAACGAAGACGTCAAAAACACGAAAGATAAATCTAAGAAAGGGTCAGGTGTACCCCAGCCAAGACCGAAAGAGGAGTCGTCACCTTCGGAGGATGATAGCGAAGCAGAATTAGCTTCTGCTGCAGCCCATATGGACATTGCCTCTACGTCGATCACGCCCAAGCTCGTTGCCCCTCGGACATTGGAGACAACATTATTTGATCGCCTCGAAAAAATGTATGGAGCGAGCATCAAGCGAATGCTTGAAGTACAATACCGGTAAGCTTCCCGGGCCATTGGAGTCCACATCGATACCGATGCTTTATTCGATTGCCTTGCTCAATTTCCCTGAACTGAATTTATCAATCAAATAGCATGCACGACCTCATTTGCACATTTCCCTCTCAGACTTTATACGGATCCAAATTAAAGTCTCACGAGAGCGTCGCATCGCATTTGCTCTCCGATCTCCCCAACCTCACCATTGAGGCATCGGAGTTGAAAGAGGACTCTGTGGAGAAGGAGGTGCTGGAGACGCCTGTTGTGTTCTTTGATACTGCTGGGTGCGAGTTTTTTGAAAGGGTGGATGGGGATGGGGATGAAGGGAGTAGGTGTAATGAGAATGAGGCGACGATTGTGGATAAGTGGGTGGATAGCTTGGTGGGTCACTTCTACGATTGCCTGCTATCTACCCCTTTGTTTTTGACATGTACATGGAATAGATCGACGCTGGTCTCACGCCAGGTCAAATTGCGATTATAACGCCGTAAGTATCATCATCGATCCCCCACTTACTTGCAACACAAGAAATAATAAGGCTGACCATTAATATTTATCTATCAGATACCAAGCTCAGGTAACGATCCTCACCTCGATCCTCCGACCCAAACACGGGCCATCCATCGAGATCGGGACAGTCGACGGGATGCAGGGACGCGAAAAAGAGGCGGTGATCATTTCGTTGGTTAGGAGTAACGATAAGGTGAGTCCTGGCCGTACATACGAACCCTGTGGCTGAGGGCATTGATCGAATTCGCGACGTCCTCGTAGAGGGAAGTAGGGTTCCTTAAAGAAAAACGAAGGTTAAATGGTGTGTCAACCAGTTTGTTTACAACATGATCTTGGTTGCTGAATTTATTTCTTCTGCAGTGGCTATGACCAGGGCGAAAAGGCACCTCGTATGCACCCACCTATCCCTTTCACGAGAAATGTCCATATTGCTGACGACCAAAATAGTGCGTCGTAGGGGACTCCTCGACTGTCTGTCACGGTGGATCGTACCTGAAGAAATGGCTGGCATGGCTAGAGGCCAACGCCGATGTTAAATATGCAGACTTGAATTAATGCCTCGATATCATGTAGAATACCATCGTTGTACTGTGACAATTTAGGTGGACGTTGCCAATAAATATGGCTTGTCATAATCATATCATATCCGTGTACATACATGACGGCCGTCGTCAATGCCAATAAATACAGAAAAGTAAAGAACGGAATCGAACTAGATAGTATGTGCTATTACATTACGACTACAAAAAGAGATGCTACAGTAGTGTGGGGCTGAGTCAAATGCATGAGGTGGTCCGCCAGGTCGTGAAGAAATGCAGAAAATGAATGGAATACATGGATGATGGATAAAAAAAATGCAATGCATGATGATGAAACTATGAATGAGTGAACGAAACACGGAATCCCGGAAAATATCAAGTGTGCAGCGGTATCATAATCAATACTCATCCACATCACTCAAACTTGCATACTCCGACACACTCTGGTCATCCTCATACTCCGGTACCACATTCCTCATTGCATACCGCATAATGGGCGTAACAGGCACGAGCTTGGGGCCAACGACTTCCATGACTTCCTCGAAGACGTCCCCGGAGACCCTCTGTGCTCCCATGCCTCCCATGCCGCCGCCCATTCCCATAGGCATCCCGCCTCCGGGTCCCATACCCCCCATTTCAGCATCAGAAACAGGGATCATATCATCATCATCATCAAGAGGCGGGGGCGGGTCAAACGGGGGCGCACCACCCCTTACACTCCCCTCGCCCACCAACGTCGCCTCCGTCGCATGCATCGGCACCGGCATCGCCATAGGCGCCTGCCCACCCTGCTGCTGCTGCTGCGTCCCCACAGGCGGCATCATCGGCATAGGAATATGCCCACTCCTCACTCTGGGTTCTTCTGCAGACTCCTTCGTCACCGTCTCCGTCCACCTCAAATCCAGCACCCGTCCTTTAACCATCCCATCCACCGTCCTAACTCCAAGCTCCCTGCATAGGTGGAAGTAGGGCAGATACTGCGTATCAGGCCTCGACAGCCTGCTCATCACCTTCAACAGCTGCATAGCCGTAAACTCCGGCGGTTCACTGGAAGGCCCTGAGCCGCTGAAGTTGGCAGACGAGGCCGCAGAGGACGTCGGGGCGGGGATGGCGCTGTAGATTTTGAACCCTGCTGGGCCGAGGCCCGGGTGCAGTGTGTCGACGGTGCTGGCGTTGGCGGCGCCGGGTTGTTGGGGGTCGCCTTCTTGGCCCTGACTAGGTGATTGAGAGGAATGGATGATGTGGAGGTTGAGGAGGGCATGGGCTTGGAGGAAATGTGAACTTTGCTTGACTTGATGAATCATGCATCAATAAGTGAAAACTGGGTATGGACGAATGGGAAACAGGCTTACTTTCCAGAGTGCCATTTGAATTGACTATCGATCAAAATAAATTAGCGCGAGAATCGCTGGTGATGATAACGGAGAAAAGATAGACGCACTGTAATCAGTAATATAATCTTGCCAATGTGCCAGCTTGCCCCCAAACGCCTCGTATATCGTCTCGAAATCCAGACCATGTCTGAAACGTTCAGGAACACGAGGTAAAAGTCGGTCTCTGTAGAAGCTCCTCGTCTCTGCTTTAGAGCAGTCTCCAACCGTTATGATCTAGAGTAGTAGGTGCGTGTCAATTTCGGGAACAGTCATATCATATAAGAGTAGGGGGTAGGGGGTAATACGAACTTTGCAATGCTGCATAACGTTTAGCTGACGCAGCCACGTCTGGAAGAAGGGGTCGCTCGTTGCGTGTATGACATGGCATAGCCTGTCTTGCTTGGTCAACACAAGCATGGAGTCCAGCAAACATTTCATGGTTTCCGTGGATTGTATGAGAGCCGGGCTGAAAATAAACATGAGCAAGGTTCTTAGCAGACGCAGCGTAATGAATGAAACCCCACAGTTTATGTGCTTCATCGAAAAACAACACCTATTCATCCACTGGATAAGTTCTATGAAAACATTCTATGAATGTCAAGAAAACTCACAGGCATCTTCTTCTTGGCTGGCTTTTTAGCTTCCTCTGTCTTTTCCTGCGCGGCAAGGGCTTCGGCTGTGATTTGCTGAGAAGACCTCGGATCGTGGTGGTGGTGGTGCTTCTTCTTTCCCCACATTTTGAAGCCCCACCGCGTCTTAGGTCCGGATTTCTCACTACCATGCCCCACACGTGTGCCCCCTGAAGTGTCTGTGTTATCTGTGTCATGCCTTCGGGTACGCTTGCTAGACGCAGAAGCCGTGTCGCTGGTGTGGTCGTCCATTTGAGGCTGGAACTCCCAGTACTTGAGTAAAGAGGACTGAACCAAATAATCAGACACATGCACGGTATTCAGACGAGAAGATATACAGACCTGGAACAATTCCATTAATCTAGCGATATCGCTTGTCTTGACACCCTGATGCCTGCGATCAGCACTGCTGTCATCTATCCGGCGCTCTACATTCAAACGATCGTGCTAGAGTGACCCAAGTTAGCTTTTGGGCATCAAAGGCAACGGCACAAAGTGGTTTACCTTGAAGCTCCACGCTTCTTTTTCAAATTCCTCATAACCCTCCATTTTTTCAGCAATGTCGACAAAGTATTGCTCCATTTGCTGACTGAGGCTGAGATAAAGACTGGGAAGATCTGCGAATCCAGCAATTCGCAGGTCAAAATTGAGAACGTGATAGTCCTCCCGAGTTAACACTTCTCGCAATAAAGCCGTCTACAAGTGGGTCAACACAAGCCACAGCCAATTGCGAAATGAGGGTGATTACCTTTCCAACCGAGCTTGAGCCGAACAGAACAGTGAAGGAAGGATCTCCCTCGAGTGCACGCTCGATGGCGACCATCTCTGCTGTACGAGGGAAGAAGCCCGGGAGACGGGAGAATGTATGTTTGGGCCTGATCTGAGCACGCTCTCGAGTTTCGTTGATTTCCCGACGAGCTTCGTCGAGCAGTCTTTTGGACTCTGTCAACGACCTGACTGTTTCAGCAGGCTACGGGGGGTTAATTAGCGAAATGAAGGCCGCAACATGGAATTCCAACTCACATTTGTTATAACACCGATTATGTCGCCCATGCCAAAGAAGTTTCGTTTGTGGATATCTGGTGCGATATAGGATGCTCTTCGACGAGGGATGTTACTCCTGAATAACCAGTGGACGGATGGAATTGGGGACTTTTGGGATGCTCTTCGTGTGTGATTTCTGGCGCGTGCGTTGACAGAGCTCATGGGAGATTCAATGCGGGGAAGGTTAATATACGTCGACGAATGTAGAAAAGCGTTGTTGAAGGGTCTACGGCACAATGAATGTCGTATAGTAGAGCCAGAAAGGATGATGGGGTGACGGCAGAGAGAATAGGTGGTATGGATAAGGAAGAGAGAGAAGATGTGAATTGCAAGATAAGGGGGAAAGACATGCGCGCACCATACATATACAATGAGTCTGGAAATGTTTTAGCGTTTGATGAGGTGCACCCTTGTACGTTTTCCATGATCCCCCGTCTCGCCGATATGGGCATCAACGTGCCAAACGCTTGCCTCGAGGCCAGCCATGTCATTGTTCGATACCTTTTTGGATAATAATCACAGACCCTAGTTTTGAATTATAATATTGTATAACAACAAAAATCAGTAAAATCGTCGTTGGTCGTTGTTCGTGGTTGAATACAAGGTTGGTGTACCATTATTGACGTCATTGTTAGTCCAAACCACCTTTCACACGGTCATCAAGCGCTTCAGGTTCGCGTGCATCATCAACCCACAACGTGTATCATTGTCCCCCTGCTTACCTTTATTTTTGAAGCGATGACTTGCTCTTATAGGGTATATTGCAGTAGTGCTTACTTACCTATCGTGTGTGTGCGGAGAGGCTGTTCAGTGTCTTCCCATGTCGAAAATGCTGTGCGGCAATGACCAACTGTGACTGTCGAGAAGTTTTCCTCAATTCAGTCTAAACTCGCAAACCCTGAAGGACATGTTGACCAAGAGAGCGCTTTTTTTTGCTGCTGCTGCTGAAGCTCCCTTCACTCCCTGCGCTTCCTTCACTGTGCCGCATGGCGGATCGAATCCTGAAAGTTCTCCATGGACTTGTCAAATCAGCCCTCAGTTCTTCTGAACTGGGAGCCAAGCAGCGCGTATTCAAGGGTAATCTCCCGTCCAATAATTCCAACTATCATTTGGAGCAGGATAATTGTACGTTTATGATTCCATGTTCAACACGCATGGCTAAACTAACGCGGCACTTTATCTCCAGATTCATTCTCCCGGGTTCCATCGAGAGCGGCAACCATTCTAACTGCGGATACAGAATACTGTGCCCCATTTCCTGTCTCTACTCCCTTGAACCCATTTTCAGACTACCTTTCCGAGGATGCCAAAGTCTGGACCGCCTATTTGGATCTGACAAAGTCCAAAGGAGAAGAACTGATGAGGATATGGAATAGTGACTTGGACACCATCCTTATTTTTGCAAGTCCTATATATTTTTGTGCAACCTGACTATTAATGTGATTATAAAAAGGCTGGTTTGTTTTCGGCCATCTTGACTGCGTTTCTAATCGAAACAAGGAAAGGGCTCCAAAGGGACAATCAGGACACAACCAACATCCTGCTGGAACGCGTCATCCAGACACTCCAATCCCTACAAAATACTACGGCACCCAAGGAAATTGTATCAGGTCCGCTAAATGCACACTATATTCCACCTCCAGCCATCCTCTGGATAAATGGCCTCCTCTTCGTCAGTCTGACTTTCAGTTTGGTCGGCGCGTTCGGTACTATCCTCGCCAAGGGCTGGGTCTCGCAGTTCATTCCAGTCTCTGCGGGTTTGCCCATGAATGACGCCTGTAACCGCCACCGCCGTTTTTTCGGTGATGATCAGCGTCATCTGAGGACTGTAATTAACACACTCCCGATCACGCTTCACGTCGCTTTCTATCTTTTCTTCGGCGGACTCGTCACACTCCTTTTTCAAGATGACCCTAGGATCGCTGTGGTCGTGACGGCACTTATCGCTGCAACTATGTTGCTCTATTTGGGATGCAGCATGCGTCCGATACTCAACCCTCAATCGCCTTTTCGGACTCCACTATCCAGTTTACTTCCTATTGTATGTATATTGTTCCGGATATTCCATGACATATGCTCAAATGACCTTATAGTTCCCTGCACTGTTTCTCCCGCTTATCGTCATCTTGGATATCTTTGGCCACATGTATTACCAACCCATGTCGCGTCGCATCAGCAGGAGACGCATGAAAAGGGCAGAAGTAACCGAGATGGAACTTCTCTGCTTGACAGTAACGCAACTGCGCAGACAATGGCTCAAGTCGATTCTTCGGGCCATATCCTCTTTGTTACGCCTCGTCCAAGTATCCCGTCCACCCTCAGACGAACTCCGCACAGAGGTTTTGGTCAGCTTGCTGTCCCTATCAAGAGGATCGCACTCCGTGGAAGGCCCCGTCTGCGCGCTCGCCGGTCTCCCCATAACTGCGCGATTGCAACGTCTCTTATATGAAATCGATCCCCTTCCCACCCTGACGCGCAGCCTTGCGGATGTGCTTTCAGGTGTGGGGAAGTCCGAGGTATCCGATGTGGCCGAAGCACATCTTATCGTGTTTTTGTCCCTTGTGCAGACTACGCAATCTACGCTTAGCTGGACGGCGAATACCGTTATACCACTGCTGGAGCCAGGGGGTATTTTGCACGCGCCGGATGGGTACAACGATAATATTGTCGAACTGATAACGTGCATTCAGATCCACGTTCGCGTTCGCTCGGGTCTGACGCTTCCGACCAGCTTCACTGAAAACCTATCTAAAGTGCTGCTAAAGTGCACCAAACCTCTCCACCGACGATTTCTCATCGAGGCACTTCTGGCTCTTTCTGCCATTGATGGTGGAGAGATGGTGACACAACTTGTCGCGGATGGTGAGTATCCGATTCTCGTGTTTTCTGTAAGTTTAGACGGACGAGGCTAAACCTCTTTCGAAGATATCACCCGGCAGATGATTCTTGAAGCAGATATTGGAACAATCATGTCCAATATGTTGTATAACCCCCAACGACGGATTCAAAAGGCCGGGTTGGGCGTTATAAAAGCGCTAGCTTCGCATCGTAAGCCTCTCACCATCGTCGAAACTTCATTGACGTGTTAATTCTACTTTTCAGCCGCCAGCTGTTTCGCATTAGTCCGAGGAAATATCGTACCCATCCTCATCGACGCTATCCCCGGTAAAGACTCACAATTACAGGCAGAAGCAATAAGTGTGTTTCCGCGCCTGTTGCAGCACGGTAAGCCGCGTTTCATTCAATCTTTGCGTTGCAATTATGCTCATCCTATAATGTGTGTATACAGTTGAGACACAAGATGCCTTCGATTCAACGGACTGTTGTGATGCCTCCCCCTGGATCCATCGGTTATTCGACTTGATGCTCAAGGCGCTATTGAAGAAAGACAACCTGAATGTCCAAGAAGCGGCATCCGATGCTCTGTCGATTTTCTTGAAACGAGGTGAGCACTGCACTGATTCGAGGACTTACATACACACACAGTATCCTGATGTTTCGGTGGTGACAGACCAGCTTAGGGAGGTATTCATCGACCTCAACCACCTCGATATACTCTTCAGCATGGTTGAGCTTGGGGAAGATAGCTGGCGGATCCCGGTGTTGAGGATATTGGATGGCTTGATTATGCACTGTATGCGCGCTTTATTGCTTTACTTTGAGTTTACTCTAATGGGTTTTAATGGGATCGGTGTATCGATAGCTGATACCCGGGAGGCACTCGATCAACATCGCCCCAGCGAGAAGCTAACTCGATCTCTGTTGAGCGCGACACCGCATGTACGAAGACGCATATTTGCGTTTTTTATCCATTGTTTGAAATACGGTGCGTTCCGTTCTATCTTTACGCCTAATCTTACGACCTAACCTAATATAATACTATCGGCTTTTTTTAGAGGAGCTGAAGTTCCTCCTGGTGGATCAAGGACTCGAGGCGTCCCTGTTGGAGCTATTCAAGTTGCAGAATATAGGCAACGACTTTGCAGAGGAGATATTCTTTGTCTTGTTTCTCATTTCTGATACTCGTGAGCACCTACCCACCAGGCCCATGGCCTATCTCATCCTTGCACCCTTCCTAACATTAAAACAGCCAGCACATGTCAAACTCTCCTCTCGACTGACCTGGTCTACCACCTTCTCAAAACGATCACCTCTGAACTCTATGGTAGCGCTTCTCAGGATTATGCACATAGGATATTGCATAATATTTTGAGCTGCAGTGCGTTATGTGAATTCATTTTGTAACGTGATACTGAGGCAGTCACCACTTCTTTTCATACAGAGGTAAACACGTCCGTGTTCGTCGACGCCATTCGGGATATGGATATGACAAAGTTTTCGGTGCCGACGAGCCTTGTCGATACCATCCTCCGTTCATTGGATAATTACCACCCTTTCGAGAAGGGCTTGATGGTCCCGTTGGACCTTTTAACCTTGTGTCTGTCGTATGGTATGTCCGGTCATCAAGTCACCACACCCTCGTTGATTGATTATTAACGCGATTGCAGTCGACCTCGTTCAAGCACTTCAGAAATCACCAGCTGTAAGCAGGCTTCTTGATCTCTTGAGCCTGGGGACACCCCAGATTAAGGCAAAGGTGGTCGCTATTCTCTTTGATTTTGTCCAGCTTGGTGAGTTTCCTGCCACACCTGCCATTGTCAATTGAGATTTAAATTGACGTGATTGAAATTAAAGAGTCGCTCCGACCGAGTATTCTGCAACCGAGGACTATCGACGACTTGCTTCATGCGATTCTCGTGGATGGAGACGATGTAGCACATGTGTCGTTCCATCTACTTAAATATTGCTTCCAAATATCCCCCAATCCAATAGCACTCCTTCCCCCTGCGATACCAAAACGCATATGCAGGTTGCTAGACACGAATAGACGATACGCTGTACTGGCGGCTCTTACGCTCGTTTTGGATATGCTGAATCGGGTCGATGCGATGAAGCCCCTAGGCAAAGGTCTGTAGTATCAAACGCGGCCTGTGACTAATTATAAGCTGACGACCCTTCGCCCACAGATGACCCGTTATTGAAGCTCATCACCTCTCAGGTTATGACCAAGTCGCTCGAGGTCTTCGGGTCAGCCACAGACAAGACTGCGCAGAAGTTGTCTGTGGATGTGGTGTACCAGTTGATGAACCACGGTACGTAGGATTCCTGCATCGCTCGGCTGTAGTCATATGCATACAAATGAGGTAATGACGTTGGTTCTCTTTTTTTTAGATTACTTCCGGTGGAAGTTGTTCACGCCCATGTTCTTTGACTCTGTGTGTGAAGCTATGATGTCGCAACATGAGACGTATCGCCAGTCGGCGCTGCAGATTTTATGTAGGTTGCTGGATGATGGTAAGTATATTCACAAACTCCTTGTTTTCGTATTTCCCAGACACTGATCTACACTCTCTCGACTTTAGATGAATCTTTCGTCTTATTCTCGAAAAAGTCCAACGTTGTGTGTTTAATCGATCTGTTGAAAACATCGGAACCACAATCCCAGTGGCTTATCATGCGAATACTGGCGAAGCTGGCAAGATTTGGTGAGCCACCTTCCTTCCATGAACTTGGATTTAGACTAGAGCTTCGGTTTATTCAACTCAATCATACTGCAGAAAACACGCGTGCATGCCTGATATCATATCAGATATACGACAAAATATGGGATTTAATTGCCATGAAAAACCACGACGCGACACAGACCGAAACAGCAGTGTTGGAAACGCTTCAACTGTTCTTTTCATACAGTGCGTGCCTTTTTCGCTATTATCTCCACAAGCGCTCGTCCCACCTTAGAAATCAACCTGACTCGTTCTGCAGCGGATCTGCGTGCAGCGTTGGACTGCGCCTCCTTCGTGCTGCTTGTTGTGCATCTGATGTTGATGGACTTGAAGGACGTATCGCTAGGCGAGGCATCGTTTAACACTTTCCAGGTTCTGATGGCACATGGTATGTAAATCGCTTTTCGTTTTCTATCCCTCAAAGAAAGAACCTTGAATAAGTTACATTCTATCGGTAGAGGACGTACATGAGCGCATGCTCTCGTCAAGTGTGGTACGCGCTATCGGTGGTGCTCTGTACAGTGCATGGCCTCATGAATTTAATTCAGAGTTATCAGGTAAGTGTTATCACTGGAAGAAGACTTGATTTCATGTTATTAACATACCTTGTTCAGGCACCCAACAATACTATCTCCGAGAGATGCTCAGGGCAATCGAAGACATCGACGAAGATGCATACCATTCAATCGCCATGTGCGAGGAAGACAACACACTCGTGTCACCAGGTATCGAAATACCGCCGAGTCCGCTGGAGTTGCATCGATGTGCGAGTGCGGAGTCGGATGACTTGGGGTTGCATGAGCTTGTTTCGGAGGAGCATGAGCTCTATGGGTATTACTGCGAGGACGAGGGAGAGGGCGAGGTTGGGGAAAGGAGCTTCGAGGAGGACGAGAACAACACTAGTGGCAATGGCGAACATGGTTGGAGGGATGAGGACTCGGATAGTATAATACTTCCTGATGAGATGATGAGGAGTGTTTCGACAGGCTTTGCAGGGGTGTGGGATGTCTAGCGAGAAAAGCTTCTTTTAGGACTCGGTGCAAGTATTGATGCTGAGGTGATATACCCCTTGAATCATTTACTTTACTCTCGATCAACTAACTGATGATTAATTCCTTGTAGTTTATTGACAATTCTAAATACTATACTAGTTTGTTGTTGTAATTAGATCACGATGTAGCTTAGTGTAAATAACAATTAATAGTACAGCCTGAGGTTGCGACATTGCAGACTCGAACCAACATGCAGTGACCTAAAGCTATTTTTAGAACGATAACAAGCGCTAATTAGACTCCCAGAACGCCAAGCCTTTGGTCAGGCGCGAATCACAGATGGTTTCGATGCCCTCTAGACTAGGCCCGTGACCACCCTCTGAGATACTCATTTTGGACTACATATTTTCTTCAATCTCTTTTTTTTTACTTCTACCAAAATTAAAATTAAAAATTGATGTAAATATTAAAATAATACTAAACTGAACACAAGCAACACGGTTCGAGTCTCCCCTACGCCATGAATCCACTATTGACATCGAAGTAGTGGCCCATCTTGTTGCCTTGGTAGCAGTCAGAGTCTTCTCGAGCCATTTCTTCTAGCAGTCGAACATCGAGATGCTCGAAATCCGTCCGAAGAAATTCATCTTGAAGACTACAAAAGTATTTATGCATTGTTCCTTCATGCGTCTGCGGGTATGTCGAGCAAAAGAGGTAACGATATTCAATCCATATAAACCACACAAAAAGCTTGAAGTCGGAAGGCGCGTCAAGTCGGGATTTTTTGCTCAGGGCTTCTTGTCGATCCCGTTGGATACTCAACAACAACTTCGTAAAATCACGAAGTGACTGCTCAGAGTTGTCCCATTCTTCGGACGGTACAAAACGGAGGTCAAGCTGTTGCAAATTGACAAGATTGCACCCCTTCGCAGGTGTTCCACGAAGGAAACGAGCAAAACTAGCAATGTCTTTGCGATGAAGGGTAATCGTTAAATGTGTTATAGACGACAGAGACGAGAAAAGGGGATAGAGGCGCTTTGCTTTATCCGCAATGTCTGCGGTGTTGACGAGAACAAGGCGCTTCAAAGCGGGGAACGTGGTTTTCTTGACGGCTGAGGTACGCTTCTTGGCAGGATTGTCCGACGCAGCGATTGTATCCTTGAGAAATTGCATGTCGAGTGTCGTAATAGACGGATATTGTTGACTCGCAAAAAATGACATGAAGGTGTCGAATGAATCAAATTCTACGACCAGTTCGTTAAGGTGGCGTTGATCAATTTTCGGGGGAGCTGAATCGGAAGCGCTTTCCTTGTCATCAGCGTCAAAACCAGCAGCCTTTAAATTGGGACAATTCTTGAGAATTTGTAACCAAGTGGAGCGATTTATGCGGCCAGAGAGGTGAAGAGTTTTCAGATTCGCCCAGCCTGGGCTATGGTCGTTCGTAGGGAGTAAGTGAAGAGGGAAGCGCTCGTCCTCAATATTGAAGGATAATTGTAGATGTTGCAGGCCCTGCAACTTTCGAAATATGGATTCGAGACCTGGAATAGTGCTAACTTGGTCGGCGCTGGAAAGTTTCATATCTCGTTGTCGAAGAGCAAGTGATGTAATTGTTGGGATTGATGGCTTCTTCTCGAGGTATTGAATAAAGATTGGCATGACGAAGTCCATCCTGGCTGATGATATACCGAGATGCCTGAGGCGTGGAAAGCCATTCCTTTGCGTTAACAACAGCTTCAACGTACTGGGCAAACCCTGCAAGTCGTCGTCTTCTTTTAGCTTTTCCAGAAAGTATGCTCCATCTTCATTAAGCTCAACCGATAAAGGTAGTTGGCTGCAGAGGGAGCTGGACCATTGAATCAGGTTGACTGGGTTGCTTGGCTCACCCGGAGTCCTCATAATAGAATCCCAGAAAATAACGATATTATTCCATAGCTTCGGCGTCCTCGTCAGAATCGCACGAAACGACTTGCAGACATGTGCAAGTCGCCTTATAAGGACATATCTGGCAAGACCATGCTGATGAGGATCATTGACGTGTTGCATAATGATTCGCTGCAGAATATGATGTGGAAGGGTACGAAAGGGGGACAACATCGTAGTGCAAACTAAGTTCTGCTCATGCAAGAGTGATTTCTTGATTTTCAGCTCCTGCGATTGCCTTTCGAGTTCTTGGGACTGATTTCGCAGATCCTCTATCTGCTTTTGAATGTTCTGGATATTTTCGAGAATAGCCATAGATTCTTTCTCGTTTATAGAGAGACTGGATGTTGTGGTTTGTTGCAGCGTTCGAACTTCCCGAGCCTCTTGAGCGGAGAGGGGATTGTTGTGCTCCAGAAGACGAATGAGGCCTGAGGGGAGTTTCGTAGTGGGCTATCAGGGAGAGAAAGCATGGTTCAAATCAACATTCAAGCAGAAGGCCGGGGCATTATGAGAACATACAGTACTATTGGTGAGTCTTGCCACACGAAACCGCACGCTCTCGGGATTGTCTACCGGTTTATACCAAGGCATCCTCTTGTAAACTCTGTGTTCAGGACCAAAATCTTCCCCCGTGTTTGTCGACATCATGTATACTTGGTTAGTCGTGAAGGACCAAAATCGACGCGAACTTCGTGGACAACAGTGGAAAAGCTCGAACTTGAACTTTGATGCAAGGCCGCAATTTTCGGAACTTCCCGCTCAAGTGGCACACATACAATTTGGTGTCGTCTCTTACTCGGATTTTCTATTTCGTTCAGTTGAACGTTGAACGCTGATGAACTCAGAATAGGCCCCTATATCACCTCGTATTTTCTCCGAGGGATTCAAGAAACCGCACAGTAATTGAAATTTAGCCTCTGCCAGGGTCGCAGACGCGTCAATTTATTTACGCGTTGTTTGTTCATTCGTTAATGGGTATGTTACCGATATTCCAAGTGATGTACAGGTTGAAAAAGAACACATGTTTGAGTTCGTACAAATCCCCATCGCTACCCTTTTTATAAGTCAAGAAATTTCTTTTTATATATCTTTATCCGGGGTCCTCCGAGTACCAGTATTACTCCTCGGGAGACACTGGAACCTCCAAAGAGTTGCTGTGTGCCCAGAACTCTGACTGAATGTTAGTTAAATATTGCGTGTTCCGACAGACTTTGCAGGTGTGTAGAATGGCCAGCGAGAAAAAGCTTCCTCTGGAACTCGATACAAGCATACAGAATGATGCCGCCGAAGTGATATACCCTTGAATCATTTACTTTACTCTCGATCAACTGATAATTAATTCCTTTTAGTGTATTGACAGTTCTAAATACTCTAAGATACTATACTGGTTTTTTGTTGAAAGAATATCATGATGTAACTTGGTGTAAATAACGATTAATAAGACAGCTAGGGGTTGCGATATTGCAGGGGAACCAACATACAAAATCAAAGGACACCTAAAAGTATTTTCAAGACAACAAGCGCTAACTTTCCACGCCAAGCTTGTGGTGAAGCGCTTAGGGAGCGGTGTCCTCTAGACCATCAATCCGCTATTGACATCAAAGTAGCGGCCCAGCTTGTTGTTTTGGTGCCGGTTAGAATCTTCTCGATGATGTTCGTCCTTCAATCGAACAGCGAGATGCTTGAAGTCCGTCCTGGAAAACTCTTCTTGAAGGTTTGAGAAATATGTGCGCATTGCGTCTTCGTGAGCCATCGGGTATGTCACGGAACCGACATAACGGCCTTCAACCCATATAAACCACACAACCAACTTGAAGTCGGAAGGTGACCCCACCCAGGACTTTTTGCTAAGAGCCTCTTGTCGATCCTGCTGGATACTCAACAAAAGCTTCGTAAAATCACGAAGTGATTGCGCAGAGCTGTCCCATTCCTTAGACGGCACAAAACGGAGGTTAAGCTGTTGTAAATTGCGGAAATTGCACCCTTTCGCAGGTGTTCCTCGAAGGAAACGAGCAAAGTCATCAACGTCTTTACGATGGAGGGTGATTGTCAGATGCGTTATAGACGACAGAGAGGAAAAGAGGGGGTAGAGGCGTTTTGGTTTATCAAAAACGTCTGCCGCGTTGACAAGAACAAGGTGTTTTAAAGCGGGGAGTGTGGTTTCCTTGATGGCCGAAGTACGCTTCTTGTTTGGCTCGCCTGAGGTGGCAATCATATCCTTGAAAAACTGCACATCGAGGGTAGTAAGCGAGGGAAATCGTTGATCCGAGAGAAATGGCGCAAAGGTGTTGAAAGGACTGAATTCCACGACCAGTTCGTTGAGATGGCGGTGGTTAAATTTCGAGGGAGCTGAATCCGAAGCTTTTTCGTTGTCGTCGACATCAAAACCACCAGTCTTTAGATTAGGACAGTTCTTGAGCACCCGAGTCCAGATAGAGCGATTGATGGAGCCAAAGAGTTGAAGAGTTGTCAGGTTAGCCCAGCCAGGACTTTTGTCGTTTGTAGGGAGGACGTGGACAGGGAAGCGCCCGTTTTGAATCCTAAAAAATAATTGTAAATGTCGCAAGCCTGGCATCCGTCGAAAGCTGGAATTGAGGTTCGGAATAATGGTTTGATTAGTGCTGGAAACATCGGAGTCCCGTTGTTGAAGAGACAGTGATGAAATTGTTGGAATCGATAGTTTCTTTTCAATGTATTGGGTAAGCTTTGGCATGACAATATCTATCCTGGCGGATCGAATACCAAGGTGTTTAAGGCGGGGAAGGTCGGTCCATTGCGTTATCATCCACTTCAGTGTGATGGGCACGCCTCGTTCGTCGTTATCGTCTGGTAGACACTCCATTAAGTATTCAGCATCTTCATCAAGCTTAACCGACAGAGGAAGTTGCTTGCAGTGAAGGCTCGAGTAGTTAATCAAGTTGATAGGGTTGCTAGGCTTGCCTGGAGAGGTGTCCATAATAGATGATTCCCAGGAGATAGAGATATTATTCCACAGCCTCGGCGTCCTTTTTACGATAGCACGAAACAACTTGCAGACATGTGCCAGTCGCATTACAGCGAAAAATCTGCCAAGGCCATCCTGATCGGAATCATCGATGCATTGCATAATAATTCGCTGCAGGATATGTTGCGGAAGAGTACGAATGGGGGACAACATTAACGTGTAAATCAAGTTCTGTTCGCATAAGAGGGACAGCTTGCTTTGTAGCTCTTGGGATCGCTTTTCGAGTTCTCTGCACTGAGTTTGCAGGGGTCCAAGTTGCTTTTTGACCTTCTGAATGTTCTCGAGGATAACGGCTGATTCTTGCTTGTTTTTAGAGAGCGTAGAGGTTACGGCTTGGTGCAGCGCCCGAACTTCCCTGGTCACTTGAGTGGACAAAGGATCATTGTGCTCAAGTAGACCAACAAGACTTGTAGGGAGTTTTGTGTTGGGCTATCAAGGTGAGAAAATACTGTTCAAATTTACGCCAACAAAGCTGGCCAGTGCATTATGAGGACATACAGTACTGTCTCTGTAAAACGGGAAGTCTGGATCTGGTGGTCGAAACCATGGCATCCTCTTGAAAACTCTGTGTCCAGGTCCAAAATCTTCCACCGAGTCTATTGGCATTCTTTGTACTGGGCTAGTCGAGGACGAAGAGGATCGAAATCGACCCAAAATTTCGTGGATATGGAAGCTGGAACAAACCTTGATGTTGCATGCAAAAAGATTTTCGGAAATTCCCGTTCCAAGTTCTTGCTGCTTGGGGCGGTCTTTTACACCATCACCGTCTACAAGTGCTTTTACTTTGATTCACTGAACGCTGAGCATCCTAAATACTACCTATTAACATTGCTTGTGCTTGAGCTATCCATGAAGCCTCATAGTAATTGAAGCCTAGGGCAGACGCGTCCATTTATTTGCGCATTGTTTGTCCGTTCGTTAATGAGCATGTATGACCTTTCCGAAGGAATATGTCCAGGGAAAAGTAGGTTAAATAATAATAATGCAAGTCAAGTTCGTAAAATTAGCCATTGCTACTCCATTATAAATCAAAAAAATGCTTTTGTATATATTTGTCCTGAGACCATCGGTAGTACTCTTCGGGAGACTCATGCTCTAGCGCAACCTCCAAAGAAACACCCCTTGCTCGAAATTCTGACTGAAGTTTGGTCAAAAATTGCTCCATCTGAGTGGATGACGATTTTTCCCTATTGAATGACATGACCCGTATCGATATATTGAAGGCATCTTTTGAAACGTTCGTCACTGCCTGGTCTTGACCATAGCGATGTGTATCGAGCAATGCCTTCAGCGAGTCCATTAAACCGTCCGGGTTACTCCACTCTTTGCTGGTCAAATATAGGCGTATGTTGAGTTGCCCTAGATGCGGGAGGAAAATCTTTTCGCCTGTAGACTCCTCTGACTGCTCCAAAAACCATGCGAACTGAGGGGCGTTAGTAGGACGGAGCGAAAGGGTAAGGCTTGTCGTCGACGGGACCAAGTTAAGAAAATAATACAGCTGTATTAGATTTGCTGAGGTTTCGTTCATGAGATCAAGTCGCTGAACGGAGGGAAACAAAAGATCGACGTCCTGGATTTCAGGAAGCCATTCGTTAGATCCGATTCCGCCGAGGTGAACCTTGAGAGATACAAGCGCTGGTAAACGCAGACCGGAAAACAGGGTAGAGTCCTCTTTGTAATAGGTGTGCTTTATGATCAATTCCGACAAATGATGGTGGGTAAGTGTCGTTTGAGGGAGTTCGTCGTCCTCGCGAATACACATGTGAAACGAAGCCGCCTTAAGGTTGGGGCAGAGGCTGAGAACCAACACCAATTGGGAAGAAGTAGTGTCACGTTGCATTTGGAGTGTTGTTAAATTGGACCATCCTTGGGTGTCATGAGCGGCCCCAACTTGAAGACTCTGAATAAACGGAGATTCGTCGAGATTGAAAGACAACACCAGATGTCGAGCCTGAGGCAACATTTGAAGAAGTGCATTGATGCTTGGAGCTTCAGGCATTCGAGCCAAAGACAAAGCTGTATCTGAAAGCAGTATCGCACGCAAGTTGGGAACTGAAGGGTTGTCTTGTTCCAGGGACGAAACGAGGGATGTCATGAAAAACGGTGGACTTTCGACCCTGATGCTAAGTGTAGCCAGGCGGTGACGTTGCTCCCATTGAGAGAGCATCCAAGCAACCGTGTTAGGGCCAACTGTTGGGTGACTACGTTCCCTTTTCATGGAGCGCATCAGAAAGACGCGTCCTTCTTCAATTTCGGCGTATATAGGAAGCTCGCGAGACATGTTACTCCACAGATTGACATGGTGCTTGTAACTAGACATTGTGCTGGGAACAGATCTTAACCACTGGTGTTCAACACAACGAAGGTATATATTGTTCCACAGGCTGGGAGTTGCTTGGATAATGTGGCAAAAGGACCTGGACACTCGCATCAGTTGCGGCGTAAGACGAGAACGGTCTTGAGCTTTTTCGGCAGCGTTGATACACTCTTGAATGATTCTGTGAAGAATGTCGTATGGAAGTCGTCGAAACGGAGAAAGTATGGTATCATAGACAATTGTTTGTTTGTCAAGCTCTATTCGTCCATCTGCTATTGTTTCCAGCTTCTTGTGAAGGTTTTCTAGGTGCTCCTGGGTTCGTCGAATTTCATCTTGGACTGATTGCTTCTCCTGCTCGTTCATGGCATATGAATTTTCGACTTCTGACCGTAGCATCTTGATCTCTTCGGCTTCTTGAGGAGTAGTCGGTTCATTGTGAGTGATAAGCTGGATTATACTTGTTGGTAGCTTGATGCATGCCTAGAAATAATGTTTTCTTGGGGTTAAGCGAATCAACTTGACATCATGGAGCGTTCAATCATCACTTACAGATTTTGTGTTGTCATTTGGCCACGGCACTCTGCCATGTACCTCATGACCAACTTTGAATTCTTCGTGTGCCATAAGTATTTTGGTATATGTGGATGCAAAAAGTCGCTATTCTCGTTGAGATGGTATGATGAGCGCTGGTGCTGAGTTTGTGAATTGTTTACGCGTTATTTGGCGCGCGTGTCTGTGAGAAGAGATAGCCTAAAAAGGCCACGCATTGCGCGATCAAATCTGCCTTTGCCTGAATACTCAAGTTCCTTCTTCACCCTCAACCTTGGAAAAGTTGGAATGAAATTAGGAACAAAGATATTTCCTGAAGTTTCGAGGTATTCACAAAACCTCATAGCAAGTGAAGTTCACGGCAAACGTGTCCATTTCTTTAGGCGTTGTTTGTCTAATCATCCAAAGTAGTGGCCGAGTACCAACGATTTGACTGGAAGGGTTCTGACGCCCAAACCGTTCCCAAGTAAACAGGTTTCTGGGTTTAGATTGAAAAAGCAGAATGAGATCTCGAGTTTGTACATTTTGCGATTGCTGCTTTATTCTAAATCGAAGAATCGCTTCTCTATGTCTTTGTTCGAAGAATACTGGTGGGACTCTTCGGGAGATGTATGCTCCAGCGCAACCTCCAAAGAGTTACCATGTGCCTGAAACTCTGACTGAAGGTTAGTCAAGAATTGCTTCATCTGAGAGATTGAAGATTTTTCCCTGTTGAATGGCATGACCTGTATTGACATATTGAAAGCATCTTCCAACGTGTTGGGTGTAGCATGAGCTTGAATGCGATGAACATCAAATAATGTCCTCAGTGCATTCATTAAGCCGTCTGGGTTTGCCCACTCTTCGCGGGACAAATATAGGCGTAAAATGAGTTGCCGCAGATGAGGAAGAAAGTATTTTTGGCCTGTAGACTCGTTCGGTTTTTCCAGAAACCATGCCAACTGTGGGGTAGTATTAGGACGGAGCGAAAGTGTAAGGTGCGTCGTTAATGGAACGGAAGCGAGGAAAACAAACAGCCGTCTTGGGCCCGTTCTGGTTTGATTAATGAGATCAAGTCTTTGCACTGCAGGGAACAAGATGTTGACGTCCTGAATTATTGGGAGCCATTCGCGAGATCCGACTTCGATGAGATGGACCTTGAGAGATACAAGAGCTGGTAAACGTAAGCCGGAAAATAGAGACGAATTTTCGTTGTAACAGGTGCGGGTTATGATCAATTCTGACAAACGGTGGTGAGTGAGTGTTGTTTGAGGGGGTTCATCGTCCTGGCGAGTGTCCATCTGAAATAAAGCAGCCTTGAGATTGGGGCAGCATCTAAGGAACAAAACTAGCTGGAAGGAGGTAATGTCACTTTGCAGTTGGAGTGTTGTCAAGTTGGACCATCCCTGTGTGTTATGAGCATCCTGAAGACATCGAATAAACGGAGATTGCTCAAAGTTCAGATCCAACACCAAATGTCGGAGCTGCGGCAGCCATCGAAGGAATGCGTTGATGCTCGGAGCTTCAGGAGCTATGAAAATTTCTTCCTGTCGAAGCAGCATCGTGCGTAAATTTGGAACGGAAGGGTTCTGTTCTTCCAGAGTCGAAGTGAGTGATGGTATGAAAAATGAAGAGTTGGACATTGTGATGCTAAGTTTTGTTAGGCGATGCCGATGTGCCCACAGGGAGAGCGCCCAAGCGACTGTATGGGACCCAGCTGTTGTAGAAGTGGAAAGCTCCCCTGCCATGGACTCCAGGAAGTCGTCTTCTTCTTCAATTTCGAGGGATATAGGAAGCTCGCAAGACAATTTGCTGTACAGATTGATGCGGTGCATGTTACTAGAGATAGAGCCAGAAACAGATCTCGACCATAGCTCCTTTCTGCAAAGAACGTAGATATTGTTCCACAGGGTAGGTGTTGTTTGGATGACATTGCGAAAGGACCTGGAGACTCGCAACAATTCTTGCGGAAGACTACAACGGCGTTTAGCTGTGCCTGCGGCAGCGATGCATTCCTGGATGATTCTGTAGAGAATGTCATATGGGAGTCGTCGAAACGGGGAAAGTATGGTATCATAGACAAAGGTTTGTTTGTCGAGCTCCTTTCGTGCATTCGATATGGTCTCCAGCTTCTTGCGAAGATTTTCTAGGTGGTCCTGGGTTCGTCGAATTTCATCCTGCACTGCATGCTTCTCCTGCTTGTTCACGATATAAGAGTTTCCGACTTCTAAGCGCAGCATCTTGATCTCGTCCGCTTCTTGAGGAGTAGTAGGTTCGTTGTGAGTGAGAAACTGGATTACACTTGGTGATAGCTTGATGCATGCCTAAATATGTTAAAGAAATCATGTTTTCTTGGATATAAGTGAGAGTCGACATCATCGAGCTTTCAACGACTTACACGTTTTGTGTCATCGCTTGGCCATGGCACTCTGTCATGCACCTCGTGGCCAACTTTGAACTCTTCAGATGACATACTAGGTATGTTGATATATGTGGATGACAAAAACTGCTGTTGTGGTTGAGATGATCAGCGCACTGTCTTGCAGAATCGTTGTGTTTCTAAATGATCGACGTCGTCAAAACCGGTCAATGGTGGTAGCAAATGAGCGCTGAGAGTCTGTCAATATCATTATTTACGCGTTGTTTGGCGCTAATGGGTCTGCGCGTGATGTGATGCTGGTCTGCGAGAAGAGATAGCCAAACAAGGCCACGCACTGCGCGACCAAATCTGCCTTTGCCCGATTACTCTCGTTCCTCCTTCACCCTCAACCTTTTTTATCATTATCAAATCCTACAAAAACGGTATACGATCCTACAAAGGGTTTAGAAAATAGGAGGAAGTACAGAAGAAAGCATTGGCGGGGTTACAACTGGAGGCCAAGGATACGTGAGCCAGAAATTTCAACCTTTCATGCTTGTTGGCACTTGAATTGACTCATCTTGAAGCTTTTTTGTGCAGTCATTCTTCTTCACATACCTGCGAACAAAGAAAAATACCCGGATCATTATAAAGTTCGTATACAAACTGCCTTTCCCTTTCATATTACGGGTTTCTTTATTGTTCTCATCTATTTTAATTGTAGCACGTTCACCCCAATACATAATCCAGTACATGCCCTCTGCGACGCGTCAAGCAACACCGGGACCGGGGCCCAGCAGTAGCGCACGGTCCAATGCAAAGTCCTTGAAGAGAAGTCATACAGCAGCATCGTCAACTTCGCAAGGGCAAGCTACCGGTACCGACTCATCCAAAGAGAACGCACCGGATGGAAGAGAGCAGAAGAAGATGCGGATGGATCCTAATGCTGCAGTAAATACAGGATCTACCACTGCTCCATCGGTGGCTATGAATGGCAGACGTAATGCTCGGAGCGCTAGTGTCGTGAGCAGCACAGCAGAAACTGGTCAGCAGAATGGTGAGCGAGGTGGAAGGGCGAAGAACAAAAGAAAGCGCAAGAAGAAACGCACTCCCGTTGTAGTTCAAGGATCCAGCAACAACATCTCAGAAATAGTTGTGACTCCTTCTACCCATCAGCGACGCGCCAATCAGAGTCAGAGTCAGCCAAGTCAAGGCCTGTCGCTACCAGCGTCAAGTACAGGTGATGAACAATCACGGAGTAAAGAACGAGAAAGGAAGAAGAAGAAATCGGAGGCAGGGGAGGTTGTTGATTCTGACGGAGACGCTTCGATGGAAGCAACCGAGGATCACAAAGGGGACTGTAACGAGGAAGGAGGGGACAACAATGGTTCGGGTCACGACGAGCCACCTCCACCAAATGAAAAAAAGGAGGACGACGAGGACGACGACCAAACTCCACGTATTAGCGTACGTTCTTCTATAAAAACCCTTCCTGAGCTTGCATCTGATTCCTTGTTTATGATACTAAAGTCGTCTGAGAAGGGCAAGGGCAAAGCCAGGATGGAAACACCTGGTGAAGAAGGTCCACGGGATACAGCTCCCGCATCTTCCGGAGACCATTTGGACACTGCAGCAGAACTTGCAAGGCTGAGAGAAGAGCTCGCTAGGCAGACTTCGGTATGTCCTCATCCATTTGACCTGTGTCACACTCACTGCATTGCTAACGATTTTTACTTCCCTCTATCTTCTCTCCCCCTCTAAATATACCTTCGCACTTACTTTAGATCGTCAATCGTCATCAAAACCATTTGAATCAGAGCCAACAATCTTTAACATGCCAAATCTGTCTCGACCTTCTCCACAGACCCTATGCGCTTTCGCCCTGTGGTCATGTAACCTGTTATCCCTGTCTCGTCAGGTGGTTTACTGCACCTCGTAACCCGAATGCTAATGAGCCTGGACCCTCAAATGAGGCAGCGAATGAACACGATGTCGATCACCTTCTGGATGCTCCAACAGCACGTCGTGGAGCATACATCAGGCGTAATAAGACGTGCCCTTTGTGTCGCACAGTTGTCTCCGAGCGGCCCGTCGAAATGTGGACGATCAAGGCTATGGTTGCATCTCTCGTCCGCAGTGGTCTCAGTGACTTGCCTGTACCCCCTCCTACCCAACCTGAGGCTGCCGCTTCAAATGAGACAACAGGCCCTGGAGGGCGTGATCGCGATGCCGATCCTTGGAGAAACGTCTTCCGCAAATCGCTACCAGCAGGAACTGGAGCTGGGGGCTTCCTAGAAATTTTGAATGGTCTGCATGGTCGGGGACCAGGCATACGCCTTGATCAAATCTTTGGACAGAATGCTCAAGCCGTTCTCAACGGGAACGTAAACAGGAACGCCAACGCCAACGGAGGTGCCAATCAAGCCGGAAATGCAGGAAACAACCCCAATGACGACAACCCAGCTCAAGTCGGAATGTTCGACCAGGAGGATGGAATTTATCGTTGCATTCAGTGTATGCATGAAATTTGGAATGGTGTTTGCACGGCATGTCATAGGCGCTATCCCGCACATCGCGCTCTGATGGATCGAGGTAGGGTCGGTGGTCGTGCACCTCGCCGTCAATTAGCTACGGCGAATGCTAACCGTCGTGGCTGGGCCCCCGATTCCGATTCTGACGATATTGACCCTGGCGAACTCGCTATGGACGACAACGGATCCGACGACGGCGCTTTGCGTGCGCAAGAAATTGAAGATCATAATAACCAGGTGATGAGGACCTTGATGGGAGATGATATTGATGATGACGAAGACGACGAGGATGATGAAGGGTACCCATATGACGCGCTTGAGAGGGCACTGGCCGGCGAGCACTTTGATGACGACGATCACGACGAGGACGAGGACGACATGGATGGCCCCTTTGCAGATATCCCCATCTGGCAAGATTGGCACGTTGACTCTGATGACGATATGGAGGATTTCTATGTCGACGAGATTCCTGGTTTTGAAGAGGCGATCTTCAATGGGCCTGACTTTGCTGGGCGTAGGAGGATGCACAGAGGTGGTCATATTCCAGTGGTTGGGCTTGACCACACGGATTCCGAAGAAGACGAGGAAAGCCACTCTGAAGACGAGGAATCACAGTATGGTGGTAGTTTCATCGTCGATGATGATGCCGTTTCTCAAGACGAGGACAAAAGCGAATCGGAAAATGAACTGGACGAGATAGACCCCCGACACCGTCGTATACTTGCTCGAGCAGAGCGTCACGTAGAAAGGATTGCTGCTGGACTCACCTCACCAGAAGGAAGTGACTCCGACTCGGGTTCCAATGGAGAGGTCGAATTCGTGGCTCATGGCCACAGACGAACGGGCCCTAACCATAGGACGCGAGTAATTGTGGATGACGACGACGACGAAGCGCAGGAAGAGGTCGAAGTCGTCAGCGAGCTGCGAGGTGCTGGAAATGCAGCTGCCTCTGGGTCAGGGTCCAATCGAGAGTCTCGTACTCGCTCACAAACTGCTGCTCGCCCTGAAGAGAATGCTAGACCGACCCCCGCTGCAGCGGCAGCTGCTGCTGCGATGAGGAGAGCTCGACAAACTATGATTATTTCAGACGATGACGAAGCTCCTCGTACGAGACATGTTCGGACTACAGGGGCGAATGGGAATCGACAAGCCGTGATTATTTCAGACGATGAAGAAGCTCCTCGTACAAGATCTGGTCGGAGTACAGGGGCAAATGGGAGTGGTAATACAGAGGCTGGGCCTAGTAGAAGCTCAAGGACATTGAGGAGAAGGTAGATGCAATGGGTAAGTAAGTAAATAAATGAACTTGGATATGAAGGAAGAAAGATTAGTCCACAGTAGTCAGTAATGTTGCTACCACGGTAGTTATTTGGACAACTTCAAGTTGTAATTGGTTTTTATTGGTTTCTTCTTCATTCTGCCATTTTTCCTTTGTGGTTGTGATTATCCGTAGATGCATAACTATCTTAAGTAGCCTGGTTTGACAATGGACGCTTTCCTATGGCAAATATACTGTGCTTCGATGTCGATTTCAATGAGGTTCTTATTTATACAGTTGTTCAACGCAAGAAGCTTGCACTATTACGGTTGGGTACGACGACCCTATCTAGTAATCTACCTGGTCCTGATGCAGACTTCAAAAGGTAAACAGACACCACCCTATGTCAAAGACGGTTCTGTGAGTAAATACAACCATTGAACTTAAGACAGACATACAGGGAGGTTCGGGCAACAGTACTCGCCATTCGGGCACAGTTTACCAATTATGCACGCTCCACTGACGAGGTTTGCGGACAACAAAAGGCTGGTGGCGATAGCTTGGAGGGTGATCAGCTTCATCTGTTCTGCAGGTGCATCTTAGAACGATGGGCGATGACAAGCAGATGACAGGAAACGAACTTGGCTTGCCTTGTACAAGGGAAAATCTTGGGTTATGTCTTGACAAAATAAACCTGCTTTCGCTTTTTGTACTCTAGGGAGAGCTAGGGTCGGGTGCTCAATGAGAGAATTTAGACGCAAGGTACTCCATAGAATGCAACTGAGTGCCCGAAAGAGAATGAGTGTGGAGTCCCCACATTGATATCCATCTCTTTTGAAGAGCAAGTCGCGAACTAGTCAAGAATTACCTAGCTACGGCTTGACAGGTGGGTCTCCTCTCATTGTCCCTGTTGCTAGATAAACTCGGCGGCTGATCTCAATCATTGACAGAAAAGGTTGAGGGATCCTCTTCTGAGAAAGGCTCAATATACGCGATGTTGAATTTGAATTTCAAATCAGTTGGTACAAAATACATGTATGGTTAACCTCCTTTTTTGAGAACGTTACATCTGTTGTACGATGCGCTTCTTTAAGTAGCAGCACAGGCAACAGGGGTCATCCACCATCCACCACCGAGCCAAAATGTATAATGTCAGAAAGTATCATGAGGTACAAGCAAATCACCGCACGAATTGATTATAGCAGCATTTTTCGCCAGTACTGCGCCGCGAAGTACGAACACACGGCTTGTCTTGAGCGACAGCTGAAACAACAAGGGGAGCTAGGACAGCAGCGACAGATTTGAAGGAGTACATCTGTGGACAAGCATGTAAGTTGCAGGATGTTGAGAGATGACCGAATTGATTCTACCTTGAAAGCTTTGTTAGTAGAACGCTGCCGAAGTAGCACCTTATAACTTATTTGTTTTCGACCTGCGAAGATAAAAGGACCAATATTTAAGGACCGATACGCTGAAGGAAAAGCGAGGGCAGAAAACAATCACTGGAGCCGTATATCGAGACGAAATGACCTAGAAATGAAGTAAGAGCTCAGGAGTCCTCGAATGAAATTTCCCAGCAAGACTGCCAAGTAGGGGTGAAATTTCTTTAAGTGAATTTAGCTCCGGCACACAGTAGCGGGAATCATAAATATCAGAGAAAAGACTCCGTGTTTGTGCACTCGAACATGCTGCTAGACTCTCTTGACGGAGTTGTACAACAGGAATAATTTTCGGACCAAGAATGGGGATGATTATGGTTGCATTTGCTCTGATATTCCATAGTTCTAAGAGAAATAGAGGGTTCTATAGGTGATAGTGGACGTCTACTCGTGGTGTTCACCCTGCGCGATATGACCGGCCTTGCTGTTTTGCCAGTTGTCGTAGCTCTTGGCCCAGGCGTAGACACCGTAACCTAGAAAAAATAGACGATTATTGGTACCTTGGGTTGCATCCAACGGTCATAATTTACTTACCGATAGCAAACGGGAGTCCAAAGAAGAGAAGTTCTCCGGAAATGCGACGGTAACCGTTGAAGATATATGACCTCAGCCAGTGGGGTGCAGCCTTGGTTTGGAAGGGAGATAGGGCTGAAAAAGTGAACCAACATGTTAAGTCGTTCGGTCATGTTTCCAAAGCTTTCAGTACGCACTGTATGTGACCATTCCCTTCTGTCTGACACCAGACTTGTCACCCCACCAAAGGTTCTAAATTTCCGAATGCCAACGCGATTGTTCAGTCTGTGTTTAGTTCTTCCTGTAAAATGTTTCCACTCACGTAGACCCTGGCTACAAAAATATGATATTTCAGCACAAATTCTGGACATGAATAAAGGATATAAACTCACGTCCGGGCATGCCATCGCGAGCTACGAGTGTGGGGCGCATGGTTTAATAACGAGCGTCGAGGAGGAGGATGAAAAGGCTTATGGTCACGGTGCTGTCCACCAATCCGGCCTCGTCCGTCTGGGAACAAACAAAGGCCAAACAAATGAGTGACAATTCCCTTGGCACCACGCTCGCGTATGTTCTCCACGTCAACATCCTCTAACCTCCATGTCAGTATTTTATTTTATTCTTAATTCATGTGGATTTAGTACTGAATTTGACGATCTATAGAGCCAAAATGATGTCTCATGAGACACTTTATAACCTCGCCAACTCTCTTGGTCTTCTGGCAATGATCACAGTGGTGGGATACCATGTTGTTGCGGTGAATGCTGCCTACGTTGAGAAGCACCAGTCACAACAACAGTGATTCAGTTCTTTAATACCATTACACCTTGTAAGTTGCAAATTTTTTTGAGTTTAACTGGTACTAATAAGCATAATCAGCTTAGTTTCTTTGTATCTTTATTGGTTTTGGATCGCAATTCATAATTCAGGACTTGACATCACCATTCTAGATTGTGTACACAAGGCATCAGGCAACTAATCACAAATCATGTAGTCTTCGCCTACGACGCGCTCCGCTGTTTGGCTTATACCGTAAACATGACTCTTGCAAGTTTCCGGCACAAGGACAAAGGGCAAGTCGTCCTCAAAATTACAACGCACCGCCATGCAGGTTTCAACCTCCTCTTCCCATCCCATGGCATATTCATGGCCCCCCATCCAAACCACGAACTGAGGATTATGATACATCTGCAACCCTTCTGCATCTTTCCTCCTTTGGACGCCCTCAAGGTGGATATCCTGCGCTTCGAACACACAGTCGGAAAATATTCAAGTCGTCAAAATGCAGCTTCTTTCTCAAAGCCTCTGCGAATTGCCCGTCTTGAAGTCCTCCGAGCGCGTCTTCGTTCAATGCCAAAATCTCCAGGTCTTCTAGCAATTCAAATGGGCTGTTTCCCTCGGGGTCTAACGCCTTCAGAACTTCAGGGGAAATGGCCGTCGGTGTCTGCGTATAATCCGGCTTGTACATCAAAACCCGTAAATGGCGACATTTCTGCAGTACTTGCATGAAACCATCAGGGTCTATCCGGACAAGCAGGAATTCGAGTGCTTCGAGAACACACTGGGACCGATCTAGGAATGCTAGGAATGAAGTGTTCTGCCAGCGATCATCACACTCAACGACGAATCGTCGAAGCTTGGGAACCGTTAATTGATCCAAGATTGCCCAGAGATACGTGTCTCGTCCTTCGTGATGGTCCTCATAGTCAACGACCACCCTTAGTGACTGAAGCTCCTGACAAGCGAAGGCTATATTGGTGTCTCCTATTGGCCCTGCTATGTCTCCAAAGCTACACTCCACTAAGTTTGGCGAGAAGGCAAGGAGGAGACAACACTCGATGACACTCAATTTGCAGTCGAGCTTAAGCTGGGTGAGGCAACCTGTGGGCACATAATTGAAGAGGAGGCCTCCAGCAGAATCATATGGGTCTTCGGTGACTTGCTTGATATAAAAGGAATCGAGGGGAGACGTTTTCCATAAAGGAGATAGGAACTGGGCCGTTGCGACGACGTTGAACTCCCGTGGACCGACAAGCATGACGTGTTTGAGGTTTGGAGCACTCATGTTGAGCTCCGGGATGCCCTTCTTCTGCAAGTGCATCGTTGGCACAAAAGGTGCCCATATAGCGATACTGTTCCACCGCTCCATGCAGTGGATGAAGATATCCCAGTACTTTGGAATATCCAGTTTGAAAACGGCACCTTGCTGTTCAAGTGACTTCGTCCACTCCCCACATACAAATGATACGTCAAGGGGACAGGCCTTCTGTGCCGCTGTTTCTCTTTTGAAAGCGTTCTGGACGCGCTTTGGGGATGGATAAAGCATCTTCGAGTCTTCGCGGCTGTTGTATTTGATCTCTAGGCTTGCTCTCTTTATTGTGGGTTTGGGGTTTATGGGATCGTCGTGGTTATACCGGAGGTAACGAATGGGAATGGCCTCAGAGGGACGAATACCCAGCTCCCTGTTGTCGACCTTGACAGCGTTACTGTATCGTGCTCCAGCTTCGAGGCAGTATTAGGACATCAAAATTCAAACGCAACTTAAGAGCTCTGAAAACATACTGCTATTTTTGTTTGGGTCTGCGGGTAAGCCACCAGTGCTCTTTTTCGTCGTTGCCGCTGCTTTTTTGGGTTGTGTTGTGCAGCTTGTGCAGACCATGACAAAAACGATAGTGGAAAAAAAAAAAAAAAAAAAGGAAGAAGAAAAAAAGGGAAATTAAAATTATAGATATTAGACCTTCCCAGAAGGTGATGGTATTATGTTATAGTGGTATGAAGAAATTAACGAAAGGAAATAAGTCGGAGAAGGGAGTTGAGAAATTTCAGAATACACGGTTGGCGAACATAAGTATTACTGTCGAACAAGGTCTCCAGGGAACGACTTTGACAGCGCTTCATCTCAACCAACAATACTTCAGGAGTGAAGACGATCAGACGCTTTGTCTTTTGTATTTTCTCTCGTCCGAGTAGCAACAAAATATTGCCAACTTGAACCAGTAACTTTGTATTTGTTCTGAATACAGCAAGATCGTGGAAAATGAATTGACCAAGGTTCGACGCAGCGTAAATCCTCGACTACGCAATAATCATGACTTCATTCAATAATAACCCGACTGTGCCACGACAAACTCGCTGAATATATTTTCGTACGTGTCTCCCATTGATATCGCAGTCTATCAGTGGGACATAATTATGAACATTTTCCAGCCAATTGGTACTTATCGCAGTGACTCAAGTGGTTTGCGGTCTGTTCAATGTGATCCAAATACAGCTCCTACTGCTGTGCACCTCCACGACAGCAGACACAATCCATGTACAAACGTGTCCCATATTGGCTGCGTACCTCAATGGCTCTAGTATATAAGATATAGGGATAAATGGATTCCAAATGACTTGCTCCCAGTTCAAACCTTCTAAAGGACTTTGCCGACATTCGTCGCCTGTCATAGTCGGATAGTCTATAGGAACTACTATGTCTTTCCGAATCGCCATCCCTAAGCCACCTCGTCTGCAAAGACAGCCTATCCGAACTCAAAAGTCACCGATGCTGCATCCAGCATCTCAGCCTCGCCCCATGCAACATCTAGTACAAGCTTCGGAGACCAGCAAGCCCAGGGTACCATGGATAGAGTATTTGAATACTCATGGCGATCTGAAAGACGTGAGATTGCATGGCCAGTTTCTGCGCAAAAGTTGTGCCCTCGTATCACAAAGCGCTGAAGAGCCGGGGTGTCGCATGCAGGTATGTCTCAAATGTTGTGACTGAAGGCGGTCCTGTCTGACGCCAATCGCTCCAAGGCTTTGATAGTTGCATCCATAATGGCTGCATTATTCCCATTCACATCATTTGTGTGCGTTGCTCTGTGCTCATGACCGTCATATATCAGCTAATGAGGAACTTAGCATGCTCCTGGATTCTTCTGTTCATCTTTTGAACGACGTCCAGCATCCAAAGCTGTCTCGTATGGGGTCGTATAGCGGTGCTTGTGAGTCGTTTTACCCCTATTCAACGGCTTTCTTTTGCTCATATGGTTCAGTGATCATACTGTCAATACTCCCAATCACCGCCCTCGTAACCTCGACACTCACAGGGTTGATCATCATCTTCGAAGACGAACTACGAACATTACTCAAACACACCCATAAAAACTATGCCCACATCAACTCACTAACCCAACGCATGGACATCAAAGAGGAGTGCGCAAAGTGGATAGAGGAGCTCTACACCGAGCTCGTATCTCCCTCAACACCAGATACCATCAAACCTCTGTCAGATTCGGTCCCAGATGTCGAGTTGGGCACGAGCGTGTTCGTTAATATATCTTCAGCATCAAACGAGGGTTCGAGTTCAAAACCTGCTTTGACCCTCACAGCGCAAGTGAACAAGAACTCTACACCTTCCTCAGAAGACACTGCTGCTGCTGCTGCTGCTGCTGACCCCGCTCCTTTCCTTCCTTCCATTTCACCTTTGAAGTTCAAACCCATTACATTCCCCAAAGTCGTCATCCAGCCGCCACCTGCTCCGCAGAAGACATTCGATGCAGAGGGCTGGTTGATAATCCCAAGTCCTTTCGGTGATTCGAATCAGTGCAAGCATGAGCAGGCCTCAGATAGTGCGATATCAAAGTCGTAGCCTCCTTATTGAGTGGTAAATGATTTAACAGGATGGCGACGCGGATTTATGAGTTGTATAAATACGTTGTGATTTAATTGTATAAAATAGCTGAAAGAAGTCCTCACAAATACCATATACTTATACCCAATGTCGAATTGAGATGAAAATCAATAGATACAGTATGGATAGAAAAAGTATAAAGAGATGTTGGTATGTTATCTAGCAGAAAATTACAGACAAATCAGGCGAAGACGCAAAACGAGACCAAAGTCGAACCCGAAGAAAAATATAGCCATGGGCACCGAACAGATGAAAAATGAAAACCGAAGCCGAAAGAAAGAAAGAGGGAATAAATGTTACGATGAGTGTCTTTGTGAATATAATACAATTGATGTCAAATATCAGATCTAACTCCTTGAATTACTCGGCGCATCCTTCGAAGCAGACGTGACTGAATTTGCGTTTGAGCTCTGTTGTTCGACCGTTGTGGATAGGGGTTTCCCAGTCGTCGCAGCAGCAGCCCTCCGCTCGGAGATCTCGACATACGCATACGTCACACCTCCCAAGAGCGTCAACACAATACCAAGACCGTTAGCAGGCGTTATTGTTAGATCAAATATTGACACGGCGCAGAGGATCGTCAGGACCTATTATTCGAACCGATATCAACACTGCACAAACACGGTAAGTCAAGAAGCATATAAACTCACCTGCTTCACATTCGCCGCAACGCTCATGCCAAGCGGTCCGACCCTTCGATTCGCATTAAAGCTCACGACGTTCAGCATAAACGCCATGACCCCGTTCAGGACCAGGCTCCATCGTGCTCCTCCTGTACCAACGACTCCTGTCAGAGAGGAGATCGGCGTTCCAAAGAACCACCCTCTCACGTCGACGAGTTCCCCAGTAAACTGGGCTAGCATTATCGTTTGCATGAACGCGAGGGGGCTGAGAAGGTAAAGGAGATGGAGGGGTGTCAAAGAGAGTTTAGGTAAGCGCACAGAGGGGAGCCCAATGAGGCCGAGTGTGAACGTTCCAGGATTCACAGGTGTTTGCATCTGATTCGGAAGTAGAGGTATTGACGAGGACGAGGGGAGAGTCGGCGACGAATTCTTTCTCTTCGTGCGCTTCCTGAATACGCCTTCCGCAAAGCTGAACATAGTACCAAAGAACGAACGATTGTTGTTTTCATCATCCGTCCACCTCCGCTCTTCCTTCGTGCCGTCCCCTGCGTGTCGGACGTGAGTTTGACCCAGCTCGATGCCTACGAAGCCTTCATCAGTACCCGTGCTAGATGCGATCACTTTAGGTTTCACAGCCGCCGATGGAGTATTGATGGCCGGGAAGGATGGTGTGGTGGGTGTAGCAGAAGAGGCTCCAGGTTTGACCAGAATAACATTGGTTAGGATTGTCTTCAAGGCGGCTAACAGTGTGCCAAGAAGTGTGAGGAAGAACCCGAGAGGTGTGAAGTAGTAATCTCCATAAGTACTGCATTCGCCAATTTAGTAAGATGGTTTAGACAGAGTCTGTCAATGACCTACGCAAATCCAACACCTATCACGACAGGGACGAGGGATAGGAGCTTTCTCCGGCTAGAACGCTTACCAAGGAGAAGTGCGGAGAATAGGATGGTGAAGAAAGGGGAAGATGCGCGGACAACTTGATGAAACTAAGGTCGAAGGGTCAATAATCAATAATAAATCAGTGATCTGCACCATAAACAAAAGCATAATAGAGGAAGGGATAAAATAGACGCCCCCATGTTGTCCCTGAGATGCTGAATCACCATCACATCAATCGAACATACAATGGGGATAGATTCAAAAATCCATCAGGCGATGAACAATCATGGTAATTTTGAACTTGACCGTCAACCACCACCTCCACCAAATGACATAAAAGCCATGAATGGGGCAAACAAAATCTGAAGGAAGAGAAAGGAGTGAATACTCACAGGAACCGTAACGAGCCTCAAGCTTGCATTACTAACAACGATGTTCACCGTGTATAGCACACTGAACGCGACAAGGACAACCCTCTCTTTGGCGCTCAGCATCCCCCCGATGCCTCCTATCCCTTCTGCTCCTGATCCTCCCGACATTGTACCCCCACGGATCCCAGAAACGGCATTTGACAACGTCCTCAATCTCCCAGACCCACTCTTCCGACCAGCCCACCAGACCATCGCTCCCGTTCCGATCCACCCACATAGGGCATGCACTGCGGTCAATGTATAAGGGAATGGAAACCTTCCAAGAATCTTCTTGTTGTAGAGGGTCAACGCAAGGTTGAGTGTGAAGTACAGACAAAGATGAAGAAGAGGCGTAAAATCGGCTGGTTTCTGCGCTGACGAAGAGCCAGACTTCACACCCTGGCTGGCAGTTGTTGATGTCAGAGGTCTTGAGGGTCTCCGAAACGGAGAGGAAAAGGAGAGAAAAGGGGAAGAATACGACCGTCCAGACAATGGACTCAACGTCCACATCACGCCTGCTCTTACGGGTCTGACCAACGCACGTACAACGGTGCCCATCCCCCATCTCCTGCTCCGTACCCCTATGTTGGCGTTGCCCAAGAACCGCATTCGATTTGCACCAGCAGATGGATCAGGGGAGAGACCAAATCTCGCTGCTTCTGTATCATGGAGTGGATCACCATACCCGCTCTCTCTACCAAAGCTGATACTCGAGCGGGGCCCAGCATCAAGTTGGGCATATTGACCAGCATGAACGAAGAACGGCGAAGGGTACCCCGACTTCAAGCTATACGATGGGTCAATCTTCCTCTCTCCATGACCGTGATCAAACCCATAGACAAACGCTGGGTCCCATCCTCCCTCGTCCCTGCCCCAATCGCTTGATGTGACTGAAAATGCGAGACTGCTGGAGGACGCAGACGAGAGGAAAGATGTTGAAAGTGACGAGGCGGAAGAAGGGAGGGTTGCGGACGATGCCGAAGATGGTGGGATTAGGACCTCGTCAACGCTGGCACTGGTTCGACGACTCGCTGGCGTGGATTCGGAAATGGGGCTAATGGCGGGGTTACTCCATACCGAGATTAAACTGGAAGATTTCTGAGGTGTCGAAGGAAGGACGCCATAAGACTGGGGGTATGTTGCGTGTTGTGGGACGTTGGGAGGGGAGGAGCTCGTCGGACTGGCGCCAGCAGCATTTGCGTGCAACCTTCCGCTTTCATTGGAACCAGAGTACACATCCGTTCCTTCGTTTTGCTCTCCAGACGAAGAAGCGCCAGGAACAACGACACTCTCCCGTGCCCGATGCTCTTGTCCAGGCCCATTCAAGACTGCCGGACCGAGATGAACGACTGCACTTTCGCCCTCGTCATCATAAAACACACGTTTTTGCTGCAACTGCACATCTTCAATTCCTGATAACCCGCCATGAATGAGCAGATAGGTCGCCGAGCCACCGGTGTTGACGCGAAGCCGTCTAGAGCGCTGGCCTGATATCGGAGTCGCATCTCCAGAAGTCCCGGACAATGGCGTTGGTGTATTTGCTCCCGAAAGAGATAGCGAAGAAGTACGAGATAGAGGCGAACAAGGTTCAAATAAAAGATCGACATGCTTCTGTTCCTGGCGCTGGATTTCTTCGAAAGAGGCGCTGGATGAGGTGTTGGTTATGGTTGTTGGTGGCCTAGGCGTTGTCGACCGCGAGTTCGATGAATCTGTATCCTGGGCAGTACTGATGGGAGGATAAAGTGCGTTCTTTTTTGGGGTTCGATCCTCTTGTGGCGATAGTAAGCCAGATGGCAAGCTTTCTTCGAGGTCGTCTGCAGGTGTTGTGGAGGGAACAATGTTGTTGTGGGATTGGCCCACAAAGCTGACCGTGGCCACCTCACCAGTCATGTCAGTTGAAGGGGATGTAGTAAAGATGAAGCTAGGCGGGAGTTGGGGACTAGTTGTAGAGGTGTCCGGTGATGACAAGGTGGTGTCTGGCGCTGTCAATGAAGGCGACGGGATGGGGGTGGTATTTGTGGTGTCGATCGGCGTCGACGACGACGTTGAAGGCATATTATACAAAAAGTTCGTTCCAAAAAAATGGCAAAGAGCGTGGTTCCTAAAAGAGCGGGAGAAAGAATAAAGAAGTGAGAGAGAGGACGGCCGAGTCTGGTTTCACCACAACAACGATATTACTTATTTTTAATTCCAAGGGAGAGAAACGCGGAACTGAGCATGTATACTTTTTTCATTCAGCTATACATGTATCCGCCTTACCTTAGATTTCCTAGCCCTTCATCTGTCATGCATGCATGAGGTTGGGTAAACTCCCGTGCATACATACCGAGCATACAAGCGCCTTTTCGAAGTACCCCTATCTCGTCCTATCTACTTTAGAGGTAGGCCAAGTACTTTATCAAGGTTTCTAATACCTAGCCAAGCATATTTCAACACATTTTTTTCATTGTTTATGGTCTAAACGTACTCGCCATGTCGTGGTGTCTGGTTGACTGTTGGCATCGGTGAGCTAGCTGCTACCCTCAGTAATATGGATAGCTAGCTCGCCTTTGAATTACATCCAAGCCGTAGACCTAATAGGACAGTTGGAGCACAGGTAAGTACTGTGTTAGTACGTCTAGGCGGAAGGTGCAGCTGCCGTAGCTATCATCTAGCGAGGAGTTAAACTGGTCCAAGGCTACAAACGGACATTGTTGATCAACGGACTTTTATATTGTCCTTTCAAACTTGAGCTTGAACTATTTATCCACTTCCTCTTAAATGTCACTTTGCACCTTGAAACTGATTAATGATTTAATTTTTTTTTGCATTTGGTTTAGCGCCTCCACAGGTAACAGACTAGAGCGCTAAAAATAGATCATCGGATATTGACACTGACAGTGGTCAGGGCTGAATGTTCCGAGGTCACGCTTCTATCCGTGCTTTGGAAAATTCCAGCTCATTCTGGATGGTAAAATTTGAATTGATAGTTTTTATGATGCTCATGTAGTACCTGGCTACGTTTTTTTTACTCCCAATAAATGTAGAGCCTGAGTTCAAATCCTCAACGAATCCTAAATGACTTCCTTGATGTCTTTTCAAACGCTCTTCCAGGTATGCGCATTCTGAGGGGGTAAAAATTTTCCCAATTTCTCCGAAGAACTTATTTTGCTGCCTGAGGGATGTCTATCTGATCACCCGTCAATGGCTGCCGATCTCGTCGAGTGCCTCTGTTCCAAGGACCGCTGCATGACTGTAGGACTTATTGCTTTCCGTTCATCTTTTTATGTTACCATTTATGCAAGTCATCAACGGAGTCCAGACAAGTACGTAAAGATAGTCATTCTAACGATTATGCTTTCGAAATATTGCATTTAATGCATAATTCTTGATGTGGACTTCTCGGTTTTGTCCGCAACCTTCACAAGTTTTTTATCCAATCCTTTGTCGGTGTTTGTCGACACATGTCATTGTTACTCCCAAATTGGACACTGACGCGCAACTGACACGTTTATTGCTGCACCAACCATGACCCACCGATTTGCCACCCTCAAAGACCTTTCATACGAGGTTCTTGACCTCATATTTGTGGAAATATGCTCCGACAATGATGATGCAAATCGCAAACAAACACTAGGGGCCTGTCGTCTGGTGTCCACCTCGTTTAACTCAGTTGCCTTACCTCACCTCTTCAAATCTATTCGCTTGGTCTCAGAGCGAGATTGTGGCGACAAAGCCGCATCTGAGAGGCGTGTACTTCAATTTCACTCATTGCTGCAGCTTAACCCATCAATTGCAACATATATTCGATCGCTTCGTGTCGATACAGGCGACTACAGACAGCGCACCACCAATTGGATACTGAAGAACAAGATATTGCCCCAAGTACTGCTGAAGCTCACTCGATTGCGCCATTTTACCCTAAGGACGCACAAAGGACCTCTCGTGTGGCATAATCTCAATAAGGCACTCAAAGCAGCCATCCTAACCATTTTTCACTTGTCCTCTATTTTGAGTCTGGCGCTTCGGTGTATTGAGGGGCTTCCTTTGGATCAGGTCCTATATTCCCCAGCAAATTTCACAACGATGAAGAAATCACGAGTTAAACAACTCTCAGCTCCACAGTCACCAACTCCTGGCAATCTTGACCAGCTAACTTTGTGTAGTTTTACAATAGGCAGCCTGAGCCGGGTTGTCTCCGATTCTCGACCTGGAGGCGTACATCTTCGCAGCATTCACAAATTGAGGCTCTTACCTGTGGACGAGTATTCTGGGACAAACCACCTCGATATCATGGGTATAGACGAAGCATGGCCGAATCTCTTGAGGACCATTAAGCCTGATGCACTCCGGGAGCTGGAACTTGGCTCTCGAAACCTCGCGGGCTTTGGTACGTACCACTATTGCCTCTATTTATTATTCCTATCTGCGATACACACACTTTGTTAATTAGCCACCTTTGGCAGATAAATGGCCGTCTGGTAAACCACTTACAGGGTTCAATCAATTGTCAACAATTTCAATAGTTTTTCGTCCCTCAACATGGGAATTTAAAAGAAAGCAAAATATAGCTGGGATCGCCAGCATTCTCAAATTCCAAGCGCCCATGCCCAACATACAGAACATCAAACTCTTCTGTTGGACCCTAACAGGAAGCAATAGATCAGCGCTTCAGTCGTTTACTTTGGAAGCCTTAGCCCTCTTAGATCAGGTTCTTAAAGACAGTACCCTTTATCCTCAACTAAAAACGTTCACTCTGGAGTTTAAGCTTGACCCCAAAAGATCCAACTACTATCTTGACAATTTGGAGTCAAAGCAGGCAGTGGTCACAGATGAGGAAGTCAAGGAACACATTCGCCAAGGTTTGCTAGGACTGGTTGGTAGGCCTGCCGTTGCGCGACGAGTTATTACACAGAAGGGAATAGTCATGGAATTATAAACTCTTCAATCACTCAATTTATACTGGAACAATAATATTATATGGATGATAGGGCTTCAATGACTACCCTCAGAGGGGGCTTGACTTTTAAGGCTGTGGGTTGTTATTTTTCGCATGGTAAAAAAATTATCGTGAGGTTGTGTTAGATTTTTGTGGGTCCCTGTGCTGCCAAGCCAGCAGGCCCTGGCCTTTTAATGCGTTCAATTTAATTGCGTATGTATGTTTTGCAGGGGTGTCTGGGAGTCAGTGTTTGACGATGATGACTGCAACGCGTCCCTTTGCGAACATTCACCACCATCATAACCAACAAGCGACCAACGACGAGCAGCGCCAATACGCTCTCACCAGAAGTTATAGGTCTCGTTCTCGACACGGTATCCAACGATAAAAACGAGCGTGACGCTGTCATTATCCAGACCCTCACAACCTGTCGGCTTCTCTCTCGTTTGTTCCATTCACTTGCGACACCACGCGTGTTTAAAGAAGTACATCTCCACTGCTTCGGCTGGAGGTATCGGGAACACAGTAAAGGAGACGCAGCCGCTGAAAGATATTCCAAGAAATTTCTCGTGCGCTTGGAGGCGAATCGTTCAATTGCGGGCCATGTGCGGGTCCTAAAGTTGACCTCGAGGCTGGGGTCACGCAGCTGGCTTGGAAAAAGCAAATCTCTTCCCCAGATACTTCCTAAACTTGTCAACTTGCAGCACATTTCCATTGAGGTCTTCAACGGATCTGTGACTTGGCAGAATGTGCGTGCGGATGTTGCAAAGGCATACCAAACCGCGTTCCAGTTGCCCAGCATCAGAACCCTCGAAGTGATGAATATAGAAGGCTTTCTTTTGGATCCTCTGTTGGCAGGAGCACCGGTACCCCACACGACAAAGCTCATTGCCTCTTCCAGCGCTCCAGCCTCTTGCGGGATTGACTCCCTGATGCTTTGTGCAGGCACTCTACGATATTGCCGTCTGACCCCCCACGCCGTCAGTGGGACGCAAAATCCGGCATGCACAATCAAGAAACTCAAGTTGAGCTTCAAAACCGAATATGGTTCCGTGGGCAGCTTTACAGACTTAGCTACACCCTGGAAGGACTTGATAACGAGACTTGGTAACAGCTTGCAGGAGGTGGAAATCAGCGATAGGAATACCCGTCATAAACCAGGTAATTCTACTCCCCATGCACTTCAACATAGCACGCTAACTATCGACTATGCAGAATTATGGCCATCTGGAGACGACCTTTCCAGCCTAACTCGCCTCGAGTCATTAACACTACTCGGTAACATGTCCCCAGAAAAATTCAATATCAATTTCCCTCCTGGTTTTGCGCGCACCCTGCAGAGCCATAAAGCAGTCCCTAGTATTCAGACCATTCGACTCATTCTCTCTCTGCCCTTCTGGATTGGGACATGCCCCATGTGGTATCTTACGGAGAGATGGGATACGCTCGGAGGATATCTTACTTCACTGGCTCCACAGCTTCAAACGCTGAATTTACGATTCCAAATGGGAAGCTGTATAGTCACTGGAGGCAAAGACGAGGCGAGAACTTTGGAGGATATGAAGAAGCATTTTCGCGACGCACTTTCGAACATCAAAACGGCGTTCCCGTCTGTCACTGTGAAGGTCGTCATTTCTGGGGAATGTGATTTCGTCGTATAATGCAGTAGAACCCGCCTACAAAGTTTTCTATTCTCGTTGTCATACACTCTGGATCAATTTAATACATACATGTTTGCTGGGTTGTTTAAAGTGACTTTCAGGACCAGATAAACAGCGACCTCCAACCACCCTCGGGACTGAGACTTCGGCATAATTTTGCTACGTAGCAGCCTTTTTATCGTTCGAGACTATTCTCTGAACTAATATTGAGAGGGCTGCACACAGCCTACGGCTACTAGAATGGTGCTCGAAGTTCGGATCATGTCTCGAGTTTCCTATTGCCTCACTGATTGGACGTATTTGCACTCCAGATGTTGGGGGAAAATTACGACATGACGCGTTCGTCCAATTTTCATTACGCCCACCATTATGCCTAGGAAACGAACAGCAACGACAGCGACGACAGCGACGACGACCGCGCCAACTCCGTCAACCAGTATAAATAGCCTCTCACCAGAAGTGCTAGACCTTATTCTTGACCAGATATGCAACGACGAGCGATTGGAAGACGACGAAATCATTTGGGTGCTTGGAAAATGTCGACGGCTCTCTCGTCTGTTCAACTCTCTTGCCACGTCACGCGTATTCAAAGAGGTTCATTTCCACTGCTTCGGTTGGACGTACCGTGACCATAGTCAAGGCGACGCAGCAGCAACAAGACACTCGAAGAAATTTCTTCTGCTTTTAGAAGCCAATCCAGCACTTGCAACACACGTGCGGATTGTTGAGATAACCTCTAGGACGGGGTCACGGAGCTGGTTTGGGAGGAGCAAAGCCCTGCCTCAAATTCTTCCTCAGCTTGTCAATGTACAGCGCCTTTGTATAGAAGTCTACAACGGGTCGGCGCTGTGGCGCAAGCTATATGCTGACGTTGCAAAAGCCTTCCAAGACGCGTTTCGTGCACCAAATCTCAGAACCCTTGAGGTGATGAACATTGATTATCTTCCTTTGGACCTGTTACTCGTAGCAGCATCGAAAGTAACGCCAAAATCAGCACCCAAACCACTACCAGCACCCCAGAAGTCCCAGGCCATTGGAACACGTCGTTCTGCCAGGATCAAGGATGCTACTCCTAAATCATCAGCCCCAACGTTGACTCGCAGTTTACTGCCGCCCTCTCCTCCAGCGCAAGTCTGTGGGCTCGACTCATTGACACTCTGCGCTGGCACTCTGCGGTACTCCACACTCGACCCCAATACAGACGTTGCTAGCAAAAAGGACACTGTGTACACCATAAATAAACTGAAACTCAGCTTTAACACTGAATATTTCGCCTTCAAAAGCTTCGCGGATTTGTCGACATCCTGGCGGAAACTAGTGACAAGACTAGGTGCCAGTCTAAAGGAGGTAGAGATTGGTGATAAACAAGGAACCCATAAACCAGGTAAATATTTTCCCTTCGTGTTTGAACCATTTCTTACAACGATATGCACAGACAACTGGCCGTCTGGAGACCATCTCTCTGGATTAACATGTCTCGAAACTTTGACAATGTTTGCTGCCGTGTCTTCGATGAGGGATAATACTCACAACATCGACTTTCCACTGGGTTTCGCGCGCACGCTCAAAAGCAAGAAACCTATCACCTCTATACAAACCATTCGCCTGATCTTCTCTGTGTCCATCTGGATTCAGACTTGCCCGATGTGGTGCCTCACGAAAGGGTGGGATGAACTCCCCGCATTGCTTTCGTCTGTAGCTCCGAATTTGCGAACCTTGGTCCTGCAATTTCAAACGGGAAACTTTATACATGCAGGTTCAGAGCCAACCCGAACGTTAGACGAAATGAAGAATCATTTCCGCGAGGTCTTATCACCCGTGAAGGTTTCTTTACCGTCTATAACTGTTAAGGTTATCATGGTTGAGGAATGTGATTTTGTTGTGTAATTACGACTTGTCAATTATGGTTGCGTATCAGTATCTCTTTGCTATCATCCAAATGATTTGTATATTTTATATGATAAGCAACCCGTTTCAATAAAGTCACGACTACTTATATATTTTTCTCTCTTGAGTCCCTCGAGGTGAAACAGGAAGGTCTTCAGTAGCTCGAAAGCGTCCTTCAAAATGTTGTCGAGGTCGAATTGATATGGTTGCCCACTGTTGCGATCCTCTCGGCATTCGAATCGAAAGTCAACAGGCCAAACCAATCAGTTTGTTATCCAACTTATCAGCTTCATTACATACCGACTCGGATTCTGAGAGATGAGCGGGACACCTAGCGCCTTGGTTTAGCCACGAGACTCGTTATGGGTATTACTACTCATCGAGCACAAGCGGATAGTCCAAACTCTCGGTTAGATTCGTACATGTTGGAAATTATCATACGAGCGCAGCATTACACTTTTCTATTTATTCAGCAGCCATGGTGGCGACGGAACGACTACCTAATTGTCTGCGCCCATTTCACAGTCTGCAATGGATCGGCGATATCGGTTGCACGATACTGATAGGATTGAAAAGCATAGGCTTGGTTATTTAAAAGCGTTGGTCAGGTGTGGATGGGCGTCGGTCATTCTGTTCAATCGGGTTTCATGGGACCGCCAGCTCGGAGAAGCAGTGAGAATCCCCACCCTGCACTGATAAAAGGCGTTGGGATTGATTCAGCGCTGCAGATATCTTGTCTCTCGATTCATCGGAAAGAGCTGGTCGACGACACTTTAACCACTCGGTATGTCCTCCAGGCTTCTCATACAGCCTCGGGCTTATGCTGACCCATGTCGAATCTTCGACTCGATAATAGATCAAACAACCTCATACAGACCCAATGTCCACTGAAGAATCACGACGCATCGGTCTCGAATGGGCAGCAGCCATGAGTGAAGAGCGAAGCGACGATGCCAAAGCCATGGGCACCCGACGCAACCTGGTTCCTCAGCGGTCTCACCTCCAAAGTCAGCATGGCAGGGACCGCATCTTACCTATCCCGGTTCGACAGCTTCGCAGAGTTCCGTAAGCAGTTCAGCACGTTCGATGTGTCGATCAGAGACGTTGTAGCGGAGGGAAACAAGGTGGTGTTGGAGGTTGAGACGAACGGGACGAGTGCGGCTCATGATAGGGTGTATAAGAATACGGGGATTGTGAAGTTGGAGGTTGAGGATGGGAAGATAAAGGAAGTGAGAGAGTATTTGGATTTCTTTGTGTTGTTTGAGTTTTTGGGTGTTCCTCCTACGTAATTTTTATCCAGATAATTAAATCAGGCCTGTGTATAGTATTGTACTACATATCCACGAAGATCTGAACATAGTTCATTGCATCGACAACATCATGGTACCAGATATTCCCGCGCCCCTATTCTGGTCAACAGACTAATGTCGGCGCGAACTGAGCTTCAGCCACAACTTCCATGTTGAATGTCTGGATTCTTACCCTGAACACTCTTCGGCTCGTCTCAAACGTGGTGTACAGCCATGGAAATGCTCGTTCTGGTGTAGAAACGGCCACTAATGGAGCTCATGGTCACCGCTAGTCTACCCTTTAAAGTCCTCCTGCCATCCAGTCATGATGATGCCACACACCCAATTGTAACTTGACCGGTTGACCTCCCAGAGTACAACAATCAACATGGCCACATCTCTGAAACTCTTGGCCTTGACCTGCTTACTTGTTCTGCTTACTGCTCGAATTGTCAAAGCTTGGGAATACCCTGCCTGCGAATTCGACGAGGACTGTGACGAGTATGAGATTTGCTGTTATCATCGTGCTGTGAGTGATTTATTGTTGCGTTGCTTTGAACCGGAGGCTCAATACAGATTTTCAGACTCGAGGACGACCACCTGCTCTCTGTATGACGGGATATCAGTGTGCTTCCACATAGGCTCCCTAGCGGACAATATCAACGATTTATTGAACACTATCCACTACACATGTACTCATCAGACCCCGTTCCTATAAGCACCTCACGCATAGGCATTACATCCGCCAGACCTCCATGTCCTCAAGCCTTCAAAAACCCATAAAACTCCATCGCCGTCAAATGATCCACAAAATCCTTCACCCTCACAATCTTCCCCTCCTCATCCAGCCCAATGATCATGACCGTCGTAAAACTCAACGTCTTCCCCCTCTGCTCCCCCACACCCGCACCACTCACCCCACACTCAACTACCACCTTGCGCCCGCCTTCGTCAACGATGATGTCGGAAGCGGTGAATTTGAGGTCCTCGATGAACTCAGTTGTGGGTTTGAAGTGCGTAGGGTGGTCCGCGTAGGTGCATTCGCCGGAATGAGGGACTTTCCCGGCAGGTCCTGAGGTCCACCAGGTTGCGCCTGGTGCGGCGAGGCTGAGGAAGAGCTCTTTGTTGGAGGTGTTGAAGCTCTCGATGAGGGCGGTGGCTACAGCGTGAGAAGAGGACATGGTTAAGGCTGTAAATTGGTGACTCTGTTAAATCGGATTTGTTTGTTTAGATGCTGAGTGAGGAATGCTTGCTTTTCGCTGATTGAGGAAAAACGAGTTGGGATAATGTCAACTCCTGGTTTCTTTGCGAGGCTTTATACTGGGGATTACATTCGGCGTTGTCCTCGTCCTGTTTGATGAACTATTTTCGAGCATGAAGTAAAAATGAAGTCGTGCAGACTTTACTGACTATGTTTCGTCAAGAACTAAAAGTAACTAAAAGCTCGATACATGCGGATGCACCAAGACAGTGTGCCACAGTGTCTAGGTAGTTGAGTGTCATTATGTCGGTCTGCACACCATGTTTTCAGATAGGAAGTGTTCCAGTATGACACGGCATTTTTCTGGCCTTGAGGACGGTAGCGGCACTCCTAGGCCCAATGGTCCTCAATGAATGTTGTGACCACCCACATTCATCAAGCTTTTACGGGCCAATAGCTGGCTCCTGGTATGTATTGATCGAGATCATTAACCTTGGCTAATGGGCTCAACAGTTCCGGAAGTTATCAGAACATCTTTCGATGTTAGCCTCGCCACTATCACATTCATATTGCCCTAGCAGACAGGTAGCACCCTTGTAGTAGCTTCTATTTGACTCTCGATGGTGTCCATAACAATGTTCTAGCACAAGGTCTCGACAACGCCTCGAGGCAGCCTAATGACGACATCCAAAAAGGAAATCTATTTATAGAACGGCGCGTCTGCCTATGCGCATCATCCGTAATTAAGCGAGACGCGGTACAGGCTATTTAGGTTCTTAGTACGACATCATCAAAAATCGGTAGTGCACCCTAAGGATGGATAGGTCTGATAGCTATAGGGGAGCATGATAGCGTCCACGATGGGAGCAATGATAACGAGTCATAGTATAGAGATAAAGAAAGAAACTGCAGCCGTGAGGGCGGAGGAAAGGAAGGAACAATATTGGGAATAAACGATGCAACTCAGAAGGCCAACACAGCTTCGAATGTCAATTGTCCGTTGCGTATACATCGATCAAAGCACTAGTGCTTGTTATTGTCCTCCTGACTGTAAAGCAAGGCGTATTCTTGACACATCAATCTCATTTTAGCCTGTCAAGAGGCAGTGAAATGAGCCAGCTGACCACGGCAGAACTACGTAAGTAAAATGTCCCACCCAAATCTGACAGTTGTGGGGTAACTCTTATATGTAATGCGAAGGGTGTTGTTATTGATAACCAGGTTTATTACAACGTGCATTCTACAAATACATGGGGTGTTTCGATGATGTTGGGTGATTTACACAATAGGGGGAATTCAATAATAACAAGGTTCATGCGTGGATGGTACAAGAGAATGATTTGATGCAATGATGCAACCAACGGACACGAGTGAAGCCAAGACGGAACTCGACGCTTGAATTGGATTTAAATTAGGTGCTAGGTAATAAATTAAGCGGTGGACTGTAGATGGGGCATAATTAGAATGCTGTATCGATAAGGTGCGAATGACAGAAGAGGGCAACTTACGCCGATGTTCTCAGAGGCAGGGCGACGGCTGAGGGAAGACTCGACAAGGGGAGAACCCACAGCAGCAGAGGTACGAGCAATCTCAGCGAGGTCAATATCTGCAGAAGAGATGCATAGTTAGATTATGGTTATAGCAGTAAGAAACAAGACAAGACGCACTGCCGGGCTTCTTGAGCGCGTTCTTCCTGTATTGAAGGGCCTTCTTGAGGTCATCGTCTGATACGTTACTTGGACTTCTGCTTATTTGTGGCTTGCCTGGTGGCGAGACAGCTGTTACATCAAACGAACAGAATAAATGAGTTTAAATATTAAAAAGGTTGAATGTATGCGCCACGCCGCTTACACCGAGACTCTTTGCGAGAAGTGGCTTGTGTAGACTCTTCAGGAGCAAACTCGTTGTCGTCCATAGCAGCAAACTCGAGATCTCTCTCGTCCGTTAGCTTGCCCCAATTGTGCTGACCTCCGCCATCCTTGCGCATATTGTAATTATCGACACCCGAGCGGTTTGCGGAGCGGTCTTTAACGACGGCACGAGGGTAAGATGCACGAGCAGTACGAGTCATGATTGGGGAAAGAAGGAAAGGAGAGTTGTTGTTGTATGAATTGTTGGTGGGAGTGGTAACCAGAAATGAAGAGGTTGGGAAAGAGGAGGTCGGGTTTATATACCCTGTCTATTACGCCATCTGACTGATGAGACCCAAAGGGAAACCAGCTCCTGCGAGCACCACTATAGTCGCGTGATCATTTCTAGAGCCTTCTATCACCCCGCATTCTTATTTCTTTTTCAAATTCATTCTCCATTTTTTCTTAATTCCCAATCTTTTTATATGATTTTTTATCTTTATTTTAAATTTACTCTTTCAATTTCTGCAAAAAATGTCTGAAAAATTGGCTTTTGTTCCAGCTTTAACGCTTTCAGAAACAAAGAGGCGCGTTAGACAATCCGGGGTAGTCTGGAGAAGCCGCCGGCCGTAATCACACGTGACTCATTCAAATGACCGGATCTCGATCATTTGGCATTTCCAGGCTCACTGAGTTCATCTCCGTCGACATTTCGCGGCAGACCCCGAGCCTTCCAGAGCCCCCAGAGTGGCTTTACATTGGCGCTATGGGAAGCAAGACGAAGCACGTTCGTCACTAGGTTAGACCTAGATGGTGGAACTTGGATCCGGGTATCGCGTGCCCCATTGCGGAGCGGAATGTGTGACTCCTCATCTCGTCTGACATACAATAGGTCGTTCTGGGGTCACTCCAGTGGACCTACGTTTGTCGAAAGGCATAACAACGAAGAAAGAAAGAAGTCATCCAGTAGCGATAACAAAAATACCCAGCACTGCTTTGTCCAGAAATATCCCGGTCTCGAACCCCCAAAAAACTCTGATTCTCGGTGCCTAAAATGTCGTTGGCTGTGATCTATGAAATCGGGGTAGATAGCAGACGTGCTGCCCATAGGCGCCTAGCTGAGTATGTTGGATCACCACATTTAGCAAATACACCTTTCGATTACATGCTCGAATGAAAATAGTGACGTACCAACAATGTCGGCCACGCGACCCCTTCATGTCCACAAATGTGAGAAAAACATATGCACATACATCCCCAATCAGACTCCAAGCTATCCTGTATGTAGTTTGAGTCACCACCTTCGATGCGCAGTAGAAACACACTGGCAGAAAAAGCCTTAGTTCCCGGAATCGCCCTTGATGCACATTACCTCGGTCTTGTGGTCTTGTGCCTCCATTTGGTCCCCATTCTCAAAAAAGCTATCGAGTGCTCAAATCCGCTTCATGTCCCCAAGGTCTTTCTCACCGTTATCTACGAGGACCACCCCACTTATATCATCAACATAACCTTTCCCCAAGCCCATTGCATCGGTTGCCGTCACGCGAGGATGGCATGTACACCTTCAGATCCGAATCCATTTCAAATAACCAGTCCCTAGAGTTGGGTGTGAGCAACGCCAGTGACTCAATTGAATCTATAAACTTCTGCACGTGCACAAACAAGATGCTTTTGCTTAATACAATTCCGCTATTTTCCTTAGCACTCAGCCGTTGGTGCTATTTAATGCAAGCTTTCCCTTACCACTGTTAGCCATTGTTCCCCATTACTTAACACCCTCTGCATCGCGTCATGGTGCAAGAGTCCCGCCTTCATCAGGTTCCAACAGAGATTTGGGCTTTGGCATGGAGTCACTGCGCATTACCAGAACTCAAAGCACTTTCACTCACCTGTTCCAGATTCCACGACATTTGCGAGAAACACATATTCGAGGTCCTCTCATTCGAGCCACCAGCTCCCCCAGAGTCATGTTCCATCGATAATCCGACAGAAAAGAGCGCCGCCCGATACGATGCGCTCATAAAAAAGGTTTCCCAACTCGCAACAAGTAACAAGAGGTCCTTCGTTCGGGAGTGGTACTTCAAGAACGCAGAAAACCCCCTCGTCCATCGACGCCGGAACCAGGTACCGGTAAACACAACGGTCGACGAGAAAGCCGACGCCTTTACTGCGACCTTCTTCGCTGTGCTCCCTCTGTTCCGCTCACTTCGCAAGCTGCACTTATACAACGTAGAAATAGACCAAGCTCGGATACGCACCATTTCTCGACTCCCCCTCGACGATGTCTCGTTCTATCGTACGAGGTTCACAGAGCCTAACAACAGCGTGTACATCACACCCCGCCACGCCGTAATAAGCACCCCACATTTCAGCAACGCCACGTTCAACGTGCCCTCTCCCAAAAGACTCGAAACGCTTTCTATCCTCTCCCGCGTCCCCATCCCCAACACCATCCCAGGCCTGCTCTCTCAAAACCCCTTCATCCACCTCCGCGTATTCCACATCCTCGTCGTCCCCTCCACCGAATTCTACCACCTCATCCACTTCCTCACCGAAAAATGCCCCAACCTCGAAGAACTCGGCATCGAACACGTGCAAAAACAAGACATCATGGCAGTAATGAACATGCCCCCCGCTGCTATTATGCTCCAGAATAATCACACCCACCTCGGCCCGAACATGAATCTAAATCACCTCAACAACAGCCCAGTGATGGTGGACCTGACAGAGTCGTTCCCAAGTGAAACCGTCCCCAAGCTGCGCAGGTTTAAAGGGTGCATCGAGCTCGCTCATGCTGTTTCGAGGGGCCGAAAAATTTCGGCCGTGCAAATTAGGGGCTTTTATCAGCATACGAAGATTCAGGATATTGCAGATGCGATTTGGAAGCCTCTTCTTGAGAGTGATGTGCCGTTGGAGGATCTGAGGTTCGCGAATGAGATAGCGATGCAGGAGGGGGTGTTGGAGAATGTGTGTAGGATGTTCCCAAAGCTGAGAGTGCTGAGTTTGGTGTTGGCTCCGCAGATCCAGACGGGGGTGTTGTGTTTCCCGTCTCCGGAAGAAGAGAGTGAGGAGGTAGGGAGTATCGAGGTGGATGAGGAAGGCGTTCCGTTGAGCCATTTTTTGACGTATAGGGTGAGTGCAAAAGCTATTTTCGAATGACAATGACAGAACCCTGTATACTGATTAACGATTTCGTGTTGGGTGCTGTCGTCTCTTTTTCTGTGATATAATTAGGGCATGATCGAGCGTCTGGCGATGAAACAGCAACTCTTGCCGAGTGGGATGGAAGAGCTGAGTTTGCTATATACGAACGACGAGACATTCTACGTCAAGTTCGATTGGCCGGTGCGATGGCAGCCTCTGTCAGTTCCGTTACAGCGGAGGGTGTTGATTGGGCTTTCGGAGCATTACCCGTCGCTTCGAAAGGTCGTGTTGGGGAACGTGGCTGGTCCGTATACATGGTTGAAGGATGCTGAGGGTGCTTGGAAAAGACATGTGGATGATTCGTGGCAGTTTTTGAAGAATTTGGGCAACGACGAGTTGCAGCCTTCTCCTTGGAATTGAAGAATTGGAAATGATCAACCCATTGGTTGAGCCATTGTTTCGAGTCGTCTGTTGTATTGTAATTTGGTAGTTGGAGGAGTGTCGTATATACATCGTGTAAACGCGAATATTTGAATCAGAAATATGAATAAAAGAAACCAACAAGTGGTGTTGGTGAACAGTTAAAACCAGCACTGAGCAGACGCGCAGGAAATTGATGGTGACGGGAATTCCCGGTCCGTGAGCTCACAACACCCAACCATTGCAGTTGGCCAACGTCTCCAACAGTGACCACCATGTCTGTCCTAATAGGGCCCCTTTCTGGAGCGCTTGTCGCTGGCGGGGTGAGTATATCTTCATGTATCATCAGTTCAAGGCTCACGAACGCACTCTTTGGGGAAGCTAGGTTTATTACGGATTTTCAAACTTGATGCACACCAGGTTTGTGCACCCCTTTTCAGAGGCCGTAAATCTCATTAACTCCTCATAATAATCTAGAACTGAACAGCATCGCAGAGAGTGCGTTACCATTCTACTTATCCAGCGTAAACACCCTTACTTATAGGATAACACGTTCATGTACACTTATGATGATCAGCCTCCACGCCCTGAGCGTCCGACTCGTCGAAACACCCTCCCTCATCCAAGCACCCCCACCCGCCGCAGAACGCATCCACAAAGACCCTCTCGTCACAGAGATCAAGTCACGGTGGAACCATGAAGTCGCGGTGCTCTTCAGGGGCTTCCAAAACCTCGACAAGAGCGCAGTAGAGTGGGGAAAGAGCCTGTTGTACGGCCCACCTGCTGATGCTAAGACGACGAGTGCCACAATACCCCCAACACCAACACCGAAATCGACATCTAACTCCGCACCGGTTGCTCCTTCGTCATAGATTAAAGCGTTTCATTTTTTAGATGGTCGTGTTAATGACATCCCTCTTTTGATACATCACTTTTGCGAGTGCTGCGATCCCACCCTCTCAAGAATTTCATCACATCCTCAAGGTACACGTATATTCCTCCGAAAGTATCAATTACAGCTTGAACGCGGCGGATACATTTAATCAAATACATCAAGTATTACAACATGAATCAGGTAGAAGGAGGCATAGTAAGAATGGCAAGGAAAAGCAACAAACACGGTGATATAAATTATACACTACACATCTCTGCACATAATCTACCTTCCATAGCCTTGTGGTGTGTACCCGGCAGGGGGATAAGCAGAGGGATTTTGGTAGCCCGTATTATTATATTGAGGTTGCTGTCCTGGTGGAGGAGGGGGAGGAGGGGGGAATCCTTGCTGCTGCTGATATCCCTGGTATTGTTGTTGCTGTTGGGGAGGTGGTGGAGGCAAGCCACTGTACTGGCTCTGAGGCTGCTGCTGTGGTTGCTGATAGTAATTATGATAATTGCTAGATGGAGGAGGGGCAGAAGGTGTAGGAGCATGACTGGGAGGCGCTGACGGAGCAGAAGGATTGAAGAGAGACAGACTGGCGTAAGGGTCTACAGGGGGAGATGAGAGCGATGACTGCGCAGGTCGTGGTGGAGGTGGCGGAGGTAGGAAAGAAGAATGCTGCTGTGGCTGAGATTGAGGGGGAAGCGGCGACTGGTAATGAGACTGAGGTGGTGGGGGAGGGTACGAGTTATAAGAATACTGAGAGGCTGGTTGGGCGGGAGGTAGTGGGGGCGGGCTCTTCGCATATGGAGAGGGATTGTATGAACCACCGTAGCTGGGCTGAGATTGTGGAGGAGGGGGTGGAGGAGTGTTACCCCACGCAGGAGACGACGAGGGCTGATCACGCAAGCTCATGGATCCAAATGCACCGTCCAGAGTTGAAGATCTGTGTGGGGGTGGTGGAATGGGTGGTTTGGCTGCCAATGGAGGAGGAGCAGATGAAAGTCTCTTCTCTGTCTCCAATTTGGCAATCAACCCCTCCCTTTCAGCACTTCGCTCTGCGATGAACGACCGGACTTGGGATTTTAAAGTCGCAACCAGTTCCGTAAGTTCATTGTAGAACTGCAGTCCTTTACTATATATAACAATTAATCATGTATTTCAAGGAAGGAGAGGATTTACTTACGCCAATCCATCGCGGACCTCCATATACGCGTCTCTGGCTCTTGAGAAACGGCGAATCGTGTCCTTTTTGTTTCGTTCTCTCTCCTCCCATTTCTTGGCACCTGTACCGCGTCCAGCGAGGTCCTTGAGCCCCTTCCACAACGTTGTGACCTCTTGAAGAGCAACCTCTTGATGGTGAACTGTCGACGCTAAGCGTTGCTGGTATGGACGGAACTTCTCTAGTTCAGCAGCAAACAATGTCGGTTCCACTCCACTGTTGCGTCGGTTAAGAAGTAGTAGATGCGAAACATCGTCCGTTTGAATCTAAAGGTGCCTAGTTAGCATCTGCACCCTGTCAATTGCACAACAACCAACTTTGTCTTTGAGATCTTTCAACACCTCGCTACGCTCTTTCGAGATTAATGTGAGCCTCTTCAGCCTCTCCTCAATTTCATCCACATATCCCTTGATCTTGGTACGCTCCTTCGCTTCGTCATCCCCACTGTTCATATCAAGGTCCAACAAATTATCAGGTTTAGATCCGCCCCTCTCCAAAAAGAGCTGCTCCAACTGTGGACTGAGCAGCAACTGAATATCACCCTGCACCCCACCCCAAAGCGTCGCAACTTGCTGATCCGACACCGCAGCAGCCTCAAGGGCACTGATGTGTGACTTGAAATCCGCCCGCAGGTTCTTCGTCGGCGTCGCACTGGGTGCCTGCGTCCAGTTGTGCTCGTATTTGACCCGCATCGCCTCGCAGTCCCTCGATTCTGCTTCCAGGTCGCGTGAAACACTGTCCAACTCCCGCTGCACGTTGGTCTTGAGTTTGTTGAGCTCTTGAATCTGCAGATTGACGCCATCACGATCCTCAATGATGGCGATGTCTTCTTTCCATCGCCGAACGTCCACAGGAACCTCTTCTCCACCTTGGACTTCTCCTTCTGCCATGGCTTTATAGCGCGTCAGTCCTTCTTTGATGCCTAGTCCATCCAGCACGCTCCTTGATTCGCCTTCGGCACCTTCAGCCTTCTCAACTTCTCCGCGCACGAGCTTGGCCTTCTCCTCGGAGTAAACGCTGGCACTTTCGTGCACACTCAATGGGATCAACCTGATGAAGAAATCCTGGCCAATCGTCTTCTGGACCTCAGGGGTACCGTAGACATCGTGGATGTGAATGGGAGTCGCTACCACAGTTTTCTCCACAATGGGAAGCGCCTCGAAAGCTGGTGTAATCGCATTATAAATAAGGTCATTCTCGCGCTGTGCTTCTGCCTTTTTGTCGGTACAGATGACCATGTGGGCTTTGAGACGTTCCTGAATGGAGGTTCCGGCATCGGCAGGGAGGTTCGGGGACATGCTTGGGAAGAATGAAGATCCAAAGTTAGTGGCTGCGCGATTGGCTTCCTTGGCAAGGGTTTCTGCTTGAATGAAGCGGGCAAGTGCTTCGCCGTGTTTTCCTGCGGTATTGTCGGCGAGTCCCCGATAGTATTGTGTTAACGATGAGAAATATTTTGCTTTTATCTGATTAAAAATAAGGGTTTAAAATTAGAACACAACGACCGGCTGAAAAAGTGTAGATGAGGACGAACCTGTAGAAGGGTAACCCAGTTTCTATCAAAGATGCCTTTGCCCATAAACTCCTTGACATCTTCAGTCAATGAGGTGTACATTGATGCTGCCTGAGATGCGATTTTTGAGACTAAAGCATTGCTTTTCTTCTCGTCGGTGCATTTCTCGAAAAACACTTCGGTGGCCTGAGCAAGAATGATGTTGATGAGGAATTTGACAACCTCTCGGCTGAGGTCAGTGGAGGGAGCGTGGAGAAAGTTCTCGTTGACATAAGTGAGCATTCCAGCGCAGGTTCTGAAGTAGTAGAAAGCTCTCTTCAGGCCTTCTGGGTCCGATCTACTCTGCGATGTAGCAATAGCGGAATGTGTTGCAGCGATCAGGAATAGGATAGACGCCTTCTCATAAGCTATGGATGTCTGCGTTATCAACTTTGCAGTGAACGCGTCACGCCATGGGAAGTTGACTCGAATTTCGGAGAATCTCAGTTCTAAGAGTTCGAGCTGTCCAAAGTATTTGTAGAGCAGGTCTCTCGCTACGCAGCATCGTCATGAACACAGGTTTGCCCCTAAAAGACGTGCAACTTACCAGTGAGATCGCTACCTGCACCACGAACAGCATCCTGCCTACACCGCGTGAGAGATGCGCACTCTGTAGCATAATTTTCTGGGTTCTCGCCATAAGACTGTGCTATGAGATTTCGGATTGGAGTCGTCCAGTCTACTTCATCCGTCGTCTTCTTAGGGATTGAGATCATGGGTGATTGGTGCGCCATGTTGGGCTTCTGGATTGAACTGACTGGGCGCCACTAGTATGAGAATATATACCCTGCTGCGCCGATAAAATGACTGCGACAAGGAGATAAGGATGTTTGGTTGACTGTAAGTAGTCAAGTTGGATGGTGTAATGAGCAATGTAGTAGGGCCGCAGTCTACCGCTGTGCATACCATATCGGTTTGTTTGTGATGGATGTCTTAGCCAAACATGTACTGACGGTTGCTCCCGCATGCAGCAGACACCGACGAACATACCCAGAACGAAATGTCGACAACACAAAAGCCAGTGTCTAGCGAAGACATTATTGGTCAAAAGGTACGTATTATGAGCTTAAACCGAATTATATCTTACTGACAATTTATTAGTATGACCGTTGCTGTACGTTCACTTCTTCAATAACTTGTTAAACACATGAACCTCAATGACGCTTTTTCTATGATGCAGTGGCCGACCTCATCGTTAAATCGTACGTTTCGCTGGGTTTCATTCTGCAGATCTCTTCGTATTTATTTTGAACCACAGGGGAGTTGGCTTTGGTGTAGGCGTCGTCGCTTCTGTCATTCTCTTCAAAAGTTCGTCACATAGCTTCTCCTTTTCCCAACCTGCCACCATAACCAAACTCCTTTTGTTTGTAGGACGAACATGGCCCATTGCGCTCTCCACAGGCTTCGGTGCTGGTGCAGCCTACGCCGACTGCGACCGCTCCTTCAACCCAGCACGCATTCCCGGCACACGCATCATTTCTCAGTCAGAGGCACCTCCCAGCAAATAGACCGGTTACACTGTTCGACCCCATGGAGACGTATATGTATAGCATAGATAGGGTGTTATAATGGCACTGTAGACGCGTGAGAGGAGCATATTGAAGGACCGCGCCTCGCTTGAGACTTTTGGCAAGCAAAATAGATCATCCACATACCAGTCTTTCGATTGCACCATTCAGACCATCCCTTCAAGTTACTCTAATTGTATCTCCGTGTTTCATCAGAACCAATAAGACTGCCAGTTTTATTCTCATTGTCTAGGGTTGACGGGAGTTGTCTTTGGGGTTCTCCCAGCACCAGTCTCTTGTACAGAACCACTGAAAGAACGCATCTTCGGTGACAGGGCTTTGGAACGCGTAAATTTATAAAACTCACGGGAAGTTGCTGCCATTATGGGCAAAGCCACAATGATCATGCGTATCCGCTTCGCTTCGACTGAAAGTTGCTGCTTCGCCATAAGAAACGAGGTTGTGGTACAGTGCAAGGATGAGTTTTCCTTCCGGGCAAAAGTCACACGAACCTCTAAATACATTGGTCACTCATTCCTCATTCCGTCGTCTCATCAAGCTGCATCCACAAAAACCGATTACTAACAACAAATCATTGAAATCTAAAGTACACAAATGGGAACTAAATAATAATGAGTCGAATCTACAAGATGCAATCGACGACAAAGAAAAAGAAAAGCGAATACACAGCGATGAACAACACAAATTAAGGCGTATGGTCGAGGAGGGGAACCACCAGAGACTTGACGACAGTGTCGATATCGGCAGGGTTTTCCTTGCTCGATACAACGACCTTGGTATCCTCCGACTCGCGCACAATCAATGTCTGGCCGCGATATTTGCCAGAGGCCAGGATAAGCACTTCGTCGCCGTATTTCGGGCTTTGTGGCATGATGTATCTTGAGGGCAAACTGTGCTCCGAGCCATCATCCAGTTTGACCCTCGCTGTTTGTTCATAGGCTGTGGGGTTTTCTTGTGCGGCAAGCACATGTCCCGTCATTCCTTCCAGCTGGCCCTCTAGGTATTGATCCGTCTTTGTGCCTCTAATGATGATTTTGAGGCGAGTAAGATTGTTGGCCACAACACTCTCGTACAACCACCCATCGTCCAATTCTAATACGGATTATAGTTAGCACAAAAATAACTTGCACCTCAAAGATAAACGACATACCATCTGGTTCGTCCATCATAGTGTTGTAACTGCCGATCATGCCACCAGGGGTCGCAACACTGGAACCTCCACCCCAGTATGCTGGCGTCTGACTGACACCAGGTGTTGGTGGATAGCCGGGTGTTGGGCCCATATGAACACCTGGAGTAGCTGCTGCAGCGGGAGTGGGTGCGCTCGCCTATCAAATCGATATAAGCACGACATAAAGGAAATAAACGAATTCAATATACCCAAGAAGACGACTCCCAGGGGGTCGCTGCAGTTGCAGGTCGCCCGGGAGTAGCACCTCCCCATGCATCTTGACCCCAGGGATTGGAGTTGTTATAACTGTTCGGGCTTGCTTCTGACGCAGACGCAGCTGCTGGTGCTCGCGGGGTAGCTCTTCCTGCTGCTGCATTTCTCCCTGGTGTCGCGCCTCCCCAACCTGTACCTGTTCCAGCACCTGCATTGGCACCCGTAGCGTAAGGGTTAGGCGTCCGTGAGCCCACGTTCCAGGCTGGCGTGCGTCCACCATCGTTATTGGCATACGGGTTGGGTGTTCTTGAAGAAACGTTCCATGCTGGTGTGCGACCACCATCGGCATATGGGTTTGGTGTTCTTGAGGATGCATTCCACGCGGGTGTCTTGCCTTCCATAGCGTAAGGATTTGGGGTCTTGCCCATTGTGAGTGGTGTGCGACCGCCATTGGGCACTGGAGGCGGCATCCCCCATCCACCGTACTGTGCTCCCCCTCCTCCACCACCGCCCCCTGGCCCACCACGGCGAGGACCTCCACTTCTTTCTAAAGGCTCTAACGAACCGTCAGGTCTTGGGACAAGGTCAGCGGGGAATGCTGTGCTAGATAATTTATTGACTCACTTTCTCAGATAGAGCTTGTCCTTCTCTATTGAAATGACTTTGTTTCCCGTCCGCAGCTCAACACGCGCAACAGGGCCATTTGTATCCTTAATAGTACCAGCATAGCCCTTATATGCACCTTTAACAACTGTAACTGTGGCGCCAATATGACGATCACGAGGACCACGCCCCATGTTGCCAGAACCAACCATTCCGCCAGTGGGTGCCACCAAGGCAGGGTTCATTTTTGAAAGATCGGCACCTGCTGCCTTGATGGCATTCCTAGGTGCTACTGATACGAGTGAACGAGCACGTGTAACGAAGATGCCATTGTTTTCGGACAGGTCGCGGTTGTATAGGAAGGCGTAGAAGGATTGATGAGTATGCAGAACACGACCTTGACGACCCTAAAAGTGCGTTAATGCATGAACAGTTTTATGAGACAAGCTGCTGTACCATGCCGTCAGTCTCCTTGACTGTGTCATTGATTCTCAATTCGTGACCCTCGGCGTCTGTTGCGATTGCCCTGGAGGAATCGCGACGCATGGAGATCTGGTGAGGCTGAACGAGACGTGTCTGACCGTTCTGATCGAGAACACGGAAAGAGTCGCGTTCCGTCTTGTAAATGACACCGATGGTTTGGGCGCTGCATGATTGTCAATACGTAGGTGAAAAAAAGTGAAGACAATACATACTCGAGTTGGACAAGGTCATGAAGTTCATAGTTTCCAATAGCGTTTGAGCCAGAACCAACCTCGGCTGCCTCACGCAAATCTTTTGAGAAAACGGATATCTGAAAACGTTTCAAAAACAGGAAAGTTGAGATCATGTCGTCCGCTTACCTCCTGCATGGACATGTCGGACACGAAGGTGACAACGTTATCAGCAACAGCTACGACCAAACCCGTCTCATCCGCATTTTGGCCAGCCATAACTTTGACGTGATCTCCAGGCTTGAAGCGCTTGCGAACACTTCGTGCTGGAATTTCCATCTTCTGCCCTTCCAGGTCAAATCCTTTGGCCGTAATCGTTACAACATCTCCAGCGACCTCCTCAACCACTCCGTGTACACCACTCTGTTCACCCTCGAAGACTTCCACATGATCACCAGGCTGGAGAACAGCGATAGCAGCTTTTCTTGAAGCTTCTGCAATCACGGAAAGGTTGACAACGCTATCCTCGCCTCCATCTTGTTTGCGGGTAAATTGTGTGATTTCGTCAAGCGTAGGGTTGACATCTTCGGAAATCAGGGCGCTGGCCTTGAAGTCCTTCTCCAAGAAGCCATCTCGATAAGTATCATTCTGGAAAACGTAGGCTTGGTTCCTCTTGATGACGTTCTTGCGACCATAGACCTTCACAATTTCTTCGGAGTTGAAAAGCCGTTGAGGCGGACGCATAGTACCTGTGGCAGCATTTACTTTTTTACGTTTCTTTCCGGCTGCGTCCAGTGCTGACGCATCGTCCCTTGGATTCATGTCAATACGGGGGATGAGTCGAACACCAACATCTTCGCCGTTCTCCGTCATATCCACAACCTGCGCTAGATCTCCAGCGTACTTTCCCCTGCGAATGCGTACCCATGTTCCTGGTGTCAGCGTAATCTCCTGCTTCTTGATCTGCAGAAGACTAGCCATTTCGTCGATCGGAACGAGCACAACACCTCGACTGGGGTATATACCGATGAGATTTTTACAGGCATCTTGCACCTGCTTAGAACTGCGAGCCTCAATGTAGACCATTCCAGGAAGTGAATCCCTCTGAAAAGCGGACAGGATGCTTAGGGGACTCTTGCTGTATTCAAGGTCGATAGCTTTTCTCATAAGGCTGAAGACGATTTCGCGTTCTTTACCGGGCTGAGGGAACGTTAGGACCTGTTGATGAATGTGCACGACTATATCTCACCTTTACGCGAACTTGCCATAGACTAGCATCGTGTACGGACGGCATCAGCAAGCGCTGAGGAATTTCATTCATATCTCCGGTATACGGCGTTGCGCGGTGCTGATGTCGACGAGCAACAGCTTTAGCAATTTCTTCAGGACTGCGCATGTCCTCCTCCTCATAGTGTCGAGCACTGTCCAGAAGTGCGTGGTGTGCTCTGCTGGGATATTCATCTTCCATGTCATCATGCTCATGGGTAATGAAATTGTCTGCAAAGGCTGGTCAATATACTGTGCATCTAACATTGACATTGTCCACACACCGACCCCTTCCTCTTCCTCTTCCTCTTCCTCCTCCTCGTCTTCGCTAACCTCGGCTTCAATATCAAGGAAACGGTTCAAAGTCTTTCTATGACGGCGCTGGAGGACAAAGTCATGCCTTGTAACTTGTTTGTGTCCTATCAATAACGTACCTTTGTGCGTTTCCTCTTTCGTCCCGCAGCTTCTTCCTCATCATCATCATCCTCTTCATCGTCCTCGTCGTCCTCTTCGTCTTCGTCATCCTCTTCATCTTCGTCTTCTTCAACTCGTCTTTTGGACTTTCCCTTTCGTGATGGGGCTTCCTCATCCTCCTCGACATTTGCATCCTCCAATTCGGCATCGTCATCGTTTCCAAATATCTGATGGTCCTCTTCGTCCGACATAATAACAGGGATAGTGGTGGTAAATGGTCAAGAGAGTGAAATAATAATGACCTGGTGGTCGTTGAAAGAGTTGTCTTGACGCATTGGGACAAATGTTTGGTTTGGAGGATAATTACCTAATAAAACAAATATAGCGGCCCGACAGCCCCTAAATGCCGAGCCCGACATCTCCTCCTAACCATCACCTCGTCTCTACACGCTAATCACGTAACCTGTCCTTCGGTGGGCTTTTACCAGGGATTTTCTCAATTAAACACGAATGTTAAATATTTACCTCATGTTAGATGCAGTTCTTGGATTTACCCGTTGAGGTTCTTCCAGAAATTCTGAACTTTGTCATCAAACCTCATCACCTCGCCTCAACCTGCCTGGTCAACAACACATTCCGACGTTTTGCGGTTCCGCTACTCTATGAGAATATTAAGATATACTCATGGCACCGGGAAGGCAAAACAAAAGTACATAAATCAGCATCTTGACGCTCTTTCAAATTGCCTTATTCGCCCTACTCATACAGGTAATGTTGCTGTTTGATACCCTGGCTCGACATGCGTATCTCGCGCTGCTAGTCAAACGCCTTGGTACGACAGTCATTCCCACATCGATGACTCGTGATCAAATATCTTTTCACGAGCAGAATTCCGAGACTTCCCTAAGGCGATAACGATTCTGGATACGGATGTCTTGAGTCATGTTCTTCGTGGTTTAAGAAACTGTGTCAATCTACGGGCATGTACATGGACCCGAGATGGATCTCTGAATTCAGATATCCTCGAGACACTGACTCACTGCTCAAAGATGCGAGAATTGGAATTCAATGGACACGACCAAGGGAATTACAATCCACGTCTGCTGTTATCTTTTACGAAGTTAAACCGCATTTCTATCATCATGCCCAGTGGACCCGTTCTTGCTCAATTGGATCCGTGGTTATCACTCACAACCCATACCCTAAAATCATTCACGTTGATATGCATGGTATAACCTTATTGTGCCGCTAGCATTTCACCTCCTTACGCCTTACTGCAGGCATCCCCTCTCATAACGGACCATCTTTTGGAATCTATCGCGCCACATCTAGTAAACCTGGAACATTTGCACCTCGCTGGTTGTCCAAAATTAACCGAGAAGGGTGTCTGGGCTGTTGTTGGTTCCAACCAGTTTGGACTCCTCGGGCTTGGTTTAGAAGGCGTGTCAACTAAATATGTGGGTCTTTTTGTGTCAATGAAGTGGACTCACAATGACTCACGATCGCGGAAATCCCAGGACATGCAGGCATTCGCTGAGCAATGTGTATCCGCTGGAGCGTTGAATCGTTTGCAGTCGATTACGTTGACTATCAATCACCATCTTGATCTTCAAAAATGGGTTGATGCAGTTGTTCAACTAATCCGCCATTCTCCTATCAAGTTGTTCCAGATTTATTCCACGGGTGTTTTCTTTGAATCTCCTGTAACGGACGACTTGTGGAACCAGCTCGTCCTCACTCATGGTTCACGTCTGGTGCGGTTCTCGGTGCACCGAATGTTGGTCAGCCTGGAATGCATTCAAAGGATTTGCAGCCAATGCCCTAACTTGGAGCAGCTATTCATTGTCTTAGAGCCGCAGTCATTAGTAAGTCCGTTGTCACATGTAATCCCGTATGGACAATACTCACGTTTATCGGAAGGTTTATCTCCCCAGATATTTGGCTTGCGCTAAAAAGCTACGGACGCTTCACATCAACTATCCAGTTGAAGCACGCAGTGATGGTGTATTCCCTATAATGCGCCCTCATGAAGCGCTAGAGATCGTACGTGAATGTCCTTCAGTTGCTCAGTTCGGTTGCAACACAAAGGTTTGGCAGGTAGGGTAGCTCCAAGTCTCTCAACGCATGCATTCTTGTGCCTCATCTTTACCAGGTCTCTCGCAAAGTAACCCGCTTGGAAAATGGACACTTGTTTATTGAACCTTTCTTAGCCGGATATGAAAGTACAGAGATACCAGAACAATTCCTGGTGGTTCGAACATGAAACAACTATGTAAGTACTATATTCGATTCGGCGTATAACCGCGTTTTCATACGCCGTACAATGCAAGCCACCGCCCACCTACACGCAGGCAGCAGCAACCTTTTAATTTAATCTTGATTATATCGCACCCCTCTCTCCTCGTGACCTGGAGTCGAAGTACTATAAAAGAAAGTTCAAATTCTGTATCATAAATTTCTCCCCCTCTCTTGTTAGGTACCCTTGACATATTCTTCTCTATGTCTTTCCCAGGTTTTCGTCGTCGTCGTCCAGAAGTAACAAATCTTGTATACCGTTCTTTCCCAGTGGCTAATAGACTTTTTAGGGTGCCCACCGACCGAGGCAGCGCCGGCGCACCCAAGCTCCTCCTTCAATGCCTGATGTTCAACAGGGAACTCAAGCCGAGGGTGCTAATGGTGCACCTATTTTCCGCGAATGTCATCATTTCAATATTACCGGAGGCACCTTCAACAACTATGGGAAAATCGGGACACTCAACATTCACTACCATGGTGATTTCTCGCCTTCAGACATCTCAGACTCAGACTCATCCAACTAATGCCGTCGTCGATAACCTGCGTTAACCCTGAAGCGGAATATTTGGTGGGTGGAACTATGGAGCCTACATATTATCCTCATTTCTCAATTATTATTTTTCAGACCCTCTTCTTCTTATCCATGACGACATCAGGAGTTCTGTATTCTACAGGCCTGAGAGCTGCAGCCCCTAAGCTTCCGCTGCTTCCTGCCACCACTGCGCTCAACATTTGATTTCTTTCGCATGACTCATGGGTTATCGCCCGCACGTCCCCCTTCTATAGCAATCCACCTCGTCTTCCTACGGTTCAAAACCAGTGTTACGTTACCTGTCTCTGCCATGAGAAAACCTCTCACTTTCTCGCTTCGTCCAACATTCAAAGGAGAGCTGATAGTTGCTCAACAGCTCTCGTTGCATAAACATCGTCGTTGTCCCCTTTTGCGCATGATCCATCTAATTATTGTTAGCACTGTCGCTTTCGTTCACAGAATCGGACTCCTCTCACTTTCGTCTTTCCCCCCCTCAATATTCGCTTGGCCTTATGTATTCCAGGTATAACAGGGTATTACCTTCCTATATATTTGTACGATCATCAAACTGGCTCCCCGACATTTCATTTTTCCTCTAAATGCAAGTAAATTATTATTTACACGACCATGTCCACAATCTCGTAATTCACTTATTTTGAGGTCACTTTCATTAGTTGCAAAGTCACCTGTCCCCCCCATGGTTTATCTTGTTTCAACTTCGTTAATCCGGCCATCGTGTATTCAAAGACCATCTATAACCAAACCACTTGATAGACCCTCGGCGCTAACGGATCCGGAGTAAGGACAACATTACATCCGAGATCTTTCGGCAAACACGATCAACATGCTGCGAACGCCTGGCGCCTAGATGTGCCTGCACTCGTGCAAATACTGAGTTACATATTACGGGTAATCCTCTGAAATCTTACGTAAATCTACGGATATGAGCTCGCCATGAGGCAATGTTTCGGCGAGGCACGAGGATGCGAAACAAAAGCTTGCTATGGCTCAACTGCGAGAATTAAACTCTAACGGAGATAGTTTCAGACACTCCATATTCACCAATATCCCGAATCCCAAAACCATGTATGTTTATTGTACTAAAATACAGTCGCGGCAAGCTGAATACAGTCCACTACTACTTATGCATCGCAATTTGCTTCCCAGCCAATGGGTTACGTGGTTTTGATCTTGAATAAGGTCATTAAAAGTGAGGTCATGAGTATTTCGTTACAGAAACTAGGGTAGAGGGCTGCCAACGAATGCCACTTCTAGGCCTGGCTAGGCATATGAGTCCAAGCTTGATGGTATTCTTCAAACTTGATCTTGAGCGACAACCGTAATGGGTGGCTCAGAAGTGGCAGTGGCAGGAGCCTCAGCAGGGGTAATTGTGTCTTTCACCTTGTATTTGCTTTCGTCAATTCCTCTCTCCACCTTGAGGACGGTGAAGTTGAAAGTGGCCATAGTCAGGCCCATGCGACGGAGAATCCGCGATTCCCAGCCCTCAGGAAGCCTCTCCTCAATCAGTATACTCTCGAGGTCCTTCACACGCCCTCCAAAAATGGTAAGCAGGGTAGAGGAGCTAACAAGGGTCAAGGGTGTGATGTAAGTATGCGATTAGATACAGCAACAAAGACGCCACAAAGCTTACTTTGAGCTTCCAAAGACCTTCTGGAAGCTAGTCAATGAAAATGCTGGATTCTTGGCACGGGATTCTGCTCGTCTCTTGGAGGAGTATTCAGAAAGGTCCTTGGGAGTGAGGAGTTCATTGCCATCCTTGTCTTTCCCCGACGCGAGAGCGAGAAGCTCCTTTACGAAAGGGATGTGAGGTTTTCCTTGATCTGGGACAAAGTGGCTGTCTTCCCCTATAGTAATATGGGATGTGAAATGTCAGGGAACATGGGAGTAGTGAGGTGAGTTGTGGTTACATACGCAGTAGGGAAGCGTCATGTTCGATGCCATTGTGCAGGTCCAAATCTGCGAGGTCAAAGGTGCCATTGCTGTATTTCTTGTTCAACGTCTTGGCCGCAAAGTTGGGCACGAAATAGCAGAAGCTAGGTGCGAAATTATATGTGGCACGAACACTGGCGTTGAGTTCCTTAAAGGTTATATTTTTGCCATCACGAGGGAGAATGCCTACGGCACCGTTGCATTAGATACGTATCATATGGTGAGAGAAGTAAGCATTGCAATGTACCATGGTTGGCCATCGCGTTGAGGGCAGGGCATGAGCAACGGCTGTCGCCATCTTTGGGAGGGATGTACTCAGGCCACTTCCCACCTTCACCTGGATGTCCCGCAGGAGTAACCTGCCCAACCTTCCTGTTGGGGGTGATCAAGTTGATAAACGTCAGGGCAAAGTCCCATGAGAAGACAAAAAGATCTTGAGCGACACGGGCCAAAGGTGTGATGAGGAACATCGTAAATGAGGTAGGGAGAAAGGTGGGCCGCAAGTCGGAACGTCTGGAAAACCTGTCTCTTTTTATAGCGCAAGGAGAAGTATTACCTGTCCATCAGATGCCGACTGGCAAAGCGAATAATTGGTGGGGGATGTTCGGCCCATGTCAATCTCCTTCAATAATTATTCGCTTCGTGACCATTCTTCCGTTCATCATGACAAGCTCACGTGAGATAGGGACTGCGATTATGGTTCTGGGGCACAATGATAAGTTCAAGGTTCAATTTGAAGAGCGGCAATAGGCAGGTTGAGAGGCATCAAAGTCTTATATATGAAGGTGCGAAAGCATTCTAATAGTATACTTCCAAGTTAGACTTGACCTGGGCAAAGCCCAACATCACCAGATCTGATAACTGAAATTGCCATGAAGACGATTAGCAATTTTCACGAAATCAGGTTCATTGTCAGGTGTTATGTACCCTCTTCGGATTAGTAGATCGAGGATGACTGAGGAAATGCTCAACGGTCATTTAGAAGTTGGATCAGTATGTATGTTACTCACCTAAACCACAATTTGGTTTGAAAAGACCAGCTCGAAGTTGTTCCACGAGTCGCTCTTGAGATGCCAGCTATAAACCCGAATCAGGACAAAATCACGAAACGAGAAAACAAAACACGCACGTCGAATGACTCAACTTCACCATCTGAAGGGCGGGGGGTAAACAAATCCGAATCGACGTTTCTGGGAATTTTGATCTCATAGACATATCTATAAACCCCTTAGAAAAACCAAAGGCCCATCGGCCAGACGACTTACTCTATCTCCGGCTGGAGCCACCCTTTTGAGGATCTATTCCAAATAGAAGCATTAGGGAACCATTCAGAATAAGAGATGAACAGCTTATACCGATAGAAGTAGCTAATCACTCCGACAGCACGAGAATACTTTCGAACCAGATACTCCTCTAAGCTTGCCTCTTCCATGCATTCCTTCACAAGGGATTCGAACATGGACATGCCACTGGGTATTCCACCTGCTACGGTATTATCCAAATATCCAGGAAAACTAAGTTGCTTCTATGAGACCTCAGGCACTTGACATCAAATAAATCGGACTTACGTTGGCTTTGTCAGAGCCCTGGTAGGAATCCAGACCCTGAGCTTGTTTTCACCACTCTCCTGCACGGTTTCTTCATAAACACTCATATGAATCCCGTAAGTGACAACACCAAAAAGTGCGCACGCAGAACGCTCCATCTCGAACGCAAAATTTAGGCCAGTTTCTCGACCTGACGTAGAAGGATGGTCATGGACACCGTGGGGGTCTGCATAGATAGGGTACATCTCCGCTCTCCACTTGGTGGGTCCACAAACATCTGCAAATAGGCCTGTGTCTCTCCATAGCTCGCAAAGTTCCTTCATAACGTCTGTTCGTTTTGATGGTGAATCCAGCCAGCTGCACAGGCTAACAGATGGACCCAAGGTTCCGTTGCGCAATGTGATAAAATCTGCTGGCTGCACGCGAATTTTCCATAATTCCTGCTTTTGTAAATTATTGCTTCTCACATTTTCTTCAACCAGTTGTTGGACGATTGCTGGACGTAGCAAGCCAATTACTGCACTTTCCGGAGATTCGGAAAGATACAGAGGTACGAGGGGTTCAGAGTTGTATGCAGTGTCGTAAAGGCCAGATGAATCTCGACGAAGATGGACGTTGTCGCAGAGGTCAACTATGTCCAGGTAACTTAGGTTCGATTGAGGGATTGCCATGGTTGATCGCGATAAGATTCAAGAAGCCTCCAGCCGCATAGGATTGTACACAGAGGGGCTGCGGAAGAGATAAAAACATAACCGGAGAAACGTGATGCGAAACGGCTTTCGCTCAACCCGATTGTAGCCCGTGGTCCGTCAACTAGCTTGCTGTGCAGTGTGTATTCCGGAACATATCAGTCAGAAATTTGCGCATTTACACAGTACATCTTACCCGACTATCGCCTCGAGTACGAACCTGACAGTTTTGACGAAGGTGGAATAACGTTGGAGAGCTTTGAGATCACGAGCAAACAATATTTTTGACGGATCATTTCATGCTGGCACTGTTCACGTTTTCTCATGATGACTTCACTTAACCTCTCCCATAAATCTCAGCTGGTCCTCACAGCTGTTGCGACAGCAGTGACAACAGCAGGGCTTTTACATGCCTATAACTCCCATACACGTCGAGTCAAGAGGAAAGAACTAGCCAGAGAAATCCATGATTCCTTGAGTACAACAATCGACCACGATCAACCAACTCAGACTTCAAGCATACCAAGCCCAATTGACGCATCTGGGATATCTTCTGCCTTTGGATATGATGAAGAGCTAATACGAGAGCAACTGGCTAGAAATTATGTTTTCTTCGGTGATGAAGGAATGGCTCAAGTGCGGAAAGGGAGCGTTGTCATCGTCGGCTGCGGCGGTGTTGGTAGCTGGGCCGCTGTTATGCTGGCTAGATCGTGCGTTATTTTTGGGCGGGCTAGACAATTATGTTGACAATGTTTTTGCAGTGGCGTCTCTAAAATTCGTTTGGTTGACTTCGACTACGTCACGCTTTCTTCCTTGAATAGGCATGCTACTGCTACATTGGAGGATGTTGGCACACCCAAAGTCAACTGTATTGAGCGGACTTTGAGGAAAGTTGCAAAGTGGGTGGAAGTCGATTCAAGAATAGAAATTTGGCGTAAGGATGAAGGTGGACGGTTGTTGGAAGGCGTCGACTGGGTCATAGGTCAGTACATTTCGTTTGCTCAACTTGAAGATGGCTTGGTTGTTTACCCAGATGCTAGATGCCATTGATAATATCCAGACCAAAGTTGATCTGTTAAAGTACTGTCATGACAATAACCTGAAGGTGAGATTGTCGTCCCTCTGTTTTGATATTTCATTGGTGACGACCAGGTATGCCAGGTCTTCTCATCAATGGGTGCTGGTGCCAAATGTGATCCCACACGGATACAGATCAGCGATATCTCTTATACAGTCTACGATCCCCTTGCGCGGTCTGTGCGAAGAAGATTGCGCCTGTTGGGCGTTGAATCAGGAATTCCAGTGGTATATTCCACGGAGGTCCCTGGCGATGTTAAGCTCCTACCACTACCCGAGGAGGAGTTTCAAAAAGGACCTGTCAAGGAATTGGGCGTCTTTGATGATTTCAGAGTCAGGATTTTACCTGTTCTCGGTCCGCTACCTGCCATTTTTGGTTTGAATATCGCGTCGTACATCGTCTGCGACCTGGCTGGAAAGCCGATTCTGAACCCATTGGCCATCAAAGGAAGAAAGAAGTTGTATGAACGACTGTATCGCGACCTCCTGCATAGGGAATGCAAACTTGCTGGATATCAACTCAAGTGCGCATAATTTTTATTTGAGAAGATGCTGACTGAACTCATGAGAAATCTAGTCGCCTTCCTATTGACGAGGACGATGTTGCTTTGGTTTTCGAAGATTTATATCGGGGTCGTTCTGTTGTGCCCCCTTTCGATGTTCCTACAAGACCTTCACTGGCTCGCTGGGATCCCAAAAAACCTGTTGCCATCGACAACGTCATTGTCTTTGAGCACAACGACGCTGACAAACATATCAAACTATGCTTCAATCAAGACGGCACAGCACAGACTCCCGAAGGTGTGTGGGGCAAGGAGGTAAAAGAGGTCGTAGAAAAACGGTCAGCTGAACTTCGAAGGGTTCGTGAATGGACAATGTGATCGTTGCTCCGCGGGGCAGCAATGCCCGGTTGCTATATTACCATCTACTATGCACATATAATGCCCCTATTTTCCAAGTCGCGAATGACAATCCAGCCGCATTTGTTCAAGGCGCAAATTTTTCAAGCTCGATCAAACCCTCGTATTGCTCTCTAGACGAAAAAGTAACTCTTCTAGGAAATATTGCGAATTGGCCTTCTTCTCTCAACAACTTCTGATTCTCTTCGCTATCTTTTATGATTGATATAGCTGGCAATGGGTTATTTTCCGGATAGTTTTGTGCACATAATCTATTCGCAGAACAAGGCAAGGTGGGGATAAATCACAAGTTGAGAGCGCCTTACTAATGGAACTAGGAAAATAGACTTCTATCCTTTCATAGCGCTTGGCCACATGGGTTTTATGCCCTCGGTCGTCCCCAAATTGTAGCCACTTATAGACGCTGCTGTGGGGGTCAACCTAAAATACGCGAGAAAGTTCAGACAACCTTCCCTCCCATACTCAAAAATATCCAGGCAAAGAATATAAAGTGCAACCTTCTTTGCGACTCAACAGCAACTCACATTTCCTTATCCTGCTTCCACATACACACCACAGAAAGAACAATGAGCGATTCAGTACTGCACCCGGCCACCAACATAAACGAGTGGAGAGAGTCCGACGAATATCACAACTCGTTCTTGCTCAGGAAAGACCCCGTCTTGGATAAGGCTGTCAAGAACTCCCGCGCCAAAGGTCTACGCGACGTTGCTGTCTCCGCAGCACAAGGCAAATTCCTTCACCTCCTCGCGCAATCCGTCCAGGCGAAGCGCATCATCGAACTCGGAACACTGGGAGGGTAAGTCGATCCCGTCATTTAATTATCCACATCCGGAAATTAGGCATACGCGCAACTCTCGCTTGTGTTAGTTCTGACACCTCGGTACCTTGCCATTCCTTCATTTAGGTTCTCTACCACATGGCTCGCTCGCGCCCTTCCTGAAGACGGTAAACTCTATACATTCGAAGTGGACCCACAGGTCGCGAAGGTAAATCTACACAAGTTTCTCAGTGGACAATACCTTAAATGGTGTTGACCTCCCCACTAGGTCGCGGAGGAAAACATTCGCAATGCTGGTCAGCACAACAAGGTCCAAATCGTTGTCGGTCGCGCAATCGAGGAACTGCCCAAGATCTCGGCCGCAGAACCATTCGACCTCATATTCATCGACGCAGACAAGCCAAGCTACCCTTACTACTATCAGGAGGCCAAACGTCTCGTGAGAAAGGGGGGTGTTATTGTGAGTCCTGTCCTCTATTCTTAATTTGACTTGAAACAGAGTTGCATGTTGTCTCTGGGAACTGTTTGTAATTTCTTCTTTCAAACCACGGAGGCATGTGTGGGGTCTTGTGATACTTGCACGGCTTCGGAGGGCCGGATGGATTTCATTTTTAATACTACCAACACTGCACACTTTTCTCCTGGCTTATTTTCTTTCGAGGATTATAACTGACGCATGCCTCTACATCTCGTAGATTGTAGACAATGTTGTACGTGCTGGACCTGCACGCAGGAACGTCTCGGATCCTAAGAGCGACGACCCCAACATCGAGGGTGTCCGCGCGCTGCTTCGAATCATCAAGAGCGATCCTGAGGTCGAAGCCACCACCATCGGTACAGTAGGTGACAAGGGTTATGATGGCTTCCTTTATGCAGTTAGACAATGATTGCGTTTGGGTTGAAAGCATGATTGTTTCTTACGCATCAATGTTCAAATTTCGATACGAGGAATCAATGTAGTAATATGCTCCTTGACACGATGAAACCTAAGAATCGCTACAACCAGTCAACCAAGATGCAAGTATATCCTTCTGGAGTTTATCGAGGATTGCGCGGCGTTAGGAAAACGAACCCCCATGTCCACTTGAATTACAGTGACTCATATTGGGACAATTTGAACAATAGGTTGGACATTCCTGCCATCGTAATCTATAAATATCACTAGGCTACATCTGAATTACCCGACTATAGCTCATTAAGATGTGCATGCAGGTAGGTTGAGGCTTCGAAACTCCATTTGCACGACGCTGTAAGAGGGTGTTCTCCTTATCGTATACAGCGATCTTCAATTCTATCACTCGGAACCATATGAAGTTGTTTAAACACAGGACATACAAGTTCAACCTATTCGAAGATCGTCGTATCGAGGCTCGGTAATTCCGAATTGCTCGGCGTTTAGTGTCAGCTCCAAGCACCACTTTCCATTCGAAATAGGATTTTGATGACGCACCCGCAGTTATTCAGAACAGATTTCATGATATATTTTTTCATGAAATGTATACGGTTGGAATTTATCCTGACTCTAATGTCCAAATGGCGCCTTGTATGTTTGTGATGCATACATTAATTCGCAACCAGCATCAGATTGTCGCTATTTTTGGATTATCTGATCCCACACATTCCACCTAATGCATTCAATTCTTATCAGATAACACGCAGCTATGACTCCAGAACATGATGTCTACCGACGCCATCACTTCGGACGCGCTGAACCATCAGACACTTGCTTGAGGAAGGGACTGATAGCTCCAATATAAAAGGCCAGATATCAATCCCTAACTACATCACTCAACTTAAGATAACTCCTTTCACCCCGCCATCCAACGTGCTTGAGCCAATCCCACCTCTACTAGCTCAACCTCAATCCCAAATGGCTTTCACTCAGGAGCACATCGATAGCTGGAAGCGCAACGATGCTTATTTTAACTCTTTTCTGTTGAAAGAAGATGCCGTACTCGAGGCCACCCTAAAAAACTCTAGGGACCAGGGTCTCGACAACATTGCGGTATCTGCGGCGCAAGGCAAATTGCTTAACTTGCTCGCCAAGTCTATCCAAGCGAAGCGTATCATCGAGGTTGGCCTTCTAGGCGGGTGCGTTACGGCCACTTATAAGGCCATAGCCTCAAATCCGTTTTGTCAAAGCCTCTTACTTACGTTGTTTCAGATATTCGACCATATGGCTTGCTCGCGCATTGCCTGATGATGGCAAACTAATCTCATTCGAAATTGATCCCAACTCTGTCAAGGTACACCTATTTCTTTCTTCTCGTAAAAGATTTGTCGTATCTGACATCACGGGTTATAATATAGGTTGCTGGAGAAAATATCCGCAATGCTGGACTCGAAAGCAAGGTGGATATTGTCTTAGGTCCTGCTGCAGAAGAGCTGCCCAAGCTTCAACCAGCAGAGCCTTTCGACCTCGTCTTTATCGACGCAGACAAAGAATCCAACTCGATTTACTTCAGAGAGGCCAAACGCCTCGTTCGTAAAGGTGGAGTAATTGTGAGTCATAATATCATTTCCGTTGGGTGTTATCGTTAAGAGGTCCTTCCTCAGGTTGTCGACAACGTTGTTCGACGTGGAAAAGTTGCAGATCCTCAATTCCAAGATAGCGCAGTGCAGGGTGTTCGAGATCTACTTCAGCTCGTTAAAGATGACCCTGAAGTAGAGACTACTACGATTGCGACTGTAGGTGAAAAGGGATACGACGGTTTCCTGTACGCTATCAAGCAATGATCAAATTGATCGTTCACATCACAATGAAATGCACCAGCTGTGTAATTTATATTTGCTACCAGTTGTAATATTTGACATATGGTTTATGCATGTTCCCACAAAGGCCTAACTCTGACGTTTGTATATCCTACTATACAGCAGCGGCACTCTCATGGGCGTCTGCAATATTGCTATTCATCGTCGCACTAATGATGATTGATGTGATTTGTGATTGGCGCCCTGCCTTACCTGCACTCCATTATAACACTGTATGTGGCCCATCAGCCAAGTCACTGTGGTGGTAATGGCATACAGTGCTGATACTATATGTATTCACTTTGATAAGCTGCCAGCTCACTGGCCCATTCGATTATTGATTTATTTTTATCCCTGCCGCAGCCGATAAGAGCCATAAATGACGCGGGAGTACTAAGGGCAACAAACCCTAACGAGTACTAAGCAGACTCCAATCGTTAATCCGCCTGGTTGGGCATATATTACTACTTGCCTCATCACACGGAAAATGCGAAATGATACAGGTAGGAACAACATCATGATGTTGAGACCCGAGCTTTCACATTTGATATCACTTTCCCGTTTCACATCGGTAGCAGGTCATTAACAACATTCCCGGTGAGAGATATCAATGCTCTCCACAACGTTGGTCGTATACGAATTTAAGTGTGACGGCGGATGTAATGTAACGAGCTAGCGATTGTCAACACCCAGTAGCGCCAGAAATAACACAACCGCGCATACATTCCGTAAAAATAGGAGTGTGTGTAATTTGCCGCACAGCCTCCCTCGAGGGACGATCCTGAGATAGCTGTTATCGCTAAGGCGAGTAAACGATGAGAATGTCTAAATTCCTCCCTCTGTTCGAGGTCGACGCAAATAACCATAGTCCATGCGACAGCTGTATGGAAGGAAAATTTAAAGCGCTTGCGAATACAGAGTTGGATTGCTCATACATATATGGCATAAGGCTTCGTTGTAGAGCATGTGTATCGACTCATCTACACTACAGAAGATGAGAACGATAACGATGGAAAGAACAAATGTACACTAATGATGGTAGCGTGTATATGTATAAAAATAGTACAAACCAGTAGTACAGTTGGTGGAAAGATGAATACATGAATTAATGTACATCCAAAAATACAGATGCCTTCTAGAATGGTGCATCCTCCTTCTAAGGAAGTGCCAAGACAAAACGAAGCCAAGGGGGTAAACGTAGATGCTTCGAGTTCATGTGCAATACAACAGCGTCCTGCGCTGCGTGGAAAAAAGGAAAAGGGTGATAAACGCACCAACCAGGAAGCCTGTGACAATATAAGACGCCGTTTCGGTGACCTTAACTGGGAGACCGTTGGACGACCTTTTCTCTTCGGCTTCGGTCTCGCCTGTGTGCATGGTGCGTCCACGCACATCTCCATCTCGGTTCGATAGAGGAACGATAAAAACGTTGGGGGTGGTGGGAACTGGGAGTTCCACAGACTCCATTTGTGGAGAAGACTCTATCGATGAACAGGTAGACGAACTTGGAGATGAGGGCTGCGAACCAGAGCACTCCGAGACAGGGGCTGAAGGTGGCAAGGGGATCTCCAAAGGATCCGATCTGGTAGGTGCAGACAGAATCATCTCGTTTGCCAGAAGCGGCGCTATTGCCTCTGAGAATGAGACAGTGCGGGAGCCGACGCGTAAACCACGCAGGGAAAGGTGTTTCGGGTAAAATTCAAATGAATCGGAATGATTAGTGGTTAAGGAGAGACGTTTCACTGGAAATTCTGCGTCGTCAATGAGCGTGTCAACGGACATGATGGAAGAACGTCGGGAGTGCGTTAGAGAAGGGGCGAAAGGAATGGTTGAAATGGATGACGACACATTCGATGCGTTGTCATCATCATGCTCATGATAGTAGATGTCTCCACCTGGCATTTGAATGTTGTCTGTGGGAGTGGGATATTCAATCTGAACAAATTCTTCACCAACGACGGATTCATCTTCTGGCACCTCGTAGAGTGTTCCGAGGCGATCTGCAGAAGGCTGGTTTGCCTCATCAACTATCGCTGACAACTCAGTCAAGTTTACAGATTTCGTCAGAGGGTTCTGTACAGGGTTGCTCTGATAGGTGTCATCGCTTGAAGTAACGATTGGCGGTGCGAAAAAGACAGGTATGTGTGACGGCGGGGTTGGGGGCGGAGAAGCAAGGGATTCCGCTGTTGTTGCCGTCGTCGCCAATTTGGTGTCTTCATCGCGACCCTGAGCTGCTGGTAAAGAAAATCCTAGCTTATCGTGAATTGGCGACGACAAGATGTCCTGGAGCTGCACATTAACTGTTGGTAAAAACTTGGAACTGCGTGGCGATTCAGGTGGAGTAATAGGTGTCTGAAACGAGATCGGAATCCGAGGAACAACGGCCACAGACATTTCCAATGGTGGTAACTGGTCACGGGTGGGCGGGACTCCTAGTGCAACCAAGGTTGGCTCATCGGAATCTCCGAGTTCCAGCTCGAAGTCACCGTCAGAGTCGATATCAACCTCGTTGACAGCATATTTCTGGCTGGAATGTGTGCGAGAATGCCTGGATCGATGATGTATCCCGTTGATAATAACTTGAAGTCTAGAAATTTCGTCCGTGTTCTGGGAGGCATACTTCATCTTCAGCTCTTCGCCTAGCGCGAGTACCATAGATTCAACCACTTTCTGGATCTCGGGATGTTCCTGCGCCCAGATACCCGGCCATTGAGATATCAAGATGGCAAGCCTGCGGAGATAAAAAATAGCGGTGTCGAAGTCGTCTTGGACGACGCGATGGAAAAAAGGTCGCAAAAATGACAAAGCAAGTCTGACAGCACCTCCAGTTGAGTCACGTAGGCGTACTTCGACGGGCCGCTGCATGAAAGCTTTGGACATATCTTGACAGAAATGACGATAGCTTGCTTTCCGACTGGCATAATCCCATCCCGCCAAGTTCAACGGGTTCCCATCAACAACCTGAGTATCCTTGTTGAGGAAATACGATGGCATCTTTCGGAGAATCTGCAGTAGCGGAATAGATGCTAACACTGCTGGCCTAGGAATCAAACCGTACACAAGGACGGCCTGCGAATCCCGTGAGAAACGATGCCATTTAGACACTTGGTCGCTTGTTCTATCATACGTATCAGGGAGGAAAGTAGAGTCAGCCTATTGTAAAGGATGAAACGGCTATTGTCTAATGCAAACATACCCTTCATGTGTGCCTCTCGCTAAGAGTTCAACTGCCGTGGCGGCCCTCCCATCGACAACTGCTGCATCAATAATGGCTATTTCAATATCCTTCTTCACACCTAAATGGTAGCGTCGGACGGCTTCCCATATTGCCCAACTGAAGCTGAAAGAGGTAGATATAAACGAAGAGGAAGACCGTGTGGTCCATTCCATATGATGTGCGACATCGGTACAGTCCCAGGATGATGGGTCGGGAAATTGGGCTTGTGTGATTTCCACCGGTGTGCGGGCAAACAGTTCGTCAAACTTGGGGGCGACAAATAAGGGATCGGAGTCATCGGTAAAGGGTGACTTCTCCTTCGGGGTGTAGACTCGGAAAAGGAAGGGATTACTGTGATATAGGGAATTGAAAGCGATGGTTGGTCCAAAACCGCTCTGCGGTAGGATGTTCCCTGTGTCAAATTCCTGAGGGTCGATAGACATGATGGGGGTTAAACTTTAGTGGGTAAAGGTCACCAGGTTCGTTATTGTCTGCTTATATGAAAGATCGGATTAGGTACACGTCCCTAGTTCATAACGGAGACGAAACACGTACGATACTGTTACAATAACATGCTACGTTGGAGGAAACCTGTGCATGTTCAATCCTGCTATCGATTTTGACATTTTCGGGCAAGGTCATGCAACACGTGCATGCAGCATGGCAGGGGCGTGCCACCAAACATCCACTCAACTCCAGTAGCGATATGGTGCACTCCAGATCAGGTGTTCCCATATCTCTATGCTGACTCGGATACGTTGCTCCAGGTCTTACCGCGCTTCAGCTACTTGAATGACTGCCAATCTTGAGAAGCCTGTGTGGTAAAGCAAACCCTGAGTATCATTAGTGGAGACAACCCGCCGGGCCGGTTATGTAGAACAGGGGTCACTCAGTCGAGCCTCAATTATTTGAGTAAAAAATCTGTTTAAAGAGATTTCATGAGCGTAAAATGATATTAAAGTAAAATGATCCAACCTTATGATAATCATATTATGGTGGTTTAGAGCGAGTGGTGAGACGACAAGCGCACTCTTCCCTTTTTTGATCGTGATTTCCACTTATGGGGCGTAACCAAATACTGTCAAATACGATATCGGCGTTACAGTTTAGATTCCCTTCAACTTAACACTATGTTTGTATCGTGTCTGCTTTCCTTTCACTTTCGTCCCTCAGAGACTTATCAAGTGTCGGCCAATATCTATGAATAAACTCTGTCTGTCTTCGTTCTAACGCTAGAATGTCTTCTTGGAAAGGACACATGTCGCATGCAACACCTGTCATCACTTGCAAACTTTGTTCAACCTACTGACTGTTGCTACCTCCACATTTCCTCGGATTTCCAGCGAGCTCGGATAATAGCTATATTGAATAGGTGCGCCTGACTCAGGACGGAATACAATCGCTTTGCATCTTGGACTTCAAAGCTTCACCAGGGACCTCACCAGACTGCCTTATCAACATCTGCATCTATACTTGGAGCACAAAAAAGTCTTGGTCCTTCACATGGGATAATTATCGCGTCTTGGACATGATATGTGAATACTTTACTGCTAATGACACCCGGTTATATCTCAGTGACGACCTTTAATGGATTTCGCCAAGGGCAATACCAACGTTTCTCTTGGCAAAATTGATCGCCATGGGTAGATTCCGCGTCGTGATAGAAAACTCCCAAGACCATCTTACTTCTCGATTTTTCGACGCAACGGACTCGGAGTATATGGCTAGCTCTTGTTATCCAAAGAGACTTGAGACTGTCTTCGTGCTATTCACCGTTCGAATTTTGCTCCAACTATGCTCTCCAAACCTCTGTCTTGGTTTTGGGGTGGGGTTTAAGCGGACTCCATCATGACTTTGCAAAATTCAATTCGACGAGGTATTTTTGAGGTCCGACGCTCCTCGTCTTTGAATGAGGCTATGCTCCTGCTGCTGCGCTATACCTTCCTACTGATCTCGTTTACCCTCAGATGTACACGCTAAGCGACCGATGGAATCTCTTGCGACCAACTCTCCGGTTATTAGACACAATGGAAGCATCTTGACTAACTTCAGCCTGTGTCGACTTTTCTCTAAATCCGCACCATATCCGCAAATCACGTTGGTTATGTGAATCTGATGATTAAAGAAGACTTAGCAATGTCTATCCGTTCAAACAGGCTGCCAGGGTCACTAAATTGGGCGTCTCCAACTTCAAATTATTCGCCTTTTCCATGTCTCCTTTGGAAAACCATCCCACAACAATGTATTATTGTTGATGAGATATGATGTCAATCACCGTGATGGATAGTTCTATCGTTCTCAGATTCTTCCTTTGGTTTGATTTCCCCATGTCCTCAACAGCGCAGTTCTTCCAGTAATATCTTTTGGGTAACTCTCCAAGCAAACCGGACATTTCTCGATGCGAAAAAAAAGGTACACAGTCTCATATAAAACGGTTACCCTAACTCTTGGAAACGGTACCTGCTTGGTATTTCTACTCTCAGATTTACTTCGAGACCTAAAAACATCATGTCTGCCTTGGCCGCCAACCGTCATCGTGCTCTTTCCACAGTGCGCCGCGCCCAACCTGCTCGAATGGTCCACTCATCGTCTGTGAACCAAGCAACAGCCTTGTCTTCATCAACATTACTCCAAGAGCCTCAAGAAATTACCCTGCAACCCATCTTCGATATTTTCGATGCCCCCACTCGACTCTCAGAATCGAGGCAGTTCATCCGCGAAAAATACGCATCCTCATCCCAGAGGGTCGAGGCCTCCCAAAATCAAACATCGTTTTTCGATGGACCAAAAGCACGCGCAGCACCTACTTCCCTACCAGCACCCGTCGTATTCGACGGCCCTGCCAGACCACAAAACCCCACATTAGCTTTCCAGAGCCGACTCAGACAATCAGGCTTAGCGCCATCACCATCCCAGCGTCCGCGGACAAGTTCGACAGCGACGCGGTCGTTCAGCTCATCCGAGCCGCTTGTGCAAATGTTCGATGGCCCTGCCCGAATCACTCGGTATCATCACCAGTCATCTTCGGATAACTCAGTACGTACTTAGCGGCGCTTTCCTTATCGCGACACATCGCTGATGCCTAAATTTTTACAGTCACAAAACTCCAAAAAGATTATCACTGCACTCGGTGTCGCAGGCATCGTGGGAGGCGCTGCTCTACTGCAAGATAATGAGGAGACCCGCAGATAGCGCCAGCCAAGACAACCAGTAGTGCAGGCACTATACGACTTTTACGCATCCGAGCACGACATCCTACATTCCACCATCACCGACAACTACACATTATATTTGTATATTACTAGATTATAGATACCAAGAGTCCAAGACATCACAATTGCAGCTAAGACTTGTCCAAAGTTTAAAGAAAGTAACATTGACGTATATACAATTGTTATTCGTGTGGCATGAACCATGTTGAGCGTGCTGGAGCGACCAAACGCCGCTCAAATGACACTCTCGGAAGATCGCCATCACTTGGCTCGCCCTATGTTAACAGAAGAAGATTCAAGTAAGCGAGTGGGACACGGTCCAAGACTTTTCACCACGTACCCCTGTCCAGATTCGATGCTTGGTGATAACTCTTCTAAGGCTTGGGCATTTCGTCATCATATATCGGACATTTTCCTTGGAAAGCGGGGTTTGGACACCATGATCGACATGGTTCTCCAGGTCTTCGAGCGTGTGCAGGGTCTTTGATCTGCCAAGGTTTTTGATAAATGTATTCTGCGTGGGATTTCAGTAGGTGGTCGGTGAAAGCATGACAGGCAGAAAGGAGCTTACGAGCTCTTTCATCGGAACAGAAACCTCTAGTCTGTCAAGGTGAATGCAGGACTTGCAAATTTCGATGAGAGAACTCTGACTGATTCCGCAGTCGAAAAATGCAAGCCTGCGCAACGTGTGCCCATAACTTTCCACAAGCTGCTTTATAAATGGATCACCGACAAGGACCTTCCTTTCTGGAAGTTTCATCGTGAAAGAAGATAACGGAGAAGAGGACTTGAGATACAATAGAACGGATAAAAGTATCGTGGATGTAGGTGAGGGCGAAGGACTGTAGTGAGTATCCAAAGCCAGATGTTTTAGGCGCTGAAAAGATGGTGGCGGCTGTGCCAGAGGCGAGGTGTTTTCCTTCAGGGAGGGGTCAGCGCGGGGATAGTGCAGCTTATGGGCATTCTTACTGTAACGGTGAAAGACAAACTTTCCAGACGCGTTAACGGCGCCGCTATTCTTAGCAAAGTCACATGGTTGACTTTTGCACAAGCGACGACATGCAGGCTCGCGAGCTGTGGGACTTCCTGGAAAATAGACTTCAGGATGTCTTCATTCAGATCTGCGATCATCTTTTGGAGGATGTACAAAAACAGGGTGAGTGTCCTGTGTGCAGATGCAGATAGATAATAGACGCACGTATAGCACCAGTTCGTTCAGAGAGCTGGAAATGTTCTTTGTCCAAAGTGGGAGAAGGTCAACTACATTCCAGGTCGTACCGTCCAGCCGTAGAGAGTTCAACCTGGTTATCTTCAACAATTGTTCCGATTGAGACTGTGAGAGCTTTCCGTCGGTCCACAGCTCCTCCAATTGGGGCTTCCCCTCCAGAGCGGGGAGATATAAGGGAAACATGGTTGGGACAATGCACCTGAAAGTGCGCAGATTTTTGCATAGCCGGAGGGCCTCTACAGATTCATGAGCGAATTTGCTATCCTTTCTCTTGGTTGGAGTAGCAATTGGAACAGCGCGAATATCTAGCATTCAACCTTTAAGCACAACTCCCTTCAAAAAACAAATGGGAATGCGCGGTACCTATATGTCGTACATGAACAGCGAGATGTGGATGTGCAAGTATTGATGCAAATGGGGACATTGTCTCTTGCTATGGAAGATTATCAGTGCCAAGCAAGCAGTGGTAATTACTCTCCTCACAGTGGTATAAGCTTTGCTTTGGCGTAATCCATAGGAAACGTTGCGATATAATCTCGGAACGACGCCTGCAAGAAATGACCTGCTAACTTGTGCCACAGATGGGAGATCGTTTCCAGACAGAAACTCAAATATAAGCTCCAGTACATCGAGATTGAGGTTATCTGCAGATACCATGGCGAGCAATGATCACAAGAGACCGTGTCAAGACTTGACCTTGGAGGTCGATGATGAAGGCAATATCGCAATTCCCAAAATAGACAACAGTTGTGTTTGCGCTTGTTTATATCAATATGACCAACCATGCGATGACCGCAAGAACCAGGAAAGTCGTGCTTCCGTGCATTCAACATATGTTTCTATACAGTAATAATACAAACGATGCAGAGAATAAAGTACACTATTTTTAGTGGGATTCATCCATAGCTCGATATCTTTCACCGGCTCGGTCAACGGGCACAGGTGACAATCCTCTCATTGGGGGAGGTGAGGATTCGTCTACGCCTCTGGCATACATTTCCAAGTCTGGATGCATCATTGCAAAGAACTTGTTGTTGTTCTCAGACACAACCTCCTGAAACAAATAGTCAAGAAGACAAGTCCAAGCAGTTAAGCAATGGTCTTACAGAAAAACTCGACGGCCAAACCAGCGGTTCATGCAGCATCTCGTCGGACATGTGTCGGCTATACAGAAGTAGATAAGGACCAGCTCCAAGATGCAATCCAGTAGGGTCATTAAGAACCGTCTCTTCGGGGACCTGCATTTGAAATAAATGTTGGATGTTGTTCATCAAGTTCAAGAGCTGAATGTCATACCTCGGTGACCTCATGATCTGCAGTTTTCCACCATGTACCTTCAATATCTTGAACATAAGAGTAAATTTGCTTTCTTCCAGGAAGGCCCGTGTGGAAGAGCACAGCACGAAGATCGTACTAAAAAACAGTTAAAACAAGCAGGGAATGTAAAAGTCAAGTTGACAGACTCGGTAGTTTTGCAGCTCGGGACAATCATAGATTTTGGTCACGTCAGCTTGATATTGTTCTAGTTGGTGGTCAATGTCTGAAAGTCGCCATGATGAGAGACATTTCCTTCGAAATAAAAAAACTCGCCTTCAATCTTTCCCTGGATTGTTGTAAGAATAGCCTTCAACTCCGCAGTCGTACGTTGGATACTGAGCTGACGAGCAGCCTCGCCATCAGACAGCGCCGCATGCTCAAAGTAATGGATTGAAGATTTCAAATCTTTGATGGTGTCCCTATTCTTTAGAGGTTGAACACAAAAAAGAGTTAATAGAAGCACACCAGAAGATGTTCGACAACTCACATTATGGCTCACAAGTGCCTGCCGGGTCTGTATCAGTTCCTGGATTTTTTCGTTCAGTTGATGTTCCTGCTCATGCTTCTCCCTCGTCAACTCCAGTGAGTCGAACATAAAGCGATCAAGATACAGAGTTTTGGGATAGACGAAAGGATCTAATGACCCCTTCGAAGTGCTCGACCGAGTGCCCCGTCTTAGATTGAAGCCAATGACTTCAGATGGAGTGATGATCATTTCATGGCTTGACGAGTCCTCGCCGTAATGAAACAGCGATTGTGTGATGCACGATATCAGGTCATTTGCTGAATCCTGTTGTCCAAAACTAAGGTTCACCACCATGCCAGTCTCTTTGGGAGTCTCAAAGATCGGTCCCCGATCATCATGGTAGGTAATGATACGACCATGTGTGAAGGAGAAAAGACGACTGAAAAAATAACAGTCAGTCACCATATGAGATGCCTCAGGAAAAACATACTCCGCTTCTTCTCCTTCTGGAAGCTGAGCCTTTGCATGTGCTTCAATTAAGCTTCCAAGAACATTGACGACATCTGAAATATAACTCGAATGAGGGATTTTGTGGGACAAGTAGTCATCTTTTCACTAACCTCCTGAGGACTCTCCCAAGTTATGCTGAGGGTTCAAGGGGGAGATAGCGAGGGACGGTAAAACACTCTTATCGACCATCCAGGCTAAGGTGGCAAGGTCCAAGTTAGTGAACAGCTCAATAAGATTGACCATTGCTCGATCTATGCAATATTTTAGTAGCATATATGATGTAGTATCAACACTACTAACCAGGATGTTCCAAAGGCACGCTAGCATCAACATGAGGTACTCTCAAATTTGCAACAGCAGCGCGGACCTGAGGCACGAAGAACAACGCTTGAAGTACCTGAGATTCATCAGGTCGTCACAAGAGGTGTCATTGTGCGTGCAATTCTTACTAGAGCTGCGTAGCCTAGGCCAGGTGACTCGGTGCGTAAAGCAATAGGTCTTGAACGAGTGTCAACTTCGCCAGATTGGATATAAGGAGCAAGGTTACGTACCGGCCTCCCTCCCTCAGCGCTGGCGCTATTGGCGATGTATCCATTTCAGAATCTTGAATACTAGCAAGACTTGCTTGAATGGCATCACTCAAAGACTTGTCTTCAGTGGTTATAACTGCGTCCGATGTAGTCTGGTCCTGAAGGCAACAATCGCTATATTGTGAGTTACACAAAGCACCTAAAAACCAGAAGCACATTACATTATTATAAGTAGGGACAGTCTGCCAGTCGGGTTTTGGTGCCCTATCACCAGATAGAGAGGAATCTTCGATAGACATTTGAAGTGCCCGAGTCATATCATCATCTCCGGTCAAGTCAATGACATTATTGGACGGAACAGAGGTGTTGTTTGATGCAGAGGGTACATGCAGTGTCACCGCATTGCTGGAGCTGGGTTCAGGCGTGTTTCTTCTTTGCTTGTCCCAAACCACCGTGTTTTCCTCCATCCCTGTGTATCCAGCAAGTAGGGCATCGGCTGCTTTCTCTAGATCGCCCTTGTGCTTCCGTAGGGCTTTCCGAGCCAGCTCTGGAGAAACTTGGATAATGCTGGCGAGATGATCGACTTTCTCCTGTTCCATTTGTTGTTGTTCCGTTGTAAGTTGCATAGCGTCAGTTACACAAGCTGTTTCAGCCCAAAATATGCTTTAAACCACAAGATTTGCAGACTGAGGCTACTAAAGAACTTGAGGACAGACAATGAAAGCAGGAACACCATCAACGTTTATTTATCTCTGCTTAGTCATCAGTGCCTGTATGCGGCCCGGAAGACGGATGATACAAATAGGGGGATCCCCCTAGTTTTCCAAGCAGTTGTCTTCTGTACTTTCATTCAGCAGATAATCACACTGGCAGAAATGCAATACAGGCAGTGATATTTCTCCACTAGCAAAATATACCCTTCAAAATATACTGTATAATAGGATGCGCCAAGTATATAGGACTTCGAATCAACCCACAAGCCTAATATAGATATTGGACAGCGCATACACGAAGGATCTCAAAAAGTTTCAAACCATACAATTTGTTTGGCATCGCATTGCTATGTCTCTTGCAAGAAATGTGGATACGAGTGACATCGTTCGCATGTGGCTCTTGAACCATGTTTACATAAATAGAGTTCAACATTGCACCTGTATATCGACCATGCCCAGTTGAAGTGGAGTGGTGTCGGCTTTTGTCCTATTTCCCATGTGTAACACCAAGTCTGATATCTGAAATATTTTGCTACGGATTGAAGAAGTCGAAGTCAGCATGGGGGAAATGACATTTGATCTGATTGGGCGCTAATTCATACACGGATTCGCTTCTGGAAATTCTTGCCTTTCTTGAAAATTTTCTACTGTGACATTGTTCTGGTGGCGGCATATATAAGTACTTCAACTTTCAAGCCAAATTGACATGGTGATGTTTATATTCTAATTTAATTCCAACGAACAAGCCATGAGTAACATGACCGGTACAACAAGGACAAGTTGGAATCAAGTGGAATATGTGACACAGGAAGCACAGAGTTATCAATTATTCCCTCTGTTAGTAAAGGTCGTTCAGAAGCGCAAACCATGTCCTGTGAAGTTCTCTTTACACGAGGTCGAGCAAGGAGTTGTCAAAGCTTCTTTTGTCAGTATTTTGCTTAGTCCTGTCTTCCGCGGGTTTTTTTACCGCCGTTATACCTGTGCCCAGAAGAATATACAATATGTGAGTTCACATGCTTCCAGGTATAAAAGGGAATACGAACGCCATATGACGATGCCTCTTATCGACCTTCGGTAGATTACCCAGGTGATCCTTAATTGGCTCATTGCGAAGGTTGAATAGGGATATCAGATGAATTCAGTCAACAAAGAATCCCATGAATACATACGGAGCAGGTTTGTTATAGGAGTATGGTCCTACTATGCTATCGGGGGCCCGTTTTGGAGGAAGAGTTCGTGTTTCTAGTGGGCTACCCAGAAATCCAACTTTGCCGATAGTTCACACGTGTGTGTTTAGCCAACATTGCTACCTCGTCGTTTCCAACCTCAAGCTTAATAATTGACATCTGATCTCTTTGTCATTTAACTTCCATCAAGTTGACCATGCATCTTGAGCTCGCGAACTCCCAACTCCCTTCAGGTCCCTCTGAACAAAATGCACAGGAACCCAAAATCCACATCACAGGTCTACCATACGAAATACTTGTATCCATTTTCCAGTCTTTCGACGCAGATAGACGACATCGAGCGACTCTCGGGACGTGTAGACTGACTTGCCGTTTATTTGACGAACTGGTCTTGCCGTTTGTCTTTAGAAACGTTCGAATACGTCTTTATGACACTCTTGATAAATACCGCCTAGAAAGGTTAGTCCACCTCCTGGAAAGCAATTCAAAAATTGCCTCTTGCGTCCAATCCCTCCACCTACGGCCAACGGGGGGCTTCGGTCCTACAAGCTTTATCTGTAGAAATGCACATCTCCCAATTATCCTTCCGCAGTTGACCAAGTTAAAGCAATTCACTCTAGCCAGCGCAGGCTTAGTTGGTGTTGTCTGGTCTGACTTCAGCGACGATATGATTTGTGCTCTTGACGATGTTCTTTCTTCGTCACATCTCACATCGGTTACCATTCGCGGAATAATACATTTACCGCATCTTAACTGGGTCCGGGCGTCTAATCTCGAAAGACTCAACATAGTCAAAACAACTTTAGCTCCGCCAACATGCAACTCTGCCACCAGCGAGAAGTTTCCCCAGCACGGGGGTATTACTATTTCCCCGACACTCAAACATTTAACTCTATACGCCTCACCGATTTTGCTTGCTGACATCAACCGGCTTCAGCAGTGCGAGGAGAAGCGCATTTTTTCATCACTTCAAACGCTGTCGTTGCTACTTCCGTCAGTAATCGCAGATCCACAGAGCGAAGTGTTAAACCTACTCGAGGGGGTCTCAGGCGATCTAGAAGAGTTGGAACTAGCCAATGGAGACCAAAGCGGGATGTGCTGTTCATGTTGTGAGTGATCATATCCAACCCGAATATTGTGTGTAGTAACTCCCGTTGTACTTATATTACATTTTATCGCAGACTGGCCTAAGATCAACTTTCATAGCCTTCACAATTTACACAAGATCAAATTGTTTGATCCACACTGCGAGTGTACATCGCACTCATTTCCTCTGGATTTCATTAAATCCCTTCAACCTGATCATCCTATCACTACAGTCCGCACCATCCACGTCTCAGTCACAGTCGACAGACGGCCAGGCCAAAATTTGATGCAGCGCATCACTAACAATTGGTCTCAGCTTGATGAAATCATGCAAAAATTCTACCCAACACTCACAGCGTTCGTAATAGAATTTACCCCAAGCTCCTGTTCACCCTCCAGGCAGTCCTCGGAGCAAGCAATGAGGGAACATATGCAGCGCGTGTTCCCCTGGGTTACATCAAAGAGGTCAATTTCGTTCCAACTCATTCCCCACCATTGCAGAGAAACATGGCAAATTTCAGGAGGTTTATCCGAGTCTCTCCTGGGGCAATAAAGTACAACGCCAAGCATTCAGACGAAAGAACGACACTGGCCTTCATCCCTTCATCCAACCTTCATCGGGAATCTGAGGTTATTCCTATTGATTCCTGCATATTGCTACATTTTTCGGGTGCTTTAGGCCTTTGATTACAACAGAAATCTGCCGTCTTGATGCTGTCTGTTTAGTAAATCTCTAAGTTCAGGATGGATTTTAGTTAATCTTATCATCACTTATATCCTCTATGATTAGCTATAGCCGTGACAATTGTCAGATACTTGCTGTATTACACCATGTCCACACTTCATTATTTACCTGTATCACTGATGTAGGTCACGCCCAAGCTTCGGCTCGATGCTCCAGATTTAATGCCCTGGGAAAGTCGGAGTGCAAGGGTTGACACACACCAAGATAAAAGATACCCATCAGTTGACTGGCTTGTTCTCGCCTGTGTTCAAAGCTTCAAGCTTCAAGTTCGGCGTCGCACACAGATTTCCATGGGGCTTCGATAGTCCGACTAACAAGTCACATAATCATCGTCGACGCTGAGTAGTTACCAGCAGCTAGCATGCAGGGCGTCGTCTCCTCAACACATTCCCTTCAGCCTGGCGCACAACAAACTGGAACTATCATTACAGATCTACCCTCTGAGTTGCTTTACAACTTGTTCGACTGGATCTACTCAGATGCACCATCCCCAAAAGCGACAATGAAGGCATGCAGATTGGTTTGCAGGGTATTGAACGCCCATGCACTGCCATATGTCTTTAGAGACGTTCGAATGCATCTCTCGAGCCCTTATCAAGACCCGCGAGTAGGAGAATGTGTTCACATACTGGAAGAAAATCCCAAAATTGCAACCTGTGTCCAGAAGGTGACCATTTCTGTAGGGCCGGAACACTATGCGATGCCCAGACGTGGGACTGAGATGGATGGGATTTATAAAAATGTCTACCTCCCAGTTATTCTTCCTCAATTCACCGGGATGAAAAGTTTCGTCCTGAAAAAGACACAGGATTGGATAAGATGGACTGAATTCAGTAACGACATTATTACCGCTCTGGAGGGTGTTTTCTCAACAGCATCTCTCGTTTCCATTGAGATCCATGGAGTCGGAGATTTTCCACATCTGGACTGGATTCGTGGCCTTACTATCGAGAGGCTTCATTTGAGTGCTGTTGCATTTCAAAATCCAGAAAAACGCCGTTCTTCCTCGGGCCAGTTTAATCCACGCCATCACACCGTCATTTTCCCCACCCTCAGACATCTGACACTGGCACCCACTCCCAGGTTACTGGACGAATTCAACAATCTGCAGCAGCGCGATGAGGACCCTCTGCCATATCTCCAGAGTATATCGTTGCTATTGAGCTATTGGCTCCCTGGGAAGGCACTTTCGAGATTCCTTGATCGTGTTTCTACCCATCTGCAAGAACTGGAGCTGGCGAATAGTATATCGGGTACGGCCTGTAACAAATGCTGTGAGTCCAATAGATTTTAAATCGAGCCTTCTGCTCAAACCTGTTCTTTGAAAGCTTGGCCTAGCTTCGATCTCCAACGCCTTCCGTTTCTGCGAAAGATCACGATATACGACCGCCATTGCGAGTGTCAACCGCACTCGTTTCCGATTGATTTTATCACAGTTCTCCAATGCAGCCGTCCAGTTGCCAACGTCCACACACTCCACATCTCAATGACCACTGACTCTCTGCAAGGGGAAAACCTGATGCAGCGCATCACTTCTAGTTGGTCTGCCATCGACACCATCATCCAAACAACCTACCCCGGGCTCACGACATTTATTGTGGAATTTGGTTTACGCACTTCATATGGCCCTCCTGAGCGACCTGCCGAACAAGTTATCAGGGAACATATGCGAAACGTGCTGCCTTGGGTAACATCGAATACATCAATTTCACTTCAGCTCATCCCCCATTATTCCCGTGAAATATGGCACATCTAACCCATTTCTTCGGATGCGGCGACGCAAAAAGCGCCTGATGAGCACTCCACACATACCCAATCAGCATGTATCTCATATCCGTACTGATGGAAATGTTTAGCACAACAGTACCCCATGTGTAGCATACCATGCAATAACGAGTGCAAGTCGTATGATATGGTCTTGGTCGGGGATCCTGGGACAGATACACCGCGAAATGGTGACCGATGATAGCAGAAACAAAGAACTCGCCCAAACCACAACAAACCACGCCCCATTCAGAGACAAAGCAAAAGAGAAATCCTTTTTTCATCATTCGTTCATTACAGAATATGTAAGTGTAGATCTAACATGCGCTTGGATTGGGCTGCTGGGGTTGCAATAGGACAGGGATTTAAAAAAAGATATCCAAAATGGGAGTAGTTGGAGAAAGGCAAAAAAAGAGTATCAACCACCACCAGCAACGAGAATGGTGATCTTACCAGGATTACAGTAAATATATATAAAATGGGTTGGATAGGAGAACGAGATGAAGATGACCGCGAACCACGACACTTGAGAGGGTTGTGCTAAAACGACCAAAACGAAATTACGACCAGGGATTCAGGCAAATGGGGAGAGGACGGGGGAGGCGGTAAGGCGGTAAAAAGGTGTTTGAAGGACGAAGGTGAGCTTAACAGATAACCACAAAGAGGATAAAATGCCAATGTGACAGAAGCAGCAGCGACAAAGGAGCAAAGAGTCAATTAAAAGCAGGAAAGGGGTCAGGGGAACCCCCTCATGATGACGTCCTAACCAACTCAACTGCCCTCTTTGTGATCTCCTCAACATCCCATCTCTCTGATGGCCTCAATCCATGCTTCAAATCCAGGACATCACCGACGTCATCACATGCCCTCAAAACGGCATCGATATCCTCCTTGGTGTGCGCCGCACTTACGCAGAACCTGACACGACTCGTCACCAGGGGTGTAGCAGGGTATGCCACGACCACAACGATGATAGGTGTTCGGCGATCTTTCATCATACGATGGAAGACACGCATTTTACCAGGGTTGAAAATGAGGAGGGGGACGATGGGAGAGGAAGGGTGACCGTAGGTGATGAAACCAAGTTTACGCAGGCCATGGTGGAGGTAACGAGAGTTGAAAGCAAGACGACGAAGTCTGTTTTGGCCTTCAGCACCAGAGGAGAGAGCAGGGGGGAGAGTGAGCCAAGGAGGAAGGAGCTGAGCTGATGCAACGGTCGGGTGGCAGGCTTCTTCGACGAGATTGTTAGAGGGAAGTGCGATACCCATGATACTAGCCATACTAGCGATAATTTGGGTAAGAACAGGGGGTGTCATCGCCTCAGCATAGGGTCCAGAATGGCCATGCACCCTTAGACGGTCAATCAGAGTTTTGCTGCCCGCAATGTAACCACCCGCAGCACCAAACGATTTGGTAAATGTGCCCATGAGGATGTCGATCGAGCGAGGGTCAACTCCGAAGTAATCCGCAACCCCACGGCCATGTGGTCCTAAGGCTCCAATGGAATGCGCTTCGTCGACATAGAGATAGAACTAGCCAAAACAGTTAATAATTGCTAAAAGTGGACGGAAAAAAAAAATAGGCTTACCTTGTACCTCTTCTTGAGTTCAATGAGACCAGGCAGGTTGACGAGTGTTCCCTCCATACTGTACAGACCCTCAACAACTACGAGAATCTTCTTCCAGGGGCGATGTGTCTTTGGTTGTCCCTGACTAATAACTTCGCGCAGCAAAGACTCGAGACTCTTCATATCGTTGTGCTTGAACATGCGCACATGCGCACCGCTAATTCTGACACCGAAACGGATAGAGGCGTGATTGAGTTCGTCAGAAATGACGAGGCAGCCTTTGCCTACAATGGCAGGAATATACGTAGAGTTGGTGGCGAAACCCATGGACGAGATGAGAGCATCCTCCATTCCAACAAACTTGGCCACAAGCTTTTCACCATAGACGTGTAGGTCGCATGATCCACTCTCAAGCCGGCTCCCAAGGGATGAGATACCATACCGGCGGATACCCTCCTCAACTGCGTCTGCGCAGCCTCCGTACCCCTGAGCGAAACCAAGGTAGTTGTACGAGGAGATATTAAGGGCGCGAGTGCGGTTGCCGGTGAAAACATAGGAGTGATTGTAGTCGGGGGAAACGCGGTCCAAAAGCAAAATGGTACGTCCTGCAACACCGGTGACAGGCTGAGCAAAGCATTCATCCATGCGCGTCTTAAGTCGACGAGTGTAGAACGAGTCGAAATCCGAGTTCAGAGGAGCATAACCCTACGAGACCATGTTCAACTTTTATCAAGGATGAATGGATGAAATGTGAACGTACGTCTCGTGGCATAAGATGTCGATATCGACCTGAATGAACTCGTTTGCCGAGGAAGTCTCGAACATGGCCTAAACAGATGAGAATAAGGTAGCTAACATAGGTGGAAAGCAGGATGTAGTAAGGTGGGTCTTTTTCCTCTGGCATTTCCAATGGCTGGCCTTTGGGGTGAGCTGAAGTAGCGCGATATTCTTCATTCGAGCAATGGCCAAATTCAGAGTGGACAGTAGTGAACTGGGATTGGGGGTACGAGGAGGAATAAGAGGTCGGTGGAGACGGCCTGGCGAGGGGGTCTAATTCAGAGTCGTATTCATAATCGTGCAAGACGGTATCTTCACTGTCGTCTGTTAAAGACGAGGAGATGGAAAGTGCAGGTGTTGAGTTTGGACTGCCATTCAAACTTGTCGCCCCTGAGCGAGCACGGGCCTCTGCGTCTGCCTGGGAGAGAGCCGACAAATACGAGGCTGCTGATTGGGGAATTCCGTTAAGAGCAGAAGTCGACTTTTTCTTGAAAATAGACTTTGAAAGTGAGTCTGCAGATGTCGAAGGCTTGGTCAAGGCCATGGGCGATGGGTGAGAAGGAATTGGCATCGTGGTTCGAGTGTGGTGTCTGGGACTTTGAGGGTGTCGGGAACAATAAAATAAAATAAAGATGTGTTGGAGGATTTAAACCCGACAACTCCCAATTCCAAGTCGCGTCTTTGTCGTTGTGATCGTTGTCTAAATCGTTCTGGTCGTCGTGTTTGTCGGCGTCGTGGTGTTGGTGAAGGTAAGGGGAGACGTCCAAAAAGTTGGGATCAGAAATTAGCTTCAAGATGCCGTTCTCGGCTGTTCCCACGAGATGTCAGGATACTTCACGTAAAGGGATTCAACCTTTCAAAAAAAGAGAATTAAATCTAATTAAATCTCTTTTTCAAAAGTTCCTTGGTAGTGAATGTAGGATATCCTTCGTCGTCAATACTAGTTCATCGAACAAAGAAGAGATTCACTCGATTTTGAAACATTTTACTCCAGGGTTTCTACAAAAGTCTGAAGCGGCTCAGACACATCTCACGCTCTTCCTTCTTCGGCCCGTCAAATTCTCCTTTGGGGACGCTTACTCACAACGAATTCGCGTCGGCAGGCGAGCGCTTGTCCCCGTTGCCCGAGCAATTTCAAATATTTCATTCAAAATTCAACTAGGTGGTCAAAAGTATTCATCACAAGGCCAATCCTTATCTCAAAAACACTTGGAAAGTTTCGTCATGTACCCCATGTTATTCAGCATCGATAAGCATCTTGTAAGCATCCCGGGAGACAGCATTCCTCTCCATACTTAACCCCATACATATACGGTTAAGTGCGGAACAAGAAAATCCACATACGCGTCCAATCGCGTCCAGAGTTACCACAGTTATAATAATAACTCATCATCGATGCATGATCTCCGAGAGATAGTAAACGACGGAAGTCTGTGTTATTTCCGGATACCAGAAAATAAAAATAGCTATTGAAGTCAAAGCAAGACAATTATTACAAAAACTGAACCTGTATACAAAAACGAGTGATTGAAAAAGCGTAGCTACATAAAGAAAGAGAGAACAGCTTGACGGTAGATAACCATCAATCTGTTATTGAAGATCAATTAAACGAGAGAATTTGTGAGAGAGTAGACATAGTCAGATAGCACACTATACGAGTACCAAACCCCACGCTTTGAAAGAACGAGAACGAAAGGGCAAATGAAGACAACACAAAAACCCAAACTATAACAACACATAGGGCGTACCGAAACAAGAAGTGATAGAAATTTGTAACCCGGAAAACAAACGGAATCTACGCAGGGGTTCACCTCATGTGCCATCAATGTACACAGCTTGCTGCGCTCTCATATAAGAAATGCATAAGCTGTCAAATCGATACCGCCTCCTTGACCCCAGGACATCACGATGTCCTTCAACATCAGAAATCCAATATTGAGCGTTAACGTTCAACATTACATCGAACCCCACTGTGCTTGTCCTCCATACCCTCCCTGCGTAAACATCGGCGCAGCAGCCATCTGTTGATTCTGCATCTGCATCGCCATAAACGGATTATTCCCAAACTGTTGTTGTTGCTGTCCTAAAAGCTGCTGCTGCTGCAAATGTTGTTGTTGAAGCTGCTGAGCCTGCTGGGCTTGTTGTTGCTGAAGTGCCTGGGCCTGTGCTTGCATTTGCATCGTCGTCATACCCAAAAACTGACTCTGGGGCGTCCCGCCTCCCATCTGGCCCATCCCCATCCCTGTCTGCATTCCAGTCATACCACCACCACTACCACCCATGAAGCCGCCACCCATTTGACCAGTCTGCCCAAGCTGTGGACTGGGAGTAACAAACTGAGGGCTATGTGAAAGCAACTGTGGGCTGGGCGACAAGAACTGTCCCGCTCCAGGCGTCGTCATTCCAGTTGCCTGAGGAGCAGCAAGGAATGGGTGTGTCGGTGACGGGGTAAGCATGCCCTGCTGTTGTTGAGGCTGGAAGTAACTCCCCATGGACGTAGACTGTGGAATCAACGGGCTTTGTTGCGATTGTTGTATCCCTCCAAACAGCTGCTGCCCATAACCTCCTTGTGCCTGTGCTTGAGCTTGAGCTTGAGCTTGCGCCTGCATTTGTGCTTGTTGCTGCGCCTGTTGCTGTTGCGCAAATGGATTCATGCCAGTCTGTGATTGGAACGGGTTCACTCCAAAATTGGATCCATTCATGAACCCCGTATTACCACCAACCATGCCAGTCGTCGTCGCAAGTCCCGTAGCCGTTGGTTGCTGCATATTCGGAGCAGAAGCAAACTGGAGAGGCAAGGACGAGTTTTGCCCCGCACCCAATGACGCCAAATCATCCCATACACCTCCCGACCCCACAGGCTTCGCTTGTTGTTGCATATGTTGAGGAGGAACAGGCACAGTAGTCGCTCGAAGCGGCATCTGGGCTTGGGGCTGCTGTTGCTGTTGTTGCACCGATCCGGGGGGAAATGGGCATGGGGGCGGGTACTGTGTGATGGGCGGTGCTGATGATGCGGTAAACTGTCCCCGAGCGATGCTCGTCGACGCTGCAGATATCGTTGTTGCTGTAACAGGCGGTGTATCATCCACTTTACTCCGAAGTGAGGAGGAAGTAGTCGCAGGGCTAGATGCTGCAGGGGAGGGCTTTGAAGCTGGTGCAGAACTGGAGCTGGACGACATCGTATTTGAGCGTTGTGCTGTAGTAGCTGATCTTGAAGGACCCAGGAGGGAAGCTGCCAACGCGTTCTTACTCATAAACTTTCTGTATTCGTATTTTCCTGAATCAAAGTAAAACGGTGATGGAGCCCTGTCAGCATGCTGCAGTGAAGGGGTTTGAACCGAGGTAGAATGCAGTATACACACCTCTGATGTACTGCTCGATCTCGCTATCCCGTTCCGCGTCTACGGTGTTGGGAGGGGGAGGGTGCCTAATTTCGTTGGGATTGAAAATGGCATTTGACTTGAGATTACCCATATTCTTCATTGTCTGAGCACGCACAAGCAATTAAGCAAACGTCGTCGTCAGTCCCATAAATTCACAACACAGACGAAACCTAACACAACATACCTCCACCTGTTCCTTCGTCCAATCGTCCATCGTAAGATTCTTCCTAAACAAGGTCCATAACCATAAGAACACCAGATCCCCGAACAATCCGCCAGGGCGGGTTGCAAAGTAGGCAGACATACACTTTCGTTACATGCGTTCCAATCTTCCGATGAATACTCGCACAATGCATGCTACATGACTCCACATCAGCACAGCGGGAGCAGGCCTACATTTAATATAACTCACCAAATAAAGATCCCAAGGTTATGTGACGCCCATCTTGGCATGCGCGCTTTGCAGTCAGCGCAGATATCTGCCCGACACAACCGACAGCATCACAAAGCACGCAGTCAGCTCAATTCGTTCAAAAACCTCCCTCGCGGCCGTTTCAGAGCTCCAGCCAACCCTCAAAAAGACGACAAACGAGCAATGAAGTAAGCTATGTACTCACTGTTTCCGGGTAAAGCAGCAAGCTCCAGAAGTGTCTTCTGGTTCCGCTCTCGTTGGAGCTTAGATTGTTGAGTGGCCATTATATGATGCCTTTATTGGCTAGACTACGATGTGTTGGGTATCAAGAGTATAAATGAGAGGCTATAGTATGTGTCGATACAAACGATGCCGAAGGGATGACTGCACAAGATAGTTCCAGAATCAGTAATGCTGAGGTATATTAGGGGGTTGGTGTATGGGCCGCTTTGGCCGTTCCCACCTCCTAATCAGGCAAATCAGCCTCCTTTCTTCGAGGTACACATGTTCACACCAAGACAGCATAAAGGCAAAAAAAATATTGGGAATTCATACATTTTCATTTCTATATTTTCTTCCATGATATCTAAAGTGTCCAATCCAAAATGACACATCTATACACTACAACAAGTACTAGAGAAGGGATTATGTGTAAAATGCGAGCGCAGAGGGTGCCAATCCAAATCCGATTATAAAATCCGTCCACATGCATTTCCACCGAGAAGAGCGAGTATCTATTAAAAGTCTGGTATTAAAAGTCCAAGGGAACGTACAAGGGTCTCGAGTGAATGGATGGATGCCAAAGGAATCCAGTTTTAATCAGTGTTTGATGGACGACCAATGGTGGTGACCTGCAAAAAAATCTGTATCAAAAAGGGAAAAAAAACGCTACAAAATCTTTTAATTGCATACCTTGAATCCAATCTTCCTGAGCTCCTCGGCATCAATCAACAGTCTTCCGTCGAAGACGAATGCAGGCTTGTTCATGTTGGCGTAGACCTCTTTCCAGTCGATTTCCTTGAACTCCTTCCATTCGGTGGCAATAACGACCGCCTCGGCATTCTTGCAAGCTTCAATAGCAGAGCTGCAGACGGTCACCTGCTTCTTGACTGTAAAACTCTTTTAGCATGAGGAGGGTCCACAAGTTAATTCGACGTACTGCTCTCAAGAGGGATGAGGGGGCTAGCTTCCTGGAGGTCTTGCCAGATCTGGTCAGTGGAGACCTGGGGGTCGTAGACGCTGACGATAGCCTTCTCGGACTGGAAGTCCTTGATGAGCGTGATGGCAGCAGATTCACGAGTGTCACCAGTGTCGGCCTTGAAAGCGAAACCGAGAACAGCAATGCGCTATAGCAAGCAATTGAAAATTAATTCTGGGATTATCGACCGAATTAAAAAGGAAACACACCTTGCCGGTGATGGTATTGAAAAGAGTGTCCACAACACGCTTTGAGAAACGTCTCTTTTGGTACTCGTTCATCTCAACAACCTGTCTCCAGTAAGCAGCAACTTCAGGAAGATGCAAGCTCTCGCTGAGGTAGACAAGGTTCAGAATATCCTTTTGGAAACATGAACCACCAAAACCAACGCTGGCACGGAGGAATTTGGGGCCAATGCGGGTATCGTAACCAATGGCATGTGCAACTTCATCAATGTTGGCACCAGTTGCCTCGCAAATGGCGGAGAGGGCATTGATAGAGGAAATACGTTGAGCGAGCATAGCATTGGCGGCAAGCTTAGAAAGCTCGGAAGACCAGAGGCCGACGGTCAAAATGCGATCCTTACTGTCAAATTATTTTTACGCGTCAGCCGATCCGTGCTGTCAATTTAAAAAAAAGGAGGGCGATACGTACGGAACCCAGTTGGAGTAGACTTGTGCAAGACTCTCGCAAGCACTGAGACCCTCCGGTGTCTGAAGAGAACCGATAAGAACGCGGTCAGGAGCAAAGAGGTCGGCAATGGCAGTTCCTTCCGCAAGGAACTCTGGGTTTGAGAGGATATCAAAGTGACATCCAGGTTTGGAGTTGGCCTCGAGAATAGTGCGCATGGACTCCGCAGTTCGGCACGGTACAGTCGACTTCTCTACGACAATCTTGTTAGATGAGGCAACGGTAGCAATGCGGCGTGTTGCGAGCTCGACATAGCTAATCGATAGATAGGCGAGATGAAAGATAGGGTGGGGGGCGAGGAAGGACCGAGAGGCAGGGTTGCAAGAAATAAATGAAGCGAATGGTCAGACTTGGTTATTTATTTTCTAAGGGTTGGATAAATTACTGACTTGAGGTCTGCAGCGAAGCCTGCACCAACACCACTCTTCTTCGTGGGGGTGTTGACACTGACAAAGATCAAATCGGCCTCCTCGATGGCCTTGTCGACGTCCGTTGAGAAGAAAAGGTTGCGTCCGCGAGCCTGCTTGACAACGTCAACTAGACCTGGCTCGTAAATGGGAAGGGCGAAGTCGGGGCTGTTCCAGGCATCAATTCGTGACTTGTTCAAGTCGACAATGGTGACGATGATGTTGGGGCACTTGAGTGCAATGACAGCGCAAGTGGGACCACCTAATATGCATCCAGGAGTCAGCCATATGCTCTTACCCGCCCAAGAAGGCCCTTGGCATAAGGCAAGATTGTGTGGAGGCAACCATGAGTTCTACTCACCAACGTAACCAGCACCAACTAATTGATAAACGGGCAAGGTTAGCTCAAACACGCCTGGGTAAACTTTTGGATAACTGGTACGTACTGCAGCAGATTTTCTTGACTTGAACGGGGGCCATTTGTATTATAAAGGAGGTGGTGGTGATAGTAGTGGAAAGAGGAAGAAGGGGGAGACGCGTTGATAAATTAACAAGGAAAAGTTTACGACGACTTTTATTTAGTTACTAGTATTATGTCACAGTCTATCCCTTTTAAGGCTCCTTCATTCTTTCCCCCAACCAAATTATTTAAATTATCGTCCCTCTTTTTCTTTTTCCGATGCTACTTATGTCCATGTGCGTCCATGCCCCGATGTCCATCATCCATCTGTTTCAACGTTCCTGATCATCAATACATGCATTTATACTCGACTCCAATGCATCATGACATAGAAAAAATGCTCTGAACAATAATGACTTTATATCAGTAAGTATGTCCAAAGTATTATCAACCATGCGATATCTTGGCACCTCGATCAGCGAAATAAAGAACATCCACATTCAGCCGACTCATACGGGCAGTCGTTGTGCTGAACAACTGGCAGCTCCATCGTGGTTTTGATCCTATTGTGCCGATTCTGTCAAATTTATGACAGCGGGTTATGCTTTTTTTGGAGACCAGTGCTGAGGTATGTAGTATGAGGAAAGCCTTTTGCTTTCTTAGGAGTCCAAGATACTCGCTAAATGACATGCACGTTCGAGTAGTATGTAATCTGTAGCAGGGTCTGGATGGATTTCACGTACGATAAGGAATGAGGGTGCGTGCTGCTTAAAGCAACGGCGTCCCAGAAGTTTGAACAATTGTAGATGTCATTCCTGACGACAGGACTGCTATGGACGATCTTATCGATCTAACAGTTCTTGCCATCATGAAATGACGTAGCAGTAAAAAAGCAAAGCCCAGAACCCGAACCCTTCAAGAGAGTGCACAGGAGGTTGTCGAAGCATGGAACCAGCGGCTAAACATGTAGTATTGTAATTGAATAGGATAAGATGACTGTCGAGAGCCCCATCGAGGTCCCGTCATGACAAAGTCTTCAGAGTCGGGATATATTTTGCGCCCTCGCGCGTACCCCTATTATTACCATCAGCTTCTACCCACTATTCACACGCATCCGAATGATCTCGAAAACCGGCGAAATGGTAAATAAGTACGACGAGGAACGCGTTTATATAATTACAATTCGAAAACAGCTGTAGGTGTAATAATTTTAATTACACTTGATGATTCGACAAGGGCTGGCCAAAAATTTTCCGCCATCTCCTTCATCGCCCCCCTCGAAAAGTTGACCAGGGCTGGCGACCAACCCTCATCGCTCTCATCGTCTCTTACAGAATTGTTGCCCAAGACGAATTCTAAAACCACCTTTTTTAACATGGGGTATGTACGCTGTAGCCATTCGTCCAAATTCAAGACATTATTCCATCCACGGGTGATTCGTTCCATGGTGTCGTCATAAAACGCCATCACAGTTATATGAATTGTTGTAACACTTCGCATTGGTCGTTGGGCTTTCAGTGCTGTGGTGATGATTTGAGGAATATAGTAGTTGTACTCGTTTGTAAATGCAATCGAGACCTTGATTCGAAGAGTTTCGAGAGACTTCAGCGATAAAAGGCCATCAGCGCTCGGCCATGTGGATGCTACAATACAAAGTTCATTTAGTAGAGCACCGATGATAAGGAATGCAATCGATTTGGAAAATGGGATATACACATACCCGGCGCCCACTGTCCTTCGGAAGATACACCGACTTCCAATTCCTTCAGCTGAGGTAGATTCTTCAGCAGATTGCACCACGGTTCGTTCCATTTGTCCGCATCGTAGGCGTGGAGGTCACCGGAATGAACGTAGTCCAGCTTTAGTTTGAGAAATGTAACACGAGACATATATCCTGAATGCGTAAAGGACGCGTCGTCGCACCATGTAGAACTGTAACAAGTCAACGCCCGAGGGGATACCTCCAAAGACGGGGGAGAGCGGGTGTCCGAATTTACATTAATGCCTCCATCATACCCATGGGTACCGTCGGTAATAGAGAGATGGCAGAGGCTGCTGGAAGTCAATATAACACGGAGGGGCAAGGCTTCGATGTCCCTGAATGCAAGACGATGGATGAACGGCCTATGCAACAGGGCTTCAAGAGACTTCGTCAGTGGTTCTTCGAAATAGGTCCACTTGAGTCGTCCGCAGTGTGCTCGAAAAGTGAAATGCTTCACATTAACGAGTCTCTCCAGTATGCACAGGAGCGTTTCGCTTTTACGTATCCAATGGCTTGCTCGATTTTTGTATGCATATGTGTCGATCGATAAAGAGCGCACAAGAGGCGCTATCTTCGGGTTTGCCTCGAGGAGAGATAGAACCTCCTGTGACCGTTCTTCGCCGTATTCTTTGTAGTTCACAGGCACCCCGTAAGCAAAGTCACACTCCTGGACACGCGGGGCATACGGTGAATACTGCGTTAGTCCTAGCGTGCGAAATAAGAATGGAGAGGCAAAGTCGTTGAGCCATCTGCAAACAAGCCTGCATGCGCTGATGGTCTCTTTCATGTCTTGCTCGTCATCAAAGAGAAGCTGTAGCTCATCGAAAATAAGGTCGAGGATTTCGCAGTGGAGTGATTCGATCCCAGTAGCTTTGACGGACATGGAGGTGTGGGGAAGAGCAAGAATGTCATAGCTTAGTAACTAGAACTAGTCACTGTATCCTTACATGCGCATGTGAACACACCTGACATATACTTTGTTTAACACTCACATCGCCCAATTGCTCACATTAGAGGAGAACCTAGTACAATCTATCTACTATACAATTTCGATGGTGACATTTGAGGCGGTGATAACCTGCACTTTCGTCGTCTCTGCAGCGACAAGCCCCGAAAAACAGCTCCGCATATGTCGCTTCACTTCATACTCATTATCCCGACGACGAAGCGCATCATTTCCCATCCCAGCGTTGAACTCCAACGTCAATGTCTGCAGTTGGGGATAGATAGCGAGAATGATTTTGTCCAACGCTGACCACCCGTCCTCTCCATGAAGCATCAGTTCAGAAGGTTTCTTGTCCCGCACAAGGAATAATATGTGAATAGTTCTGACGGTATCTAAAGCTTCCTTGCAATCAAGAAAGTTCAAAAAGCCTTCTGGAACAGAGCCCGGACCCCCAGAAATGAGGTAGGCAGGGATCCATAACACGATCCGCTCAAGGCACTTCGCGAGCGAAAGGCACCTCTGAGACGGCCAGTGGCGCTCTGTTGGTGATTAATAATTACACACACATCCACGTCTAACCATGTGTAGCATGGGACGCACCAGGTATAACAAGTTCCATTGCGTCACCCACGACGAGTTCCCTCAACGTTCCTGAGCAATTGTCGATGATCTTGTTTAGATGATCATTCTGGAAGTCGGGTCGCGAATCGTCATGATATTGACCACCAAGCTCAATGACCAATTTCTCGAGACCCGACAGGGATTGAAATTGCCTTGGATGGCCGTCTGCAATCCGCATTATAACTTTTGACATGCTACGGGCGCATATCTGGAGGGTTTAAATCTGAGGGGTGATTGTGTTGTCTTGTGGGGTCCTGTCGACTTTACCGTCATAATCAACGCCGTATAAGCCAAGGTCTTTGAGCGTCCTGCTATGAAGAATGCACGTCGATAACGGCAATTGCTGGATTTTTTGAAATTCGAGTCGGGTTATCGAAGGACCAAGACAAAACGTCTTGCAGGCTTGAGACATGCCCTCGCTTAGTTTTGTCCAAGAGAGGTTTCTGCCATATACCTTGATGGCGAAATGCCTCACTTTCGGGAGTAGCGGTAAAATGTCCTGGATAGAAGGGTCATTCTTGAACCACGTTCTGGCAATCTGGGTACCCCCGTTTGAATGAATGCTGAATGCCTGAACCACCGGGCCAATTGCTGGATTCCGTTGTATCAGGGCAAGAAAGCGTTGCGCTCTTTGAGCAGCTAATTCTCCGCCTTCGTTGCAGACATACGAGCCTGGCCTGGTGAGTTGGACAGTATGGAACAACCGGGGAAATGCAAGTGCGTTAAAACCCTTGCAGACAAGTCTGCAGGAGCTGAGTATCTTGATGTACTCTGGACAATCGGGGCCAAATGGACCATTGGAATGTACACCTCGAAATGATGGTAAACCGTCCCATAAGATTCCCTCGAAGATAAGCTCTGCAATTTCAAGGGAAAGCCTGTCGAAGGGACTTCCAGACATGATGCTGTGATGGTGGTTGCAAAGGAAGATAGCTGAACCCTAAATTAGCTGTTCACGCTCGCTGGCTCGAGCTCGGAAGTCAACGTCGCATGCATCAGGTTGGTCGAACAAATAAAGAGCGGTCATTCATCTACTACTTCCGAGGAAGTTTCTTCTCATCACAAAAGGAAACCTGAGGATAAAATTAGAGAAGGGAATGATGAGCTTGGAATAGGCGCGCAATGGTGGTCAGTAATGAAAGCAGATTCGTTGACGGCATCCCGAGCTCTGCTTGACATCAACGAAATCAAGGAGGCATTGCCCTCAACGATGAAGTTCTCTCTGAAACAACCCTTGAGAAAGCGACTTATGCCCCGACTTGAGACTGAGATGACCATGAGTGGCTATTAGCTTGAAATAGGGGCGCACTCATAATCAAGCAACCGCAAACAACACGCGTTTATCCCGCTTGAATTTGAAATTCGAGGATATAATGACAAGTACTATGTATATTCCAATAGCGAGCTTCAGTAAGGTATACGTGGCTCAAGGATCCCGTAAAATGTAGGTCGTCAAAATCAATCCGCCGAGACTCGTGTTGAACATGGATCAGTTCATGACGCTGATTGCGTAGAGACTTGATCACCAGGGAGAGAACTGACTGAGCTCGGACCAGTTCTTCTGTCTCCAAAGCCAGCAGCATTTGGACCTGTCCCTGGCCCACGAGGTTCCCGAATGATCTGAGTAGTAGTCGGCGATGTGGGATTGGGACTCCTTGTTTTCTTGGCTCCGCTGAAATGAATCTCTTTCCCACTTTGATTCATCCTTGCCTCATCACTCAAATGGGTAGTGCCAGGCGGCTGTGAGATATCAGAACTACTGCCACTTGAAGCGCCGAAAATCCTCTCCCTGGCTTCTTGGTACTTTCTCTCTCGCTCCTTCAGAGCTTCTGCCTGCAGTGCCGCAGCATTTGCAGTGTTAGACGCCCCAGATTGCGTGGGCGACACAGAAGGTGACGGGCGTTTAAGAATGCGCATTGATGGTGGCTGGTTGAGAGGTAGACTTGGAGATGTTACAGTACTAGCTGCTGTCGATGCGGCACGCACAAGGATGACTGCTGGCATGGGGTGCACTACCCGTGTATTTCTGTTAGAGACCAACCGCAAAGGGATTAAATATAGTATCAGCTTTAGAATTAATAGCTTCATGGGGTGATGGAGGTTCTGGATAAACTCACGCGTCCTCCCAGATCTGCTTGTTCCGTTCGCGTGTGATGGGCTGCTCCTCGTCGTCGTCCTGCTCATCGTCCTCCCAGTCATCCCGGACAGCGATGGCTTTAGTTGTTCTGGATTTAAGGGCGCTTGAAGAGGTTCCAGCAGACGCTATGACGACTGGCCCACTATCCTGCAAAGCGCCAAGAGTTGGCATACAGTCATGAACAGCGGGATTGCACCAAGACGCGACTCACGGGTTGATCATCCCAGGAATCCAAAGCTCTAGACATTTCTGTAAGACCTATAGATTCCAACAAATCAAACCAGCGTATCCCGCACCATTCAAGGCACACAACTTACCCCAAGTCTAAGCGCTCAGAGAACCACGAGGAGGAGGGAGGAAAAGAAGGGATGTGTTACATAATCACATACGGTGCCGGAAGATCCTTCCAGGGTTGACATTATCTTATCTACAACATTCACATCTCATACCACAACCACAACCCTGATAGAGAGACGACAATGCCAGCACCACAAGAATTTCTCAACTACATCGATTCCAATGCTGAAAGCTTCATCAAACGTCTCTCAGACGCAGTAGCGATCCCTTCGTGAGTTGCACAGTGTTTTCAAGGGGGTTGAGTCAAGCGTCTCACGAATTCCTCGTACACTTCGACGCTCTATCCTCGTCCGAATCAGAATTTCTGGGGACTGGGCACACAGAAATGACGTCCTTGCTATGGCAGACTGGCTTAACGGACAGTTACAGCAACTGGGTGTCGAGACCCGCCTTGTGGATTTGGGTAGACACTTGATGGACGACCGTGACCTCCCGCTTCCCCCAGCCATCCTGGGCAAAATCGGCAACGACAGCAGCAAGAAGACAGTCTTGATATACGGTCACTTTGACGTTCAGCCTGTGAGTAACTTGCCATTTCTTTAGAGGCACAGGTAGTGGGATTCGTTCCGACTGGCTTTCCCAGCAACATCTGAATTGTCATCCCAAATACTGACTCTTCTCGCGCAAAGGCTAATAAATCAGACGGATGGGATACCGAGCCATTCACTTTGGTCATTGACGAAAAGACAGGGCGTTTGATCGGACGAGGCAGTTCAGATGACAAGGGTCCTATTTTGGGATGGCTCAATGTGCTCCAGTACCATCACGAGAACAAGCTCCCACTTCCTGTCAATCTCGTTATCTGTTTCGAAGGTATGGAGGAGAGTGGCAGCGAGGGCCTCGATGAGCTCGTTGAGCGCGAGTCGAAGAAAGGCGGTTACTTCGAAGGCGTCGATTGCGTTTGCATTGTGAGCATTTTCACGAAGTGCCAATTTTTCGGTTCATTTCCCTGACTCGCGTTCTCCCAGTCCGACAACTACTGGCTCAACACTCGCACTCCAGCTCTTACCTATGGTCTTCGCGGCTTGTCTTACTACAAGGTCACAGTTTCTGGACCGGCTCGCGACCTTCACTCGGGAGTGTTTGGCAGGACTGTTCACGAGCCCATGACCGATCTCATCTCCCTTCTCAACACCTTGGTTCAACCAGACGGCAAGATCCTTGTCCCAGGTGTCGACGAGATGGTACCACCTGCTGACGAAGAAGAAAAGTATGATCTATTTAAATTTGACGGCCGGCAGAGAGCTTATTTGACATTTCACTGACACCTAGGGCTATTTACGAGAAATTGGATTACAGCATTTCTGACGTTGAGCAATCTGCCGGTGCTGCTATCGCACTTTCTTCCGATAAGGTTCAGGTGCTCATGGGCCGCATGCGTGAACCTTCCCTTTCCATTCATGGTATCGAGGGTGCATTCAGCGGAGCTGGTGCGAAGACTGTCATCCCTGCCAAAGTTTCGGGCAAGTTCAGCATTCGGTAAGCCCTGAAATCAATACGAGGTCAAAGAAGATTAGGGGCTAAACATCACGCAGCCTCGTTCCCCCTCAGACCCCCGCACTTGTTGACCCCCTCGTTATCGACCATCTGGAGAAGGAATTCGCCAAGCTTGAAACTAAGAATACTTTGAAGATCGAGAACCTCCATGGTGGTAAGCCATGGGTTGCTGATCACCGCCACTGGAACTACGAAGCGGCTAAAAGGGCTACCCGAGTATGTTTGTTCTGTCATGACGCGTCTCAGCACACTGATTTTCCTCGAAAAGGCGGTCTACAAGCAAGACCCTGATTTGACCCGCGAGGGAGGATCGATCCCAGTCACCCTGACCTTTGCCGAGTCTTTGGGCGTCAACGTTTGCTTGTTGCCCATGGGAAGAGGTGATGACGGTGCTCAGTGAGTATTTGCGTAACATCTCAAGCAGCATCGTCTAAAAGGATGTCCCTTAGCTCCACCAACGAAAAGCTTGATAGGTCCAACTTCATCGAAGGCGTACGTATTTTTTTAAAAACTTCAGATTACTTACTCGTACTAACTTGACAAAATCTCAGTCCAAGCTTTTGGGATCTTACCTCTACGAAATTGCTGATATCGCCAAGTGAACCGTGTGTCGAGGGGAAAGATAACGAAGGATATAAACACTTGTGAAAAAGAAAATTGCTGTTGTTTAACTTGTATATGTATTTGATTTATGATTAACAAAATATTACTCGACGTTTCACATACTGTAGTTTCCTGCAACCTCCCCGGATTATTCTCAGAGCCCTCCACACTATGGTTGTCGAATATGTAAAAGCCCCTATTGAGAGCGGAGTTTGAATGCGTCAACTGCACCGTGTCTGAACGTTCAATTGGGCTATCATCAACCTGAGCACAAGAAATGCAAGAAAGATTCTCAAATAACTGTGAGTCTTGTTGTCTTTATATATAGTTGCTCAAACCCATTAACCAATCTACTCCATCGAATCAGAGAGCGTTTAGCAAGGTCTACACATAATTCTTCATGGTAAAATGGAAAGAGCTCTCTCACCTTCCTAAACGCAGGTACACCGGACTCCTCGTACGTACATTTGATAAACAGTAGCATAAGGGACAACAGCGCTAAAATTATTACTAGTGGCGACTCCAAAACCTGGGATCACCTTCCTCCGTCCTGCAACCCAACTGGCGTCCTTCCGACAACTCTGGGGACCAGTATGTCGAACCAGAACACCCGGCCACCCGACTCCCCCCAATGACATTTCCTCGCGTTCGGGGCAACGGCCTTGAAATTCGACTTATACCACAAGCGTTTTTAAAACGACCACAGATTCTATTTCCTTTCCAGAGGGATTATATCACTTGGGAGCAAAGGGTGGCCTGGGTCAAGGAGCAGGGATACACGACGACATGGGTTGCAAGACCGGAGACTAAGGCCAGTATGGCGCGTAATTCTGAACTAAAGAATGACGCCAAAACACCCTCCAGTCGACTACCGGCCTTGGTTGACAAGGATGGCAAGGTTATTGGAACAGGCAAAAATATACCCCCAGTGCAACTTTACCCACCTCTGGACTGGAACACGCATGTCTTTCCTGACAGACGCACAGTGCCTCAGGGAGGTGTGCGTAAGTTGGTGTTGAAGCGACTGGAGCATCGCGTCCCGATGTCGTTAATGACCGCTGTGAGCAAGGAAAGGATGGGGAGCAAGAGGTACATGCGCCAGAGGTTGGTGAAGAAAATCAAATTATGCCTCAGCCTCATAATCAGCAAAGGAGCATATTCCGAGGAGGTGGTTGTGGAAGACAAGGCAGCTGCTGCGGTTGTCAACAAGCCGGAGAAGGGAAAGACGAAGGGAAATCCTGCACAAGCGAGCAATGTTATTGAGGTGGAAGAACAATCTGTTGCTGTGAAGCCGATTTTATTTGATGAACAGGAAGCTGAGGAGATGGGGAGAAGATGGATCATGCAAGGTTTGTTCCACCAGTATTCCTTGCTTGTTAAAGCTAACACCAGTGGCAGGGTGGACATACCTCATCTTCCCCTCAACAGCATTGTACTTGATGCCTTATTCCAAACTCGTAGCAATTCTGCGAGACAATCTCAAGACTCTTCATGCTCGAGGAGTTATGCTGGAAAATAATTGGTTATCTTGGGCCTTGCTCCATTCTAGAGAGGGACAGAGCGATCCTCGAGATGGTCGTAGGCGCGACGGCATCAAGGCAGAAACATCAAAGCCTCTTGTTAGCAAATCCCATGCATTCATCAGAGACAAAGGCGACTTGACTTCAGGAGGTGACATGGACAAGAAAATCCAAGAAATCGACTCTACCACCTGTCGAACTAAGGACAAACTATTGCGCACTCTAGCCCCCTCAGGCGCAATCTTGACTCCCCAAACTAGAACTCGCCGCGCTAAGCCTACAAAACGCGGCCATTCGCTTGCGTCGTCATACCCAGGATTCGACAACAAAGCATGGCTTGCTGATATCAGTGCTGGTTTAGAGGCTTTGCAAAACTTCGTAGTGGAAAAAAGCTTGACTCGCAAAGATTGAAAGGTCATTGAAGAATACCAATCGTGACTATTGATATTTATTGGATGGTGTGGATATATTAATACAATAATTACCATGTAGTATTAGAAGGGGATATACTCTCTCATCAACTCATAAAATTTGCAAGGAAAATACTCCAGTGCCAGACTCGAGCATGACCAGCGTCATTATCAGAGATCAAACTCGTCATCCGTAATGCAAACCCTCACACCTGGCTGCTTCTTTAAGTGCATCAAGAGCCTATAATCGTATGTCGAAAGCTGAGTCTTTATCGCACGCGGGTCGGGTGTGGAACACGTTATGCGTCGCAATGATGTCTGTGCGACTCGGGCACCCAGGACGTGAAAAATGGGAGAAGGTTCCCGAAGTTCAGTGCGAGACATACTAGGGTACGCTACATGGCACAAAGGGAAGCTGAACTCTTCCAAATCAGGAAGAGCTTCCATGTCGCTCATAAGTTGGACGAGCTGCCCGTGCGAGGTGTCAAATAGCTGGAATCTCGCGTATGGCCCTGGGTTGATGTGAAGCTTTTTCAGGCTCTCCCCCACTGCTTCGTGGCAGAGAAAATCAGCCAACACATTGGGCGTGAGGCCAGGCATGTTGTTCGCCGTAAACTCTTCCAGATAGCAGTTGAATTCGGATAGAAGGTCGTCTATGCTTGAGCGACTCCAAAGGTAATCGTTAGCCAGAGAGAGCTTCTTCAGATGGGGTGTCCGGAGAGGCCTTAGCGCACGCATGAGGATCTTTTTGTCCATCGCCTCCTCCGCATGCACAGAGAGATCGATAGATTCAAGGTCGCGTAATCCGACATACTCGATCCTGGGGTCATCGACACTGTCGCGCATGGCTGTAACAGTGACATGAGCCAGGGAAGGCAGATCTCTGACAAGATGAAGCCAATCCCATATCGTGACTTGGTCGAGCTGGAGGGTTGTTAGGCCTATAAATTGTCGATGGAGCCCCATAACGAACATGCCATTAGGACCATCCCAGCGCTTGGTACGCCCATCTACACATATGCTCGTGCTCCAAAAGTTGGGTCCAATGATGGAGAATAGATGGCGAACGATGGCTTTGTTACTGATGGTATCAGCACTTCGGATGGCCAACTGCCTGAGTCGTGGTTCATTTACAGACGGTATATCCTTCAATTGGTGGCATTGCGCTGCTTCTAGGAATTTAGTGTCGATGGCCAATTTCCGCATACGGGGACATTGCCCGAGGGCATGATTTATGATGTCGCAGACCTCTTGCGTGATGCTCTGGATTTGAGGAGCGGTTGGTGGACCTGTCCATTTCCACTTCCACAGGAATACTTCGAGAAGCTTGTCTTGATATGCTGGACTGTTGCATATGGCAAGGTAATCAGAGAGACAGGGAGACAGCCTTCCTTGTTCGTCGACCACGAAGCTGGTGGATATTGTTTCACCGTAGATAGTGAACCCGCCCTCTGGTTGGGGGGTAGTAAGTGCCGCCTGCGGCATTTGCTGGGGGTTACTGATCTGCTTGTGGGACATTGTGTAAGGGGAGGGAAAGGGATGAACTTGGGGCGATTCAGACAGAAATAGGCGTTGTATTTATACAAAATTATACCCGCACCGAATTTCACCGTTGCTGCAGAAGACCTATACAAGAAGCGCAAAGTTGAATACGATGAGTGGTGCTACCTCACTGGCACGCATCCCGGTAACCAAGAAAAAAGAAAATTTCACTGTACCCTTGATCAAAACCGGGTACAAGACACATAGCCAATCGTTTTTGTACAATGCTTGAACTGCGCAAAAGACCAGCGTATAAGCCACAGTTCACGACTGTCAGTATGTCGGCAATTGTGTGGCAAATTATTGTCAAAAAATACCAATAAGAGCATGTTCTTGAAACCATGCCAATGCCATCATTTCGAGCACATAAAGGGACCTTATTTTTTTGACTGGGGGCAAGGAACAAGGACAGCCATCGTCAACGCCCATGACAGTACAACAACAAGAAGGTTCGGCATCTTCCGGTAATTGGATCGACACTGTCATGATCCAAACTCAGGAGCCCGACATCATCCCCCAGTGCAAACGTCATGGCTACAACAGAAGTTCAAGCACCTTCCACAGACTATGCGGCCGTAATCGAAGCCTATAGGACCTATCCTTTCACTACAGATGAGACCTATCAAGTGGGTTCCCGCTCAGGATGCAAGATCTCTGTGGACTTAGCCTAACATCGTTCTCGCAAAGCAAGGTCTCCAGAGCATCATTTCGGCGGGTTCTATCAACATGACTGCACCAGATAATGTGCGAGAAGAGATGGTCAGACGTACTCGGGTGTTTTATTTCAACCAGTGCGTGTTATTCATCACTAGCAATAGGCATGCGACACGATCTCAATGTGGCACATAAAGGACGACCGGAAATAACATCTCAATGGAGGACGCGACTCGAGTAGAGCTCGCCCAGAATCAAGCGACACAACCGCCTCCAGAGTCGGAAGAAAACCGTGTTCTAAGCTTTGCAGAGTTGAAAGAACTAATTGAGAGTGGAAATGTGGACAAGATCCCAAACAACAAGATTATCCCAGAGGCGATCAACGTCAGTAATCTTGCCTACCATCTCTTATCGCAGCATTTGACGGTGCGTTAGGACGCGGCCCCAAGTCAATCAGTTGCACCTACCCGCAAGAAGCCATGGGAGGTAGCAGCGGAATCTGCAACTAGTATTGTTAGTGAGGATTCCAGTGGGAGTGGCACAGTCGCTTCCTAATGGCACTGTGTATCGCTCTCCAGCGCACCGCGCAAAGTAATCAATGGAAATGCATGAAGCATCGCTCGATTTTTGTACACAGTGATATTTAACGAGCCAGAATTTTATACGTATCCTGTTTTTAACGCTAGAGACGTGCGTTGCACACGGCAACAAAACAAGCATACGAGACGCAAAGAACAGAGACGTCGTAAACATATACGGGTGTAGCAAGAATGGGAACAACATGGAGGTAAAAGATATGTATATAATTGGCATGCAAAAATATTCAGCCAGTGCAAGGTTTGGATGCCAGGCCAAATACTATCGATACGCAAATGTCCAACCAGTATAATGGTCATCAGGAAGGGGAATGGACACCTGGGTCAAGCCCAGGTAGGAGAGAAGAGAGGTGCAAGGGAGATTGAAACATAAGGACCACGAGCAACTGAACCAACAAAATGTTACATAAATGCATGGGCGGAAAGGAGTTTAAGAGACAAGAAAAAAGGGAACAGGAGTGTCGTGAGAAAAAACGCAGGTAGCGGTAAAGAGTACGAGCCAATAAATACGAGGTGAGAGAGACAGAGAGAAAAGAAAAAAAAAGTTCCCGGCATTAATACGAGGGAAAAGGCATAAAAATAATATCAGCCTTGACAATCACGGTTGCAAAACCGCATGGATGAAGGGAATATTCTCCCTTGCGACCTCTAATGGTCAATGTAGCTTCAGCACCGCCAAAGACGGCAGCGGAGACAAATACAAAGGAAGAAATGGATAGGAGATTCCGGACATCAGTGGCTCGCCTTCCAGAGGAAATGCTTTGACTGCTGGTTGGTTATTTTTTATCGTTGAGCAAAAGGTTGAACGACATTGGAATGCATCTCGTCCTGGGTCAAGATAAATGCAAGGATGCATCCGATATTCGAACTTGTATGCCATGCATATGCCCCGTTCATGAGTGAGGTCGACTACACTCTATGGGGGTTATTGGCAGAAGCATTGAACGAGTGGTGGCAGCGGATTCCAATGTCAGATCAATAACGAAGCAAAATTTGCGCCAGTCGTTTCTTGATGGAACTATCTTGTGTGCCCCCAGATTTGTGACATCATTGGGGACGTATATGTAGCCTGAGGTGCATGAGGCTGATGCTCGAGCATAGGTGATGCTTGAACCGGATAGGCACCACCTCCACTGGAATAATAGTGGTTCTGGGACCCGATGGGGCGCTGGAGAGCAGGCGGCGATGTAGTAAAAGACGGAGACGTCGGGAACGCAGATCGCTGCTGCTCCATCCGCTGAATGGGAGGAGGCGCGGAATGTCCGTATGAATACGTAGGATTTTGCGGCGCATTAAATAACTGCGAAGAAATGTTTGAGGATGGTATCCTCTGGTGATGTTGCCCAATGTTCCCAAGGAAAGGAGGAAGGGGATGATTATAAGATGAATTCGCAGGCAGGTTCACACCAATGGAGCGTTCTTGACTTTGGCCTGAGAATTGGGGAGGCCAACTTGGATCTCCATGCATAGGGCCCATAGGATACTGACGCTGATACAGGGGACTTGCATGCCCCGAATTCAGCGTGTTGACGTTGCTAGCGGGCTGCGGACGGGCTTGCTCGTCCTGGAATCCGGACCAGATAGAGTGGCTGGACTGATTGATATGGTTTGATCGGTCGCCGCCGAAAAGAAGAGTCGACTGAACTGGTGCCGGCTCAGTCATAACTGTCGGACTCAGGGTCTTCTTGGGCTTGAGACCCATGAGATTGCTCAGAAGGTCCTGTGCCGTCGTGGCAGCTGGAACGGGTGCCGAGATGGGGGCAGATGGCTGTTTTGAGCTGTTGCCAAAAGATGTAACCCTTGGTGGGAACTGCGTCGGGGACCGGGGTGAAACACTTGTCGGGCTCATCATGGGTTTAACAGGGGTTGTGGGTGCAGCTTGAACATTAGGGGAAATTTGCGGTGACGTCGTAGCTCTGAAATACGATGTTGGTATATTGGACGGCATGGGATAACACAAATGCTGACCTTGGATTCCATACAATTTCCTCTTTCTCCTCGTCGTCCTCTTCATCCCCCAAAACCAAGTCAAAGATCTCGCGCAGCGGGTCGTCATCTGTTTGACTTCCAGTCTCTGACGCTTCATCATCATCCAAAGCAGTCTGTTGCATGAGTTCTGTGCTCGTGTCTGGTTTTGAAGTCGTAGTGTTCTCCTTTCGGATTGGTGAGGTAGGTTGAACCTCTCGGGTTGCTTCAGGACGGACACGGTTGCTAGCACCTTCTGCGATAACCATTTCCGGTTTGAGGAGGACACGTCCATTGAACAAACCAAGAGGGGAGTTCTACAAGCCGATTAAGAAATCTCATTGCAGTTATCAGAAAGAGTGAGACATACTTCCATCTCGGCTATGGCCCGAGCATCTTCCAACATGTCTGCAATACGCATCAATTGCTCTTCGTTAGGGTGAACCATGTTCCGTGCCTCCGAGTCCTCTCCTATGAGATTCTTCAAGGGTAAAAACCCTCTCAATTCTACATCCTCCTCCAGAAGAATAGACGGTCTAGACAACTTGTCGGAAGGGAATCTCTGAGAGAGTAAAAGGATGAATTGGGAATATGTTTTCCAGAATTCGATAGTCTTTCGTGAATGTTTGCTGATTTTGTTTCCATCTTCCTTCTTAATGTCGATATTTCGAGCCTTCTCCTTGGCCTGGAATGCAAGGAACTCCTTATCCTGAATGACATAGCTGAAGTTAGCGACTAGCCATTTGCTGGCTATTCTCAGTGCGGGAAGTGTCCGTCGGAATGTGGCGCTGATTCGTGGGGCTAGGTCGTCTGAAGAACCTTCACTTGCTAGAGGGTCCTGCAGCTCATCCTTTCCAACCTCTAGTATGCATCGATGCATATCCAGAAGATGCTCAAGAATACGCCATTCGACGATGGTGGCTGTTTCAGGGGGAGGTGTTTGCCCGTTGTCTCGGGATTGGGCATTGGGAGATCCTGTATCTCGGAACATGCGATATTTCCAAAGACCAGCTTCCGATAACACGATGATGTTGTATATGGTGTCAATGGGCAGGTGTTTGTCGTGAAGCAGAGAATGAAACTGTTGGAAGATCTTTTTCGAAAGCTCTGGAGCGACGGACTTCATTCTAAAATAGTCGTAAATCAAACATACCAAGCAGATATTTGAACAAGAAGAGACGCACTTTCCAACCCCCTTCTCAAGACCTATTCGCCAAATTGCATGCATAACCACAATGTTGTCCTTGAGGCCATCTACTCTCGCACGGGGACCCAGTTCTTTGTCCCTGCCTTCCCTCTTCGCTCGCTGCTGTTGTTGTCGCCAAACGTCTAATGCCTTGGACAAAACAGTCGCAAGGTTCTCTGCGGCAGTGTCATATGGCTGTCGCACACATAGTGATCGATAATAGTGAATGATGGAAGAAAAGTAATCCTTTTGATAAAACGAGATAATGGCGAGTTGATGAGATGGATTTCCTTCATGAGGAAGGAGCAATCTTGCTTGCTCGTAGCACTGTCGTGCTTTGTCATAATTCCTGGGCCGTGTCGCCGAATCTCCTCCACCGCGGCGATTCCTGCCCCGTCGAGAAGGCCCACCATCCTCATGACCCGCCCGGGGTCGACCGTTGCTTTCGTTGTACAACTCCCGATAGCGAGCGATATCGCCAAGACATATTAGTGCCTTGGTGAGTATAGAGAGGCGGCTTCCGCGTTCCTCTGGTGTAGTAGGTGAAAAGGTGACCCCAGGATCTTCTGGTGGGAATTGGAAGTGATTGCGACCATTGGCACCATGCATAGCAGCATCGCGAGCGTCAATCATCTCGACGTCATGCCCATTGGAGAGCAACCCAACAGTACGAAGAGCTTCCTCGGCCTCTTGCAAGTCGAACAGTCGACGAATGCGTAAGATAAGCTGGGTCCAGAACTTTTCTTCGTCAGCTAGGAACTTCTGAAATCGCTGTAGAAGCTTCCTGTGCTCGACTACACCATGGTGTTGTTGTCGATTGGGCGTTGTTGGCTGTCCCTGCTGTGCTGGTTGTGGTTGCTGCTGTTGTCGCTGCTGGGTCTGAATGGCACGATCCAAAACTGTCAGGCGTTGCTTATAGGAAGCTATAAAGGCATGAGAGGTCTGCATCCATAGATGATTCTCGACGTCTTTTGCTTCCTTAGAGTTGGGATGAATCAGCAGGAGATTGAGATACCGCCTGCGTAGACTGATGAACAGACGCCAAAAACATTCATAAGTAAATCGTGCAGTGAAGGGCAGATAACTAGCAGTCTCACTTCTTCCTTTGAAAGTCTACATCCTTATCGAATGGTTCCTTACTCTTGAGAAATTCTTTGAGTGATTGGTGAATAGATCTCGCCTCGCTGAGGATACAGGACCCAGATAATGACATAGAGAATTAGAGTTGAGTGAAACCTTGAGCCAAAGGAAAGAAAGACAAGTACCGGGCGATATTTGCAGGTTGCTCAGTCATTTGAATGAAATATTATGGTTTACAGACAGTCCATGATGTTAAAGACAAGAAAAAAAGACAGGAGAGAGTTATGACTGCTAACAAGTTGGTGGATGGTGGTCACCCTTAATACTTGTGGACAGAACAAATTGAAGCAGGGATCACCGTGAGAAACACTCCACTTTGAATAAATACACCGTCCGCGGGATTCATGACCACGGTACAGACAGCCATCATCATCTACAAATCTAATATATTCAAGGTAGTAAATAGCACAACAATAGCTAACCAGTAAAACACAACAAATGCTCAAATAGATTGGGGTATAGGATTTAAGAGAGAGCCGAGATTATTGAAAACAAAAGTATCATGCAGCGAGCCGAATCAGATCAGTCCGAGTCTTCATCATCGTCGTCACGGCCACCAGGACGGAATAAAGCAAGCAAGTCCTCCATGCCGAGCCTCATGTCCTTGATTCTATCTCCGCTAAGTGCAGCAGCCGCTAGAATTCGTTTCTTATCTTGTAGCTAAAATGCACAACATTAGCATCTCATTCGCCAAAAAATGCAGCAAGACTGACATCAAGAATTCTGTCCTCGACAGTGTTGTCAATCTTCAACTTGAAGATGTTTACATCCCGCTTCTGGCCAAAACGATGTGCACGATCAAATGCTTGGTCCTAAGTTAGTGTCGGAGTGAGTCACTATCTTGAACTCGGAACGAACGGCCCAGATCACGTACCTCGAGTGCTGGATTCCACCATAGATCTACCAAAATAACGTTGTTGCAAGCTGTCAAATTCAAACCTGAAATGGAGTCAGCCAGACTGCGCGATATTTGTCACTGAAGACTCACCAGTGCTTCCTGCCTTAAAGGAGATCAAGATGACTCGAGTAGAATTACTGGTCTTGATCTTGTCCAGAGCAGCCTCGCGCTCTTTGGGTAACATGGAACCATCATCTGTAAAGAAACGAGTGAATATCAATTTTCGTTGTTCAAGGTTCACACATAGCACCCACATCGGACGTATTTGATTCCTTTGTCTTGCAAGAATGGTTCGATTAAATCCAGCATGGACGTGAATTGTGAAAAAATAATCGTCTTCTCTTCGCACTGAGAACGATCATCGATGTCTTTCAACAACTTGAGAACCATCCGAATTTTCGCAGACGACGGGCGATCACTCTCCGACTTTTTGGCTTCTTCGGCCAAAGAAGCACAGTCCATGCAGTGAGTCTGCCACGGTGCCTCCGCTGTATTGCTTGAACTCAGTCTACAGAAGATGATAAGTATTCTGGTTGGCAGTAAAATTTGCTCTACTTACACGGTCATGCAAAGCTGGCACTTCTTGGTCACTCCCAATTGCCCGAAAGCCGCAATAAGGTCATCGGCGTCTGCATCAAGATCATCTTTGCCTTTGGTGACGGCACGGGGTTCAACGGCATCTGTGTCTTGCTTATAATCCTTTGCCACAAGGATGGGGTGATTACAAGCTGTGGCATTGTTAATTGGGGTTGATCTGCCAACGAAGACCAAGGTACTCACCTTGACGCAATCTCAAAAGCAATAACAACATGGACATGTAATTCTTGTTAGTCGTTGCCATGAGTTTTTCAATAACATCCTCCATCTTCGTCTCAAGTGCGGTATAGAAATTCCTTTCCGATGGGTCAAATGGACAAGAAATGATTTCAATCGTTCTCTTTGGAAGTTGGATCAACGCTTTGCCATTCAAAGATTGGTCCTTGCGTCGTCTCAACATGATCTTCTGCAGTACAACCTGAATGACAATGATAAGTCACAAACGCGTCTGACAATCACCATCACCAACCTGAAGACGTTTCATGGCACGAACAGCACCACGACCACTGTTCACTGGTTTGGCGATCTGTTCATTGAAAGTGTCCCATTGCGACAGCGGTTTGGTACGCAAAAACTTCAGGAGTGAAAACAGTTCTGTGACGTTGTTCTGCATCGGAGTACCAGTGAGTGCCCATCGGAACTTTGCCTCAAGTTCGCAGCAAGCGATGGCTCCCTTGGTTTTATGATTTTTGATGTTGTGGGCCTCATCTAAAATGTGGCGTAAGAAACGGACAGGAAAAACTAGAGCTCGTCGGATATTTACCAAGCACGATACGGAACCACTTGACATGGAAAAGGGCGTCCCTCTTGTTGCCCTTCTTGACCGGTTTTTTGGCCAAAGTTCGGCCAAAGTTTTCTGCCTCTGAGTCCGAGTCATCATCGTCATCGTTCTTCTTCGCTTTGGTGGTCGAAGCTTTGGACTCGTCCTTGGCTGAAGGTGCAAAACTTTCGTACTCGTTGCGCACGGTATCGTAGGTCGTGACCACAACATGGTAATTAGACCACACGCGGGGATCTACAACAAAATGGGTTAAAGTCATATGTAATATTAAGCCTCACGTACCTTTTGTCCTGCTTGGCCCTTGGTGCTTAATGACCTTGAGTTTAGTCATCTTCTGGATTTCATCTGCCCATTGGCCAACCAGGGCAAGCGGGCAAATAACCCTTCAGAGGTGTCAGCCAAAGTACGAGGGAGTAACGAATACGTGCTTACAGAGTCGCAGCACTCCAGCCATCATCACGGTCTGATTTGCGTGCTCTACCCTCCACCATGCGGGTCAACGTTTGAATTGTCTTCCCCAACCTGCATTGATAAATTAGGCGATTCAATTAAACCAAAAAAAAGGTACTTCCATACCCCATGTCGTCTGCAAGAATGCCTCCATGAGCTTTCTTAGTAACGTCCTCCCTATCTTTCATCCATGCGCGACCAAGAATCTGGTGAGGAAGAAGCTCGATTCCCTCAGTAAAACCTTCAACCTTGGACTGCGACATGTCGATCTCAACGTGGTTTTCGAGATCCGTGTTCATACCGCCACTCATTAAGTCTCGCAACTCTTTTTCGACCTGAGCGGGTGGTACATATCTGTCCTCCTCTACGTTCCTGAAACCAGGGATGGGGGGCCCTAGGTTGTGCACAGGCTCTGGGCGGACTTTCTGAGCAGGGGGCGGTAAGGTGGGTGTGTGGTTGAAAGGGATGGTAATGGGAGTTCCACCACTTGGGTTTGGGTTGGGTCTCTGCATTGCTGGGGTCTCTGCAAACTTTGACGGTGCTAGTATAATAGGAATCCTGGCAGGCGCTGGGTTGAAGGGGATAGGCTGGATAGAGGTCTTGGATGGTGGTTTGGAAGAAGGAGCGGGAGTTGTTTCGAAGATGTTTTTAACCCTAGCATGAATAGGGCTCTTATGGTTGTTGTTCCCGGCCCTGGAAATTTAGGATCAATGGCCTGTCAGAATGGGGCCCTTTGTACGTACGGCCTTTCTATTATCTGAATGCTATCGTCGCTATCGTCACTATCGCTAACTGTTTGAGGCCTGTCTCCCTCTTCATCTGAAGAAAGAATAACGGTTGCTCGCTTTACCAACCTCGCTGCCTTTTGTGTTGGCTTCCGAGGGGGTGCGGAAGGACCAGAACTCGTTGAAGAATTCTTCGATGTCGACGCAATAGACTAAAATTTTAGAAAATTAGAACCTTAAATCCGGTTTTGAGAAATAAACTTGCAATTGGCTGGGCTGGGCCACCTTGGGTTTTGGACCCATTCAATTCAGGATATAGATTAGCATCCTCCGCGAATCGGCGGCGACTACAATGGTCAATTAAGAGCTTTCTCTTCTTGTACAAGGCAGAATTCATACATATGTTCCATAGGCATTGTTGATGATGCCCTTGAACGTTAGATTGTTGTTGGTGGAGGGTCAAGTTCAACTTGGGACCTCAACCAACAAACGCGTCGAATAATCTATTACGATCACGTGCCTGTTGAAATTACTGAGGTTCCTTTTTTGGTTAATGAGCCCCTGTTGATAATGCCTCGCCTGTTCCTCGTGGCCTTCAGGAAGTTCAAAGACCGCATCAAAATGTCACTAATATAGACGTGTTGCGTAAATATTTCTCAAAATTTACGACGCCACCAGCGAATATCTTCCCCGATTCCTCCCTAAACATCCATCTGTCATTCAACCTCCCGAAAAAGCGATGGAAACCAGAACCTTCGTTACACAAGAAACTTACCATTACTATAAATTTCCGAAGAAGACTTGCCATTTTGACAGTGTGCTCAGAGGGTGCACCGATCAGTCCCCAACCAGCGGTGCAGATAATGTTTTTAAATCAACTATTTTGTTATACACACCAGCAATTGAGTCAATCGAAATAACTCTGACTCTCGACGTCCCTCGTTGATTAGTTATACACACCAGTTTTGGTCTCTCTCTCACATCTCATATACGCGGTTCGGTCGGTTTATGCCTTGATATCTATTAAAACGCATGCTACATATCAAATTTGACGGTTTGACGGCCAAAAATGCCCGTCCTGAGGTAGCCTGAGGTAGCCTAAGGTCTGTCTGAAGATATACGGAGGTCTTTCTCGCCGTCGTCATCGGTCTGTTTTTGCAACTATGGATTGGATAAACCCCCAAACTCGAAGATACAATCGGAGTCAGTACGCAGCCACAGGGGGCTACTTTTCTTACTTTTCTGTTCACCATCTCCACTGATTGACAGATGCATCAATACGTATTTTGCGAAGTAAAGGACGTGTCTTCGCTGCGGACACGACATGCTGGGTAAACAGACTTGCTGATAGATAGCGCTTTCTTAAAATCCATATAATCCGTGTTCGAAGTAGACTTTTGAACAAATTCCTGACTCATATCTGCCTTCTTGATTCTACAACAATGTCCACCGATCCTATGAAGGCTTCGTTCCCCATTCCTTTTGATGTTCAAGCAGAAGCAAAGCCAAATGCGACCCCTTCTGTATCCCCAAAGGATGAGCCTGAACTAGACTCTTCCAGTATCCCTGAGCCGAATCGTAGCGCTCTAGATGCAGGGTCTGTCATAACGGGGTGTGTCCCAACCATTTTCATGCCTCAGCGGGGATACTGACACCAGAGCTTGTAAATTTATTGTACACGCAGAGCCGGTTCCTTCATCAAACCCGGATTCACCGCGCTGTTAGAGGCCTGCAATGACAGCCCTCGTGTCTTGGTGAGTTTTACCTATACACCTTCCCTTTGGCTTGACGGAGGCATCTTAACGAGCGCATATAGATGATCATTGGGGCTCCTGCTGCTCTCGGAATCGCTTTGATACTCGTCTTTGTGTAGGCCGCTCACATCTTTTCACATGCTTTGCGTCCTCATTAGAGCCTATCAGTCTGCTCTTGGGAATTTCGGCTGGCTTGTGGGGTATTGCGCTCCTCTTTAGGCCGATCGGAAAGAAGATTGTTAAAGCGATTCTCCGCAGTGAGTCGCCTGTCATCGTTCGCAGCACTCCACCTGTGTCCTAACTCACGTAACAGTCCTCGTCAAATTGATAACCGTAACTGTATTTACCGTTGAAGTAGCTGCTCTTGCGGTCGCTCTTTACATTACAGCCTTTACTATTTTCAAATGCCTGGTACGTATTGATCTCCTACAATTTATTGGATGCGATTGGCTTGAGCTCGAGGTTGTGCAGAATCGTACGGAGTTCTCCCAAACGTACGTTCGCCCGGCCCTCAAGGTTACCTGGAAGGGTGTCTATAAGCCCGCTGTCAAGCAGGAATGAATTCAAGTTGAAGTGTCGAGGGTGTGGCGAGACTGAGTAGACTGTTTGAGGCATGTTGGCTTCTAACATGGCGTGGTTTTATTATAGTTAATGAAGTAGTGCAGGATCATTATTCGTAGACAACATGTACATTGCTTCTCATGTAGGCTGACCGATTCTTGCCCTATGGGCTTGAGTAGCCAACCTACAATGTGTAGGATCCATGATCATTTTTAAAATAAATTGCTGGTCGAAAATCAGTGGCGACGTCAGTGCCAAGCTCTCATCATTACAGCAGAAAACATTAAAACATAGCGTGTACTACTCAGGCAGAGCGTCACAGCTAACTGCTATCCTGATGCTGAAGAACATGATTAAGCGCTGGATTTTGACCTTAACCCCACCGCAGTCGAATGCTAAATTTAGCTCAGGTCTGGGATTCCCACATTATTTTCCGACTGGCAGTCTCTCTGTTTCTCTTCCCAACTCATCATACTAGACAGATGAACTCAACCATTATATATGACTTGCCCACCATTTAAGCTGGCACTCATTGCTTGATTGCGTCGCACCTTCAAGAGATTTCATTGGTAGCTTCTCAGCCTTTCGCACTTAAAAGACTGCGTCCAGTGGATCCTTTTGTGCATTTATTCCCCGCCATTGCCTGCGCGCATTGGAACCGCCAGACTCGAAGGGTCGACGTCCCGTTCTTCTATTGCATTTTTCAATGCAAAGTTTGGCTGCGCTGTGTTGGGTTTCGCCTGTGGTTCGTTATGAGGCTGTGGTTGGCTTTTCTGACTAGCCATCAGGCATTCCGCAGTCAAGCGAAATACCAGATTTGTGAACGACGATTTGTCAAAGAGGCGACGTACCTTGGGAAAGCTGTCCCTCTACGAAGATTAAGGGGACTTCGCAAATTATTACCGCAGCTGCATTCGGCATGTTCAAGTTAATGTATGTCGTGGATCGACGGCAATGTCTGGTATTTAACATGCCTGCTACGGATCCCGCGAAAGGATAGTTAAACGTGGCGGCCCTGCGGAACACGTCCTCTAAGCATAATCATCGATCATCCACAAAATATATAAACGGGGTCTAGTTGGGGCACAGAACATTATCACGGCACACAAACCCGAATACAACAACTTTCAATCATGTCGACTGTCGAGCAGACTTCCTCCCCTATTGCGGATCCTATTCTGCCTTCAGTAGACACTGTAGAGCAGACAACGCTTAATTCGGAGCCAGTTACTTCTGGCCCAGAAGTGCCAGCTGCTGGTCAACACTTGTCTTTAGCCTTGATGCGCTTAACAGAGGTCATGATCCAGGCTCGAGAGCTCCTGAAGAAGTGCGTCGTTCTTTTTCTGTCCACGTTACTGGATCATGGAGAGGAGATTGTTGACAATGAATTTCGGTCAGATCCTTGGAGGACGTTGCTAAACCAAGCGTCACCTCCTTCTTGGAGACCTGCGACAGCAACCCGAAGTTGGCAGTGAGTTTCAAGTCTCATGACAAGATTTAGCAGCGTATTAAAATTCATGCAGGCCATTATTGCCGCACCTGCAATCTTAGGACTTGCTTTGGTTGCTCTCTTCTTGTAAGTCACATTTGCACACATTCCCGACTCTCTGGGAGTCTAAACTCTAGCGTCTAGCGTCATCTCCGTCGTCGTTCTCTCCGTCTGGACCTTCTCGACGATCCTTGTAAGCATCCTTGTTGTCGTTATCGGAGGATTGTTATCTCGTCAGTGGCTTGGTTCCGTCATTCTATCATATCGTCTGACAGCATTTATATAAGTTCTCCTCAAGTTAATCCTGGTAACAGCCGCGGCATTACCACTTGCTGCAATGGCTACTGGATTTTTTGTTGTCAGCGTCACGTTCATTGAATTCCTCGTGCGTCTATTTTTTCAATGTACCATTGCTATTGGTCAGCTAATCATGTCGAGAGCAGATGTCCCCTGCCACCACGCTGCTCTGGGTCGCTCGTTCAGTTACAAGGCAGACCGCAGGTGAAGCCGTTGAGCCCCAACCGTCAGAAACAACCTCAGAGGCGCCACAGCAGTCCACACCCTCTCCTCAAGCTTCTGGACACGAGTCTGCTTATTCCAATCTCCTCGCCGCCGCAAACGTAGCTTGGGATGGGACTGTCATCCTGGGTTCATTTTTGAAGTGGACCTCTCAGCAGTTGTGGTTTGTTGGAAGTAGGGCCTATACAGAAATTAGACACAACATCGACGAGGCTAGGGCTCGTCAGGCTCAGTCTGAAATTCAGGCACAAACCACTTCACTAAGAATTGTGCTGGGGGAGGAAGAGTACCAGGTCGTTGAACCAACAGTTTCCACCATCCCACCAGCATCCGGCAGCATTAACACTGAGAAGACCAATTTAACTCAACGCCCTAGCCATTCGAGAACTCGGGATGATGTCGATGAAGAGTAGAAGATGGAGCAATGTTTTGCTTTTTCCATACGCAAAGATACACCTATATCTTACACTGATGCTACGACGAGGTGAAGCAACGGTAAACGTAGTTCAGCCCCAGTCAATCTGCTATGTTTATCGCCCAACATTTTAATACATGTATTTATCAGAATCGATAGCTCAGTTATCTAATTCTTCCTCAGAATCTGTCAAAACTGGATAAACGACCTCTGAGCCATGATCACCTCCCAAATAGTCCCAAAAGAATTTGACTGGGTTAAAATTATCCGGCCAGTCTTCATCAGTGGTGCATGCCGTTTCGTCGAACTCCTCCTCAAGTTGGTCTCTCGAATAAACCCAGAACTTCCCAGAAGTATCCTGGACTGGCTCGAATTTTTGCTCGTTGTAAGAAATAATGGGTGGTTCTCGAGTGGTTATCGGGTGTCGGAAATTCCTAACAAATATCCTTAGGGCGTCGTTGATGGGTGGAACCTTGTGCACGTCATCAAGGTCGCAGAAGACAGGGATGAACTCCTGCAAGTGGGGTAAAGCCAAAGCCGTGTCCATTGCGAGTGGCTGTATTCGGGGTGGGTATGGTAAATACTGAGACTGGTTCTGTTACCAACTTCGTTACTTACCAAGTTTCCAGTCCTCAAGCCTTTCCCCATTGAAGAATGCTCCCGTTATCCTGATTGACAGCCGATTCAGCTGGATGAGTCGTAGCAGCATCTGGGCATCGTTAAGGGATAATGCCCATGCCCCGTATCGCGAAGAAAGGACTTTCAACGACGAAGAATGGCCAAGCCAACCAGTGACTCGAAAACGTCTCTAGCTCTTCCCTAGTTGAATCTGGACCCAAACACGACCTCTGGTATCAGTTTAAACGCCTTCAAGGTGTTAGAATAGCTTCGGAAATATTGGACCAAATTCGTAGAGAAGATGTTCGTTTCGAGATTTTCCAGGTGAATTCCCGCCTGTTGAAAGGACGACCAAAGGCACTTGACTGCCTTTTGAAGGCTGAGTGAAGGAGATGTCATCACAAGTTTCGAGCTAGTAAGCCAACGGAGATATGGCAACGAATGTGTGTCGCATGGAAAGGTAGGCGCATAATCGAGTAAGAGCTCCCTTAGCCGTAAAGGCGGCAAGCTGGTGGGTAATTTCTAAGGATTTTGTCGAGGGCGTCTCCTTCACTCCCAGTTGGCCAGCAGGGGCGCAGCTTTATGGTAATGGCTTCGAGTTGCCTCAAATCACCATTCTTGACGGCGGCAGAAAAGTTATCGAGGATAGGATCGCCATCTTGAGGTCCCCATTTTTCTAGCGTAACACATCGCAACTTCTTCGGGTCATGAAACGGCATAACAGGACCTAGTCTAGTGCGCAAAAGATGGACCTCGACGAGGTCTTCGCGACGTGCTCTGATAAATGCCTCCATATCATCATAGAGCCATTGGTTACCCTTAGCAATGGGTGGGCTCCATCTACGACCTGTCAATCAATTATACCCCGAGTGTTGGTCACTTGGAGAGGACGTACACAAGACATCGAACATATAAGACGGAGGTGCCCTACATCACCTAGAGGTAGCTGCGTAGTAGTAACTAACACAAAATTTAGTCCCAGTAGTAGCTGTCAAGTAACTTCAGAGGTCCACGTACAAGTTCCCCTATCTTACGCAGGATCTCGAGTGGTTGAGCATTGAGTGTAGATGGCATCGCAAAAACCTTTCGGAGGGATATGTGTAATATGCAAGAGGAACCTGAATTGTAGAGAAGCAAGTCCACGAATAAAACGGAAGACTAGCTCCAAATCCCGGTGCTTTCTTATTCCACAAAAGATTTGATGGATTTTCCGCTCTTCCCCGTGGCTCGTTCTTGGATTTCAAGTTGTTATTGAAGTTAAAGGCAATGAACTCCATACTTATTGAAACACGCTGCCATTATATTGTGACCAGGACGGGGAATAGAGCAGAGATAGTGAACAGCAGAACTCGAAACCAACAATTTAATGGTGACCAGTGAAATCAAACATAGTTTCTCCGTGCTTTCGACAAGAGATATATCGTCGATTGTAAGAGCAAGAATGTAAATATGAAATTCAGTGCTTTAGAGGGATGAGTGCGACATGAGTGTTTGAGTGGAGGAAGGCGCACACAGAAAAACCCTTCTCAGACAAATTCGACCTTAACCCTAAATTGACGTCCTCAACACCTTCTTGAACGAGCGGCTTTCTCGGGCTTTTGCACCTTCGTGGCTATCTACAACTCGAACTTCGGTGATGTCAAAACACCGCATGTCCTACACCATTTACTTTACAGATACTCTGGGATATGCTGCGAGTCGGCTCTTGTGTTGTCATCGCCCGGTTTTATTTTTTGTACTACCCTCGAATCAGGATGTCACGGCTTCAAGCCACCGTCTATCCGCAGTATAATGAGAGCCTGGAGGTTGAACATCAGGTACTCAGAGAATCTGTCAACTAACTTCAAGGCGAAGGAGCTCATCAGTTTCTATATCCGCAGCCATAAGCAACGTTGAACCATGCACATCGACGCTGCACAGTCATCGACTCCATGCTTAATTTGGTTGTCTTCAACTACGGATTTGCAAGGCAAAGCTATCGAGAGAGAACAGTGCGTAGTCCGGAAAAAGAACGACATAAACTTATCCATTTATTTCCATTGTACAAATAGACCATGCTAACTCGAACTCGCCTTCAGCGACCAGTGGCTTTTGGGATTCGGGTTTCTCAGCATGTCTTCTTTAGATGAGCGACCTCAGGATCCTACACCTTTCTTTGGAGATCCCAATACACCCGCAAACCAGCAGCTTTCTGGTCGTATTACAGCACCACCGACCAAACTGGACGTTGCTGTAAATACAGTAAAGGACACTACACTTGTCTTAGGTGACTCCATAAAATGGACGACCGACCAGATTATGGGAATAGGAATCCGTGCAGTCGCTTTCATCCAAAAGAAAATCGCGGACCTGCAAAAAGCACCCAATACTGCAGGGGAAGGAACAGAGTTGCCCGTCATTCCAATGGCATCGACAACCGCCACCGAAAGCAGGCTCTTAGTTCAACGTGAAGGGTATGAGATTGACAAGGAAGACTAGTGGATAGAAAGTGTCGTAAGTGCTTTCTCTTTGCGTGATTGATTCCATCCTGTACTAAAACTTGATGAACATGTAGAAAGATAAAAACCTGATGTGTAATTAGAAAGGAACTTTGAAAATTCAACCATTCTCTTGCTGCCCACCGGTAATGCCCACACTTTCGATATTCATCGCCGATCCAGAGAGCGTTTACACGTTTACATGGAGCTACTTGTCCATTGATCATGAATAAAACGTGTTTCGATACGAGCGCGGTGTCAAGACATCCTAGTATAATCTATGAACTTTTGAGCGCTTCACAGCCATCAACTCAGTTGCGTCGAAGAACATAATTCCGGGAATGTCTTCCACCGACATTGTAGAGAAGTTCCTAGCATATGACAAATTATATGCTACTTGAATCTTCCCTATCGCCGGGTTTCGTCGTAGGCGGCGGGATGAAGAATGTAACGAGGTTCAAGTTGCGAATTCGAGGACTCAGGGGTTATTAGCATCACGAGATGCGGAGAAAATGTGGGGGCGGGTGATGTATTGCCGGAGGTGCCGGATCTAGCAGGCATAACCACCGTGATTTTAGGTTCTCTTAAAGCTTAACCTGAGTCCTTCAACTTCTACCTTTTCTACAACACACCAACTACTACCATCATGTCTGCTAATCTCGCCAACGTTGTCGGACACACCCTCGAGGACAAGCCCGTACGTTCATCTTGATGATCATGCTAGAATTGACCCTCAAACGAACGCGTTTAGGTCGCCTGGAACAAGCGGGACCTTCTCACTTATGCTGTTGGTGTTGGTGCTAAGGCTGATGACTACCAGTTTGTCTATGGTGAGCACGGTGGTTTGCTACAGTTTCAGGCACTTTTTACTGACCGATTGTATTACAGAACTTGGTGAGATTGACCACCAATACCGCTACCTCGTGTAACTGAATAAAGTGAACAGCACCGAACTTCTCCGCCATTCCCACATACCCTGTTGTCCTCGCCCTCAAGGGCGCCGACAGCGACGTCAACCTCTTCAGTGAGCGTATCAAAGGACGTCCTATTCCTGGCATGCCAGCTACCGACCCCAACCGCGTTGTATGTCTTTGCATGTTCCACTTCTCCGGTTTCTCATTCAAGCATGTCTGCCTTTCAGGTGCACGGTACACAATCGATTGAGATTATTAAGCCTCTTCCTCTCGTCAGTGGAGAGGGCTGGAAGTGGAAGTCACGATACACCGGTGTCGCTGAGAACAGTGCGTACCCATCGCACTCAACATCATGACATCGAATATTTACCATCATGCCTAATCTTCCAGAGAGCGGTATCGTCTTAACTGCTGAGAACAGTCTTGTAAGCCCATCCGGTGAGGTCTACGCCAAACTCTATGTGAGCACTCTCAATAGATATCATCAACCCTTCCTATGACGCTTACCATCACTTTCACGTGGTTTCCAGTCCTCCTCCTTCAACCTTGGCGCCAAAGCTACCGGTGACAAGTTCTCAAAGTACATTGCTGGTCCCCCTCAAGGAAAGGACATTCCCAAGGACCGCAAGGCTGACTGGGTCGTTGAGGACCAGACCACTCCTGAGCAAGCTATTGTGTTCCGTTTGAGCGGTGACTACAACCCTCTTCATATTGGTACGTATATGTCGTCGTTCCACATTAAGCGTCAGTTAACTAATTGACCTGCTTTCATAGACCCAAGGATCGGCAAGGCTGCTGGTTTTGGTGGCGTCATCCTTCACGGTCTTTCCACCTTCGGTTTCGCTGCCCGCGCTGTCATCAAGGCTGTTGGTGGTAACGACCCCAACTCCCTCAAATTGTTCGGTGTCCGTTTCACTGCTCCCGTCAAGCCTGGAGACAAGCTCGAGACCAGCATCTGGGAAGTCGGCAAGGGTCCCAAGGGTACCACTGAGGTTGCCTTCGTCACCAAGAACCTCAATACCGGCAAAGTCGTCCTTGGCGGAGGTGTTGCCTACGTCGTGAAGCCTTCTGGTGCTAAGCTGTAAGGTGCCAGCTGTGTTAAATGGTTGAGCATATTTTGGTGTAGTATTTTGGCATATCTATCTATCACTGTAACAATAGCTTCCCAATGACAAAAAAAACTTTGGGATCATCCACATTTTTCCAGAAAGAAGCCAGCAAGATTTATAAAAGCAGCTTGTTATCTGCCCTATCTCCACCCATGATTCGTTCATTCTTTGCCTCGCAGATCACAATGCTTCGTATGCGCTCTGCTGCTGCTGCTCTTTCCGGCTCGTGGGGGTCTTCCGGCACTTTCGTGACTCTGTGATTGACTACGATGCCTAGTTCCCCCATCACGGCGTTCTCTATGTCAGATCTGCGAAGGCGTAGACCCCAAATGCTGCCCTTGTACGCATCAACTATCCGAATTTGGGTTATCTTGGGCATGTCTAATAAAATCAAACCCGACGTATGAGTGCCTAGTATCTAGCCTTCAATGAATCATACGCACTTGGACTGCAGACAAGGTAGGCTACGTTTAGAGGGTCTAGGTTGGTAGCTTGTCCGATATGAACGACTTCGAGTGATGGTATTTCGGGGAAGATGGCGGAGAGAAATGAAAGGTGAGTAAGCTTGAGTTCTTTCAAGTTGGTGTAGCTTGTCAGAGCGCGAAACAGGTGTGAAATGGCGCGTGGTACGATCTGATAAATTAGAATATTATGTGTGTTCAGACCTTGGGTGAGTAACTTCGCTGAAAGTAAGGGACATACATACCGCAATTGAGAAGTGATGTGGAGGGTCTCTCCCTGTCCATTCAAACCTACGGGGACTACGAGAAGGTTAGATGGTATCTCCAGCGAGATATTATATACGTCAGTCACGCACTTGACCAGAGAAAGAGCCTCATAAATCATGTTCAAGTTCGGGTCGAACGTATGGGAGTTCAGTCGAAGTCTCAACACGTCCAGCAGAATTCGACCCAAGTCATCCATAGGGATGTCTTCTTCCATTTGAACATTGTCTCGAACAGTACCCTGAGTACTAGGAGGGGCAGGGCGCTTAAAACAAGTTGAAAACAGCTCATAAAGGTCAGTGAACGTGGTATGCGCGAGATCCAGTGAGATGTCGACGGTGACTGTTCGCGGATAAACAGCTGGCCCTTTTGTCTTTCCATGAGTCGTTGCAAAGTGCGATATTTGACCTGGAGAGGTAAATACGAGGTCATAATAGAGAATTCGTTGCACGACATTGTGGAAGACACTGCATGTTTGGAGTAGGGGAAGCAAGCAATGTCGTTGGTTGTGGTCTGCACCACCGATACTCTGAAATATTTCGTGTAATATCTCTGTGGGCAGCATGTTAACCAGGATATTGCTCGAATCGGATCTTTTGTTATAAGCTGTTATCCAGATAACAGAGTACTCAGGTTGGGTTTAAGTGCGATGATGATGGGGAGGTCTAAAGGCTCTGTCAGGGGCGCATGCCACCGACAGGTCGTATGAATAAGCGGTCTCATTGCAATTGACAGTGACCACGGATTACACGTATATTTCGCTTTTATTTTACACTTTTTATTTTATACAGTTTGGATCTAATTTCATCGTAGTTTATAGTGCTGCTATTGTTCCCGTTGTTGTCCTTGTCCACGTTATTAACTTTTGCAATGTCGGACCTTGGTCATAGTTCAAGCGGGACAGCGACTTCCATGAATGAGGTACGATCACAATTGAGTGTAAAATACATCGAAGCATAACTGAATACGCATTGATCAATCACGGTACAAAGCTCTGAATAACAGACAACAATGCTTCAGCGGTTGGGTGAGCTGCTGTAACATCAACACATAAGGAAAGGTCACTTTTAAGACACGATTCGGTCGTTGGACCAATGGCAGCAATGCGAGTCGGCAGAAGGCCTTTCTGAACATCTGTCTTTTGACCAATTTCTCTGAAGGAGAAGTGCTGCTGCAAGTAGGAAAATGCGAACAAGGTCGACGAAGGGGCAAAACATGCAATCCACCAGGGCTCTGCAACATAAAAAGTCAGATCGCACCCAGCAATTTACAGAAACTTCGTGAACTTGCCATTTGACCTGGAATATCTTGCAACTCTTTCGCTGACCATCCGCCCCAGTGACGACGCAGCTTGCGTTCTGTAGACTTGGAGGGTGTCTAGCTCAATTCCCCCTTCCTTCAAAAGTCGTGGAATAGTGTCCCTATTCTTGTCGCCACTGAGGTAAAAAAGGGTCGCTGGTCGCTGCTCGACATCATTCAGGATGAACGGTGCGAGGACAGCCGCATTGCCCGACTTTTGGCCACGAATGTCTAGGGTAAAGGTATGATGACCGTTTCCTCTGAAGGCTTCTTCAAGAGCAGATGCTGTTCCTTCCCCTACGACATAGAAAGGTATCCGTGTCCAACGTTCTGTTCTAGTCGTAAATGCCATTGTTCAGCTGGGGATGGCACTAGGGAGGCTAGAGAGGTTACAGACCTAGTTGTTCCGATGTAACACCAGTCTGCGCTTTCCCCCATGCCTCACAGGATCGCTTGCTCGTGATGACGACTCCAGAAACTCCTCTCTCCACTGGCCCGTTTGATATCACCTGAGAGAGAACAGGCAGGTTTTCATACACGGTTTCCAAAACCGGCAGAGAAACCGGGTTAAAGCCTGCTGTTTTGAATGTCGTTTCGTAGATGTCAGGGCCATCTTCTGAAGGCTCTCTGAGAAGGAGGACGTTCATGATCAAGGAGTGATTGCTTAAAATAAACTAATGCTGGTTATCGAAAAACCAGCATGTCGCCGTTGAGAAAGACGATGGCAGCCATGAGAGTCGGAACGAAACCGGGTTGATGATTGCCGTGGGAACCAAAATTATATAATTTAGTGGGATGTTTAGGCTCGTGAACCACTTACCCCCCATTTTTGTGACGGTTTGGACCAGTCTGTTCGGTGCCCTCACAAAAAGTCACAACAACAGCAACAAACAAAGGGCACCGAACCAGACTGGTTCACGAGTCTATGAGATGTTGATTGCGCCAGAGTCGGGCAGGCGCTTATTGTGACGAGTATTGCGACATCGTCATTGATCTCATAGTGTGCGTTCTAGTGGGCAACCAGCTTATATCATACAAAGAAACTTTGCCGAGAAGTGCATATATATTTAACGATACAGTGGGGTAACAATAATAACCGGAGAAATAGTAGGAGACCAGAAGACTGAGGCTACATGTTGAGAGTACGAAGGGATCTTTCCAAGCCACGTTACAAGGTTTCTCTATGCATCAAAAGTCTAGGCATCTAGGATCCGGGGCTATTATGTGGGATGTTAGATCTACTTTCGGTTGCAGAAATAGCGAAAGGCACTTACACAGGGGCGACGGTTGGAGCTGCTCCAGCAACAGTGGCAAGCTTGGGGAAGGGGAGCTCGGGGCACTGTGAGGATAGATTAGTATGCACTTTAAAATACATAAGATAAAAATCATTACCGAAACTTGGACGTCCTTTTGGCTGAATGTGGCAGGGAACTTAATGATGGGGTTGGCAAGCTTGGGTGGGACGGGGATGACGTCAGAGCAGTCAACCATCTTGGAAACATCCTGGCCGAGGACCTGAAGCTTGGCCATGACTATCTCGAATTGAGTTACCATGCGCTCCTGGTTGTCTATATAATTGAATGTAAGATCTTGTATTCAGTTTCAGTGTGTTCGATGCCACTAACTGATCATAGCTTGCCAGAAGCAAGCGGTTCTTGGGTCACGAGCGAGGCGGGAGTCGCTTTGAAGACGCATTTCGCCGGCAAGAGGAGATTCGACTTCTCCTGCATGAGGTCCGGTTCTACGAGATTTGGTTAAACCCTTTGTGAACCTCTCTCATCAAATGAAGTTCAGACTTACCCTGGGAATTGGTTGCCGACGAGGAGGGTCTCCAAGAAGAACTGGGTATCGCTTTGTAACTGTTAAGGATGGCTTCAAACTAGCTCTTGATTTAAAGCTCACAATGTGAAGGGGGTCCTGAGTAATAATGTGATCAGCGCGTGTTCATGAAGCACATCTTGAATGAAACTCACGAATCGAAAGGTGTTCCGGGGATAGTCGTGTCGATCTCATCCTACCAGACAGTCAATTTCGTTCACAAGCACGAAAAAATTTGACAGAACATACAGCCGCAGCGACAGTGTGGGAAGAAAGGAGAGCAATTCCCTCTTCGATCGAGAAGCCAGCATCAGCGAAGCGAGCAATGATAGAGTCGACAGTGTCTGTGAGAGCCATATGGTTAAAACGGTGCGCATGAGTGTTTTACTCTCGTTTCGTACCAGTTGGCTCAGGAACAGTGAGATCAGCAGCAGGGGCGAGAGGTGGTGGGCGACCGAACATGAACTTGAGGCGGGGAGCACCTGGGCAGTTGGCAGTGCCAACAGCAGCGGCAAGATGAACGCTTTGATATGTAGATTAGATGATGAATCATATTTATGCAATGAAGTGAAACAACATACAAGTCACCAGCTGTCAGGCCACTAGCTTGCCAAACGGGGAACTGTTCATCGGTAATTTCTTCGATTCTGAATAGGATCCTCGTCAGTTGAGTTTTGAATGATTTTCAGAACCTTTGTATTACCCAGAGTTGGCGTGGAATGCGTTCTCAGTAACATTGAAGGCAAGGACGGACCCATCAGCTCCTCCACCCCTGCAAAAATATTAGTTAGAACCACTCTACTCCAGCATTGGCGGTCAAGCTCTCACTTTCCACCGTGCTTAGAGAATCCAATGGCATCGTGGAATGAAAGACGAAGGGCAGAGTGAGCCTCTTCACCGCATTCAGCACCATCGAATAGTTGGGCTTGAAGTAGGTTCTCGACAATCGGGAAGAGCACTAATAAATTGAATTTCTAGAAGTCAGCGCCATTCGAATCATGTTAGGCATATTACTGACCGCAGCAGGCCTTGTTGGCAGTGACATGCCCAGTGGGACACACTACACTCTTGGTGATGGCTGCATTGGCAGTGAATGCACCAAGAGCGAGGATAACGAGGGATGTAAGACGAGAGAAAGCCATTGCAAAGTAGAGCTGATGCTTTGAAGCTGAGCTGAAGAGATAGAACCGCTGGATTCTGAGGTTCAGACGTGCTGAGAGCAATGCTTTTATACGTTTTGCTTGGGCTGATTCTCGTCGAAACAGGTATGTTTCGTTCTGGAGAGTTATGATCGAGCTTTGCTGTTTGCTGAGGTCTGAGGACCGATATACCACACATCCCGGTTAATCGAGTTATCCTGTGCACCCCGGTGGCCCAGTCGCATGGTATTCACAGCTAGCGTGCACATAACAAGTGAGATACGTACATCAGCAGCAACATAAGGTGTAATAGAGTCGAAGACGCGACATTTGAACAGCTCCGAGCACCCTTCGAAAGACAATTCAGTTGTATAGGTGTTGTTTTGAGTTTACACATATCCCCACAGTGGGGTGAACGATAACCCCGCTTTAAGTGTACACTTGTCCTGCTCCCAAAAATACAAAACTTCCATGAAACTATAACGCTTCGACCCGGGATCTTTATGGTTCTAAGATCTCACGTTTAACCCGTGAAATACGACCAGATGAACTCCGAGGGAGAACCCTGAGATATTCAGACAAGAGAAATGAGCATATCGTCATTCCGTCATTGTCGCGTGAGGGACGACACACCCAACGTACAGCCACCACGCAAATGTAGGCTCTCTGTCAAGGAACGTCGATCCATATTCAGTTTCAGAGCTGATCTCGATTGCGAGAACTCCACTTTCCCTTCTGCCTCAATGATGAAGCTGCGGTGTTAGCCGGATTCTGAATCCTCGTCTTATGAGTTACAATCAGCATTGTGAACGCGAAGTTTGTTTGGCATAGTGCATCCCTCGAATTTCGATACCCGGACAAGGGCTACTGCATTATATATTATACCTCAGACGACAATGACGTCTCAGCTGTAGGCATACTGTACACAATATAGTGGCGTGATTTATGAATATACATGAGATACTATGAGGGTCTATTTCTATGCACCGAACTTCCCGCTGATGTCGGCGCTTATATGCAGAAGAGGGCATTCATCGTCAAGATCTGAACAATTGCGAAGGACTAGTAATCAATCAAGATCATTCTATTTTGTACTTGACTGATAGTTACTGAGATTCATGCTAGGAGATTATTTCAATAACGCACGAATGGTTTAACAGACGATTCAAGCACATATATTTAAAAATACAGCAAAACGGCCAGTAATAAGACAAAATGTCTATTAAACAGTGTACCACGAGACTGGATTGTGCGCCACACACATTGGGTATGAGTCAAATCTATGTATGTATCTAAGCCACTACCCCCTCCTCTATGATTGGTCCCGAGATAAAGTCCATTCAATCATCTAAGAGCCGGGACTGCAAATTGATTGAGTAATGAGTTAGGAATTTGTATGTGTGGAGAGGCGGGGTGGACTTACACAGGGGCGACGGTTGGAGCTGCGCCAGCGACGGTGGCGAGCTTGGGGAAGGGGAGTTGAGGGCACTGTAACGCCAAGTATGAGTATGGAAGATTAATGAGACAAAACGAGATATTACGCACAGAAACTTGGACATCCTTCTGGCTGAAGGTAGCAGGGAACTTGATGGTTGGGTTCTTAAGGACAGGTGGGACGGGGATGACATCGGAGCAGTCAACCATCTTGGACACATCTTGACCAAGGACTTGGAGCTTGGCCATGACGGTTTCGAATTGGGTAACCATGCGTTGCTGGTTGTCTGCAGATTCCAACGTAAGAAGACAGAACAGATGAGGACTTGTGATGGTACTGACTGATCATGGCTTGCCAGAAGCAGGCAGTCCTCGGGTCGCGAGCGAGGCGGGAGTCACTCTGGAGACGCATTTCACCGGCGAGAGGAGATTCGACTTCTCCTGCATGAGGTCCAGTTCTGTTGCGCGGTGGGTGCCTTAGGATATATTATTGGCCCGCATGATGAATATACTCACCCTGGGAATTGGTTTCCGACCAACAGAGTCTCCAAGAAGAACTGGGTATCGCTATATGCTGTGTCAGTAGAGTTTTGTAGGCATGCCGTACAAATGCGCTTACAAAGTGAATGGAGTACTGGAATTCGGGGTAATTAGTAAGGGAGACAGGTACACGATACCATGGAATATTACTTACGAGTCAAAGGGTGTTCCAGGGATGGTGGTATCGATCTCGTCCTATTGATCCATCAGCTTTATCATTCGAAATAGCAGAAAAAATATGACACCTACCGCCGCGGCAACGGTGTGGGAAGAAAGAAGAGCAATACCCTCCTCGATCGAGAATCCAGCATCGGCGAATCGAGCAATAATAGAGTCGACGGTATCAGTTGGTTCAGGGACGGTCAAATCAGCAGCGGGAGCAAGGGGTGGTGGGCGACCAAACATGAACTTGAGGCGGGGAGCACCTGGGCAGTTGGCAGTGCCGACAGCGGCAGCGAGGTGAACGCTTTATTGATAGAGTGAGCCCTTGCACTCCAAGGCAGCAGGAGAGGAGGCTTACAAATCACCAGCGGAGAGGCCGCTTGCTTGCCAGACGGGGAATTGCTCGTCAGTGATCTCTTCGATACTATTTGAAGTTGATGAGCTTAGACTCGGGGCCTTAAAGCAAGAGAAATAATTACCCAGAGTTGGCGTGGAATCCGTTCTCAGTGACGTTGAAAGCAAGGACGGAGCCATCAGCTCCTCCGCCCCTATCAACGAGTCAGTTTCAAATACCCAGATGGAGCATATTGAATCCCTTACTTTCCACCGTGGATAGAGAATCCAATAGCGTCGTGGAAGGACAGACGCAATGCAGAGTGAGCCTCTTCACCACATTCAGCACCATCGAAGAGTTGAGCTTGAAGCAAGTTTTCAACGATGGGGAACAGCACTAAGGATCAACCAATATCAGACATCATTCATTCTGACGCTTCAATAAAGATTGTGTAATTACCACAGCAGGCTTTGTTGGCTGTAACATGGCCATCGGGACACACTACACTCTTGGTGATGGCTGCATTAGCAGTCAAAGCACCGAGTGCGAGGGTGATGAGAGTGGTAAGACGAGAGAAGGCCATTTGAAATAGAGCTGTTGTGCTGGATGCTTCGAGCTGAGCTGAGTTGAAGAGATAGAACCTGTGGATCTGAGGTCCACTGTTGCACAAAGCAGGCTCTTTATACGTTTTCTTGACGCCCTACGCAGCTGAATGCACACACGACGTGTTCTCAAAACTTACAATCCCATATCCTTCTTCGCTGATCGTCCGAGGCGAAGTACCCCACACATCCACAAATCTAGTATTTCGACGCACACCAATAACCCAACCGCTTGGTATACTCGCAGCAGGCGTGTATCCAACGAAGCGAGTTCTGTACCTCTCGCACAACAGAAACTGTCATAAACTCAAAGACACGACATTTCGACAGCTTCGAGCATTCTTCGAATTGTATTCAATTGTAACAGTGCTGCGTTGTGCTCTGCGCATGTCCCACACCAGGGTGAATGCTGGCCCTAAATACAGAACTTCGTTGTCCTCGATCTAAAAATACCCTGCTTTGATGACACACGACCACTTCGATCGAGAGGGTGTAGAAACGGATCTCACGTTGAATGTATAGCTCGAGGAAGGACTGTGAGATCGTATATGCAAAATGTTAATCCCTCGTCATCTTGTCATGTCGCGTGTGGGGGATTTCAGACCATAGACACAGCCACCGTGTATTTGAGTCTCCCCGTGTCGAGGAAAGTTGATCTACATTCAGTTGTTAAACGGATCGAGATATAGAGGACACTTCTGCTTCTTCCTTTAAGTTGTGGAGTTAAGCGGTTTTATAGAGTTCGTGTCGCTTGGGTTCAGAGCGTGGACCTACAGAGTACAAGTTGGTATAAAGGTCATTAGTCACTGTTGGAATGTTCTCGGAGCTTGGGAAAGGTATTCAATACGGAACACAGGCTGGGGTACATGCCATATATCAGTAGAATACATGCCCCATGTTATTTACAATAGAATCAAAATAGCACCGACTGAAATAATGGGAATCAAGTGGAATCGGAACGGAACGACGAGGCATGATACCCGTGGGAAACCGTCAGACATAGACTAACGCAGTAGGCGCTAATGCGTCAAAGCGACCGTAATTACAATCTCCAGCCAACTTTAGATCATTCGTAACGTTAACGCCAAAATTTTTATTCCTCGTGATACCGGACCTTTTTTTATTTTATCACACATCACAACAAATTCAAGAACACAATAGCACATATATTCACGAAACTTAAAAATACAGTGGTAGGATGGGGATCCGGAGTGGGGGGGCCAATACAAAAACAACAAAACCAATCCAACATAGTACGATACGAAGCCAAACCAAATTGTGCGCCACACACAGTTATTGGGGGAGGGAATAAATAATTCTACATAACTAGCCACACTGTGAAACCTCTACTGAAACTTTTGATGACAGTCTAGGTGTAAGTTTATGTTATCTATTTAAGAGCCTGGGCTGTAAGAGATTGGTGAGTTGATGAAGCGGTGCAATGGATACTGGATAAAGGCTTACACAGGGGCAACGGTTGGGGCTGCGCCAGCGACAGTAGCGAGCTTGGGGAATGGGAGTTGAGGGCACTGTAGAGCATGATATCAGGACCGCATTTTAGCTGGAGAAATGAGATGTATCGTACAGAAACTTGAACATCCTTCTGGCTGAAAGTAGCAGGGAACTTGATGGTTGGGTTCTTAAGGACAGGTGGGACAGGGATGACATCGGAGCAGTCAACCATCTTGGACACATCTTGACCGAGGACTTGGAGCTTGGCCATGACGGTTTCGAACTGGGTAACCATGCGTTGCTGGTTGTCTGCAGATTCCAATGTAAGAAGACAGAACAGATGAGGACTTGTAATGGTACTGACTGATCATGGCTTGCCAGAAGCAGGCAGTCCTTGGGTCACGAGCGAGGCGGGAGTCGCTCTGAAGACGCATTTCACCGGCGAGAGGAGATTCGACTTCTCCTGCATGGGGTCCGGTTCTGTTGTGGTGCGTTTCATTAGGCGATATTCTGGTCCTATTCATCAAGTCCACTTACCCTGGGAATTGGTTTCCGACCAACAAAGTCTCCAAGAAGAATTGGGTATCGCTACAAGTGCTGTTAGTAGATTCTTGAAAGTATTCCGCACGGATGCGCTTACAAAGTGAATGGAGTGCTAGTATTCGAGGTAATCAGTAAGGTTCATGATATGAGGGGAATATTACTTACGAGTCGAAGGGTGTTCCGGGAATGGTGGTATCAATTTCGTCCTATTGATCCATCAGCTTTAAGATTCGAAATAAAATAGAAAAAATATGATGCTTACAGCTGCAGCGACAGTGTGGGAAGAAAGAAGAGCAATACCCTCCTCGATCGAGAATCCAGCATCGGCGAATCGAGCAATAATAGAGTCGACGGTATCAGTTGGCTCAGGGACAGTCAAATCAGCAGCAGGAGCAAGGGGTGGTGGGCGACCGAACATGAACTTGAGACGAGGAGCACCTGGGCAGTTGGCAGTGCCTACAGCAGCGGCGAGGTGAACACTGTAATCGATCGTGTTAGCTCATGCACCGCAGGGAGGAGAAGAGGCTTACAAGTCACCAGCGGAGAGGCCGCTTGCTTGCCAGACGGGGAATTGCTCGTCGGTGATTTCTTCAATACTAATTGGACTCTAATATGAATAATGGAACATGCAAATAGAATGGTGAAACATTACCCAGAGTTGGCGTGGAACGAGTTCTCGGTGACATTGAAAACAAGGACAGAGCCATCAGCTCCTCCGCCCCTATCAACGAGTCAGTTTCAAATACCCAGATGGAGCATATTGAATCCCTTACTTTCCACCGTGGATAGAGAATCCAATAGCGTCGTGGAACGAAAGACGCAATGCAGAGTGAGCCTCTTCACCGCATTCAGCACCATCGAAGAGTTGAGCTTGAAGCAAGTTTTCAACGATGGGGAAAAGCACTAAAGGCCATTCAATATCAGACACCATTTATCCCGACGCGTCAATAGGGATTGTGTAATTACCACAGCAGGCTTTGTTGGCTGTAACATGGCCATCGGGACACACTACGCTCTTGGTGATGGCTGCATTAGCAGTCAAAGCGCCGAGTGCGAGGGTGACGAGAGTGGTAAGACGAGAGAAGACCATTGGAATAGAGCTGTTTTGCAAATGCTTCGAGTTAAGTCGAGAGAGCTGAAGAGATAGAACTTGTGGATTCTGGGGATTGAAGAGCCCCAGAGGCGCCCCTTTTATACCTTTCGTCGTACACATTTTCAGATAGAGAAAGACACGGTATTGTGTTCAGACTTGCGAGAGTGCTGTTCACCAACACCTTGGAATGTATGAGCAGAACTGCACAAAGGCCATGCAAATGACCCAGTTGGCTGGTATCCTCCCAAGAACTCGAAGCGTGGCTCATTGTGTGAAGCGAGACGCGTACCTCAGTCATACATGCAACATAACATAACCTGTCGAGTCGAAGGCATTTCAACAACTTCGAAGCGTCTTCGAATCCTCGTTACATTCAGTTGTATAGGTGTTGTATTGAGTTTTACACTTTATGTATGCTTTGGTTCCCCACAGTGGACTCTGGAGTGAATAACACGCCTAACGCAGCGTCGAGATGTTCGAGTCCTTATATTAGATTTGGTGGCTTGGCTCGCGTAGTGGAGCGTGTAGTACTCAGTCGGCGAGTATGCAGTTGAATTGACTCGTTGATCCTTCTTCTTGGTGATAATAGCTATAATAGTATGATGATTGTTAAGGTTATGAGTGTGAGTGCGAGTGAGAAAGAGAGTATAGCTAATATTGGGGTGCATATGTCGGTTGGTGATTACCACTGTGGCTTCTCTCTGAATCTGATAGGTCCGTGAGCGGGATGGGCTTCGATCCGGGGGTTATAAGTAACTGAAGTACAAAGAAGAAGCAGAAGACTGCTGCGTCCAACTCCGAGGCAGAGGTATATGATCGAAGCGCCAATCCAGCATTTCATCAAGGCGTGGGCGCGCAGAGCTGTGGGTATGGTAGGCACCCACAGTACAGCCACCAGAAACTTCGCATTGTTGGGTGTAGTGAAAACCAGACCTGTATTCAGTCATATTCGCAGATCTCGATTCAAAGTTCATACTTCCCCGTCTTTCACACTCATCATCGTACCCCCAAGGATCTCTAATCTCAATGTATCTACCAAGATTTCACATACACTCGTAGTGAATACACACCTCGAGAATCCTGGTACGCGACGTGAAATCCTACCCTTCAGTCTTCTTCTATACAAACCCCAGAAACTCTACGCAAACTCTGTCTCGAACGCGTGGCATGTCGTCTTCTCGTGCGAAGCACGACACAACGTGTTGAATAGGTAGCTGCGGGGAAGCCAGGGAATTGCAGCCATCGATATCGTGAGTTTCCAGTCTTTCAGTGTTGGGTGGGGTTTTGAATTGGTGTTGTGGGGAGCCCCATTCTTCCTTTGAGTTGAGCAAGCGAACAGTGACCTTGTGGGAGGTGCTGTAAGCGTTGAGGGAATAAGCGTTTGAGACGCTTCGATTCGAGTAGTTCAATTGGTGCGTCTTTGACTGAATGATCATGGTGTTGTCTGTGATGCGTTGAGGCTCCTTAGGTCCACAGCAGGCTTGTTTACAGTTTGACACTGACGTCTTGGACTCTTCTCTGTCATCTCTCGAACACTCTCCACCTGGAATCAAGCAGCCACATGGAATCAGCCTTCTAATTCACCCATAAACGTGCAAATCGAAATTCGCTCCGAGTTTGAACAGAACAGCACGAGAACAGCGATGGCAGCGCTGATGATCGCCGCACCGTGGCCTCATTCGATTTGACGTTGACGAGAATTGACGTAGGGCGACATGTGGAATTGACGGAATTCTTCATCGGCATGGCTGGTTCCTGGTGCTTCTAATCCATTTCATTCATTAGACGGCGGCCCTGCGGTGGATTCATCACTTTTTTACATAAAGTACAAGGCAGGATGTACCTCCTATAAACTTGAAATAAACATAAAAAAAACTTCAAAAATCCTCTTTGAAGCGTTCATTCACAATCATCCACCCACCTCGAGCTAAAGACGGCATAGAATGAAAAGCCCCTATTTTATGACATCAAGATTAGATAAATTCGCGTTATATTTATGCATGGCCCAAACGGGTTACATGATAATAAACGCGTCCTAAGTCCTTTGGACCATCACCGCACCTCAAGCTGCACCCTTCTTCTGGCCGCATTGCTGAAATAAATAAATAAAAGTCTGACAGGTCATTCTTGTTCTTGGTTTAACACCACCTGGCTCTTCTCTGCACCACCACCACTGTATTGACAACACACAATGTCCATTGTCGACGTCGCACCACCATTTGCAAAGCTCAATTTCCCAGGTGTAGAAGAATATCGCCAGCGCAAGGTTGCGCTCATTTCAGGTATTTGCGCCCTCTTCTCCATCTTGCCCTGACCTGGTATGCTTAACATATGAACATCTACAGGTATAACAGGACAAGACGGATCTTACCTGTGAGTTTTGAGATTCGCAGTCTTGTCTCGGTTTATGTTCTATTGAATTGCATTCCAAGACTGACGACAACATGTATTGCGTCCATGTAGCACTGAGCTGTTGCTCGAAAAAGGCTATCAAGTCCACGGTATCATCCGCCGTTCGTCGAGTTTCAACACGGGGAGGTTACATCATCTCTACGAGGACCAACATGAGCGTAAGCATCCCCCTCACTTCACCCATACCATCTCCCAAACACGCGCATGGATTGACACCCGCAATCCACTTTAGACCCCAACAAATTCAAGCTCCACTACGGCGATCTCAGCGACAGCACCAATCTCGTGTACATCATCGCCCAGGTCCAGCCTACAGAAGTCTACAACCTCGGCGCCCAATCACACGTCAAAGTATCCTTCGAAATGGCAGAATACACAGGGGACGTAGACGGGCTCGGTACCCTACGTCTATTGGATGCCATCCGTACATGCGGATTAGAAAAGCACATCAGGTTCTATCAGGCTTCTACCTCCGAACTCTACGGCAAAGTCGTAGAGACACCGCAGAGCGAGACGACGCCCTTTTACCCTCGCTCACCATATGGGTGCGCTAAGCTGTATGCGTACTGGATTGTGGTGAACTACAGGGAGGCGTATGGGATGTTTGCGTGCAATGGGATATTGTTTAATCATGAGAGTCCGAGGCGGGGGCGGACGTTTGTGACGCGGAAGATATCGAGGGCGGCGGCGGAGGTGTCGTTGGGGAAGCAGTCGTGTTTGTATTTGGGGAATTTGGATGCGCAGAGAGATTGGGGACATGGTGTGTGGTTCCTTTCTTCGTTGATGTTGTGGACATTTTGCTGATGTTGGATTTTGACTATGACGACCCTTCAGCCCGCGATTATGTAGAAGGAATGTGGCTCATGCTTCAACAACCCGAGGCAGAAGATTTTGTGCTCGCGACGGGAGAAACACACCGTGTTAGAGAGTTTGTCAACAAGTCGTTTAATGCCGTTGGTATTCAACTTAAGTGCGTATCTGGGCCCTCATAGGTCATGCATCTGAGATCAAGTTAACCACTCATACCCCCTCTTTCTCTCGTTTATTTTTCTATCATTTAACACCATAGATGGGAAGGCTCAGGCGTCGACGAAACAGCCACAGACATCGCAACAGGCAAAATCGTTGTCCGCGTTGATCCAAAGTACTTTAGACCTGCTGAAGTAGAGTGAGTCCTCCTCCTTTTCTTTCTCCCCCTTCTTCTAGCTTATACAATCATCCTAACGCCAACTCATGCTAACCTCCATCCCTCTTCTAGTCTCCTCCTCGGCAACCCCGCCAAAGCAGAACGCATGCTCGGCTGGAAACGTCGTGTTGATTTCGACTCGTTGGTAAAGGAGATGGTGGACTCTGATTTGAAGGCGGCTGCGAGTTTGGTGGAGGATCAGAATTAGGGTTGGGTGTATTTAATATTAGGGGAGGTGGCTGAGTGGCTGGGGCAAGGAGGAATGGTAGTTGAGGTGAGGTGAGGATGGCGATGAGGACTTGGGACATTTTTTCCACTTGTTACTTAGTTTCATGATATGGACATTGATACGAGGAATGACAATACTTTTCACACCGACTCTTCGTCCTCTGCTCGTCCTAATATTACATTGAGCACAGCGACCTTTCACTAGGCCTTCTATAAATTCTAAGTATCTGAATCGATATACATTATACACAGACGAAGTCTTCTTCCTCTGCGGACCTCCCAATAATTCCGCTTTGATTTTTATTGCTTACCCTTCTTCCCAACGCCCGTCCTCGCAACCTCATAATTCTCCAAAAACCATTTTACGGTCAGGTCGAGGGCTAAAATCATGGAAAAAGAAAGGGAGAGTTAGAAAACGAGGAATAAAAAAAAGGACGTAAAGAGAAATTGCGTACCCTCCTCAAAAGGCGTAAACTCAAACTCCCCAATCAACCCCAACAATTTTTTATTAGACGCCGGTTTGCGGAATTGACCGTCAGCTTTGGTGGTGTCGAACTGTGGTTGCAAGTGGGTGGTTGGGTCGGGTAAGTAAGAAAATGAAAGAGAGAGGAAGGAAGGAGAGCAGGACGCACCTTGTATTCACCCTCGAATCCGACGGCTTTCACGATAGCGTCAGCTACCTGTTTGATGCTGATCTCTTCGTTTTCTCCAACTAAAATCAAAATCAAATGTCAGGTTGAATGCAATTCCAGAATATTCAAACACAGTTCAAGAAATATTGAACCCCAGTTGAGATAGCGAAGGCCACTCACCAGATAGGATAACAGGTTCAACATCATCGTACTCTCTCAACATCCAGATAAAGAGCTTTGCGAGGTCGTAGGAGAAGATGAATTGACGCAGGGGTTTTCCGGTGCCGGAGATGATGAAGGGGGTGTTGTTTTCTGGAGATTTGATTCAGGACAAGGATAAGGTTATAAAACGAAACAAGGGATCCTAGACGTACTTTTGGCGAGGTAGCATTTATGTATGAGTCCTGGAATGACGTGCGAGTCTTCTAGGTCGCTGTAATTAACGAGATGAATTAGAGAGCGTAGAGGGAAGAGGGGGAGGAGCTTACAAGTTATCATGAGGCCCAAACACATTCGTAGGAATAGCAGATGTAAAGTTGCATCCAAATTCTTCTTTATACGCACTACCACACCCCAATTCTCATCAATCACAATTTACCACAAATCACCACCTACAAACACTCACTGATTCTGCACATCCACCATCCTCTTCGCATGCGCATACCCAAAATTGCTCTCATGCGGCGGGCCCGTGTGGATCTTGGTCTCGTCGAGCGGGTAGGCGACTTTGTCGGGGAAGACGCAGGTGGAGAGGCAGGAGATGACCTTTTTGGATTTGACCTCGTAGGAGGTGTGCAGAATGTTGTCGTTGATGAGGATGTTGTCGCGGAGGAAGGTGAGCTGGGGTTGGGTTAGCATGGGTGAAGGGATGGATGGGTGGTGAATGGGAGAGAGTGGGGGGGGCGTACTTTGTATTTCATGTTTTTGAACAGCCCGCCTACTAGAGCAGCTAGATGAATGACATGTGTAGGGTTGTACTTTTCGTACAATGCTCGAGTTTGAGCTGGGTCTCTGTATTCATCGCATCGCACAAAGTAAGAGAGGGGAGTCGGGCGTAACAAGGACAACATATACCTCAGATCCCCTTCTGCAGAACTAGCAAAAACCCATTTCTCGCCTGGACGTTTTCCAAACCGCGATCCTGCGGGTTCTGTCTCGATGATATGCTGGATGGCTTTACCTACGAGCCCTGTTCCGCCTGTGACGAGTATAACGTCCGACATGGTGTACAGTGGTTATTATTACCTCTTGTTTAAATAATGCTAGATAGATGGTGTGAGATAAGTAGAGGTGCGGTGTAGAAGTGGGGAGATGTGAATTGTGGTGAAGGGAAGGAACGAGTTGGGTTAGATTGAGGTCTTATCTTGCTTATCCACTCCGCTATTATCTCGTTTCTTTCGGAGAGGTGGTGTTCAATTGAGCTGAGCTCTCCGACTCGGATGATAGAGGGAGTATGAGAAAGACAGAGAAATAATGAAAAATAAAATCAAATGAATAAAAAATAGGGGCAACATCTAATCTAATCAACGTTCCAATCGCATGTGTTTGTGTTTCAAGTTCAAGTTCATCCGTCTCTCTCTCTCTCAATCGGATTCTAATAATAAAAGTAGGCGGAGCACCAGGAGTATCGGGATTGGTAGTCATCCATCATCTACGCTTATATTATACATAATACAACCCTGGACCACGGCCACGCCATCCCTCGCTTTGATTCTGACTCTCATCATCCTGACCGTCTCTTGCTTGTCATCTTCAAACTTGAATACACACTAGATCTAGACTTGCTTCCTTTCCTAAGACTTACCTCTAACCCTTACCCATCATGGATCATCACAAAATTGCACAACAAGTATACGCACTCGCAGATACCGCTCCCTCCGATCCCTTTGGAAAGCTCGTAAAAGAGGCCATGGAGGCTATCGAGACAGCGCTGGATACGCATGGGTCAGTCTTCATTCCTTCCATCTACGTAGGCAGTCCCATTGATGAGAAACAATCAAAATATCAGAGAAGAACACGTCGCACTCAGTTTCAACGGCGGCAAAGATTGCACAGTCCTATTACACCTCTACGCAGCTGCTCTATCTAAACGTCTCTCCTCTTCATCCTCCTCATCCAAACCTCTCAAACCCATCCACGCACTATACATCCCCGTCCCGTCCCCCTTTCCCGTCCTTGAACAGTTCATACAGCAAGCCAGCGAATACTACAACCTCGATCTCTTCGAATGCAACCCTGAGGCGCCCCAGATCGAGAGCGTAGTCACACCCTTGCCGAGTGAGCTGAAGAAACTCATGCACCCCCCGCCGAAAGCGGTGGGTAATGCAAAGGGGGGCGAGGGGATGCGGCAGGCGCTGGGGATGTATAAGATGATGTTTCCGAATATAAGTGCTATTTTGATTGGGACGAGGAGGACGGATCCGCATGGTGGTGTGTTTTATCTTTTTGTTTTCTTGCTTTTCTCTGTCATGTTGCTGATTCTTTTTCCTTGTACTTTTACTTGACACCCTCTAGCCACCCTCTCCCACCGCAACCCCACCGACCCCGGCTGGCCCGCGTTCGAGAGGGTTAATCCGATTATCAACTGGGGGTACACCGACGTGTGGGCGTTTTTGAGGAGGCTGGGGGTGATGTATTGTAGTTTGTACGATGAGGGGTACGTCATTAGTTCTTCAAAAATCTCTCTCTCTTATCTTTGTTTCTATATTCAAAACTGTAACAGATACACATCCCTCGGATCCACATTCAACACCTTCCCCAATCCTGCTTTGTTAATCGACGAGGACGAGACACAAGCGCCGGTGTGCAACGAGATCGACAGGGATCCGCTTTCTGCTTTGCCACCTCCTGCTGCATCGTCTTCAATATCTTCGCCATCTTCTTTGGATTCTTCTACATCTATATCACAAGTCGCGGTTGATTCCTCCTCGTCGTCATCTTCATCGTCCACAACATCTCCACCTACGACGACAACGAAGCGCTACAAACCCGCATACGAACTCGTTGATGGGAGCCTGGAGAGGTCGGGGAGGGGGAGTGGGCAGCCTGCTGTAGTGAGTTCGGGAACGGGGAAGTGTTAGTGTTGGGTGTTAAGTGGGATGGGAAGGAGAGGAAGTGGTGGAGAGGAGGAATAGGGGAGGAGGGAATGAATGAATGAATAGACTTGTAATTTGATCACGCTAAGCTAACGTTATTTCTATCTACTTGCTCTGCGTTTTTGGTATCCTATTGAGCTAATGAGATGAGATGCGAGGTGAAAGCGAGCAGGCTCGCGGTGCGTTTTATCTACACTATTAAGGAGACTGAGTAGAGTGCTATTGCTTCTCGCCATTGGATAAGTAGCCAACTAAGAATTCAGGCCTCGCTCAAACACCAAACACCAAACCCAAGAAATTTCGTGCAATACATATGTTCATTACATTCACCAAATAATATAAAGTCTATGAAAAAATAATCTGCAAGTAAGCGGCAGCCTTAGGATTCATACACGTGGATGAAAAAAAGTCTCGTTAACGTCAACCAAAGCCCAAAATACCCAAGAGTAGCACCCAACATCCTCCAACCCAACCAGCTTTACCGCACGCACACAGGTAAAAAACCTAGGCCAGCGACCACCCACTAATCCCTCCCCTTCTCCTTCTCCCCCATCTCAACATCCTCCACCTTTACCCTCTCATAAGCAGCACTCGTCCGCCTACTCGTGTTCTTGCTCCCGCTGGGCGACGACGACTGGGATCTTGAATGCGTTTTTGAGTGACCTGAGGTAGACGCGGCTTGGGACTCGAGGTGCTTGATCCATGTGTAGAGGATGGAGCCGAGGAGGATTATGAAAATGGATGAGGCGCGACCGCTGTAAAAGGAGGGTGGGGGGTTAGTTAGGTGGTATTTTTGGAATTGATGAAGATAAAGGTGCGGTAGTTATGATAAAGTGATGATTGTGATGAGAGGAGAAAATAGACTCGTCGCGTAGATAACATGACCAAAAAGGGGCAATTTAAGAATGAGGGTTGGAATCCTCTCCGAATAGAAGGGACCAAAGTGTCATGTCATATCGTAGAATAGACAAGAATTAATGAAAACGGGGAGCACTTACGTCGTGATGATATCATGGAACAACCACACCCCCAAGAGCGAGGCAGCGACGCCGCGTACAGCGGACGATACCATGTGTGTGATGGGAGAGGTGACTTTGATAGAGAGAAGACTGGCGATACTCATGAGGAAACCGAGGGCGCCCTGTTCACAGTATCATTAGCATCCGTTAACAAAGAATATCAAGAGAGGGGAAAAGAGAAAGACACTGACAGTAATAACAGACCCCCACACAAACGTCGCCAACGGTGTCATACTCCCCTCCTTCACCAACAACTCATCCACACCAAACATCAGCCTCACAATCCCTCCCCCCTCACCCGCCAACAGCACAATTGGCGCCAACACAACAGCGCTCAGCAAATTCGTGTACCAGCTCAAACTCAACGCGCTCCCGCCAACCACACCCAGGCTCTGCTTGATCACCACACTGTGGATGGCGGTGATAGCGGACGATGCAACCCCGAATGCGACTCCGAGGAAGGAGACGGTGGTTCCGTCGAGGAATACGCCGGTGAAGAAGCCGAGGGTGACGAGCGCGCATGCGAGGAGGATGTGCAGAGAGGGACGGGTGTGCAGGGCGATGTAGGATGTGAGGACTGTGAGGGGCAATACGAGGCCGCGGGCGACTTGGTAGAATGAGGCGTCGACGTATTTGAGGGTGTAGTTGCTGAAGCTGTGGGGGGACGTGTGAGTGGTTGCATTGAATGGATGAATTGTGGGGAGAGAGGGAGGCAAGGGAAGGTAAATGTGGGCATTATTAAACGTACCTCAAGCCGATGACATTCAGCCCAACCATAGGAACGAGGCCTTTGCATGTTTGAATATCGAATGTGAGGCGGTCTGGGAGCATCCTTAGGGCATCTGAGATGACGAAGAGGACAGCAGCGATAGCAAGTTGGGTCCATAAGAAGAATAAAGGCGTCTCAGTGACGTTGAGGACCCATTTATTGCTTTATTTTAATTCAAGTTAAATTTTGGTTTGCTTAGGGACGAGAAGGACATACGCCATGACCATCTATAATCATACATTGGTTATTAAGTAATAGGATTAGAATGAGAAGGATACACGTACAGCTAGAGCAGCGACGAGATAGAACACGACAACGCCGGTCTATAATGTCCGTCAACATCTTCACTGCATATAATTTATTTCATAGTCCACATACCACCAACGCCCTTGAAGGCGGCTTCGAAGGATGAGACGAAGATGCCATACTGAAAAGAAAAACCCAAAAAAACAGGTATTATAATAAAAGAAAGAAAGGAGTGGAGAGGACAGGATTGAAAGAGTCCTGTGTAAGTTATTCAGTCTTATGTATGGCTGAGAAGAGAAGTGTAGTGAAGCCAAGCCCTTTTTTAGACTGACTGAACTGTTAGAAGGGCACCGTGGGAGTTTAATTGATTTATGACTGAATTAGCGAGACGCGAGGCGCGTTGCAAGTCATTTCATTTCTTTCAACACAATTCAATATGGCCATGCCACCAGAGAGAGAGTGGTTGCCTCCTTTTAATAAACAGAGAGGAGCATATGGACGTATGTTGTATTCTTTGCGAGAGATGAGAATGACACTGATGAGAAAAGACAGCGGAAGACACCATTCGCATTCTGCTCGCGACGGACAATCACATAGGGTACAACGAACGAGACCCAATAAGAGGACAAGACTCGATTAATACCTTTAGAGAGATTTTAGATCTAGCTGTGAAGCACAAGGTGCGTTTGTTTCAGTCTTTAAAGTTGCTTTGAAGTACTTGAACTTGAACTCGGGAATACAGGTCGACTTTATCCTCCTCGCAGGTGATTTATTCCACGAAAACAAACCCTCGAGAGATTGCTTGTATAAAGTCACTGCTTTGCTTCGTGAATACACCTTGGGAGATAAACCTGTTGAAGTTGAACTGCTGAGTGATCCAGATCAGGGTAAAGCATATGGCTTTTCGTCAGTCCCTCTCTTCCCTGTCGTGCTTTCTTTCCTTCCTTTATTGAACGACCACGTAGGTTCCCTGCTGTCAATTACGAAGATCCCAACTTCAACGTTGCGATACCCGTGTTCTCAATCCACGGGAACCACGATGACCCACAGGGTGCAGGTCAGGTATGTCCCCACTCACTCACCTCCATCTTTCACTCTCATTCCAGCCTAACTAAATACATACTATGCTACGTTCTAGGAAGGCGCCCTCTGTGCCCTCGACATCCTCTCAGTCTCCGGCCTCATCAACTACATGGGCAAATTCGATCTACCAGTCACATCAGGGTCAAATCCATCCAACCCAGGCGGAAACCCTTCAAAGTCAAAGTCTTCCTCCACCACCAACACCCAGTCTTCCTCCTCCAACGCCAACAACAAAGCTCCCACCGACCCCTTCGCCGAACAAGGCATCCACGTCCGCCCCGTGCTCATGCGCAAGGGCAAGACGCGCCTGGGGATGTACGGTGTGGGGAATGTGAAAGACCAGAGGATGCATGTCGAGTTGTTGAGGAATCATGTAAAGATGTTTATGCCGAAGGATAGGGATGATTGGTTTAATTTGTTGTTGGTGCATCAGAATAGGTGGGTCTTATACTTGACTTTTATTGACTTGACTTAGAATGGACCGCTGATGTTTTATGGTGATGTGATATAGAGCTAAACGCGGCCCTCAAGAATATGTACCAGAGGGATTATTTGATGATAGTGTAGATTTGGTGGTGTGGGGACATGAACATGATTGTAGGATTATACCCGAGGAAGTGGCGGGTAAGAAGTATTACATTACACAACCTGGTTCAAGTGTCGCCACAAGTTTGGCAGATGGCGAAGCTATAGAAAAGTGCATTTTATGACTCTCTTCTTTGCTACCTCACATTCTGACTCGTTCAATTTTGAAAGACACATAGCCCTCGTCCAAATCCAAGGCAAAAAATTCCACATGACCCCCCTCCCCCTGCGCACCGTCCGACCCTTCGTCATCGAGTCCATCTGCCTGCAAGACGAAGCCGACTCCTCCGACCTCGACATCACCTCCCAAATCGCCATCACCCAGTTCCTCAAACGCAAAGCAAACGCACTCATAGACCAAGCCAACGCACAATGGGACGACCGCATGTCCGCTCTCGAGGACGAAGTCGCCAATGCCTCTGACAATACAGACGCAGAGGAGATGTTGAATAGGATGCCAGAGCGGATGCTCCCGCTCGTACGGATGAAAGTCGACACGACGGGAGTATCAGAGATGTCCAATCCTATACGGTTCGGTCAGGAATTCGCAGGCCGCGTTGCCAATCCACGGGACATGCTCGTGTTCACCCGCTCTCGCAAATCCACCGCGGGAGCACGGGCCCGGAACGCGGCTATTGCAGAGGGGATGGAGGGGGTTGAGTTGAGTATTGATGATCCGACGCTGACGAATGAGGAGAAGCTGAGTAAAGTAAGGGTGGGGACGCTTGTGGAGGAGTATTTGAGGGCGCAGGAGTTGCAGCTGCTTGGAGAACGGGGGATGGGGGATGCGATTAGGGTGTTTGTGGAGAAGGATGATATTCATGCTATTCAGACGTGGGTGGTTTTTCGTTCTTTCCTTGAAATGGGTTTTGAATGATGCTGATGACGATCCAGGCACGTTGAACGATCACTCAAAACACTCATCAAATCCGTGTCTCCGAATGAGGACGTGGAAATTGAAGAAGAGGAAGTGATTGAACTATTAGCCCAGGCTAAGAAAGACCAAGATCAGGAGTATGCGGCGAAGGAGAGGGAAAGGGCTGCGGGGAGGGGGAGGAAGGAGAAGGTGGGTCTTTCACTGCTTTTTATTCTTGTTCTTCATATAACATCGTTCTAACCACTTTACCCACCCTACAACAGTCCAAAGCCCAACCCGAACCAGACTCGGACGCAGATTCGATGACGATGGACGTAGACATGGGAGAAGCCAACGGGGACTTCAACTCCGACTTTGACAACAACTCCGATGAGGCCCCGCCTCCTACTGCAGCGAAAAAGCGGGGCGCGGCTGCGAAAGCCACCACCTCTAGAACCGCCGCCGCTGCAGGTAAAGCTGCGGCAACGAAAACAGCTGCCAAAGCCAAAGCTCCGGCGAAGAAGCCAGCAGCGAAAGGGAGGGGGAAGAAGAAGGTGGTTAGTGAAGATGACGAGGATGAGGATGAGGTTATTGAGCTTGATGATGATGAAGAGGATGAGCCGCCGCCGCCCCCGAAGAGGGGGGGTAGGGCAGCTGCGTTGAGGTATGCCTTTGTCCTGTTCTCTTCTCTCTCACTGCCTTTCCCTAAAAAATTTACTAATGAAAACCCCATTTATAGTCAACCAGCCACTAAAAAAGCCCCCGCCAAACGCGCCCCAGCAGCATCCAAGGCCTCGGGGAGTAAAGCTACGCAGAGCACGTTGACGTTTGCGCCGAGTCAGCGGGCGACGAGTTCGAGGGCGGCGGCGGGGAGGGCGAGGGGGAGGATGGTTGTTGACGATGATGAGGATGATGAGTGAGTGAGGGTGGGTTGGGTGGTGCGGGGTTGGAGAGGAGGATACTAAACTAATGAAGAGCTTTTTGCGATGCTCATGATTTTCTATAAAATTTGAAATTTGAACGGGGTCCGTTTTGACATTGAATTGGATTGAACAGTTGGGTGTGGGTACATGCGTGGGCGCCTAACGTTCAAGGTAAAATATCTACTTGTGAAATGTGGTATCGAGCCGAGGGATTTTAGCCGATGGGGATGAGTTCGAGCAGAATATACAGATACTGAAAAGTATATGATAGAGAAGTATACGTAATGTTGCACCGACCCATAGCCCATAGGTAAGGATGCCATTCTTCTCTTGTATACAGGTGACCCTTTCTGGAACTCACTTCAGTTGAACCCGAATCTCAGGCCCTACCTCAGCAGTTGTCTGTGATAATGGTGATACCGCTCTATTGTGGATAATACCTTACGAAACACAAGGTTCTGGAATTATCTCAGTCCGAACATTTCACCGATCTTATCTTGCTGCGCCGGGACTGCAACTTCGAGCTTCAAGCTTCAGGTTCGATTTGGTATCGAACGGAATTCGTGTTTCGCCAGCCATTGGCGGTTAACTTCTAAGCGTTAACGGCGCTCTACAACGCTCCCCACGAACGTATATATGTTTAATGGGTGCCGGAGCACTGGAAGTAACTGGAGTAATACCAGAGGGACGCACTCGTATGTAACTTGATTATACTGACCCGTAAGTTCCCTTCGCAACCTTATCAAGTCGACTCGGACCAGCTTTCCGGGTTACATCATGTCGCCGTTGCAAGGCGTGCTTCGAGTGGGCTGCGTTAAACCTAGCAATTCCCACGCTCCTTTAAACGCTCGCAACCAGGGATGGGCTGGGTGGCAACATTCAAAAACAATTGTGGGAAGGAAGCCTGAAAGAAGTGCATGAGATACTCAGAGATAATTATCAATGCCATCTCTAAGTTACGCCCATCATGGTGTGTCAGTGAAGCATCGAAGGAGTCAAACTCCAAGTGTTTGATTGTGGTCCTCGTTATTGTGTATCAAAGTCTTTTGCCAACGCCGTGTTGCAGAGTTGGGCTACCGGTTGGACAAGATGCGAGATAGGTATCCCAAGGTGGCCTGCGGAGGGTGTGCTGGAAGTATAAAACCCTTAGGACAAATGCTTGAAAATGCAACATTGCAATCGAAGTTACTCTACTAGCGGGTATCAAAACTCTCATACTTGCTTTATATTTCCCTATCGAACTCAAATCGCATCTCAGGCCTCAAAGTCAAAGTTTGGCTCTCAACAAAACCCCTTACACACCCTTCGAATAGCACAAACGATAAATTATGGCCGGCCCAACATACACCCACCTCACAGTTCTTCTCGTCCTACTCACATTCTTACAACTCGCGCTCTGCGTCCCTGTTGTAGTCATCCAGTGCGATGTAAATGCAGATGGCACATACACCGCCATTGTTCCCCGTCAAGATCACGCCCTAGTGGCATCGTCGCCTATCGAGGGGCTCGTCAGGCGCGAACCGTTTTTCCAACAATTGGGGTCGATTTTGCGTGGTGGTGGTTTGAATGCGTGATTTTTGGAGGGACAATTTTGGGAGAAGGAGAAGAGGAACGGCGAAACTATGGCTGATTTCTCCTTACAATAGTTGGGTGGTGTTGGCGTTTTGATGTGCTGTGGGAGTTGGAGAGTGTGGTGATAACATGGATATTATGTATAACGGTGATGTAAATACTGATGATAGTTTGTTGTCATTCTGTACATATAATTTTTTTTGAATGGGTGCCTGTTACGCTTAATTTGGGCCATGCAGGATTATGAGGGGTATCATGACTGAGTTAGACTCATATGTGTGCGGATGTTGTGAGTCGGCGCTTAAAATCCACTGATTCTATTTCAGTTGTGGTTAATCAGCCCAGGGCTTTGATGGGGATGAACTCGCTGAGGGAGATTAGCTGTCCACGCGTACATAAGGGAAATAGGTTGCCCAAAAGTTGCCCAAGCCGGTGTGCAAGTCACAGGTGTCAGGTAACTTCGTCTTAAGCTGTGGCCAGGTTTGATTTCGAGCCATGTATACCTGATAGTTTGGTCAAGTTGAGCAAGCGGGTGGCGCTGTGTGCACACATATACGTCTGCGTTTCCGAAATGGGGTAAGCTAATCGATTCTAGTTGAGCATCTTCTAGTGGTTAGATGATGACGATTGTCATCTGGGCGCGGGATTGTTATTTCGATGGGGTTGTGTAATTGTCATAAGTAAGGGTAGGGAAAAGGTCAACTGTGTAGTCTGACTCTTCCCATTGTATGGTTCTGCTTTTGATCCCTCTCTGGACTCGTGCTCGTGCTTCGTTTTCTCTATTGTAGTCTTTGCTTGCCAATGGCTTTGACAACACCAGCTCACCATATATATCCTTTTGGTAGAGGGTGTAGTATAATTTTCCGTAATTGATGTTATACTTGAGTCAATTTTATTTTCAATTTCTGCAAAATTGGCAAGGCCACCTGATCTTCAATGAAAACAGCGTCACTCTGATAAAAGGTTATCTTCGCTTTCCTACTCTCAATGGCAATTTCCTGGTGCATAGCGTAAAAGGTCAGTACAATTCCTAACCCTGATACTCATTCTTTCAACAGGAGCCTTTCTTTGTTGCCAACTCGATGGGAAAGGTAGCAGGAAATGGTCATTGGTGGCGGTTGTAATGAATTCATTTTTGAGCGTCAAACACAAGTATTGATATACAAGTATGTATATATATATATTCTTTCATATGAACTAAACGGTGTGATTTATGAGGATTACTGCTCATCGATAGGAATCGCATTATGTTTTGTTTGATGTTCGATACTCGATTGAATCGAAAAACGGCTTCAAATGTGCTTCGAACCTTCTGATTAATCCTATCTAATCTAATCTTCACCGGTAATATGTATCAAAAAAATTGATCCGGAAACCGACTCAAAAGGGCCTCGTACAATGCCAGGACTGCATCGCAGGTCATGGCCGTCATCCAAGTAAGTCGTGTATTCTACTGATATATTGCATGTACCCCGGCCCCAGTCTGTGTTGCGTATTGAATATCTTTCCCAAGCTCCGAGAACATTCCAACAGTGACTAATGACCTTTATACCAACTTGTACTCTGTAGGTCCACGCTCTGAACCCAAGCGACACGAACTCTATAAAACCGCTTAACTCCACAACTTAAAGGAAGAAGCAGAAGTGTCCTCCATATCTCGATTTGTTCAATAACTGAATGTGGATCAACTTTCCTCGACGCGGGGAGACTCAAATACACGGTGGCTGTGTCTATGGTCTGAAATCCCCCACACGCGACATGACAAGATGACGAGGGATTAACATTTTGCATATACGATCTCACAGTCCTTCCTCGAGCTATACATTCAACGTGAGATCCGTTTCTACACCTTCTCGATCGAAGTGGTCGTGTGTCATCAAACGCAGGGTATTTTTAGATCGAGGACAACGGAGTGCTGTATTTGGGGCCAGCATTCACCCTGGTGTGGGGACATACGCAGAGCACAACGCAGCAGTGTTACAATTGAATACAATTCGAAGAATGCTCGAAGCTGTCGAAATGTCGTGTCTTTGAGTTTATGACAGTTTCTGTTGTGCGAGAGGTACAGAACTCGCTTCGTTGGATACACGCCTGCTGCGAGTATACCAAGTGGTTGGGTTGTTGGTGTGCGTCGAAATAGTAGATTTGTGGATGTGTGGGGTACTTCGCCTCGAATGATCAGCGAAGAAGGATATGTGATTGCAAGTTTTGAGAACACGTCGTGTGTGCATTCAGCTGCACAGGGCGTCAAGAAAACGTATAAAGACTCTGCTTTGTGCAACAGTGAACCTCAGGATCCACAGGTTCTATCTCTTCAGCTCAGCTCAACTAGAAGCATCCAGCACAACAGCTCTATTACAATGGCCTTCTCTCGTCTTACCACTCTCGTCACCCTCGCACTCGGCGCGTTGACTGCTAATGCAGCCATCACCAAGAGTGTAGTGTGTCCCGATGGCCATGTCACAGCCAACAAGGCTTGCTGTGGTAATTACACAATCTTTATTGACGCGTCAGAATGAATGATGTCTGATATTGGTTGATCCTTAGTGCTGTTCCCCATCGTTGAAAACTTGCTTCAAGCTCAACTCTTCGATGGTGCTGAATGCGGTGAAGAGGCTCACTCTGCATTGCGTCTTTCCTTCCACGACGCCATTGGATTCTCTATTCACGGTGGAAAGTAAGATATTGGACATGTTATATTTGGCTATTTGAAACTGACTTGTTGATAGGGGTGGAGGAGCTGATGGCTCCGTCCTTGCTTTCAACGTCACTGAGAACGGATTCCACGCCAACTCTGGGTAAATATTCCTCTTGCTTTAAGGCCCCGAGTCTAAGCTCATCAACTTCAAATAGTATCGAAGAGATCACCGACGAGCAATTCCCCGTCTGGCAAGCAAGCGGTCTCTCCGCTGGTGATTTGTAAGCCTCCTCTCCTGCTGCCTTGGAGTGCCAGAGCTAACTCGATCAATAAAGCGTTCACCTCGCGGCCGCTGTCGGCACTGCCAACTGCCCAGGTGCTCCCCGTCTCAAGTTCATGTTCGGTCGCCCACCACCCCTTGCTCCCGCTGCTGACTTGACTGTCCCTGAGCCAACTGATACCGTCGACTCTATTATTGCTCGATTCGCCGATGCTGGATTCTCGATCGAGGAGGGTATTGCTCTTCTTTCTTCCCACACCGTTGCCGCAGCGGTAAGTGTCATATTTTCTGCTATTTCGAATCTTAAAGCTGATGGATCAATAGGACGAAATTGATACCACCATTCCCGGAACACCCTTCGATTCGTGAGTTATGCTTCTAAGCAATGTACTCAAAGTCAATGCTGATTAATCCGAATTTCAGGACTCCATTCACTTTGTGAGAGCATCCGCGCAGCATATTTGCGACACTCTACTGACATCACCTGTAGCGATACCCAATTCTTCTTGGAGACTTTGTTGGTCGGAAACCAATTCCCAGGGTGAGTACATCCAATACACAGGCCGATAACATACCTAACAAACCACCATGCAACAGAACCGGGCCTCATGCAGGAGAAGTCGAATCTCCTCTCGCCGGTGAAATGCGTCTTCAGAGCGACTCCCGTCTCGCTCGTGACCCAAGGACTGCCTGCTTCTGGCAAGCCATGATCAGTCAGTACCGTCACAAACCTTCATGCTTATTCACCCCCTTACATTCGAATCCGTAGACAACCAGCAACGCATGGTTACCCAATTCGAAACCGTCATGGCCAAGCTCCAAGTCCTCGGTCAAGATGTGTCCAAGATGGTTGACTGCTCCGATGTCATCCCCGTCCCACCTGTCCTTAAGAACCCAACCATCAAGTTCCCTGCTACCTTCAGCCAGAAGGATGTCCAAGTTTCTGTGCGTAATATCTCGTTTTGTCTCATTAATCTTCCATACTCATACTTGGCATTACAGTGCCCTCAACTCCCCTTCCCCAAGCTCGCTACTGTTGCTGGAGCAGCCCCAACCGTCGCCCCTGTGTAAGTCCACCCTGCCTCTCCAAACATACAAATTCCTAACTCATTACTCAATCAATTTGCAGTCCCGGCTCTTAGATGATTGAATGGACTTTATCTCGGGACCAATCATAGAGGAGGGGGTAGTGGCTTAGATACATACATAGATTTGACTCATACCCAATGTGTGTGGCGCACAATCCAGTCTCGTGGTACACTGTTTAATAGGCATTTTGTCTTATTACTGGCCGTTTTGCTGTATTTTTAAATATATGTGCTTGAATCGTCTGTTAAACCATTCGTGCGTTGTTGAAATAATCTCCAAGCATGAATCTCAGTAACTATCAGTCAAGTACAAAATAGAATGATCTTGATTGATTACTAGTCCTTCGAAATTGTTCAGATCTTGACGATGAACGCCCTCTTCCGCATATAAGCGCCGACATCAGCGGGAAGTTCGGTGCGTAGAAATAGACCCTCATAGTATCTCATGTATATTCATAAATCACGCCACTATATTGTGTACAGTATGCCTACAGCTGAGACGTCATTGTCGTCTGAGGTATAATATATAATGCAGTAGCCCTTGTCCGGGTATCGAAATTCGAGGGATGCACTATGCCAAACAAACTTCGCGTTCACAATGCTGATTGTAACTCATAAGACGAGGATTCAGAATGCGGCTAACACCACAGCTTCATCATTGAGGCAGAAGGGAAAGTGGAATTCTCGCAATCGAGATCAGCTCTGAAACTGAATATGGATCGACGTTCCTTGACAGAGAGCCTACATTTGCGTGGTGGCTGTACTTTAGGTGTGTCTTCCCCACGTGACAATGACGGAATGGCGATATGCTCACATTTCCGAGGCCTTTAGAGGCTTCGGGTTCTGTCCCCTGCAGACCTCGAACAGTTGCCAAGCTTTCGTGCATCTTCTGCCATGTGATATCCAACCTTCGGCATTTTCCATGAGTTCACTCTCTTGCGAAGCGCTCAAGTTCATTGTCCTATGTACTTACATGTTGTTTGTTTAAAAAATAAAAAATGTATGTTGTATTCAGAGCACTGAGACCATCCAAACTTAAGCTTTAAAGGATGAAACGCCTCGGTGAATGCCGCGCGCAGCGACGGTCCGCTTTGCCAGGTTCATGTCTGAATATCTCAGGGCTCTCCCTCGGAGTCCATCTGGTTATATTTCATGGGTTAAACGTGAGATCTTGAGACCTTAGAACCATAAAGATCCCGGGTCGAAGCGTTGTAGTTTCATGGAAGTGTTGTATTTTTGGGAGCAGGACAATCCCGAGTCGGGATGAAGAGAAAGTTTGACGGTTACCTGAAGGTCATTTTATAAAATAATTCGACCACGATATGTCACTGAAAGCTCGTAGCTCAACAAATCGAGTTTTGATCTCGGGACTGGTGGTGGACCCGGTGCATCAATAATTTTTATTCACAGTTCCATCAGTATTTTTGGCTGTGGTTATGTTGGATAACAAATGTAACAGCACGAAAGATCAAAACCCATATACGAACGTGAACGAAAATCTAACAGCCGGTCTAGGGACGGTGTATGCTCGTAAATGAGAGAAAACCGCAAGTTCGGAGCATGTTTAAGTGCATCCTCATGCCATGAATCATGACTCGGTGAGAGTTGAGCATCACAAGCCGCTCGAGTGGGGGTATAAATTCAACCTGAGTAGTGAATCGTGTTTCATCACTTACAGCTGGACTGTTAGCGCATCTACCTTGAACCTTTGAACTTCATCTATTCCCCCTAGTATATCCATTCGTCTCACACCCTTTCACTTGGCAAAAAGACATCTTCCTCAACTCGCACATTCGAACAACATTCAAAGCGAATTATTTGATTATCACCATGTTACCATCAGCACCCAAATCATTCTTCCCATTCGTGTTCCTCCTCCTTGCGTTCACCCAAGTCGAGATCTGCAACGGTGCAGCCCTCAGCCATAGCTTCATTGCATCTGCTGGTGACCCCGCTGCAACCACTCACGGTGCACGCTCATTCGATAACATGTTCTCGGTGGGAGGACTCGATAGACGGGAGCCGAAAGGCTTGAAATTCGTGGAGAAGCTGTTGACTACATTTCTTTGTCGTCATTATTCTTCGACCAAAGAAGGGGCCCTGGACAAGCGCGAACAGGCTGTGGATTTCGACAGAAGGGAGCCACTGCGCTTGAAACTTATTGGTTTTGACTGAGGAAATATGGGGCGGAAGGTGACCCTCATTGGGGATGTACGAGACCATTTGGGATATTCTGTGTACTTCGAGATGCTACGAGGCTTGTGTACGGGTCGAGTAGGTACATACATAGATGGAATGCGATCAAGTTGGTGTCCGGGGTAAATGTTGTCTTAGTTCCCGAAAGAAAGCGAGCTTCCTGTGTTCGTGACGTGAACGGCAATTGCATGGATAAGTAGATACCGAGCACGAATGTCTGGGTTCATATCATGCACAGCGACAGTCACGGTGGCGCGCACCCTGGTACCCAAGAAGTGAACAGAGTTGATTGTACGAATCCCTGTCCTTCGGCTATGACCGAATGAGCAGCTTCCTGAGTGCCAGAATAGTTTGCCTGTGAGAGCCTACTCTCGCTGGCTTTATTGGATGCTGAAAGATCGAAAGCTGTTTTATGGACCCAAAATAGGAATCCCTTTGAGATGCAACACCCTACGTGGCTGTGCGAGCCACGCGAGGACATGTATTATTACACACTTGCGAAGTGTGTGATCCTGAGCTGCTGGTTTTTTAACAGGATGAAGTTCCAGAATACTCCGATCTGGAATGGGATAGCACACGAAGGTATAGTATTATATCTCACCGACAGAAGATTCGAAGAGTTTTCAAAGAAAATGATCAAATCGAAGGCATCGAACATCGCCCCAATCAAGGCTTGAACCACACGACATATTTTTGGACAAGTCAGCATTCGAACCTTTTGTATAGGCCATTACTCTCTTCACTGTGAGAAATTCGTGCAACTCAATAGTTTCAACGTCTGCGAAGCTTCCTTCGAGTTGTTCAAATGCCTCATCTTCATTATGTTTACAAAATCAATAGAGGGATGGACACTTGGCTTTACTTCTCATAGTTAGACACGCATCCTGTGAGTATTTCCGAGTAAATGGTATTCTCTTATACTATCGAGGATCATCGTGTGGGCAGTATGTCAGTATTGAGTAAAAAAACTTTGTTCGAGCAAGCTCACAACATGTCTCGTAGTTTTTTCTGACTGCATCAGTCACTTTGAGAACGTATAAAAGGGAGACCCTTTCTTTGCTTGAACCTCAGAATCCTCCGGTTCTATCTATCGAGCTCAATAACCAGCAGTCTTACTCAATGGCATTCTCTCGTCTTACTTCGCTCATCGTCCTTGCTCTCGGTGCATCTGTTGTACATGCAGGCATCACCAAGAGTGTAACCTGTCCCACTGGACATGTTACTGCCAACAAGGCCTGCTGCGGTAAGTTTTCCTTTTTCGAAACGATTCGAAACGATTCTAAAAGCCAATTCAGTGCTCTTCCCGATTGTCGAGAATCTGCTTCAAGCTCAGCTCTTCGATGGTGGCGAATGCGGTGAAGAGGCTCACTCTGCTCTACGTCTTTCGTTCCACGATGCTATTGGGTTCTCTAAGCACGGTGGAAAGTAAGTGCTCAAGCTCCCTGACCTCGATTGGTAGACTAACTGATATCACTAGGGGTGGAGGAGCTGATGGCTCTGTCCTCGTGTTCAACGTCACTGAGAACGCATTCCATGCGAACTCTGGGTGAGTTATCTACTATTACGCCATGCTTAAGCGCCAATATCGCTCTCATAGTATCGAAGAAATTACCGATGAGCAGTTCCCTGTCTGGCAGGCCAGTGGTCTGACCGCTGGTGACTTGTGAGTGATACACAATGTCAATTTATACACCTCACATTCTGATTCGAATCAAATCAAGTGTGCACCTAGCAGCTGCAGTCGGCACTGCCAACTGCCCAGGTGCTCCCCGCCTCCAGTTCATGTTCGGTCGCCCACCACCCCTCGCCCCTGCTGCCGATCTTACTGTCCCAGAGCCAACAGGTAGATTGTGATCTGGTGTATGAGCTTACACGCAAGTTAATAACGCTATGCAGATACCGTGGACTCCATTATTGCTCGCTTTGCCGACGCTGGATTCTCTATCGAGGAAGGCATTGCTCTTCTCTCGTCACATACTGTAGCCGCAGCTGTGAGTAACAAGTTGAAAAATTTCCAGGGTGTCCCATTGATTCCTCGATAGGACGAAATCGACACCACCATTCCCGGAACTCCATTCGATTCGTGCGTATTGCTAAAGCCTTCTACATAAATTTCATACTAAACCACGTTTGTCTCCAGGACGCCCTTCACCTTGTGAGTTTTGAACGGGTCCACACTGTTTTTGCAACAAATCTAACTGTTTCCTAGCGATACCCAATTCTTCTTGGAGACCCTCTTGGTCGGAAACCAGTTCCCAGGGTAGGCTTCCAAACACCAGAGCGTTAGTTTTAATGCTAAGAGTCAACTGTACTAGTACCGGGCCCCACGCCGGAGAGGTAGCATCTCCTCTTGCAGGAGAAATGCGTCTGCAAAGTGACTCCCGCCTGGCTCGTGACCCAAGAACCGCTTGCTTCTGGCAAGCCATGATCAGTGCGACTGTTCTGCTACCTCACAAACAACAATCTATACTCACATGACCGTACATTTAGATAACCAAGAACGCATGGTAACCCAGTTCAAGACTGTCATGGCCAAGCTCCAAGTCCTCGGTCAAGATGTCTCTAAGATGGTTGACTGCTCCGATGTCATCCCTATCCCTCCTGTCCTTAAGAACCCAACCATCAAGTTCCCCGGCACCTTCAGCCAGAAGGACGTTCAAGTCTCGGTAAGCTTTTGGATTTAATTTATTATCACGAACAAGGACTGACATCGGTCTTCCCTTGAAGTGCCCTGAGCTCCGCTTCCCCAAGATTGCCACTGTTGAGGGCCCAGCACCCACCGTTGCTCCTGTGTAAGCATTCCTCATTCTTTTGGTCACGGAAAACATATTTAATAATATAAAATACCAGCCCTGGATCCTAGATGACTCGCTTATCAATGCATAGTGGTCTGTAACGTGGCTTGAAAGGATCCCTTCATATTCAATGTGTAGCCATCAGTCTTCCAGTCTATTACTATTTTTCCGCTTATTATTGTTGTCCCACTGTATTGCTATATATATATGCACCCTCTTACATAATCTTCTTGCATGATACACATAAGTTGGTGGCGCATTGGAGCATACCGATGAGGCAAACAGCCTTGGCGATGCTCATCATAAAAGGCGCCTGTCCTACTGAGGGACTGATAATCCGAACCAGAAATTGCTTCTTTCTCCTGTGTGAGTATGGGAATGTCTCCACCAATAAAGGTATACACTGCAAGCGCACCCCTTTGCCCATAGCCTTGGATCTTAAACCGCATTGCCCACTGTCACAGTGACTCAGATTCAGTCGCTTTCTACGTTTGAAGTCTCATTGCACTACCTTTCCCCCAGCTCTGGTACAGTTGCTAAATATAAATCTTGACTTTGCCTCTGAGCTCTGCGGGTATGTATGAGTAAAATCGCAAGGTTCCTTTTGGGTGAGGCGGTTGAACTTTCCGTTGGTCACGCGTTACCTACATAAGCGCCGGCGAACTTTGCCAGGTATGAGCAACGCATGTCAAAGGCTGTAATATATCTCCGGGGTGAGTATCCTTAAGTTAATCCTTTTTCCTACAGAAAAAGTCTCTCCAATTGTAAGTAGCTGCCAAATTTGATATCATGCGGGTGGTAGTATGATAAGTATTAATTTATGATTGGGATAGCTCAAATGATCATCGATTAGCCCTAGAGAACGTAGAAAACAATGTACTACCCCGTAATCCTCAAGAAATGACCCAAAGACCTTATGATATATGGCTAGAAGTCGTCATCCCCTCCGAAGTCATCGTCGCCACCAAAGTCGTCGTCATCATCACCACCATCATCCCCTCCATCATCTCCTCCGAAGTTTGTATCATCACCACCGTCGTCGAGGGAAGGGTCTGAATCATCACTCGAGTCATCGGAGTTGTCAGCAGGGTCAGTGGAATCGACGGATGGATCAACAGGATCGTCGCTCGAACTGGCATCGCCATCGTCAGACCCGTCGGCAATAGAATCTGCAGTGGCGTTTGGATCAGTGACATCCGTATCCGATGTGGGGTCTGCAGAAGAGTCGTCTGCTGGGTCAGTGGTGGTGGCTGCATCAGCAGTATCAGTGCTTGTAGGATCCGATCCTGAATCAGTAGCTGCTGGTACATCCGCAGAGGTTGTATCGGTGGCTGCTGCGTTGTCAGCATCGGTTCCGTCGGATGTCTGTGCTGCCGAGTTTGCAGAGTCTGTCGCGCTGGGATTGCCATCACCATCTCCGCCAGTTTGGACAGCCCCATCTGCGCTGTCTGTAGTCGTAGCCGAAGGATCGGTCGCTTGGGAGCTATCTGCACTATCTGTGGTGGTTGCTGCTGGATCCGTTTGTTGTGAAGCATCCGCACTATCCGAAGAGGTAGGTGCAGGGGTTGCCCCGGCTGCATCTGAGCTAGTGGCCGAATTGTTCTTGCTTCCAGATGATCCTCCTTTGCCTTGTGTCCCATCTAAGTTTATGGTATCATTTACAATTGAAAATTGGGGTACTTACTCCCACCACTGCTCCCACCCGAGGACTTTTGAGCAGAGGAAGCACCCTTTTCTGAATTTCTGTCAGTTAAAATCCCCAGTATCTTGAGCGTGCATACTCACGGACGGCGCTAGCTGCTGCGGCTGAGGCTGTTGTTGTCTTGGCCTTGTTACAAGCACCAACGACAGCTTTGCCAATAGTTTCTGCCTTGGTCAGGAAACCTTTAACACTAGCGATATCTTTCGTAATAGTGGTATCCGTGCTGGAGAACGTACATAAATTAATCTATGAAAGGATCGAAATGGCTTCAAGACCTACGTATTGATCTTGTTGAGAACCCCAAGGGCAGAAGTCAACCCGGAGACGATGGCATCCGCAGAAGAAGAGCACTCTATGTTTTGAAGTATGCTTGTGAGGTCGCGTTGTTGAAGTTGTCTGATTCCAAGGACAGGCTCAGGTTGAGCGATAGGGGCTGTTAGAGTAATATCGTGATCCTTCAATCGTCGCGAATGTGCCGGAGGTTCAGGGTGACTCACCAGCAACTGCCTGCTGCCAAAGGCAGACTGCGAGGAGGGAATTAAAGATAGTATATGAGAACTTCGCCATTAGAGTTAGGTAGGCTAAAAGGAATGCGGTCGCTCTGCGATGAGGCTGTGGACTCGAAATGAACTTGAAGTGGAGGGAAAGAGAACGAAAGGACTGGACACCAGGTCTCCAGCAAAAAAAAAGTGAAAAAAGGAAGAAAGGGGGAAGAATAAGAAGAAACTGAAATAAAGGACGGAGCACCTCTTGCTCGTGGTTTTATAGCAGAACACGATTTTCTAAGAATAAGCCTCTTGTCAAACAGTATGATAAATTGAGGATTGGCCGATCAATGATCTGCCAAACGTCATCGCCCAACGTCGTTTCGTTAGTTACTTCAAGGAAGAGAGGCGCAAGTCAATCAGCCACTTAAAATAGATGCTTTGTCCCAATAAACAGATAGTGGCGAAGAATGTACTTCATACAAAGCCCACGAAAACAACTGTATGGGTTGATATTTCGCTCCAACGCCTAGAGAGAATGAGGAAGACAAGCAACCTAGACAGTAGGGTTAAATACCAACAGTATCATAAGGACGAAAGGTTGCAGAGACCGCCCACCGTATGTCAAAATGCCAAACGGAGTTTCTCAAAATACCTCCAGCAGTCAGTTGAATACCTCAAGAGTCCAGCTTCATCCCACGGAACGTCGACTCTAGGAAACCTGGTGGCTTGAAATTGCCCATACATAGAATTGCTCCTAAAATTGGGTCTCGAAGAAGCTCGGCTGAGTAATTAATGAATGTCTGATTCCTATGCACGCAAATTCAGGGGGCCAATCTCAGACGAGGTCCTCGAGGTGTGTTTCCAGTATTGGGCAAAATGTCATTGTGATAAATATAGCACGATGCTTGCACAGTTGATGAGACCGAGAGTTTTATCTTTCCCCTTCGTTGTGTAACGAAGGTAAACCTGTACCGAATGAAGGGTCTGACCACGATACCGAAATCTAATCTCACCTTGGAAATGCATTCGCTAACTTAACGAGTCTTGAACTTGTAGATTTAGCACATGGTGTTAACATCGTACTCTCCTGACGCGGCGACTATGGATGGCTGTGAGATCCAGTAAAACTTCAAGCTTCAGCGGGCATTCGTGGAGACGTGTTTACTTTTCAATGGGCCAGGCTCAGACTAAAGGAGGCGATGTTGGTGCGTTATGTTTGAACTGATCATGTCGTCAGAGATGGAGGATAGGATTTGGACTTGTTTATGGTCAACCGCTCTGGGAGGTATCCGAATCATTTTCCCACATTGATGGATTCAGCCGTCAAGAACTCTTCACTGAGATTCAGAAACAGAGAGGACGACCTTTACTAACCCTCAAGCAAATAAATTACTAGAAAATACGCCCAATTACAGATGACCCTTGTGTAAGATAGGGTACCAATGGAAAGAAAAGTCCTTTGATATCTAACCTAGGCTTCGAAATCGTAACTAGAAGTCATCGAATCCACCGAAGTCACCTCCGAAGTCGTCACCTCCAAAATCGTCGCCAAAGTCATCGCCGGCACTAAAGTCGTCTCCTCCGTTATCTCCTCCAAAATTGGTATTGTCGCCACCGTCATCGAAAGATGGGTCTGAATCGTCAGAACCCGTATCAACGGGACTGGAATCATCGACTGGGTCAGCAGAATCAGAAGCTGGGTCGGTCGAGTCATCGTTGGAAGGGTCTGTGTCTGTGGTAGGGTCATCAGATGTGTCGGATGCTGGGTCAGTGGAGGTGTCGGCACCTCCAGTGTCTGTGTTCGTAGGATCGGAATCCGAGTCGGTGGGTGTTGGTGTATCAACACCGTCGGTATTCGACGCATCGGAATCCGAGTCTGTTGCGGCAGGCGAATCAGAGGAGTCTGTTGGAGTGGCTACTGAGTCGTCAGAGCCGTCGGAGGTTGGTGACGCGGGGTCTGCGGTGTCAGTCGGGGTGGCATCGTCACCGTCATCAGTTTGGGTAGGCCCGTCGGCACTGTCAGTGGGAGTAGTCGCGGGGTCGGTTTCTTGAGAGTCGTCTGCGCTGTCAGTGGTTGTGGCGGGGGCGTCTGTTTCCTGAGAGTCATTAGCGCTATCTGTGGTTGTGGCGGGAGCATCGGTTTCTTGAGCGTCGTCCGCACTGTCTGTTGTTGTGGCCGGAGCGTCGGTAGGCTGAGAATCGTCTGCGCTATCTGTGGTTGTCGCAGCCGGGTCTGTTTGCTGGGAGTCGTCTGCACTATCTGTGGTCGTAGCCGGATTCGTTTGTTGCGAATCATCTGCGGTGTCCGTAGTCGTAGCTGGGTCCGTCTGCTGCGAGGGGTCCGCGCTATCCGTAGCAGTAGGCTCAGCAGTTGTAGCTGCATCCGAGCTGCTTGCTGCGTTGTTCTTGCCACCTCCTTTTCCACCTGAGTTGCTTTTGCCTCCACCTGAATTGCTTTTGCCGCCCGAATTACTCTTGGTGCCCGAATTGCTCTTGGTTCCTGTGTTGCTCTTAGTTCCCGTGTTACTCTTGGTGCCCGTATTGCTCTTGGTACCAGAAGATCCGCCTTTGCCTGATATTGATAGTTAAGTAAATACGTGCATCCTAAATTAATTAAAAAATGCACTCACTTCCACCTGTCGTGCCAGCAGGTTTCGTGGTAGAAGAAGCTGGCTTTTCTATATCTCGGTTAGACAGTTCAGACATTGACATCGAGTGACTTTACTTACTGGTAGTGGTAGCAGGCACATGCGAGGCCGCAACGGTCGTTTTGGTTGGGGAGTGCACCGCAGTTGAAGTCTTGGGAGCGACCTGCACAGATGAGGTTTTGGCAGGGGAGTGTGGCACAGCTGTAGTCTTAACAGGCAAAGGCGCAGGTGCTACAGGGGTATTTGCAGGGGGGTGCACAGGTGAGGCTTTGACTGGGGGATGCACAGATGAGGCTTTAACTGGGGGATTTGCACCCGTGGGTTTGGCAGGGGAATGAACAGATGTAACAGGGGTTTTGGTAGGTACACGGGCAGATGTGGTTTTCGCCGGTGCTCGCACAGAAACTGACGTGGTTTTAGCAGGAGAACGTGCAGTCGTAGTCGTCGGTTTCGCAGGTGAGTGTATAGATGGCGCGGTAGTCCTTGCAGGGGGAGGTAGAGGGGGCAGAACAGCATCATGGCCACTGTTGGCCTGATCGCAAGCCCCAACGACAGCTTTACCAACAGTCTCGGCGTTGCTCAGGATGCTCTTGATACTGGCAATCTCTTTCGCAATGTTAGCATCACCACTGTAGGATAGAAGTTACATTAATTAGCTCGACGATTATGAAATGAAAGTATGAAGCCCTACGTATTAATCTTATTTAAAGCACTGAGTGCGGACGTCAATCCAGAGACGATAGCATTTGCGGATGATGAGCACTCGATGGTTTGGAGGATGTCTGAGAGGGCACGCTGTTGAAGACGTCCAACCTCGACGGCAGGCTCGGGTTGAGCAAGGGGAACTACAATTTAAATCATCAGCATGGGACATCCAAGTTGATCGATGCGACTTGTGCTCACCAGCAATAACTTTCTGCCAAAGGCAGGTGGCAAGCAAAGAAGTAAAGAGTGTATATGAGAATTTCGCCATTGAGGCTGTAACGAATGTCGTCGCCCGGTGGTTGTACCAAAAGCGAGATAATAAGAGAATGGAAGGGCTGGGCACTAGAACACCAGCGGAAAGAAGAAAGAAAGGAAAGAAAGGAAAAGTCCTGATTATAATGAGCAGTATAATTTCCTACTCATCTTTTATACCAGAGGGCGGACCGCTGAGAACGTTGAAACCTCTTGCCATCGCACATATGGTAGAACGAGCGATGACTTATCAATGATCTGCCGAATGCCGTCTTTCAACGTCGTTTGGTTAGAGACGCCCCTGTTCCTCACCAAAAGACCCGGGTTTGAGATTGTGAATATCCTAAAAATAGATACCTTTTCCCAATGCGATGTTAGAGAGGAAGCTGCGCAAAAGGTCGCCAATAGATTATACATGGTACATAAAATGTGTGCCTTTGTGCAGCATTGGAGATAGTAAAGTGTGCGATTTTCTGGAGAATGAGAACAATGTCAGCTTGTAGTGTCGATGAAAAGTTAAGAGAGAGACTGTACACCATACTGGCAGAGTGTCAAACGAAGAAGCTTCTCTCACTTCGTCAGATAGCTAGTTAAACAGCTCTAAAAATATAGCTGGCATCACACAAAGTGTCGACTCTCAGAAAGCCGGCGACTTGAAACGCGCACATGCACGCGATTGCTGTTAGAGCCGGTTCTCGAACAGCGATGGCATGTGGACTTAACAGTCATTAATTAAGGGGAATTACCTATACAAGGACTTTAAAGGACGAAACTCGGCTGAACTCCTTGGAAACGCGACTCCCGTAGTGTCCATGGATGTCGCCAATAAATATAGTGCTACTGACAGGTTGCAAGAAACACTGCCTTATTTATCGGGCTGATGGAGAGGCGCCCGGAGGAAGTTCACCCCCTGGAAGGGGAATGGGAAGATCACCTCCAACCTTGGTGTTATTGATGTAGTAGTTGAAAAAGAGAATTTTGAAGCTGAGGGCAAGACCGAAGTGAAGCGCAGCCAGTAAAATAATCAAAAGACGCATGGCCTTGGCTTCAGCCTAATCAAATCATTAGTAACCCACGGTGAAATGGTGCGCTTTGAATCATTACCGATGCGAGGATGGGGTATATATTCGCCCCCAGGAACCAGCCCGAGAGACCGAAGGCTGCAAATACGAGTGCCCATCGAAGAAGTGGCACGGGGATAACACATAGAACCTAACATCCAAATGTTGAGCACAATTGATGTTGTTGGTGTTGATTCACTCACTGCGACGGGTATCCACACAAACTGGCCGTACCCCCAAACTGCAACAGCTTCAACAACACTCCACTCCCCAACGCCAAGATATCTGAGGGCGAGCCAGAGTAGTATCGGAAGTCCCAGACCGTATGCATAGACAAGCGATACTGCGATGCTGAGAAGCTGGAAGTCGTAATCATATGGCTTGTCACTTGTCGAAAGGTATTTCGAAATTGACGCGCCCAGAGATGAAGAAAGAAATAGGGCAAAAATGAGAGTTGTTAGTGTCCAAAATGGACCGTAGAGGTCTGCTGGGTTCAGGTGAACAGAGAGATATGTGGGTGCGGCAGTTGGAATGAGCGTTGTGTAACATCTTTGTAGGACCTGGAAATAGATCAGTCTGGAATGAGAGAGGAAATAATTTGCGTGCAACCCACCGTGTGGGTGTCAATATCAAAGTAAGACTGGTAGTATTCCACTGTCCAGAAACCTCCACCCCCCTTTTGTTGATTGGCTTCGTCCGCAATGTATCCTGCTCGCCGATGTCAGTGAGATCATGGAGGTGAAGACGACTATCACAAACTCCTGTCTGTATTGCCTACACCCGGGCTTCTGACATTTGCAGGGTTCCTTGCGTTGTTATCAGAACCAAGAAATGCTGGAGAATAACAATACCATCAGCTCTTTCACCAAATGCATTCCGAGCAATTACATCTGCATACATTTAAATTGGAGGCCTTCTGGCCCTTCCTCCAAACGCTGAATAACCATTTGAATGAGTATATATTCCAGCCATACTTGTTGAAATAACACGTACGTCGTCTGCTTCAACTTGAACATAAGCCATGCTGATGGTGGTGGTCGTTGTATGATCCAATGAGGAGTGTGATGGACTCGACGTGTCGAAGGTGGGACCCCGAATACTCAGGCCTGATGCAGTCATTGTCTTAATTTCCGCATCAAGACTAAAATTCTTTGAGGCATTTAACATCTTGCTCTTAGCGCTCATTAAGCATGTCTTAACACGTTTATTTATTCAACAACAAAGTGCATTGTATGTATTACTTCAAAGAAGAAGAGAACTTTTTAAAAAAAAGGCCATTGCAAGTCAAACGAATACCAAAGACGACGAGTCAAACCCTTTGCATTCCTGTCTTCAGGACCATCATCATCAGGTACATAAACGGAGTGTGAAGTGTTGTCGAATTCAAAGTTTCGACCCCTTCCCTCCCTCTTTTTCTTTCTTTTTCTTCTCGAACGCATGTCAAGTGGTTTCAACAAATCCTCTGATACACCATGTCTTATTCCCAATAACGAACCAGAAAGCACAAGGAGCTCATCTGAGCACTGGGTTGCTATCGATCCCTCAGTTCAAAATCCAACCACTACGGTCCCATCATGTTAGTACATATTCACGTTTAGATTTAGAAAGCTATTAAACCCGCGTTTTACTAGTACCTTCGTCCCATACGCAGATCTCAAACCAGGATGCCATTCTGCCGTCATTTCGCGACTCGCAGTATGGCATCATTCTTCGTCGTCAACGATTACGACCAGCAGACAATTCTGGACTGAAAGTCCATTCATCTCGGCCCTCTCGTTTTATCAATTTAACGAACGCGTTCGAGTTCGCTGGGTGGGGGTCTATTACGCGTCTGAAGCTTGACAAACGCGACCATGACTTTGGGACTGCTCGTCTTGACGAGCAATATCAAAGTCAAGTCCTGGGACAATTTACTGCCAGTGCTCTTGCTGGAAATGCTGTTCTTGGAAGCGTCTTTTACGCTCTTCCTGCTGTGATTGCCGTTGGAGGGGTTTAGTGAGCACTTACTCCTTTCGTATTAAACTGTCTCTAATTAAGCGTTTAAGCTCCCCCATATCATTATTCGTAGCAACATTAATCCTTTATCTTTGGCGTCCTATAATGGAGGAGCTAGCCTCTGCATTGCCTATTAGTGGTGCTCCCTACACGTATTTGTAAGACCGTCTGCTGTCTACTGTATTCATTAGGACTCACTACCGGAACAGACTGAATGTTTCAACAAAGACTTTCGCGCTTATCGGCGCTGCTTTGTTAATATTGGACTTCTCCTCTACTGCCATTGTCTCCGCGGCTACCGCTGCAACGTACCTTGCAGGCGAAGTCCCGTCCTTGCCCTTTCCGACATGGGTTGGCGCTGCTATAGTCCTAATTTTATTCACCGCAATCAGCTTAACGGGCGTGCGAGAAAGTGCACGCATCGCTCTCGCTGTCCTGTCACTTCACGTTCGTTCAATTAACTTGACCTGGGAATTGTTTCGCTGATACACTAACAATAGGTCGCCACCATGATTGTCCTTATTATTACGACTTCAATTCACTGGGGTCAGATTGGTACGCAACAACTGTCGACCAATTGGGCTCTTGGTAGAAGCCGCACAGGCACGGACGTCAGTGCAATTGCAAAACAAATCTTTTATGGAATCTGTCTGGGAATGCTAGGCCTCACTGGCTTTGAATGTAAGTCTTTGCTGTATGAAAACAGTTTAATGCTCCCGTTGCTCACTATCTACGGTAGGCACACCCGCGTACGTTTCACGCATCAAACCCGGCAAATTTCCTCTCGTGCTTCGCAACCTGCATATTCCTGCCATATTTTTGAACACGATCATTATGATATTGGTCCTTGCTGTTATCCCTCTCGACACGATTCAGGGCGGAGCCAATGTACTCAGTGTGCTTGCTCAAATGGTTCGTCCAATTTCCAAAATCCCTCCAAAATGTTCTGACATCCCTCTAGGCTGCTGGGCGCTGGTTGAGGACTTGGATTGTTGTCGATGCCATCATCGTCCTATGCGGCGGCGTTTTAACAGGTAAACCTCTTTTTTCCCCTGTCATTTGAACCAAGCTAAATAAATTACAAGGCATATTAAGTGCATGCGAACTTTTAGAACAACTCGCCATGCATCGAGTCATCCCTGGCCTGTTTTTACGCGTCGTACCTTTCTCAGGAGCACCCTACATATCTGTTCTAACGTTCAGCGCCTTCTGTGGGATGCTTTATGCCACAGCCGGCGCTAGTCTCAAAATAGTTTCCGAGATGTTCTCGCTCGTCTGGTTGACCGTAATGGCCCTCTTCCCGATTTCTCTTCTCCTTCTCAGGTTCAACCGTGGCAGGCTGCCTCGGCACTCCACCACAGGACTCTGGGTAGTTGGGCTCACCCTCCTCATCGTCCCTGTCATTTTCGCTGGAAATATTGCTGTGAACCCTCAAACGGCTGCGTATTTCTGCGCGTACCTTTTTGGGATTGTTTTCTTGTTTTTGGCCACTCAGAACAAGATTCATCTCCTTCGATGCGTTTATTGGATGTACGACCAGTACCCTGCTTTGCATGATTGGACCCTCACCAAGACTTGGGGAACCAAATTGATCAACTCCATGAAACGTTTGAAGAGGCAGCCTGTCTGTATTCTGGCAAAAACGGACGAAGTAAGTGCGACTCTATTCATAGTGTTGCATCATTAACATAAATTCTAGATCAACCACCTGTTCCATATGATACTTTACGTGCGACGGAACGAAGAAACATCTTACTTGAAGATTGTCCATTTCTACGATGCTGAAGGTGGGATTCCATCCGAGCTGGAAGCAAATGCGAAAAGTGAGTGGTCACACCTGCCTCGCCGCAATTCCCGAGCTTAATACCTGCCATTCTTATTGCAGTTTTGGATGAAGCCTTCCCTGAGACCACTATCGACCTGGTTAGATACTCTCTGCCTCACAGCCTATGGTCTTTACTGACAAGCTTAACTTTGCAGCTTCTCGTCGATGGACAATTCAATCCCACCAATGTCGGCGCTCTCTCGCATCATCTGGGCACGTCACCCTCGCTCATGTTTATGAGTTGCCCAGGGGAAAACTTCCCTTACAATGTTGCCGATTTTGGAACCAGAATCATATCGCTTTAAAGGTGTTCAAATCCTACTCAAGATTCCTAACCATATCTATTATCATGGTTTGGGTCATATTTCTTGTTCAAATGTTCTTTTGTTAGGTACATACATGAATAGTGCCCTTCTTGATCAAAATATCATTGCAATTTACACGCACACCGCGCTACAGGATAGGCAAAAAAAAAAAAGTGGTGGTACTAAAGAGTGAGTAGGCTCTGGCAAACTCGCATGATTTATCCATTACCATGGTGTGTCAGGTGGGAACACCATAGGCCCGCGAATCTCTTCACGACGCTCAGCTCCGCAGAGAAGTTCGACCAATGTCAATGCGAATGCGAATGCAGTTCCTAGCAGGTCTCCTTCAACCATTCAGTCCGGAATATGTGTTCCAAAGCCACTTACCAGGTCCACGACTTGTGGAAATAAGGATAAATTAAGCATCTCTATGAGTTACCATTTGATATTGTCGTCCCTCACCTTGTTACGAGGTTGTCGGAAATGACAACGGGCGCCTCGACATAATCAAAGTCTATTCAATTAGGTTAAAAGGGTCGACATGGGAATGACACGAGTGGCCACTTACGTGTGTCCAGCTCGGCTTTGACGCTGGGGTGCGACGTCAACGGCTGCGATGACAATTTGGCAGTTTTGGCAGCAAGACTGCCTGGAGTGCAGCACATTCAGATTAGGATCGCAGATTTCGCTTTCATAGCTTGGCTTGTCAGACATACCTGCGCAAATCATACCAACCAGCTTTCGGCGCTCGATGTACCGTCTAATAAGCTCCTGAACCGACGGGTTGTTCGACATCGTTTCGGCACCTTTAGCACCTCCAGGAATAACCAATAGATCATATCGGTCCTGTAGATGCATTGATTACAGTTCTCATCAGCTATTCAATGCTGCACTTGAATTGAAAAGGGACGCACGGGTCCGCATTCTGCCAGATCGAAATATCTGTCAGGCATGATGTTCATGCCTCTGGAGCATTTGGCTACAGGTGGGCTGACGCCAAGAAGACCACCATTGGCGATATCAGGGACGAAAGCTGATATGACGGTGCACCCACCGCGAATCAAGGTGTCGTAGGTGATGGTGCTTGAGCGGTAACAAAATATTGAATACGCGCGCGTGAGCGATTGGCATGATTCACATATGGATCCCAATACCACCTACAATTCCATCTCTTCTGTTCCATCTGCAATAAGGATCAAGGCTGATGGCATGTTTTCAAGATAGTCTATGTAGAGTTTTTAAATCGAGTAAGAGCCTCTGGGACTGTTGGGAGTTGTGAGGTATGACGAGGGGTGCCGAGTCGTTAGATTAGATAACATTGCCTTTGACAACATCATTTGTCCAAACCAAGTAACTATCGACTAAATCTTTGTACCATGATGTCCAGGCTGGCTGCTATATTTATACTGATTATAGAGCATTTCTGGCAATGTGATCATGACAAAAAATATTAGCATGCAACTGATTTTCTCCTGATTCTTTGATTTTGAAGGACAATCACCATGACTCAGAAGCAACGAAAGAGCAGCAAGGGCGCTTAAACGCTTCAGGGTCGAAATTTGTGCAGGGTCATGTGCTAGGGGTGGAAGCTTGGTATGAGGACTTCAGAGTTGTACACTGATGGTCTATCTAGAAATATGAAGGTATTCTTGTAACACCTCTTCAAAATCATAACTGAATTCAGTACAGATAAGCGGGTTGCAATCGATTTGGATCATCGATTGGCGATATCCCGCTACATTTCATCGCGCCTCCTGTTATTGAGTATCATTGACAAACGCTTCGTGAAGAAGAGACGTCAGAAGCACTTCTGACGATTTTGTCAATGGAATTATTCCGCCTTTCGGGGCGGAGAAGGTCATGTTCCAGTTGCCCATGTGCCAAACCATCTGCTCTTGTGTGGGGTTTGCGTGTGGCTGAGCGTAGGGGTTACTTGGCAGACCGTTATTCGTGTTCTGCCTGACGAACGACGCATTCTCCGCACCGGCCCCACAAAAATTGGATGGGGGCATAGACAGTGTGCCTGGTGGATTGCAGCTCTGGTTAGTGCAGTGAATACGCGCTCGACACTCATTTAACTACCTGGTCTGGCTTGTGCAATGTTGGGCATTTGATTTACACTTATCGCAGTCCCATAAACGTTCGACACATTGGTGATATGGCCAGTTTGCCTGTAGGTATAATGTTGAATGTGATTCCCAGTAACGGAGGTTGTCCTCGAGTTCATAATTTTAATGTTTCCGCTGGGCATATTCAGTTCGAACCTAAGAGAGGGAGATGGGCTCTTGGGTAGTAGGGGTGCTGGTAATTATAGGGGCTAGCAAGGGGCACAGGACTACCTGCCTAAGTTTAGTCTTGCAGTCCTGTGCTTTATATCACTTATCACTTGTCCTGTCACTTCCAAGTTGCCACCAAAGGACTCGGTGCAACTCCAGGTTAAGTGCACATTTCCTCAGCATTGAATACACGTTCAGGGGATCGAATGCTTGTAGGCGCTAGTTCGAACATAGCACTATAAAAAGAACATTCCAAAGAACAGTCGTGGTCTCTCACTGTGCCTGCAAGCAACCCCAATAGTACTTACACTGACAATTAGCAGTAAGAGCACAATGTGTTGAATTATTTATCTTTGAATGGAAGCGAAGAGGAATATGATTCCTGGACCGGACAGCATGTGAAAACATGTGGACTAGCACGTCATGGATTCGTAAAACCTAATACAAGAAATTATACGCCCGCTTCGTGTTCAGAGACCACATGAACGGGAGTGAGGTAAACGAGGACAGGAAAACCTGTGGGTTACTCACTCTAATAAATATCTTATGGTGCGTAGATATGCACAACGACCCCAAACTTGTTCAAATCCATCAAGCGGGTCATTCGACCCACACTGCACGTCAGACATCACCCAACCGGTTTCTTTCTCGCAGGATAAACCCCGGTTTTTGTTCCTAACCGTCTAGAAAGACCTCGGGTCAATTATAAGCTGTACAATCAATAATTAAGGATATATAGCGCCGTGGTCTCATATTACGCGACAGACAGCCCTGATTCAACTACGGAATCTGGCTCTGTCCGAAGCCTTTTCGAAGCCTCCTCGGGGGGAATGGAACCATCTGCCAGTGGGCGCTTTGACGTAGACTGCATAATAGAGTCCCCATTTTCGGCAGCTTGAGTTGCCGCAGCTATGAATGAAAGCGACAGCAATCAATTAAAGAGCACAGCAGATAACGGAAATCAGGAACTCACCAAAAGCTTTTTTCTGCTCGGGAGATGGCCTGAAGTAGGGCTGAGCTAACCAGTGTGGCATAACCTTGATACCCGTGATGGGTTCAATAGTTATGAGGTCTCGCAGAGATTTTCCTTCAGCAGCCTTTTCATCACGCTTGAAGATATAGGTAAGTCTCTGCATTTGCGGGGTGGAGAAAATTAAACATACCTCCATCCGTGCCTTCATTTCCTCGCAGACAGCAATATATTCAACGATATCCTCCCTCATCCTCTTCGGGTGAATCTTAATTTTACCCAACTTCTCTCTAAGGTCTGTTTCCCTAATCAAGCCAGGTCGCATAATCTTGAACAGGTGACCTTTTACAGCACTAAGCGTCGTAGTTGTTTTTAGGTTCCGGACAATTTCTAGGTATTCAATCGCCAGGTCTGCATGCCTCGGTTGTCGGATGAGAATGTTTTCGTCCAAGTCGTATTCATCGATGGGTAATGGCCGATCGATGCCAGCGAACAGTGCCGCATTGTACAGCTGACCTTCTGCGCTCATCACTGCATCTGCTGTGGTAACTTTCAAGCAGTCAAGGATGTCTGATTGATATAAGATGTTTCCATTGGCGAAAACTGGCACAGACACTGCTTCCTTTACTGCGCGAATTTTGGTCCAGTCAGCCAGTCCCTGACAGAAAAAAAGTTTAGCTTTCCTTCAAGGCAGCTTGGTAAGCTGGCACGCACCGTGTTCTGCCCCCTTTGCTCTCTCAGCCGTCCATGACAAGTTATAATCTGTGCACCAGCCCTTTCAAGCATTTTGGCATATTCTACGGTCTTTTCCACAGTAGGGAAACAGCGGAACTTGGCTGTCACAGGTATCGACAGATTGACATGCAATATGTTAACTAACGGGGAAATATGTCAGTACTGCTTCAGAACTAACAAAATTTCCATGACTTACTGAGCTTATAGATCAAATCCCAATCATCCTGGAGGAATGAGCCGTATCGTCCTTTCTTTGCAATTTCTTGGGGACATCCAAGGTTCAGATCGACTGCATCACAATGCTTTTCTACCGCTAGCGCTGATTTCAAAAGCTGGTCTGGATCGTTGGCGCAAAATTGCACAATGAGTGGTCTGTCCGTCACGGTATCGCCTTCCTCTCCGTTAAGCATGTCAAAGTTGGCTTGTCGATACGACTTATTGGTCTCGTCGACGAACATCTAAAATTCAATATAAATCCCAAGATCAACATGAACAAGAAGATGCTTTGCATACCTTGGCGTTAATCATCGGGGTATAAATCAACTGTGTGCAGTCTGAATTCGTAAATGACCTGAGGACCCTAGTTCATTTGCTGCATACCTGTGCACCATACTTCCTAGAGAGTCTTCTCCAAGCCTAGATATAGAACTTCAATAAAAGTCTGGAACACCTAAATATCTGAACACACCAGCTCGCTTTGGTCCACCATGGGTGCAACGACATACCTCGGGGAGCCCAGAACTTCCCGATAGAACTGATAGCCTGAGGGCTTTGAATGTATCGGTACGCCTTCCGCAGACATAAGAGGCCTAAAATATGCGCGAAGAGCGCGAACGATGGAGGAGAAATGGGATATGGTGGTAGTTTAGTGGAGGACTAGTCACCCCTCCAAAAATGGCAAACCTCTAAGCATTCTGTTTGCGTCCGGATAAACCGGTCCGACCATGAAGACTTTTCACTTAGACAGGGGCTGGGAGCTCGCAAGGGTCAACAGAAAGCGAATTTGTAGGCGCGTAAATAACTTATGGTATACGTAGACACATTCCCCTGTTTCTAAAGTATTTACAGCTTGAAAAACCCAATATAAGAATCACCAGATACCCAACCAAATTGAAACCAATATTCGACTAAGATTCCGAGATAAAGAAAAGTAAGAATTTTCTCTTGCCAGCTGGAGAAGTTGGGAGACCAGAGTAGTTTGGATCGTCGCGCAAAAGGACAGGAGTTAAAGCATTGGCTGTGGTAATGTACGGTTAGTCTTAAGGGTTCTACTGAAAAGCCTTCGAGTATTACATACCAAGCTGCATGGCCTTGTCATCTTGTTTCGACGTTTGGCAAATGAAATGAAGGAAAGCAGTGATAGATATCCAAACCTAGATAGATAAATTAACCTGTGACAGAATAATTAGAAGGAGGACACATACATTCACAGCAGCAGGTGGCACAGAGTCGAGCAGCTGAACAAAAGGTCGAACGAAAAAAATCAGCCCAACATGACTTTTGCTAGCAGTTGATAATACCTCAAAAGCCTCATCTCTGTTGGTCATTTCCAAGGACCTCGAATGCAGATTTGCTGGTATAAGAGGTTCCGGGAGAGCATTAAGGAATTCAACAAGAGCTGTTGCAAATGAACGGGCTATAGATGGGTCGGTGGGACTCGAAGGGAAAGGGAATTCATCGCCTGTATCGAGACACTGTAACACATTGAATCGTCGATGAGATACTTGGCCCAAGTAATAATGTGCGGGTCAACGTACTTCTCGAATTGAAGCAACAATGTCTGGCTTTCCTGGAATTATGAACAGGTCATCCTAAAGCAAGAAGTTAGGACAAGGCACCAAAATCTTGATAAAAGTAACCTACTGAATCTACAGGGTTGCTCATCAGCCAATTAACCAATCTCATAACTTCTCGAGGTGCGTTGACTGGGTGGTCTTCTGGGAGCAAGTCATTGGCGGACTTAAGTGATTTAATCGGCCCCTTTAGCCTCGTCAAACGCGTTAGCTTGTTGGCAAAGCATGTGTACTCTGAATATTAATAGGCACAGTTAAACGAAGGTAAAAAGATGCAAGGACGAAATACATACGGTATTCTCCAGCCACCGAAATAAAATGGTCCTTCCCAAGCACTGTATGCAAAATCAAGGTACCGCCTATGTCTTTCGCATGTAGATTAAGATTTTCGGCATTTCGTGCATCTACATGGATTCGTAACGAAACCTCGACGGCCTCATCGGGGAGAAGTACACCCTAAACTTGTGGTTACTTTTTTGTAAAAAAGATAGGACTATTAAAACTGACGATTAGAGGGTGAACTTGCAACCACTCGGGATCTAGCATGATCATTGGTCAACATTCAAAGACGGCGTCAAATGCGGCATTTTAGAATATGGCTTACGAATAGGAGCATCAGGCTGGACAGGCACGAATCGGAAGGCTGAAGGCATCTGCAACGACGTTGGGTCAGCGCACAGAACTTTTGGCCGAGCCGTCAACTCATACTGACCTTGGATGCGTTTTTTATCTTGATTTTCTTTTCGATGGGTTTGTTGTAGCTTGAAACACAATTGTTAGATTTGAGGCACTGTCAAACATTTGGATCACTCACAATACTTTATCAAAATCAACAAACGTCTCGGAGACTTGTAATCCACCTCGTTCACCCATACTTTCAGCATCAAGGCCCTCCATCTCATGGAATATCCTCCTCATAACCGTATGGCGACTATGAATATCGTAATAATCGATCTGCAAACCAAGAACGTGAAGATGAGCTTGACTACCCATAAAATCTAATTATAACTCTTACATCCAATTCAAAATCAGCAGCCACAGGACGGTGATCGCTCATCGTAATCTGAGGGTGAGCCGTGTATAAAAGTGGGAGCAAGGAGCATGCAGGACCGTGCATGTAGAGCACTCTGTCTGTCCAGGCGGGCTTCCGTCTTTGAAAGCATCAGGCGCCAATTGCTTGATAATTCTGATTAGATTACTGACTTCAGGTCATATCCAAGCTTATCCATCGCTAATCCAGGGCTGAAGCGATACGTTCTGAAAAAACATTGAATGCCAAATGAAGCTGGCCCAGAAAACGAATCATACGGCATATGAGTTATCGACATCTCCTGGAAGCCGTCAAATGCCTTCTTATCCTTGATCGCCTTGTTCAACTACGAGGAAATGAGCTGTTAACACTGTAATTCAAGCCACCCTTGGCTTGCTTCTTACTTGATCGTAACGCGCCAAAGCCTGGAATTTAGACGCATTGTCCCATTCTTCGTCTCTCAGATATCGGCGCATTTCAATATCCGGAATGTCGACTCGGTAGTTCAGGTCTAGGCAAGTAGTAGACCATTGAGCAGCCGAAGTAAACCCACAATTAAATCTGCTTACCACCCTGTTCAAACCGTCAGTCAAGGTTAGCTCGTCGAAGGAGACTATAGTTTCACATACCAACCAAAATAGCGCATCGCAATCATACACAGACAACCACGGAAGTGGAGTCTGAGCGTCCTCTGCTTCCTTACCCTCCTCAGAAGCATCCACCGCAGGCGTGAACGTATTTTCGAAAACCAGCCTCTTTGAAATGTCGTGAAAGTCTAAATTCCGTTTGTCGACCATTTCGTCAAAAGCAGCCAAGTGGGCATTTACAAACGTTATCGTCGTCGGTCCCGGGCTGAGAACAGAGAGCTTATCGCCAGAATCTGGAGGAACAAAGCTAACTCGAATGGCTACGGCTCCCTTGTTGCCCTAGAAGCATAATAAAAGTGCAAGTTAGTCTGACGGCGTTTCACAATATAATCAAAGATGACCACCATAACGCCCAATATCCCTGCTCCTGCCATGGCCACTGCTACATCTTTAAAACAATCTTTGAGCGACTTTTTAACAATGATCACAATCAGCATCCCAACAAGCTGTTTCGATGAAAGCTAAAAGAAACAGCACGTTATTCAACACCAATTTTCTGAGAATCCAGTCAATGATTACCTTCTCATATTTGACCGCTTTCTCTCCTAGCGCCGCAAAAATAGCCAAGCACCACGCATCTTCTCTCACAGTACTCGTAGAGTACAGCAAGGCTTCTGTCGACAAATCGAGCTCTTGGAATCCCAAAACAAGCATATCTGGATCCTCCTCATCTTCATTGTCAACTCGTGAAGGAGGTGGCTCCGACACGTTCTCGCTTTCCGGCGTCGAATGGTGCGAACGGGGCTTCCATGACACTATCGGTTGAATCAGGTTGTAGTAGAGGATCAGTAATGTCATCGAAATGATGTTCAAGCACAGATGGAAACGTACGCCAATCAAATGGATTCCCGAACATTCCTGGAGGTGACGATTGCAACGGTTCACGTCCGTTGGAACTGCTATCTGCATGCGGTGGCGGCTCACGAGCCCCTTGAATCCAAGCTGACAGATCCTGGGATGGCATCTTTCCATTGACATTAAAAGTTCCAAGGCGAATTCTATTTGCATCGTCCAAAGTAAGTTAGTCAAGATGTAAGGCACGATAATGAAGGGCAAAAAATGGACTTGCTTAAGTCGCCTTCGTCCTTTCCTCGTGCGCTCGCGGGCAGTCCTTCGGATATACTCGTCCCGGAATATTTGGATATCTTGATGGTCATCACCCATGAGCCCAGCTGAAACTGGTGAAAGACGGTCTTGAAGGGGGACGATAACTTGACGGAGGTCTGGCGGTGAGGAGAGTACTAGATGACAGAGTCAGATAAGTTATACCCCCTAGTTAGAAACTCACGAGCATCAATCGTCGTGCGATTCATTATGTATGGCCTCAGCCAGCTAAAATGCAACTTAGATTGTGCTAGGTTGATAATAGCTTTGTCTTCTATGTCTGAAGGTCATGAGCATTGTACCATAACGAAAATGGGGAATAAGCCCCTACCTGACAGGTCATTCAAGCGCTTACACTCGGACACGACAACTTTCAAAGTTTGCAGATCATTCGTAATGAAGGTGGGCAACTCTTCGCCAGCATTAGCCCCTTCCGCTGGAGTGATGGTCACCGTAAGGACTGAGAACGGTTGAGTTAGTCAAGCTGCCTTCGCCTGCGATGCGCCGTCTTGTCTCTCGCACCTGAACGGGGTTGGTCCAACACGACCTTACTCGATGTTGCACTCAAATCAAGCGTATCACGGCGTACTTGACCCATAACTAACGAGAACCGGCCATAGATAGGCAAAACGCGATGGATATCCAATTCCTCTGGATGTCCAGCAACTGGAGATCGATACTTGCATATGAACAGGCTAGTGCAGCGCGGGTCAGACTTCCTGTGTCAAAAACACCAACCTATGCATTTACCTGCCCTCTTCAGTCATATCCCATTCGTCCTTGTGCGATACGACAGCCAAAACACGCCTATTCTTTATGCTGTTTCTAGCATCTTGAGTTTCTGCCGTTCCTGCTCCTGGGACAACATAAGTAGCTTCTAGCACGGCCTTCAGCTCGTCCGAGGATCTGAGAAGGTCATTAACCAGAGTACGAGCAGCCATCGCTGATCGTTTGGGTTAAGAGTGGTTGGGAATGGCGGAGCACGATGTCATTATTGATCACACTGATGGAAAGAGACACGACATATCTATTTAGGAGGCCCTGGACTACAAGCACTGCCGCCGAATTTACCACGCTTTAGACGCGTCCAAAGTTCAGACAATCTCACTCTCCTCATGATAATAAAACCATGCAATTAGTTACCCTAGGATCTAAAATAGTATATGTACATTGCGCGTAGTTTTATGGCATGATCATCTTCATGCGAACATCTTCTTGAACTGCTTCTTCTCTTTCTCGCGTTTCTCTTTGCGTTGTGCCCTGATCTTCGTCAGTTCACCATTGATAGCAGCATCCTGTGGTACGAGGCGGCTGGCTTCAATTAAATCAGCCTCGGCGGTGTCCTCATCCTTCATATACAGATGGGCCATTGCTCGTCGATAAAGTGCTTTGGCTGTGGAGATACAAAGTTTGAGATTGACCAATATGAAATCAACGAAAGGATGTGCATACCTTTATCCGCATCATTCAACTCGAGCTTATTCAAAGCTCTGGTAGTATTCGTAACAGCTACCGACGCGTTACCGGATGATTGTGGCTGAATACGAATTGCAGCTAGCGCCGAGTTCAGAAGCAGGGGGGCGAGAAGAGCGTTCCAGCTATCTCGCAGTTCAGGGGGCGCATCATCAGGAAGTACAGGGTGAACATCGAGGTAGCGGATAGATTCTGCACTCAAAACGTAAGCTAACTGATCATAATCTCAATAAAAAAAGCATACGACTCACTCCGATATTTCTGGAGAGCCTCGTCCACCTTGCCTTCCTTGTACAAACGATTACCAACTTCTCTGACCACTTTTGCGATCTGCAGCGCGACTTCAGGATTTTCGGTGTCCCGGTCTTCGTCAATTGGGTAATCTTCATAGGGATCCGCCGAGTCAGCTTGAACTGCGTCTTGGGTCACGCTGGGATCATCGGGGGACAAGATACCGCAATCGGCGATGACAACTGGTGCATTGGGAACATCCCCGGACGATGTAGGGTAATTCTCGATCTGGCGAACTACGGGACTTCAACACAGTATGATGGGGTCGATAACGAGGCGGACATACCAACTGATTTTCCTTTAATGACTTCACCGAACACGACGTGCTTTCCATCCAAATGAGCGGTGGGAGCGACCGTGATGAAGAATTGTGAGCCATTGGTGTTTGGTCCAGCATTAGCCTAAAGGACGATGGTAAGAGTCACTCTTCCCAGCAGTGATGCAACTGCATACCATCGACAGAAGGAAGGGTTTCTCGTGCTTCACAGGGAAAGCTTCATCCTCGAATTTGTCCCCATAGATGGATTCACCACCAGTTCCTTTGGAATGATCAGATAATTGACAATAATGAATGACAAAATTTGTTATTACCATTTCCAGCAGTGAAATCGCCACCTTGGCACATAAACCTGTTGTAGAAAACATTGGTGTTAACACGCGTCTCAGTCACGAAGAGGACGTGATCGCGTACCCTTTGATCACTCGATGGAAACTCGATCCCTTATAAGATAAAGTTTTGCCAGAATGTCCTACTCCCTTCTCTCCCGTGCAGAGTGCGCCTATATCCTTTGTCAATAAACCAACCTACCAAAATGTAAAGCAGAACCTACGGAAATTCTCAGCAGTTTTGGGAACGAGATCGGCATAGAGTGAGAAGATGATGCGTCCTATGGATCGACCATCGATGGTAATGTCAAAGAACGCGATTGGGCGTTGAGCATTGTCAGTCATGGTTGAAGGAAAGATAATAGGATTATGGGGGTTTAATTGTGGCCTTGAATAGTAGATTTGCAGTGGGAGTTAAATCGACACAGGACTGTCATTACGTAAAATTGTGGAACTCACTGGAACAATCGATACAACCTCTCAACACATTCACCATGCGGTTACCATTGGTCTATCGCGAAAAGCGCCCTGGGACATGGAGGTACACGATAAATCGATAATGGACTTGCTGTTTGCATTTTGACCATGTCAAACGATAGCAGTGACACTGTAGAACGAGTCTAGTACCAGATGTCACCGTTACTTGTCAATACACGATGGTACAGTATGGTTCTGATACACCATAACCAAGTATGAATCCATTGTCAAGACTAGGTAGGGACAGAACGCGACACATCAACACTGAGGTCAGGGTGGATGAAAACTGAATGACCCTGTTCGTCATCATTGCCGAATTGATCGACGGACATTAGGCTGTCCCTTCAAGCCAACACAGCGCAATATATAGAGCACTAAAAACACTGCGCTGACGAATTTCATCGAATATACCCCATAAACATGTTACACCACTACTTCGTATCCCCATTTCACGTACCTCTTTCCGCATATCTCGCAGAGAGTCCGAACATGCCGAGTCCACATTTGTATTACTGCTCAAGTTACTTCATTGCTTGCACATAGGAAACCCATATGATACTACTGGTCCGTCATACGAAGTCGAAGCTCGGAGGAAATTAAATCCCCTCCCACTTCTTTCTTTTGCTTCCTAAACTCACACTTTGGTGAGCAAGTTCTCTCATTTATTGTATACTTTCGGACCCGCCATACCATCGCTTCATAATAAATTACTTGCTTTGGACACCATAAGCGAACTCGACATGAGAATAAGCTGTCAATAGGTACCTCATCAGCATCCCTGAAAGTCTTAACTCAGACATAAGAATCCAATCCGTCCTAACACTGCTGCTTATTCAGTCCATATTCTTCACCTCTTAAAATAACCCATCGTGCTTCTAACCGGTCGAAATATCAGGTCGGCCAAAAGTGGAGCGGTCAACGTTGCATGGCAGCCACACTAGATTCCTCCATCTCTGAAGGGTTTCCAAATCCACTATTGATTTGCGGATTCTAATCAGAAGAGGCTCCGAGGAGATAACCCGGCAGTTTCGTCACTGCGAATGTGCTCATGAGTGTCCTTTGTGCTCCTTGGCTACAAGCCCGTATCTGTATATAACCCTTGATTTCATGGCAGTGTTCCAAGCACTATCTCCACTCCCACCCGTCGATCCCTCTAAAGTGCACTTATCGAACCAACGACGATGGCACTCTTCCTCACCTACGTCGACATAGCGCTCGTATTCCTGGGGTTGTATCTCCTCAAGAAATGGCTCGCACGACCAGCTGCACCATTACCCCCGGCCCTCGTCCATACCCACTTATCGAAAACCTTCTCGACATGCCAACATCGCAGGAGTGGCTGACCTTCGCAAAATGGGGACAAACCTGGGGTACGTCGCCTTTCGCTTCACCTTCGATTTAGGCTCCAGTCTTATCAATCCTATTGCACTAACACAAAACAGGGGATATCGTATCCGTCTCTGTCTTCGGACAACGGATGGTCATTCTCAACTCTGCCAAAGTGGCATCCGAAATGCTCGACAAAAAGAGTTCGATTTATTCGGACAGGCCTGTCATGCAGATGGGTGGCGAACTGTGTGGCTGGAAAGACACCCTCGTTCTCGTCCCCTATGGCGATCGCTTTCGAAACTATCGCAAGTACTTTCACCAAACGATAGGTAGCGCATCGGCAATGGCAGAGTTCCATCCCGTCGAGGAACAAGAAACTCGAAAATTCGTCAAGAGGATACTGCAAAACCCTGATGCACTCGCTGAGCACGTTAGAAGGTATGCACACATCCATTCCCAGCGTCAGCGGTTTCTCCCCCCCTTACTAACGCGACCCTGCATCTGGCAGAACGGCGGGAGCGATCATTCTCCGCATTTCTCATGGCTATCATATCGCAGAGGAAAATGATCCGTTTGTAAGGCTCGCAGATGAAGCTACCGAGCAGTTCTCATTATCCACGGCTCCGGGGGGATTTTTGGTTAACATCATTCCTGCATGTAAGTCGAAGGATTTTAGTTCGAGGAAGGCCGACCGAGAACATGGTCCTGTTTTTCTTGGTAATTAAAATACTTGCTTATCACCGCGTCGTATTTCAGTGCGCCATGTACCAGAATGGTTCCCCGGTGCCGGATTTCATCAAACAGCGAAAGCATGGAAAAAGACGCTTCATGAGATGGCGGATGGACCTCATCGATTCGTGAAGCAACAACTGGTACTAACTTTATTTATTTCCTAGGCCTTCGATGGCCTATACCTATCCAAGCTAACTAACCCCTTCCTTCTTCAGGCATCCGGTACCGCAGAGCCATCACTCACTTCGCGCCTGCTATCCGAGAATGTCGAGCTCACATCAGTCCGAGAACACGAAATAAAGTGGTCTGCTGCGTCGATGTACTCTGGTGGCGCAGACACGGTGAGCCTCGAACCTTTTCGCCCTGCTTCTCAATCACCCTAAGCGCTGATCTACTACTACTATAGACCGTCTCGTCCATCTACTCCTTGTTCATCGCCCTGCTCCTCTTCCCTGAAGCCCAACGCAAAGCCCAACGAGAACTCGACAGAGTCGTCGGAAACGACCGTCTCCCCACATTCGAAGATCGCCCGAATCTGCCCTACACCAACGCATTAGCTCTCGAAGTCCTTCGGTGGCACAGCGTCACTCCCACAGGTGCGTGTCCATGCTCCCATCTATCGAGCGGAGTTCGTTCGACCATCATTTTCGATTCTCGAATCCGCTGTCGATGTATATATAGCAACAGAGTCAGACTGACTGATGATGTGAACCTATTTTCTCTTTTTTGATACATAGGTGTTCCACACACGCTTATGGAAGACGACGTACACGAGGGGTATTTCATCCCGAAGGGTACAATGATCATTGCGAATGTTTGGTGAGCATCTGTTTGTGGAGTGGGTACTTGTGTGGAGTGTGCAGGCTAACTGTAACGTAATGGATCAGGAAAATGCTTCACGATGAACGCGTCTATCAGGATCCTTTCCGCTTCAATCCCGAGCGCTTCATTGGGGCCAACCCTGAACCGAGTCCTCTCAACGTCTGCTTCGGATTCGGAAGAAGGTCAGATAATTTTGTAGCTCGAACGACTCGACGGCTAATAATGTTTTGATTTCGCCCGTTACAGAATCTGTCCAGGTAAATTTATCCCCTACAATACAGCATTTTTGTAGCTGACTAGAAGAAAATTCTCATTAAAGGACGAGTACTGGCTGAAGCCTCCGTTTTTATAACATGCGCCATGACCCTTGCCACTAGCAACATCGACAAACATAAAGAAGGAGGTAAAGTTGTCGAGCCTGTGTATGAACAGACAACGGGCACTATCAGGTAAAAACCATCGTTTCGATTGTCCCTGTGTCCAAAGCTCTGACATACGCCTTCTCCTAGCCATCCCAAACCGTTTAAAGCCGTCATCACGCCCCGCACGTCTAAAGTGTGGGATGTCCTTAATAGCGAAGACTAGTAAAAACTTCATTATTCGTTTCGGGCTATATTCTTTTATTATCTACATCGTCATCTTTTCCTCTGTACATTACATCACGACACGTATCTATACACATATCGAGCGGTAATGCTACTAGTCTCGATTATTAAAAGGTCTTTGCCCAGTGTACCATTTACAATAGCTTTACGCTCAAGTAGCCTATCGAGTCGCCGTCATGAGTGCAACAATACTTGACGTAGTGGCGTTGATCAAGTCTAAGTGAAAATGCCTCGAGCAACGAAAAATCCTTGAGGCCTACATGCACGTCAGGTTCCTATGACGATATCTCGGACAGTTAAACAAACTCAGCTAACCATCAAGCGCCTCCGGGCGTCACTGATTACCTCGAGCATCATTCGTCGAAGCGCGTCCTAGTGCGCGCTATGTCGAAAAATCTGATAACACTCGGGCTCAGTATCACATTGGCTATCACCTCCGTTCTATTTATAACCCACCCCTCTCATGGATCATGATTAATATACACCGAGGGTGCAGGAAATTAAATCAATACTTACAAGGCACCTAATCGCTCGCTCAGTTACAAAAATAGGTTTTCCAATCATTCACAGCACGATAAAGATAGTGTGTTCAAGACTCGATTCGATTCAATAATGCTACATTGGTTTAGGGAATTAACACAAGCCCTCTATGTACGTGTAGGGATTTACACTATATAAAAAAGTCACGTTTTTGTAAGGGTGTTAAGGAAAAGGGTAAGTCGAGGGCTATGACGGGTTTTACGAAGGAGTTAAGGGGGGATAAGGTATCGGTATGATGTCATACCAATAAATAAGAAAGCAGGAAAAGCGAACGCGAACGAAGTACCGAAAGAGAGAGAGAGACAGAGGAAAAGAGACAAGAAAATCCAAAAGAGAAGAGAAGAAAAGATGTTGCAAATCGATACAGTGGGGGGTAGTCTGGGTGGTTCTGGATTGTCATCCAGAAAGACCTGGTGGGTATATCTAGGTGTCCCATATTGATACAGTTGTTTTGAATTCGAGAAGAATAGCTGATTTTTTAGCACCCAGGGTTCCGTGGCGCACTGCGACCTGGCAGATGTAGAATGGAGCTGGGGCCGAAGATAGGGGGTAATGATTAAGCAAAAGCGCCAAACACATAGGTTGTGTGTGACTGTAGATTTTAAGAATGATACGAAAGGGGGAGCGAAAGGTGGAGCGAGGCGAAAGATGTTTCCAAGAGTGAAGAATGCGAGTGCGAAAGAGGTGGGAAAGAACGAGAACGAAGGCAGGATGGAATTCCCTTAGTTGCCGGCAGCGGCGAGGTTGAGCGCGCCGAGAACGATCTCCCAGGCGAGGTCGATGGTGTCCCACAATTCTGGATCGTGAAGACCGAGAGCGACCAAGTCTTGCCAGAGCTCCTTGACGTGAGCTGCATGAGTGGTGAGGGCTTGCAGACTCGAGCCTGAAGAAGAGCACAGATAAGATGAAAGCTGGTGCAGGCTGGTGCCTGATGCCAAGGTGGACTGGACCGTGTGGTGTGAGAGACCATGAACGAAGCCAGAGGGAAGGGGGAAGAGGGATTTTATGACAGATTCCAAGCTGTGGGTGTAGAGGTAGCTGTGGATGATTTTGAAGGCTGCTGGGGATGGGAGAGCTAGGGGTAGGATGGGAACAGTGAGGGTTCCATGTGCGGCTGGTGAGGATGGGGGAAGACGGGGCAGCGATGAGCACTGGGAAGCCAAAACAATGTTGTGAATTGGGAACATGAGTGCGTGCTCGTTCGCTGAGGCTTTTGAGGAAGCGACGGCGAGGACGTGAGTAGGGTATGAGGATGATGGTGCCCTGACTGGAATGGAAAGTGCAGATGGAACATGAGACTTTGGCATCGAGTTCGGCAAATGCGATGAGGGTAAAGCAGAGATGCCTCCGAGCATTCTAAAATAATGAACGCGTTAACTTAAATGAAATTAAGGCATTAAATGGATGACGGCAACATACTGTTGAGCCTTGGGCCTGAGACCCCTTCGAATGTACTCTGCTGGTACATTTGCGAGTTCCGGAGCTACTGCAATGATAGCTTCACGTGAAACCTCTGCAAATTGAGGTCTGGAGAGAGTGCGGGGTAGCTGAACATTGGGTGTGGATGGGATGTTCATGGTTTGATGATGACCATGACCGTGATGAGAGAAAGCTGAAGGATGAGACGCGACTTGGAACATTTGTGTTGGATTAGATATGGATGAGTAGTAGTTTGTATATCGTCGTCGTCGTCAGTCAAGTAGCTGGATTGTAGAAATGGATAGCCCAAGATAAGTTGTATTATATACTTGAAGCATCCCATAGTCTGTAATAGAGAGATCTGAGATTAGTTGCTTATAACCCTTTTGGGACATTCCTTTGTCGCTCACCCAAAATCAGTAATCGCATGTGTCCTCGGTTTCTGCGGTCCCTGAGTGCTTACCGCCATGCTTGTAAAATCATGATATCTCCTCTTACGTGCCCTGGTTTGTCTCCATCACGACACGAGACTGACCTTGTATTCTAAAAATCTCTCATTGCTTTGTTTTTTTTTTTTTCTTTCTTCAAGTTCACTCGACTCCACCTGCGATTCATGAGGAGAAGCCTAGTCAGTCATGAATCTATCGAATAATCCAGAAAACTCACAAAATCTTGGGTTCATTATGATCTTCAAACAGATCTCGAGCAGCTCAAATTGGGGGTAAATCAAGGATAACGAACGACTCGGCATGACTGTTCTTCTGACTGGTTTGTGGTGAGTTGGTAGTGAGAGCAGAACAGATTGCTGGGTCCTGCTTTCCTTTTTAGGGCGATGTGCGAATGGCATCATTGCTTATATAATCTGAACTGATGACCTTCTTTCAGAACGCGCCTTGTTCTGAGCACAAAGGCGTGGCTAAGGATAAAGGAACGTACAAGAAAGGATATAAACTAATTCCTTCAACTTGAAATGTCTTTTTCTGATAACGCTTAACTCTATATTTCTTCCACCTCCCACATCCTAACACGAGTCCTTGTATTTCTCAATCTTGCCAACAGTATTCCTGCGTTTACCCTGCTTCGACGGCAACGATCATCATCACAAAGCAATTGACTGGAATAGAACTCAACGGTCTGGGCGCCAATCTTTGAACTGCTTTCAAATGAACCATTCACAACTTATTTTGGCTTTTCTCAGATTTAGTCATCCCTAGTATCCAAGTTCAATGCCAAAAGTCAACTAGTCATACATATCGACTAGGTTGTATCCAGGTAAATTCACTCCATCTCTATCTTTCCACCATTTCGTCAATTATTTACTTGCTCAACATCATCCACAGCATCACGATATTCTCTTTTGTTTTGTCGACCTTGATTCTACATTTTTCAGATGGTAATGGTATAGTCTTGGGTGCCTGCCTCGAAATGATCACACACCTGAGGCCAACATTGCGACCGTATTTTTATCAACTACGTCTACAGAAGATACGGTATACATGCCCCTCAACAACCGCGGATTTTTTTTCTTCATCCATTCAATTCATTTGTCCACTTTACACATTTTCGAACGCCCTCTTGTCTTCCTGTTCACCAACAAATGGTCGTCTCGATTCTGCAACAGCCAACGGATCACGTTATGGCATCCGTTGACACTCTTCGGGCGCGTTTCTCGACATCTGTCTACATTCTATTTGATGAAATTATATCTCCTTTCGACTTCCCCGTACTTCGGAAAACGTGTTGCAGCCTTCGGTATCGCACGGCATTCGGAATTTTACCCTAATATGGTTGACCGCGCCATCATCTACATTCTCCACGGAGCCTCAACACAATTAAACGTGTGCTCACCGACTCACTCGTACTCACCTCACTGCGTTCTGTTCGACAACACTTCCACATTTGGCTGGAAAGTTTCCGTTCAGTTCGGTTTTCGATTTCGAATCCCAAAGCAGGTCAAACGCTTGGGAGCTTCAAAGCGCTGCGGAGTAAAGTCGCCTGTGGTTCGTCTTGAGTTTGACAGTCCAAGTGAGTCGACTCTATCGGTATTTCCCAGTCTCCAAAACTCCAAACTTACCACAAGGTTTTTGCCAGCAGGGCAGGTCATACGTTCCAACATACTTTTCCAATTCAATAATTCGGCGTGTCGAGTGGTTATCCGGGTCATCCCTTACATCTTTCGGTGCATCCATCGTCCTGATCATGATCCATAATTTGATATCGATAAGCCTTGACATTCACCACCAGATTAGGTCTTCCGCCCCTCCGTTTAATTTAGGTTTGACCAATCGTCTTTCACCTCGTTTTTCCACTTCATCATCTAATTTCTCACTCAGGACGTTTTGGGCATCCGGTACACCTTCGTGATCGAGTTTCATGGGAGCTTGCGCTCAAATTAAGTCTCGTCTAGATGTTACTTGACTCAGACTCGGATGCTTGATTACAAGAAAACTCGTCTCTCTGCAACCGCTCGACCCAGATTCAGAGATGATCCCACCTTGCAATAAACTGCGAACTGGTAGATTCATGAAGAAGGAGTGCACTTTGTTCTCTATGACTTGACTTCGGACGCTTTACTGTCAACCATAATGACGTGCTGGCCACGGGACCCCATTCGATTTTCATCGAACCTTGACATTTTCACCCATCCGTTCTTGTTCAATTCACTTGATCTCATCGATGGCGTGTGGTGCACCGCCAAAGGAAGATTGGGGTTCTGGTTATGGACGGAACTACGCCTCGTCTCTGGGTTGCACTTGCTTTTTGCTGCCATTTCCCGATGGTGCTGGGGCCATGTAATCTCCATCGTGCTGAAATACTCTCAACTCTGCTCCGTATGACCGTATGAGATTCCTTTCTTCATCTGAACAGGGTAGAGTTGACTTTCTTGATGGGTTTATCTTCTCTCCCTGATTAAATTATAGTAAAAAGCTTGTGCAAAAGCCAGTCCTGAAAGCGATGTCTGAGGTTCTAGTACCATTGCTCCGTGAGCTTAGAGCTGCCTCCTGTACCGGCTAGATGGCGTCTTTCTCCAACGGCTCTCATCACGCGACCTATTTTCTCTCATTCATTTATTCCCAGTCAAACTCTAGAAACTCCTGTGGCGAGACCTGAAGTGAAAATGTACTCTGGTTATGGATTCAAGTTGATGCTTCGCACCACTATGACCCGGCAATGTATTTGCGTTATCTCTGGGTTCATTTTAATCCACCACCACCGGCTTGATCGCTCCATCTTTCTTTGCAGAAATGTATGTATGTGTATGTACCGTTTTATTCCAATGCATCCACTGTATGATTATCTCCAGTGACGTGTCTTTACCTGGCTTCGTGGTTGACTTTTCTGCATCTTCCGCGCCTCGATGCAAAAACGCAACAATCTCTGCATTCATCCGCTCACCCCAAAGAACCTCACTTCTTCGCAGAGATTGAATAGTAATCATTCCTTCGACCACGCCTCCTCAAATTCCATTCCATCTTTTCACCACACCCAGCGCGTGTTCTCTGTTTTTACTTTTAGGGTGACACATCCCTCACCCCTAGCCCTTCCAAGCGTTCCGGCAACCTTCCTCACAGAAAGCGCTGAATCATGTTCATATCCACATTCAACCATTTTTTCCTCCCTGGAAGCACTTACACTCAATTTTTCGAAAAATTAAAAAATTCATTAAACGGACATGGAGTTGCACCGGTCCCACTTTCATAGTTTATCACACTTATCACCTCGATAACTCGGTATCTCCTCTTTTACGCTTTGTCCGACCTTTATCTGCCTCATGCACCCTAGGCCGAGTCACCTTCCGACTATTCCCTTTCTCACGAAACGCCAGCGAGGAAAAAAATAAAATGAGATGTATTACTTACCGTTAGCGAGGGCCGACTTGAACCCTTGGACCCTAGATTCGTGGAACGCCTCGTTTACCTCTTGTGGATTTTTCATGTTCATATTGAGAAGCCGGGTGATGGACAGACGCTGGGAGATGAACTGGTGCAATCCACCCACTCCCGATTCTTAGATTGGTGTTCAGACCCGGTTCAGCAGCTCGTGTTGGTGGTGGACCAGGACGAGCTGCATCGTGGTCGAGTGATCCATTACGCTGGATTATAAGAAATGCCGATTGTATTGCCCACTGAGTGTCTTACTTTCTCATCTTGGTCGTCGCGTTGGTGTTGCGGTTCTGATCATGTAGATGTTGTTTATCCGTCCGAGGACCCATTAACCTCTTTTATGGGTAAATTTAATGTTGAAACTTGAGACATTCGGAGATTTCGTAAGTAAAACAGATAATTTCATCACTGTGGGCGCAAACATATATCCGGCCAATTTTCCACGAAAATCGCAATGTTTGATTTTGTGGCATTACCCCAAGCGTTTTCGAAGTTCCTGCCATTCAACACATATGTGGCAACCCAGGATTTGAATCATTGCTGTCGAGAAGTTGAGGTCGTATTATGTTCATACCATCCTCTCATTTTCTTCTACCAGGAGCTTATCGTGTGTCGGCACATCCGGAGCGTCGAATGCGATCAACAGCCCGCTAAGCACCATAACCCCACAGTGCCTTGGGCCCTGAACCACTGGACACCCTGACCCTCAAGTCAAGTTCGACCCTATCTCGCTTCGCTGCACTCGTATGCTTAAACACTTACCCCCCCATCTGATATTCTGCTGTCAGAACGGAGGGCTAACACACGTCTTTGTGCACGAGGCTACTACGCCCATATGATAAAATGTGTCCTTTTATTGTTCTTTGTAGAATATCTTAAATATACGAACCTGACTGAGCAGTGACCCTTTTAACACACGGGCCTACGTATTTATCTTCCGAGCCCCGAAGCTTAACAGCCGTTGAGACACGATATGTGGGCGCTGCTGGCACTCTGTCAACTCGACATGCGTCAAGTTGACGTTTGGTGGACATGATAATTACACATTCACCCATAGTCATGAACGTCTCATTGAAGGCTGTCCACATCATCGGGTACAATCACATCGACCCTATCACAAGAGGAACTAGCTCGGATATAGCAGCCCATGCGCTGGATGTAGAATAAAGGCTCCCATCGACAATCGAGCAGCGCCTCTTGGCCCTGGGCAACAGACGAGGTGGCGGCCTCGTGTTATTATCACCGCGGAAGGAGAACGACCTCGTGAAAGGAGACATATCAGCACAGATGGCATACACACGGGAGTATGTATAAGCTGAGAGCTGCTGTATGCACTTACGCGTGAAGAGCGATGCGAATGTGGATCACCATGTGTGCATATTCGACCCCACAGAGCAGGCGCATGGGCATCCACAGAGGATCGGCTTTAAATGACAGCGGCGGTGATGCACACACGATGATCATTGTGGGTTTAAATTTGTTTGGGAGCTCATATACAGGGTAACACTCCCTGTCGTTCCTTTGAACCGCGAAGTCACGAAAGGCGTGCACCAACAAGCCAGTGACCCGGATGAAGTGCTTACACACATGGGTGCACTAGACGCCTTTATGAAATCCATCGGCTTCATCAAAGGGAGAGATTAAAGGTATACCACTGCTTTACCCACAATTCTGGACAATCTGTCTTTGTTTTGAAATGATAATGCGCAACAGCGTGCATCCTTCAAATCGATCAGCGCTTAATGATCCGGATGTCACATCATCACATCCCATCACTCGATCGCAATGCACCAATTGGGAAGAGGGCTACAACCTGAAACCTGAAAATTGGGGCACGACCTTCTCATCGTGCTGTTCAGAACTCGTAGGTATGGAAAAGAAGCCCAGGAAGTATGTCTTGAAAGGGAGAGTTTCCCATAGGTTGTTTCCTCAGTCACAAATCCCAAGTAACGTATGGTACTCAACGGAAAACTGACTCGAAATTGCGACACGCGTTCACCAAAAAGTGAGTTGACGAATTTTAAATTTTAGAGCCTTAGAATTCCGGTTATATGGGTGTCGCTGGAATTGAGCGACATACGCTCTGAGAAATGGAGGCAGTATGCGTAAACCAACAAATTGTTGGTTGTATTTCTTGCTTGCTTAAAGTTAGTTAGCTAATATACCGCCGTATTTGATACAAATAGTTCGCATATCCACTAGACTTCGGACGCGCTGTTTCATGTGAAGCAAGGCGGGTGAGTGGCTTACGGTGATCTAACCTGTACGTTGCATGTAGGCGTCTAATATCCGCTGAAATGTACGACACTCTTTTGTGTGACGACACACCTTGACAACATTCACGGAGTATGAGTGGTGATAAACCAAAAAAAGTCGAAGACGCCAGGGTATCTCACAATGCGGTGCACAGAAAGAAATAATAGCATCCCTGGAATTTAAGGACGTCTCCAGTCTGTCTCAAGTGTTCCAAGGGGCCGGGACGCCTCTCATGTTATGCGTGTTTCGTGAATTCCGCCTATGTTCAAGAATGTAGTTTGTGGGAGCTCTGTCAGTATAAACTTCGTAAATGATATCAGAACAAGAGTGCTTTTATTGTTCAGGACTGCAGTACCAGTCGGGGAAGGCCAAGCACAACAGCGCAAAACCGAACAGCGAATAAACCATATTCTATACCGTGAAAGTGATATATCTGATATCTGGTGTTGTTCATGGGCACATCTGGCACTGACAATGCCACATTCCCAATTTTTTTTGTCGATGAACTGGTGGACCTTTGCCAGAGGAGGGTCATAATACGGTCATGAAACCTAATCCACACAAGGGGCACAAGATCATTTCAAGACAGCTTAAAGTGGGAGCGCCATTATGAGGTGCCATAAGGGGGTCAAGTGTCGAGCAGATAGGACAGACAGAAGAATACAACGAATTCCCATTTCCCATGACATTGAACACCTTTCTTCCACCTACAGCACGAAGTGACAATGTCCCCTCCCAGATTCCTCAATATCTCCTAACCAATGTTGCTTTTTTCACGGTGATTATACCATAGCATAGAGTTACATCACGAGAAGGATGGTAAAAGTCATGGGTGAAGTGCAACATGTGGGGCATAGCGACTGCAGATATAGAAAAAATAATATCTAGAACTGGGGTACAGGTCAGAATGGTGACTTGGCGGTGAAGATTAATGAGCGTACCCTAAGGGCCTGGAAGAACCACTTGTTCTTTCCGCTTGTGTAGCGCTCCTCGAACAGCTTTTTGATAGTCTTTTTGGCGTTTTCACGCTGGGAAGGCTCCTTGAAGGTCTCAGCGGTGACGGATCCCTTGAGTCCCTCGAGTTCGAGAGCGTAACGTGTAGGGAAGAGATGCGAGTAGTTGACGACCTGAAATACGGATAAATGCGCAAATCATTGAGAGTTGCACAGAATAACATCAAGTTGCAATACACACCTTGATGAAGGGCTTGACTTTGCTTCGGAGGGCAACCTTCTTCTGACCCATACGCCTTGTCACCTTTCTGGGGTAGCGCTCGATGCCAGCAACAATGGCGTGGGGGAATTTCCTGTCGCCTGAGCCATCATCCAATTGCTTGATGACCACGACCTTTTTGCCGGCCTGACGACCTTGTAGGACAATTGCGACCTGAGATTTTGAGTCATAAGTTTCTCGACCAAAATTTACGATATTACGCTCCAACCTTGCCGGGCTTGTAGACTGAGAATTACGGTCAACGTTCTGACAAGTATTTAGGATATCGGAGGAGCGTACCTTTGACCATCTTGATGAACGACGAGCACTTGATTACGGCTGTTTGCACAGTGGTGAGCGCAAATTCTGTGTATCGGCAAACACCGAAGTGGCTTGTCAGTTGTGGATTAAAGTTTGAATAATTTAAACTCAGACGGCAACTTCCGTATGTACTTGTTCTTCATCGTTATTCTTCGTCCAAGTCCTCATTGAATCATTCATATTTTGGCAGACGTTTGATCATACCAACAGTGAAGCTATGTATCAAGTATCTGTCAACCGCTCAAATGTTGAAAACTCTTTTAGGGGTTTTTCTTTCGCTCTTTCTGGTTGTTTGCATGAGGACAGGGACGGCGTGGCAGATTGGGCGCATCGAGTCAAATCTCTCAAGCCACAATCAGTTTTCCTTGCTCATGGTTCACTATGAAGTTTTAAGTATGGTATTCGTAGCCAACAGAAGGAGACGTAGTTTAGGGTTTTTTTACCCCTGACAGCATTGTCAATTTTTATCATGACAAAATGTCAGTGAGCATCGCAACATGTTTTCGAAGTCGGAGATTCACAGTGATCTCGAGGTTTGAAATCGAATTATCAGGAGACTTGGATTCCATTTCACACATGCTGAACAATGAATACTTCATTTTCCCTGATACCTTCCATTCGACAGCCGGCACATTCTAGGTTCATGAAACTGTGGGGTTTTATTCGTCTCATCTATCTAAATCTCGAAAAGACGCACAGAATGATGTTAATTTACAATGTCCCATACGACACTACCGCGTCAAGGATGGCCAATGACATCCAGATCGTCAACAAGAACAATGCAACAAGATAATAAAAATATCGTATTTACCTTTACATAAAAAATAATTCTATGTAACGATAAATAACTGAAAAGTCCTACGAAGGTCCATGCCAAAAGGCTATATTAGGGCACAGTGGTATATTAGTGAAATTTTGAAAGAGTGACTGGGTTGGGATAAGACGGGGTTCGAAGGACTGGACTCGCAACAGGCGGGTTCGATCCATCGCGAGTGGACGGGGGATATTGTAAGTCTGGGTCGTCGAAGCATGAAGATGCCTGAAGCAAGAATGGATGCAATCTAACTGCCAAATTGCCGCTCGACAGATCATAGGTTAACAGTGACTGACAAGTAAAGATTAGATGGACCGCACATCAACTGTCAATTAAAAAAGTCACATACTTGGCGTGCAGCCAATGTTGATTAGGCCGTTGAATTCGTTGTTTTCACAGCAGACAGGTTGTGAGTTGCTGATATCCCATTAGAACCAGTATGAGATGCATCAAAATAAATGAATCGTACCATGAGTTGCCACCAACGCCGACGACGCTTAATGGGTGGCATTGCATGCCAACAAGAACATTGGCAGCCGCAGGAAGGACGGCGCCAATAAGTCCAGCAAGCAGCTGCACATTTTTCGAGTTGCTTGAAGTAACAGTGTTGCCTGCGGATGCGAGGTTCAATGGGAGAAAGAAGAAAAAAAAGTAAAGCAGAACGTTACGACTTACAGCATTGCACGGGTCCAGTGTTGCAAGAGTAGGAAATGCCGGAGGAAGTGCTTCGTTTAGCAGCTAGAAGATGGTTAGCCACGAGTGCAGACAGCAAGTTGTCGAACGAGACTCACTTTCGACACCGGTAGCCCGACGATGGGGGGCAAGAGGGGGCAAACCACGAGCCATGCGTTGAGCATTAGTCTCGCTAGCGGGGCGGGCAGAGACGGCCAGAGCAGAGGTGAAGACAAAGGCAGCGACGGTGGTGAACTTCATGATTTCAAAAGTAATGACGACAGAAAAGACAGTGAGTGAGCGACGAACGCTTAGATGATGGAGGGGGAAAGTGGGAAAGTGAAAACACTGGAGGAACCTAACGGAATTTGGTGGAGATGCTTTTATAGCCCCAAGCCATCTGTGGTGGTTTGAGCAATTATGGTGAAAACCGAGCCAATAGATTGTGTAAGATTAATTCAATTGACAGAAGCAGATCGGGATGCTAGCGCTTCTTTTACGTCTTCTCATCCGGCCACTACTGGCGAGGCTCGAACCTCCCTGAGCAGAAAAACTTACGACAAATTGCAACACCTATTACATGGTTTTTACCTCTGAACTTTGAGATAAAGCGTTCCGACATTTTACTCCCCATAGAGCTCACGAAATCCATTCTCGAGGCAAATTTAAGCCGATATACGCAGCACCTTTGTTTTGAAGGGTCGAAGTTTCATCGGACGGCTTGATCGGGGAACCACTCCTTGTGAACTTGGCAATTCGGCTAACCAAAATTGACGTCAATGAAGGGTTCCGAATAAGGATTAGACTCTCCACTGTGTGATGCTTCACTCATGTTTTTATCAAATCTGACATTGACAGAACTTGACGGGTCCAAGTGTGGCAACAAGGGTTGCATTTAGTTGCTTATTTCGACTCACAATCATCGTATTTTCGCTTGTCTTCAATGGTGAATTGAGGGCTCAAGCAGAACATGGAACACTGATTAAAATGCAAGACTTGCTGAAGCTTTTTTGCGTCAACAACCTTAAAAGCGAAGTGCGTGCTTTGAACGGAATTAATCCTGTTGAAACCACAGATCCTTTAGGCAAAAGTCATGTTCCTTCGACCCTGCTCCGTTGGAGTGTGATAAGTGGTAAAACTTTTGTCTGCACTTATCGGCGGTAAGGGCGCGGATTGGTAATCCGAATTGCCATACAAACTCCCGCTTGCCGTTGCCCATCTTGCTTAGAAAATTTTCTGAATTGGCCGATTTAGCATCAAAATATTTTATTTGCTTAGTGTTTGATGGCGGGATAACCCATTTAACCATATAGCATGCCGAGCGGACTGGCCTTCTCGAGAGCCCAGAAGCGCGAGCTCTGTCGAGCATACGTGTTCGAACTTCGAAGGCTTACAATGGTGGAGAGGGTGTTTCAGTGCCAGATGATGGCTTCAGACTGGCTAAATGTAATCGAAGCATCGCAAGTCTCACATCACGTTGTCATCAACGAAGATCACCACTCGTGTCGCTCACCAACATCAACACCAGACGGTGATACTAATAGGACTAATTGGGAGCCGACCACATACGCGGACAGAGGGTCGAGCTAAGATATGCATGTCAATCCAAGAAGCTTTGGCCTTCATAACGGGAGGAGGGAAGCTACGTCTTTTCGAAGTCGACAAAGCACCGATGTTGGGTTCAGCAGAGAACAAGAGGCATTTTCAAACTTTCATGACGGTTGTTGCATGAATGGAAGCACAGAGAGACTTCGACAGCCTGAGGGAAGCGAAGGTGGCGACATGGTTGGGTTGAGTATGTCCCGCGAAAAAGTAGTCAGACAGACAGCAGATCCGGAAGTTCGAAGTCGAACCAGTCTTGTCAACGAACAATAGGTGCAGGTTGGAAATCGATTGGAGGTGAGAAGATAGAAATCGTCACATCAGATCGCAGTTTCAGAATTGTCAGTTCCGGAGTACATGTTGTCGTTATTCCGAAGTGACCCTTGGAACGTCCACAGTCTGAGAAAAAGGAGAGATAAGGATTCAAAGATGATACTTATTGAGTCTTTGTTTGGACCGCACGTCGTCGGAGTTTCAATTTGCAGTGCCAAACTTGACGGTCAATAACTGGACAATGTCCGACAACGTCAGGCGGTGGTCTCCGGAAAAATCCGGTATATCCATGCCCCCCACCTGCCTACCCACCACTAGTTACGGGGTCCCGCACCATATATGGTAGTCAGGGTCGAGCTGCTCTTATCACTCAACCGCTCCATATCGCATTTGAGTTGTTCGCATTGTTTTGTGTAGAATTTCCTCTTTAATGAACTTATATCGTAAGATGAAAGCACAATGCTGTGGTGGGCTATGTATGTCAGAGTATAACAACTGCTCTGGTTGCACAGATCGCAGCACAAGTGGCATAAATGTAGATAGGCATTGTAGTTTGTCAGTCAAAAAAATGTACACCAGTTCCTGTATATTAGCTGCGCACGAGATATATAAGCATTAAATTCTACGGTGAGATAAAGTCTACATCCAAGAATTTCTGAAACACCTCGAAGCCCAATACCCAGCTAATACCTTCCCAAATGTCCTCAACTTATAAGAATTTTATCACCTCCTTGGGACGTGAAATTGCCGGCGGTACAAGTTATCGGTGAACCAAAGGTATGCATTTCGTTTTTGTGAATCCAATTATCTAAATCGTTAATCAGATCGGGGTATATCCATGTGGATGGTATGGCCTTGACGGGTGTACCACATCCCTCTCCGTTGATAAGGACGACAAAACTTCGATCATGTCCACTTGCCCGTATGCATGGCCGAGATTCAAGTACAAGGAATCTTGGGTCTATAACCCAAAGCGAAAGAGCCCATGTACTAATGTCCCACTTCATTTCACGCTCTGCCCTTCCACCCGCCCACAACAAACAACGTTCTGGAAGTACAATCTGCTTTACCATATTCAAGTGCATCACTTAACCGAATCGGGGAGCTTACCTATCATACCCATACGTATGAGAACAGAATGTTATATCGACAAGCGGGAGGAGAACAAGTTGGAGATTGCTCAGGACAAGATTGAAGCATTCAGAAGAGATCATGGGGGTATGCATGGGAGTGACTCGCTTCTGGAGATGTATGAAGACGCGATTACAGAACAGAGAAAGCGGGCGGCTTCTGATAGTTCAAATAGAGATAGACAACCCTCTCCAACGAAGATTCAACGTAGAAAGTAGCCAGTATTAGACACTTATTTGGGGTGGAGACGTATATGATGAAATCTAATCGATTATTTTCGACCCTGAATACCATATATGGTGCGGGACCCCGTAACTAGTGGTGGGTAGGCAGGTGGGGGGCATGGATATACCGGATTTTTCCGGAGACCACCGCCTGGACAACGTCGACGACTCATTTCGTTTCTCTTCACTAGTCTACAAACCTTGTCACCCTTCAAACAGCCGTAGACATGGTATGACAATTATCTTGTACATTATGCACGAATCATATCTAATGTCAACCGAAAAAAGTCTTCCCTTCATTTCTGTCAAGAATGTAACAATCTTCTTTTGCCCAAGGCAGACAACGCAAGACAGCAAATTCTCTACGCGTGTCGGATGTGTCCTTTTGAAGACGTAGTCGAGAACAAGTGTATTTACAGAAACGATTTGCTGACGGTCACAAAGTGCGTGGTTCTCAATCTCTAACGCAATCTAGCATCAGGTTCTCATGATTTTTGCAGAGAAAAAGTCGGTATCACCCATGGGCTAGCAGATGATGCAACACTGGTCAGTGTTTTGTATACTAATATCAAACCACGTACCCATCTGCATGGTATAGGCTCACTCCAATATCGCTTGCCCTCGCTGTGGAAACGATGAGTACGTTTGCCAGTGTACTTTACTAACACAAGTTTCCAACAATGCCTTTTCCTTCCATCAGTGCCGTTTTCTACCAGGATCAGTCCAAGCGTAAAGAGACCAGGATGATCCTTTTCTTCGTTTGCACCAAATGCGACCATAGTTTCACGGACCCCACATTAGCTTCAGAGAGTCGACCAGAGGAATGAGTCACTTCCGTTTTGTTGGGTCCTGTGCAGGTGCTTTGGATTCATTCTTGCATTTCTATCATAGTGCGTATCTTAAATCATGATTTGACGGATGGATTTGACAATCTTGTAGCCATATAGATGTATCATAATGACTTTATAATAATAAACTCCATTTTCGCCATCTGGAATCAGAACAGTTGGATATGAACAGCCTGAAGTTACATCAATGGCGACTATAACCATGTCATCTCTCTTCCACCTGCTCCTACTTTGGAACTGCATTCACCAAGCTTCAAAGTTTTAACCCATTTCAACAGTGTTATCTGAAGCAGGGAAGGGGCCGAAGTGGTGGTCGATACCTCCTTCATCAAGATGACCTCGGAGGTACATCCTGCTTATCCGGTTGCATAGGGTTCGCCTCGACATAATGTTGTTGTGTCAGAGTTAGCCTGCCACCTACCTCTGTCAGCCCAGTCAGCCCTGCGATAGGTATATAGACCCATAGACACGGCTCTGTACCCCTATCGTAGACCTGGTCATCTATCGATCCCCCTTCCCTCCCCTCCTTGGGTCTCTTCTCCTGACATGTTGTTAGAAATAGATGACATTATAGCTCACAAACATGAGATGCAGCGGAAGAAAGCTCTGGGCTGCATTGGAACAGAGACAGGCCAGGTCTGTTTGTGGTGGTACCATGGGCGAAAAGTGGGAAAACAACGGAACTTTTTAGAAGACAGTAGGGTGGGGAGGTCTGTCTGAATCCTGCATTCGAGAACCCGTGCATCACTCCGGTAACTGATCTCTGTCAGCACTCGGATCTGCTTCACCTTTGTTCATGGAGAAACACATTGTCTAATCCGGCGACTTGCTTCATGCAATGGGCACGGCAGTTGGGTGGTATGTGAAGAGACTCAAAGAGTGCACACCTTTGTGTTCTTCATTACAAAACCATTTACACTTTCTTTGTCCTTTTCCGACGAATAAACGCAACCTGCGAGATCGACGCATGCCTCACGTAATGAAGGCGAAGAGGGAGATAGAAAACGTGGAGCGGACCGGAGCGGAAACGAGGTTTCGATGACCCGATCGACGTCGCAGCTGAACAACGAACGGGTGCTGCCTGTCGAAAGCTACTTCGTCAGACGAGCCGACAAGAACTTGTCCAAATGGATGATGATGGTCCCAAAAACAAAGGCAAAGGGAGGCAATCGGACCTGGAAGTGCCCTTCGATGCAAGGCATAGGCGACATGAGGAGATTGATGGAAGAGCCTACCTTTGTGTATCTGTAAACAATACGCGTCAGTGATTTGCCATGATGTTCCGCAGAAGAAGCAAATCAACAAAACGAACCTATGTCGATATGAACATTCGATGAACACACCTCTCGGTTGCTGTAGATTTACATTTGAGAAAGTCTTGTCAAATACTCATGATCGCCTTATGCAGGCCGCAGCATGCTCCACTTGCACTGTGAATGTTTGGCAGTGTAGGCGATTGTGGGCGTCTCAGCTAATGGGTGTTTGGCGCTCCCGCCGGGTTGCCGAAAGAAGGACCCCGTCATTTCGGAATTAACATCATCGCTGTTGGGCCAGTACAAAACCATCGGGGCTGAATTTACGAATGCGAGTCAAGTCAGCCAGTCAGTCGCCATATTTATACAACCATTTTCGCAAAAATGTGTAAGCTCATTTGGTCCCTTGCTTTCATCTTGAGACAGTCCTAACTCAACAATTTTATCGCCATGGAGCCTCAGGGTGAGTTTCGTTGCAGCAGTCTCCATGATCCGGCGCCTCATCATGTCTTGCACCACAGCCAAGCAGAACGGGCCTCCGCCGCGGTTCGTTTTTAATATGAGAAGCATTTTGTATGCTCTGGCCTTCCTTTTCATCTTCAGTTTTAGTGAGTATATACGATTAATCTTTTCTTGGGGAGTCAATAACTTCAACGTTACCTTAGCTGTCGCCGAGCTTGGACTTGTATCATATTACCTCCATAAGTACGGCAACACCTACGAACACTACCCATCCAAACAGGTCAAACATGTCCTCGGATTGCTACTTTGCGCTACGCTTATCTCACTTCTCGTTTCTCTCTCACATTATTGGCTGTCGGTGGGATGTGCGTACACTTGAATCTGAAAATCGCTTATTCGGGCTGACCCTCACACGCTGCTCTCTCGGATTATTCGGATTATCAGTTGTCGCCTTTACGTCATTCATCTTGGCCGTGTTCTTTTCGACTGGCGCCGGTGTGATTCAACGCACAACGCCTTTCAAAGGCACCAACTGCGGACACGCTACAGAACGTCAATGGCCTGCTCAGTGGCAACCCTACGCTGGGGAATGTAAAAATATTGTCGCCATACAGGCTCTCGGATGGGGTCTTGGTAGGTGATTAATTTTTTCTTCGTTCTTCGATCGCTTAAGTATCACTATCACGCGCAGCTTTCCTTTACCTCTCAATGCTGATCGGATCCTTCTTCTACATGTTCTCCATCCATCCAAAACCAACCCCTGGAAGGTTTTACTCCGTTTAAATACCAAGCCAGGGTCTTGCGGCATTTGCGGCACTATTATCTGATCATCTCTTCGTGTTATGTGCTTGATTTACATTTCGTTGGCCTCTCTAGCGTCGTTAAAAGTTAATACTTATTCCTTAACACTAGATTCAACGATCGACTCGGTATTGTTTAGTTATTCTGTTGTATGTAGCCGGCGGGAATAGAGATATTCCGCGGCACCGGCCATGTGGAATGTTTGCGCTCCATCATGACTACCTATTCCGGATCTTGGACCCAAATTATATCCAACACCTCAACTGCTAACTGATATAAACTCGGCGTCCCTTGTCTCTGTCCCTTGTCACGTTCCTTTCTCATGATAGTTTAAAAAGATACTTTCGTGCTTCTCATTGTTTGCATTGACACTTTTGACGTAAACCTGCTATCACCCCATCGATGCAGATGGTAACGTTTTTTCCTCCCCTCGTCTTGCTCGTACTTATTGGAAATTCCTATTGGCCTTTGCAGACAGAGCTTCAGACGACCGAAGTGGCAACCAGACACGACGACATCGAAGCTCGCGACGAATCGTACACTGCAACCGTCTCTACTCATGAAAAGTCCGAGTCGATTCACCAGACTGGACACGAACTCGAAACGTTTCCCGATGGAGGGTGGAGAGCCTGGTCGGTGGTCGTTGGAGTGTGAGTCGTCATAGGTTTCGCTGGTGTGGCTTTGTTGCTGACATCGTCTTGTATGATAGTTTCCTATCCCAATTCTGCACGTTTGGGTGCGTATCTTGACCTCTGCTTTTCGTTCGACATGCTTTAACATGTCGCGTCTGCTCTCGCCACGATAGTTACACCAACTCCTATGGTGTGTACAATGGTGTGTACCTCTACCTTGCTTTCCGAGGGGATTCCAATGATACTCATTCGATAAAACACCTCGATAGACTTCTATGTCCGAGAGTACCTCGGGAAGACCAGCACATCCTCACAAATCAGGTGAGCAAATGTGTTGATTTATATTCCGATTCGTGTCCCATGACACAGTGCCGAATAGGGGGCTAACGGCCGTCAATGGCTCGTTGTCAGAATGATGTATTGACGTCTTGTTTTGTCCATCTCCAATTATAGCTGGATTGGAAGCGTTCAGCTTTGGCTAGTGCTTTCGAGTGGAATATTTTCAGGTCGAGCGTTCGATGCTGGATACTTGTGAGTGGCAAATGTACCCTTCTGAAAATTGATGTAAAACTTACTTAAATTTTTTTTGGCACGACTAGCTACCCTATCATGATTGCAGGCGCCGCCCTGTTCCTGTTTTGTATTTTCATGATCTCAATCTCCCAGCCGGAACAATATTACCAAGTAAGTCTTCGATAGCCCTTGTCCATGTTGGTGGGTTGCAGCTGACTGATCATTATTCATTAATCTATTCTCTCTCTGCGCCGCCTGCGCGTTGTGTGTTCGCAGCTTTTCTTAGCACAAGGTTTGGGAATGGGCATTGCCGTTGGAGCGATGTACATCCCTTCCCTCGGCATTATTGCACATTACTTCCAGAAAAGGCGCTCTCTTGCCCTGGGATTGGCTACAACAGTAAGTACACAGGGCGCAGCCATCTTTCCTCCCTCGTGTCGGAAAGAGCTATCACTCACCCTGCGCCACAACGACAGGGATCTGGAGTAGGAGGTGCTGTCTTTCCCATCATTCTGAACAAATGGTTCCATGGCTCGCTCGGATTTCACTCTGGAGTCAAGGCAAGCGGCGGCCTCACAGGAGGTCTCTTGATCATCGCGCTTATCTTAATGAAACCGCGGTATCCGCCCAACCCCAAAAAGGCGATCAGTACATTTCAAAGCTTCAGGACCTTTCTCCGTGATTATACCTACGTATTGATGATTATTGGGTAAGTGAAGGGACTTTGGGCGTTTTTACGGAGGCTAATCGAAGAATAATATTGTAGGATGGGAACGATTCTCGCGGGTCTGTATTACCCGATATTCTTCGTACAGCTCAATGCGATCAAGAACGGGATTAACCCCACCTTAGCGTTCTATACGGTAATTTTGGATGCTTTCTCTCATCTAAAATTATTAACCCCACAGACGCGCAGATAACAATTCTCAATGGCGCCAGCGTAGTTGGACGCGTTATACCCAACCTATTCGTTCACAAAACGGGGCCGTTCAACATGATCATACCCTGCATCTTCATCAGTGCCCTCCTGGTGTTCTGCACATTGGCAGTCGATAATGCACCTGGAACAATTATTTTCGCGATTCTTTATGGGTTCTTTTCCGGCTCATGTACGCCCTTTTGATGCTTACATGCTGATCTACGGCTTATTATCTTGCACCTGACAGACATCAGTCTCCTTGCGCCTGTTATTGCTTCGACTGCAACGAAGGACTCCGAGATCGGTGCACGTCTTGGGGTGTGTTTCACATTCACAGGTACGAAGATATCCGTCGAAGACCGTATTTTTGTCAGCGTCTGACCCATTACATTTTAGGTCTCGGAGGGTTGGTCGGAACCCCTATTGCAGGCGCCCTGCTCACCTCTTCGTTCATCTGGTGGAGGCCGATTTTGTTTTCCGGCCTTTGCGTATCATTCGGCGGTGTATGTTTCGTGATATCTCGCTTCGTAAGAGCCCACAGACAGGGCACGCAATGGTTATAATTAACCACTACCTATCGAATTAAATCGATAGTACTTCATATGACACACGCACCGTGGCAATGATGAAAAGTTTTTCTTCTTTTGACTTCATGTATATAGACTAATGTAGCATACTGTAGAATCTTCCCGGCAGATAGTATACACTCCTTATAGATTCAAGGGATATACCCTGGACTTTTGGTTGAATATTACATTTATATAGCTATAATGTGTTACTACGGGATTCCGTTGGCGATTGCAATGCAAATGGGACTACTATTACTATGACTCTACAATACGAGATGTACATACACCGAATGCGTGGAAGGGTATCCTCAATTTCTCCTGACTAAGAATATCTATGAAAGGCGGAAAGCTGGCTCAAAACAATGTGCAAAGCGATCAAAGCGAAAGCGAGGGGGCAGAAAAAACGATGGGCACATGATGGTGGACGACTAAAGCAAGGTGATGGCGTTAGAATAGTCCATAGAGTTAGAAAAATACACACCTATGGTATCTGGATGACTGCAGCAGTACCCATGTCATCTCTTCCCAGAGAATATGCCACATCCATGAGGGTATCCGTAATCTTGAGGTTGGTTGGCATTCGAAGATTCAAATCTGCGAAAACGCGAAAGACGAGCTCATGAGATAGTCCAGCTGACAACAGGTATTCAGGTTGAACACCCCAGCCCAGCAAGTCTAACACGAGATTTTTAGCACGATCGAGGTCCGCTGCAGATACTATGAATGAAATGAGAGAAAGTAGAGAAGAGGAGGGCGGAAATGGCATACAGTGTGGTACTAGGTGGCTTGCATCCACTTCTTCGTGATTGGTTTCTGCTTGGGGTGGTGATGATTGGGTTTTTGATTCTAGAGCGGGCGATAATTGGCGTGGAGTGGTACAGGTAGTCGCCATGTCAGTTCCTGGACTGATGGGGGCAGGAGGAGGATGTTGTGGCTCAGACGACTGAGCACTGGAATCAGTGTTGGAGGCTTGTGGACGTGATTCATCGCGCATATAGTCAGGCCCGGAGGTCTGATCAGGCGTCTTGGTGTCGTCCGAGCTGGTTTTGGTGACTTTTTCTTCCTCGTGTGGTTGAGGTGTGCTCTGATTTGATGTACCATTTGAGGGTGAGAGCAGTGTTGAACCCCCTACTTCTTGATCTGCCGGAGAAGATACCTTCGTGATAGACTTCAGAAGTTTAGCCTTGCGCTGATATTTGGAGGACAGCAGCTCAGATTGCGTCCCCCCAAACTCTGCAGTAATCGCCGAGTGCTCCGAGCCTGAACCTGAGTTTGCCATACTTTCACCGTCTAACAGAAGCGTTATTTCCAAGTAGAGAGATGCGTCCGCCAAACGTATTCCTGACCTGTTGGCACGTTTGGCGATGTGGAAGTTTGAGAGCAACAAGTTCTTCACAATTGAACAACGCCCTGCGCGACTGTCAGTGTCAGTGTCAACACGACTGGTCATTGACACGTGACGCTAAATTAGCCCCTATCTTGACGCGTTGTAGGCGGCTCTCTTCTGTTAGCACATGAAAAGTTGTCGTAACTGTATTTAATAGGAGGTTTACAGCAACATAAGGAACGTATAACCTATCGATTATGGGTCGTCTGATATCTTTGTAGTGAATGTAATAAATGAGAGTGACCCGCTGCTGCTCTGAATCTAACCAAAACACGACTTACTAAGTCTTGAATAACAGCCTGTGCATTCCGCATGATAATTTCCTCTATGTCCGGTAGCAACCCTCCCTCACTCCCCACCTCTACGAATGAGTCAGGAGAAGCTTTGACTCCTATCCAACCATCTCGTCTCAGCTGATCCTTCAGATCGTCTAGCCAGGCAAAAAAGTTGGCGTCATATCCTACGGGAATGGCGAGGTAGAGCAAGTCCACCGGACTAAGACTCCCTTCCGTAGACTCGATGTATAGGTTCTGTGCATGATTGATGCGGGCTCGTAGGTCCGAAGCCACTTTGAAGCATCGAGGGTATGCGAAGCCTAGCATCATTTCCAACAATGGTATTTCTGTCGTTGGATACGTGCGGCATATCGTTGGGAGGTCTGCCTCTCGAAGATCGACGACCATCAGGCGGTTATACCTCGCAAGACCGTCGAATGGATAATTGAAAATCATAGATTCGATTCTCTGCATCTCGTCGACTGACTCCGAAACGGAAGAGTGATTGGATGTGGGTGCTCCTTCGAGTTGAACATCCAGTCCCGGTGTTAACGTTGAATTCGCACGAATGATTTCCGCCAGTCCTGTGTGCGAATGGTGATAATCGTCACTCCACAAACAGAAAAGGCACGCAAGTGAGATTGAGGAGCAGACGACGACGAGTACTGCCAGAAGTGCTACAGTCAGGCGCCAAAATTGACGGGAGTGTTTCCATTCATCGGAGCGAATGAAGGTCAGTCTCGGGGTATCGTATCTAAAACAAAACAAAATGTCAGTCTTGGATTGTCCTATTCCAGGTGGGAGACTGGCATACATGCATTTGCTGTTCATGAGTGGTCAAAGAAAAAGAAGGGGGTTCTATAATATCCCTCCCAGCCTCCGAGGCGCTGGGACTTTAAATTGGTTTCCGAGTCTGGGCTGAAATCCAAGTGCCATTGAAAAAGGAGAACAATGTGCATATCAACAGAAAGACTAGGGTGTATTATACATACAATTCACAGCATCAAAAGGAAACAACGAGGTGAAGATAACAAACGGGAAGGGATTCGCTAGGCATGGTCAAGTGGAATAAGGGGTAGCATGAACACTTCAGACACGATTAGTACGGAGAGAAGAGGGAGACAGGGATAATATGTCAAATGAGAGAAAATATTAATTAAACATGACGTAGTTAAAAACAAAAACACAGAGGCTAACGTAACACACGAGGGCAGTGGACACGGAGACTTAATATGGCTGACATGGGTAACGCAGGGAGACGGGCATAGAGAACAGAGGGGGTACAAAAGGGACGCAATTATAGGCAGGTAGTATCCGTAAGCATGGCGAGAAAGTGGTGAAAAACGACGCGGTCTGACACGTGTATAGTCATGGTCGTGTTCGAGGGAGTGGAATATGACAACAGGTCGAATAAAGAAGAAATTAAGTATCCAGATCTCCAACACGTGTGAGAGCAACCCTGCGCTTTTTCTTTGGAGGTTCTTGAACAAATTCCGCAGATTTTGCCTCCCCACCTGCGCTAGATGTAGCTTCACTTAATAGGGTGTCCTGCGTTCCTTGACTTTGTCCCGCCAGGAAGAAGGACGATTCTGAACCGTCCACGCTTGCGGCTGGGGTTAACGGTGGATCGCTTCGCTTCTTGGGATTGGGTGGCGGTTGGGATGATGATGAAGGGGGCATGGCCATTGTGAACGGAGGTAGGCTAATACTTGAACTGGCAGGCGTTGCAGCAGGTGTCACCTGATTTGAATGGGTGTTCGACGATGTGATAAGGGGCATGCAGTGGTTGTGCGCAATTGATTGGAGTTGTAGGGTGTGTTGCTGCGTATGATGAGCCGGCAAGATATCGTCGAAGACGATGAGTGTGCAATAGCCATCTCGCGAGGACAAGATCAGACACTGTCCGTCAGGAGACCTAATGAGTCAAGTTAGCGATATGCCAATCGAGTTTGTGTCGAATTGATTTACCAGGTCATATCTGTGAACTCATCATAATGAAGTTTTGTCAACAAGCAAACAGGACCAGCTTGCTGCGTGTCATAGATCGCAACGGTGTCCATCGTTAGCACAGCGAAAAGCATTCGGTATGGTAACGCAAAAATTGATGCAGAAGGCGGCGCAGTTATAGTGGGAGTCGAACCTTGTGCCGGTGTCGATGACACTTGAGGGAGCGTATGGTTAGCCGGTGGGTGTGGTGTTGAGGGTTTAGACGCGGCTGGCGTTGGCGGTCGAACTTCGACGGGTGACAGGGCAGGTGAAGCAGCTGGTGCACCTGCGTTACTGTTAGCTGCCTTTGGAACAGGCGTGGCGATACTCCCGTGGGGTTGCAAAAGTGGTGTTCTGTGAGGAGTCAATAGTAGACTAGAACTACCAAAATTTGACGAGGTCTGTTCTGGGTGTGCAACACCGGGAATGGGTCCTGTCAGGTCTACATTTAGTTTCCCGTCAATTCCGGTGTCCAGCGCGGCGGTGGGAGGACGAGGGTCATGTTCCTGAGTTTCATGAGACACCGGGCCAATGACAGACGGCCTCAGTTCATATAAAACTGGTGAGAACTTGACCGCTACACTAGCCTTTTTATGGCCAGGGAGTTGCGCAATGGGTGGTCTCGCGAAGTTGGCGCGCGAGTAGATGTAAACCGATGAAGTAGAGCTAGACGACGACGCAGAAGGAAGAGTATGCGCCTCTGATGGATGACCCTTCCTACCTCTCATTGGCGTGTCATCGTTGGATTGCTTTGTTATTGACCCTGGAAGCACTGATGGATCTTCAAATTGACCAGCTGGTGTGAGAAGAAGACCACCATCAGGACTAAAAGTCAATCGTCGGAAGAAGTTGGTGAAGCTCTCATCCCCATAAAGCTTAACACTAGCCCATAAAGCCGTCGTTGCGTTTGAAGGAGGCAACGGGCTGCGTATCGCGGGAAGAGGTGGCATGGGAGAAGGGGAACGGCCGTATCGACTGTTGCTAAATGTAGATGGTGACCCAGGTGCATTTGAACTGAAAGATGAGCGACGGGAGGACGCTTCAATAGGTGGAGGTGGAAACATGAAAGCAGGTGTGCTGCTGACAGAGGTTGCTGGTGTCAAGGGTGTGTCCTTCGTTGGAGGATGCGCTTCTTCGGACAAATCTACGGCCGAAGTATCCATGTCACTAGCTGTGGATTCTCTTCTAAACATGCGTGGTCGGGCACCCCCATGAGCACTTGGGGTGCGTGAATGACTGTGTCGGTGAGGCATCTTTGTATTCTTCCCGACAGCATGCGCTTCGAAAATACCGCCTGGCTTGGTCGTGATACGATAAATATGCATCGATCGATCGCTACTTTGCGTAGCAATGTATTCGTTCAAAGGATCCCAAGCAACGCCTTGGACGTAATGCGAGTGCTCGGCGATTTCACATACACATTTACCTATTGTGATCATATAAGTTTGATGAGAAGTTGAAAGGACAGCGTTCGACTTACCTTCATTTATGGTAAAGACTCTCGCGGTGTTGTCAGTACTGCCCGCAACAATGTACTCCCCAGTGGGACTCCATGCAAGGTCATAAACCTGCATCGTGGTGCACCTTGATAACAGCTGAGAAAAGGGGCAACACGCAACGAAGATGGAGAAATTCACCTAAATGTAGTCCTGGGCTTCCAATATTCCTTTTCATGTTGTAAATCTTCGGGACTGAGATCACTCCCATAGGTGGTTGCTTGCGGGCTTACAGACGGCGCCCAGATGATTATCATGCCGTCTATAAAATGTTAATGTTAGCACAAGACATTGGCAATGAAATAGAAACAACCACGAACCATCTCCAGCTGATGCAATGAGTTCACCTGTATGCTTCATTACGATCGCTGTTCACTTGGGACGACAAGTGGGTCACATACCGTTTGGGGAGAAGCGAACAACGTTCACGGCCGCAGAATGGCGACTGAGTGTGGCCAAGTATTCTACTCGAGGTTGACGAGCAGCTGTTGCTGCAGAGGACGCATCTGCTTCTGCCATAACATTAGGAGGACGAATGTAGGGATGTACCATCCATATCTGACGATATCCCGAAGTGAGCAATGCGATTGGAATAATGAGACGCGACCTCCGCGCGTAAATTGGCACTAATGAGACTCACCCTAACATGATTGTCCTCCCCTCCAGTAGCTAATCTGTAGGAGTGGCTCGTGTAATTGTTCTCTTGTCCTGCAGGAGGACGCGCCTTTTTGAAGGACACTGGCTGAAAGTCGCAGGTTGAGATGGGCTTGCTGTCGTGCCACCTGATTTCCAATGTTCGAAAACGCATTTGTACGATGAACTGGACGTGTAAATCCCTAAATTATGGAATATATGATGTTCTTTCGCCCTTTAAAGCCTGGAAATATCGAAGGGTAGCGTAAGAAAGGAGGAATGGTTCTGTAGGCGTTTAAGAGTAGACAAGGTGTTGACTTCTGTGACACAGTGAAGGTCGGTAGTCGCCGTTGGAAAGAGTCTCGGCAAGATCTGGTTGTTGTTCAGCCCCTTGTATTTGCTCAGTCCCTGAGTTATCACAGGGCATCAAAATTGGACTTACCAAGGATTATTGAGGGATGAACCTGAGGATGAAGGAGCAATAGTCTAAAGCCTTGAACTGTTCTATTCTACTGTGGTCACACACACCCCAATGTCATTGTCACGAGACTAAGTAAAAGGCTGGAGCTCTCAGGCTGAAGCTCACTATCCCAAGAATTTAACCACGCGAAACATTACGAGGATTTTAGTTCAGATATTTTTGGCATAACATCGAAGAAGTCATACATCAATTACATCTTGTCTTGGAATAAACGCATCAAGGAGATAAACATAGTTAGATGCAGAGCTTGTGTCCATTCGCGACACAGCCCACTCAACAGAAGTACATGTTATCGTCAGCAGTAAAAATACTAATGCTACTTCGAGCTTCCGGTTCTCATGGTCGGGGGCACCCGACTCCCATACAGAAAAAATGGCTCACATCCCGGATGAATGAAAGAGGCGAGGATATTCAAAATCCAGCATTGGACGACATGACAGCGAAGAGTGACAATGACGGACGATGCGATAAGACAGGACGAAAAGTGTAGGAATAGAAACAATCCCCATGAATCAGCGCAATGAGCTCGCTCTTAAGGTGCTCGTCGATCCCCATAGGTTGTCGCCCATCTCATGATCGTCTGGACTGACTGTTTTGTCCTTGCCCATAATAACAGCCAAATCTTTCTGTTCCTTTTGAAGAATTTTTGTCAGGTGCTGCAAACCGGCCTGCTGTTCGGCAAGGATCTGGGCTATTTGTGCGAGACCTTCTTCATCAACAACCGCCCAATCACCTCCTCCAGATAGCCCAGCAGCTGCGCGCTGGGTAGTGGCGCCTATAGCTCCAATAAGAGCCCAAAGCTCATTTAGGCGTCCTTTGATCCTCCCACGCTTTAGTTCATCCTCCATCTCTTCCAGGGAACCACGAAGAGTCTCTTCCTCGGGTCTGAGTGCGCTGGAACGGATAGCTGGTATAAGAAGGTGAAGATGCTGTACAAGGCGCATCAGCCGCTGTGTGAGTTGGGTTTGCTGGGCAGATGCACGAAGTAGCCGGGACGAGTTGGAAACGGAGTGCTGCGTCGTCAGAGCTTTAAGTCTTGATTGCAGCTCATTTAGTTTTTGAATGTGCATAGAGGATTGTGATGTTTGCGCATCGATGCGTGCGCGAAGATCATCAAAGCCAATGCCAACAACAGGGACAAGACTGTATTTGGGATTAAATCATCGGTCTTTGGGGCCAGAAAAGAGCTTACCATGAAGGGTCAGGATTTTCCCTCACAGCCTTCTCCCACATAGCGTCATTGGTGGCATTTGGGGGTCGCCCATACAAGCTCACCTGCTTCGGGTCAACCAAGTTGTAAAAGGGATACTGGAGAACACATTAGGTTTGATTAAGGGATGCACAAGTTGAACATACCTGGAATCTGCAATCCCTAGAAGCTGGATTCCAAGCGTTGTAAATTCCTTCTATGCTCTGCGTTAACTTTACGAATTGGGCTTGTGGATCACCACCCTGCTGTTGACTGGCCGTTCGTGCACCTAGAGTTGATCCACCCAGAGTTGATGTCCCTTGTGGAGCGCCGAGAGCACTTGTGCCTAACGTGCTCCCTCCAAGCATGCTTTTATTGCTACCAAACAGGGAACCCCCACCAAATAGTGGGCCGCCTGTTTGCTGCTGTTGCTGTTGCTGAGGGTTTTGTTGTTGCTGATTCTGTTGCTGCTGTTGACCTCCAAACAAGGAGCCTCCGCCGAATAGTGACCCTGTTCCAGCGGTGGTTATGTTGGATGGAGCTGCCGTAGCTGTCGAACCAAAAAGCCCACCACCAGTAGCAGGCTTGGCACCAAATAAGGATCCACCAGCTTGTGTATTTCCAAACAGCGAGCCGCTGGCTTGTTGAGCAGGTTGAGCCGTATTGGTGTTCGTATTACCGAAGAGGCCTCCACTTGTCCCGGCAGTGTTCGTAGCATTTCCAAAGAGACCTCCACCTGTTGTTGGTGCTGCACCCGTCATGTTATTGGACGTGTTTCCAAACAGACTTCCGCCTGTTGTTGCCGCATTCCCTGCGGTATTGCCGAACAATCCACCTCCCCCAGTGTTGGTCGCCGTATTTGCCCCTCCAAATAGCGATGATCCTGTGTTCGTCTGTCCTTGCGGGGCGTTGTTTCCGAAAAGACCCCCTGTGTTGGCATTGGTCGTAGTATTCGTGTTTCCAAACAAGGATGTTCCTGTGGTACCTGTATTGTTCGTGTTATTCCCAAAGAGCCCACCGCCAGTTCCTGTATTTGCTGTGTTGGTGTTCCCAAAGAGAGATGTACCAGCCGCGGGCTGGGTTTGTTGTTGCTGGGTATTCCCAAAGAGACCACCGCCCGCTGCTGGTTGGTTTGTTGTATTGGTATTTCCGCCAAACAAACCACCTCCCGTGTTCGTATTTCCTGCGGTATTCGTATTTCCTCCTCCAAACATTCCTCCACCTGTGGTATTTGTGTTCGGGTTTGTGTTACCAAAGATCGATGGTTGGGCTTGCTGGCCAGTATTTTGGTTCGATGTGCCAAAGATCGAGCTACCAGCAGCAGGCTGCGTGGTGGCGGCACCTCCGAAAAGGCCACCACCAGTTGTATTGGTGTTGGTGTTAGCAAACAATGACATCGGAGGTCCTTTCAAGTAAAGATCAGATCCTTGATTAACGTGTTTGCTGCCAGTAATTCAAGCCTCAAATAGAGATTATAGGCAGATAAAAGCACAGAAGCGAGGATATCGTGAAAGAAACACGCGAAATTCGTGATGAACGTAAGCTTTGAACAGACGCGCGATGTTGAACAACACTGAAAGACTGCCATGTTTGGCAACAATTGGTTCAGGCAACATTATGGCACAGCCACAAGGTGAGAGTATTTGCTAAAAAGGGTATTTTATTCCATTTTGGTCCTGGACCTTTGAGATTTCTCACGCACTATCCATTCTTTTCAAAATTTTGCTCCTGTCAGAGCTATCACCAGTGCAATCTCCGTAGCCGATCTACTGCTACAATACCAGCAACACAATGGACGCTCTGATATCCAAGGCAGATTCCATAAAGCCTGTATCAAAAAAGAGGAAAATTACACAACCCAAAGCCTCTTCCTCATCCCCGAAAAAGTCAACGACGTCAGACAAAACAGCCAACTCAATAGCAGTGTACACTGTAACCCCCAAATCCTTACGTGACAAAAATGAGATATCAGAGGAGGACCCAAAGAATAAGCGTATTGCGAACAAGAAGCTGAGGACACAGCTCAACCGCCAATCGGCTCAGACAGCGCGAGCGAAAGCACTTGCTGAGGATGCAGAAATGCTGTTGATGGAGGATCATGGTGGAATGCAAGTGGAATCGGAGATGGAGAGGACATGGAGAGTGGGCCAAAGCGAAATTGTACAAGTAACTGGACAGGAAGCTGCGAAAGGAAGGCGCGAGGTGAAGTTAGATGGCGGACCATACAGGACAAGGTACACACGGAACGGAAGGTGAGTCTAGCTTGTCAATTAACGAAGTGCAAGTTATTCAAGTCTTGCCTAGACATTTGGCAATAGCTGGTCGTGATGGCCATGTATCCACGTTTGATTGGCAAACTGGAACAGTGCACTCTGAGCTACAACTTCAGGAAACATGCAGAGACATCACGTACGACGTTTTTTAATCCTGCACTAACAGTATGTTCAAATTTTCGAAATAGCTTCCTTCAAGATCACTCCTTCTTCGCGGTTGCGCAAAAGAAGTATGCGTTCATTTACGATAGGGACGGTGTTGAATTGCATTGTTTGAAAGGACATATCGAGCCCACCAGACTCGAATTCCTGCCCTATCACTGGCTACTAGCTTCAGTGGTATGTCCATTTAGTATAATTATTCCCTCATTGTTCCAATTTGCTTCAAGGGTAACCCTGGTTATCTCAAATACCAAGACACATCCACCGGACAACTCCTTGTCGAACACAGAACTAAAATGGGTGCATGTAATGCCATGACACAAAATCTACACAACGCCGTTATCCACTTGGGTCATCAAAACGGTTGCGTAACCCTGTGGACGCCTAATCTGCCCCACCCTGCCGTTCAACTGCTGGCCCACATGGGCCCAGTAGTTAGTGTTGCCGTTGACCCCAGCGAAGGTGGACGGTATATGGCAACATCTGGCCGAGATGGAACGGTTAAAGTTTGGGATTGCAGGAATTGGAAGGGTGCTGTCAGAGAATGGGCCGTTCGTGGAGGCGGAGACCCGGAGCTGGAATGGAGTGCTCGAGGATATCTCGCTGTAGCAAGTGGAGGCTCTGTCAATGTTCGTATACCCTCCTCTGCTACAAGACTCACATCTGATGCAACGTTTCCTAGGTCTACCACCCACCTTTGATCCACACTCCACATAACATTCGTATACCACCACCTTTATACCTCACCCACCCTGTTACCCATAGACCTCTTACGTCCCTTCGATTTGCACCCTTCCAAGATATTCTCACAATAGGACACAATGCCGGCCTGTCTAGCATTCTTGTTCCTGGAAGTGGAGAACCTAACTTCGACAGCAGAGAAGCAGATCCCTTCGAAAACAGGAAAGCAAGGCGCGAGAGGGAGGTTAAGAACCTTCTTGACAAGGTCTGTAAACGTTTCCTCTGCCCATACATTTCTTTGCTGAAAGGAGCCCTGTTACAGATCCAACCTGATATGATCACCCTTGATCCCGAGTTCATTGGAAATCTCGCACCACCCAAGCTGACAGAGGAGGTAACGTCTTCTACCCCATACGCGAGACTCCCTCGTATGGAACGTCTGCGCGTCGCCGGTAAACTCGATGAAAACTCGGATGATGAAGGCGGTGCTGCAGATGGCGAGGGTGCTGATGAAAATGCGAAGAAGGTTTCCAAGGAAGAAAGAGAGCGAAATAGGATGCGCGGAAAGGGAAAGAGCATGAAGCGTTACCTGCGTAAGCAGAGAAAGAATGTCATTGACCCTGCTGCTGTAAGTTTCCCACAAGAATGTACTATTGTGCAAGACTAATTGTGTTCTTCGTGCAGATTGCAATTCGTGCCAAGCTGGAGAGACAGAGAGAAGAGAGAAAAAAGACTAAATTGGCGGAAATTGCTGCCGCCAAAGGGGAGCAAGTCAAACCTTCCGCTCTTGATCGGTTCAAGAGGAGTAAATAGGTCCTTTGATCAATTAACCACTCGAACTATGCAAATAGTGGCTCTTGATGAACATCTTGCAAGGCATGGAATGGTAAACCGGAGGATATCTCTGATCATGTTTCCCCTCTCGTTGTCGTCTCATTTTACACGACCCGACGGTGTGATCTGTCTACATACATTTCCTTTACACCGCTTCAAAAACAAGGTCTACTTTCTCTTAATTTCAGCAAGATCTGGACGGCTACTCCCATATTAAAATACCTTCCTCTCACTGTGGATTCTATGTCGTCTATCTCTATTATGTATCTGATGCCTCAGATCGACACACTCTCAATAGTCTCATGACTCCACTGGCGATTTGCCCTCGGTATAAGGCGGGTATCTGATAACATGCACCTCCAAACAGAATTGTACCGCCTTATCGCCGCTCTTTCGCCTAGAAACCATCGGCTATTTACCTGGCCTACTCATTGAGACATCAGCTCATTAATCCTTCTTTGCGGCGGCAACAAAATGCCTGTTCGTATTCACAATTTTACTCATCCCATCTTTGTCAATGCCCTGCCTGCGTCGGTCTAGCAGGCCTCGCCTGTGCCTTGACAGGGCGACTAAACGATCTTATCACCAATACTCATAACCATCACATCGCCGAACAGTCAAAAGTTACTTCTTGTCGTATTCTTCGAGGCCTTCACGTTTATTTTCTCCATGATAGGTACACCACCGTGTGTTAAGTAACACCAAACAAGTGATCAGATAGCATGTTCTGTGGGCTTTTCAACCTGCATCTTCTCCTTAAATCTCACTGCTGCCAGTGCCACATCGAAACAAAGCCGTAAACCGTTCCGCTTTCCGCTTTTTCAGGCTTCTTCGTCTGGGAAATATGGGATATCTAGTAGACGGAAACTTGAGCCTTTGATCTGGTGCAATGCTGGTGTTCGGTATAAAAGCAGTTGTTCATGTACTTCCAGACGTGTCTTCTGTTAAGTACCTCGACTGAACGTTAACCGGCTACTTTAAATTATCATCCCGATGCTACGCACTCTAGCTTTTGCAGCAACCCTTGTCGTCTCAACCCTAGCCATCAACAACACCATCTTCGTCATTTCGAACGCTGAGCAACCTTCGCTATTCCGTCCTGGCCTCAGCCCAATTGGGTTCCAACGAGCGACCGAATGTTTACCTCAGGTGCGATAAAACATTTCTCGTGCTCATCATAACCATTAAAACCTAGATTCACATTGACGGGATATATACAGCTCTTCGCCGATAAAAATATTGGCAAGATCATCATGTGTCCCAAGAACGAAGATAGTGAGGTTTGCTTCGAAACACTCGCAACGACACAGCCGATTGCCGATTCTCTAGGATTGCCTATTGATACTTCATGGTAAATGCATTTTTGTACCCATGATCAATTTATGCTGACCCCTTCACATACAGCGGTGCCGATGAAAACACAGACGATGATTGCGTTACCGACCTTACCAAGAATTTTGCAAAGAACAGCACGCAGAATATTCTTATTGTTTGGGTAAGCGCCCAGCTGTGCATTGCTTTTACATGACGGAAGACTGACTAGCTGCACTAAGGATTTCTCTGAGGTAGGTGCACTTCTCGAGGAAGATCTTGACCTCGACACAGACCCAGCTGATGCTGTCGATGGAATTCAGTGAGTTTCTCCGATCACCTCTTCACTGAACGCTGTGACACGCGTTTATTTACTCCGCTTAGTTACGATGTTGTTGTCGAAGTTGTCCGGTCCAAGATTCGCCTTGTCACGTCCCAGAACTGCACCAACATCGATGGTGAACAGCCCAACACCGCCAGAAGACGCTCGCTCACCGCTTCCGAGCGTCGCGAGCAATCTACCAAGAGAAGAGAGACAAAGAGGAGCAGGAAGAACGTCAAGAAAACCAGATCAACGTAGTTGGTGGTTTGGTAATATCTGCAGAAACACGAATATACAATTATTTGTCTCCAACCTGTGTCCCAGTCCAGTTGCGCATCCTGAAATCCCATGCGGGAAAGAGAGAAAGGGGTGGATCTAGAATTGGTACGATTACAACATGAATGACTGCCTAACATGTTTATGTTCACCAGCTGGAAGCAAACACACGAGCAACGGAAATATGATGGTAAGCCAGAACCAGAATACCAATTAACCAGTCTTGTTCTTGCTTCTCTTCCCGACCTGGGCCTGGAAACCACTCTTGATGGCGTTGACTGACCGCCTACTTCCACATGACTCGCATGCCATGAAGAAGATACGGTTCTCCTTTGTAAGGAGTGTATCGGGAGATTTGCAGGTCTTGCAGGTGACGTATTCGACTGAAACGGAGGGGTTAGCTAAACGTTGATGAAAGCTCAAAGTCGCTATCGGCTCACCCATGTATCGACGGAGTACATTCTCGATCTGTTTCTGCTGGAAACGACCTTTGATAACGAGACGGCCAGCGCCGTCTACGCTTCCAGTGGTACCCATCTCGGCAAACAAAAATTGAATAACATGTTCGGGCTAGTTATTTAATGAGATCGTATATCACGCTTAGATCGAAGAAGCGTACTTGACGATGCATCTTTTTGCAGATTTCTGTGACATTGGCGAAGATGGATTTCTTATTTCCTTCTCGGAAAAGTTGAGGAGGAGCGATGGTATATCGCTTTTTGGATGCACTTGAGAGCAGAGATGGGTTGGCGGCGTGCAGAGAGGCATAGAAGCGTGTCAAAAGCTTGCAGAAAGTATTAGCAATGATACCAATTACGAAAGTGACTCATACCTCCTGATAGGTGTAATCTCTGTCACTCTTCAGCCAGGGTTCATTTCCAGCATCCAATCCTACTGGGGCATCTCCAGCCTGAGCGAAAGGATCATCACCTAGTTCAGCCTCGTCGATGTTGTCGAGATGTGATGTATCGACTTCTGCATCCTCATCCTCCTCGTCCTCACCCTCTCCTTTGGACTTGACCTTGGAGTCGTTCAACTCCTTCTCGAATGCTTCGAGATCGGCCTTCTTCTTACTGGTTTTCTTCTTTTTCTTCATGTCGGAGAAGTCGAGATCATCAGCTGTGATTGTTGCTCCTTCTACGGGAGCCTCAGATGTTGCTGCAGGTGCAGCTGGAGTGTCATCACCCTAAAATCCGTCGATAAATTAGCGCGAGATCTAGTAGCTGGTTATAAATACGAGACATACGAAATCCATTGGAATCTCCTTCTTCTTCTTTTTCTTCTTTAAGTCACCAAACATTGCCAAGGAGTCATCCTTCTCCTTCTTCTCTTTGAGCAACTCGTGAGCTGTTGTAGGACCTAGATCGACTTTCTCTCCAGAAACTGTTATATTATCGATAGTTTCTGGCGCTGGTCTTGTAGGATCAGCATCTGCAGCAAGAGGATCCTCTACAATGACTACTGTCTTTTTCTTTTTCTTCTTGAGGGAAGGATCGAATAGAGGTTCTTCAGATGCCATTGTAGTACTTGTTGACAATGATTTGATGATAAAAAGTGATTTGAGCTTGACCTTTGGATTGATTACCTGATTAGTCTCCTAAATTTAAACTCCGTCATCGTGGGAACAAAACACGTCCAAAGCCGAGAGTGCCCGACATAGTTCAGAGAAGCTTCAGTCCAGTGGTCGTTCTCAAAATCCTCTCTAAAATGTCCACGATGCTTGCTCGTCGTTCCCTTGTCCGTGCGGCCGTCAATACCCCAGCCGCTCTCGGTGCTGCTCCCTCCAATGCCAGGAACATGGCCACTCTCCGTGAAATTGAGCTGCGTCTCAAGTCGGTCAGAAATATTGAGAAAATTACCAAAGTTCGTCGCGACAGCATTTGATGTTTTCTCATCCAAAATTAATGTTTTTAACACTTTTTTATTATTGTAGTCGATGAAGATGATTGCTTCTACCAAGCTCGCAAAGGCCCAGAGGGCAATGCAAGCTGGAAAGGATTATGGTCTTGCCAACAAGGGTGTGTGGACTTGTGGACGTGTATTTCAACTGGGTTGACGAAATACGAACAGAGGTTTTCGAACATGTTCCTTCCGACAAGCCAACACCCAACAAGCTCTTTGTCGTCATTTCCTCTGACAAAGGTCTTTGTGGCGGTATTCACTCTTCAGTCTCCAAGGCCACCCGTAGGGCCTTGACCAACGACACAGAATCTCCTCTCGTTAATGCAGCTGCCAACGATGCCACCGTCGATGCTGCTTCAAACATCGTGGTTATTGGTGATAAGTCAAAGGCCCAGCTTACCCGCACAGTTAGCCAAAACTTCCAACTCACCTTCAATCAAATTGGCCGTGACATTCCCACCTTTGCTGACGCCGCTGCTGTTGCCGACCTTATCACCCAGGCAAACCTCAAGTATGATTCTGTTGTCCTCGTCTACAACAAATTTGTATCGGCCATCTCATACGAGGCTGCCGCTATGGAAATCAAGGGAGAGGAGGCTTTGAAGGAGAGCAGTATGTTACCACCTATATCCCGACCGTGTATGTACACTGATGTGTATCAACCTTGAAGGCGCTTTCAACGCGTACGAGAACGAGGATGACGGTACCAAGGACCTCGCCGAGTTCTCCCTGGCTAATGCCATCTACGCTGCTCTCGTCGAGGGGCACGCTTGCGAACAGAGCGCTCGGTAAGCGGTCTTACGTGTAAAAATGCCGGGACATCATTTAACTGTTCAATCTTAGTCGTAATGCCATGGACAATGCCTCGAAGAACGCCACTGACATGATTGGAAGCCTCCAGATGCAGTACAACCGTGGTCGCCAAGCCGCCATCACCAATGAGCTTGTGGATATTATCACTGGTGCGTCCCTTCGCGTTTATTAATTCTGCCTTTGTTAACACCGCGTTTAGGTGCTAGCGCTCTCTAAGCTTTTCATCGGGAGGTCAATACACTTATATAGATACATTCGGATATTAAATTCATCCGTTGCAATGCACGCTCGTTGGACATTTGAGGAACATAGTCAAGCCTGGATGCGGAAACGCCCATTCAAGTATCACATCTCGAGACATCTAAAACAGTTCATTTTGACAAGACGCCTCTTTTGCCTTTGTTATCACGGGATGTTCCTGTCTTTTCTGGCGGTCCACATCTGAAGTATTAATCGGACGCCGTGGTGATATAGAACCTCACCCCCATGCACCTTGCTAATCAACCTCACTGCAGCACACGTGTAGCATGTATCACTCATCGATAAGTGCTGCGACCGTCGTCATTCTCACAACCGTCTGTGTGATATGTATTGGGATCCTTCTTGACCATTATCGACCTTCTTCCATCTGTTGCAGTCAAACCCTTGTCCACCGAGTGTTCCAACCGCCTTCTAACCATGGGTCTTTCTGATGTTTTCGTGTGGACGTTTTGCCAAAAATCGGCTGTTGGCAAAAATCGGCCATACTTTCTTCGATCTGTCGAATTGGTAAAAACGTTGAAGGGCTTATCTGACTTGAAGGCGAACGCACAAAAAGAATTGCCAGAGTAAGTTGATTGTCATTTCATGCTATAGGTCTGATCGAAGTGATGTAGGCTTTACAACCAGTTGCAAAAGGTCCTGGAAATGTCAGCATCTGCGTCTGGCCGGGATGCTCGCAAGGGCGAAGATGAGGAGCTAAATAAGATGTTCGACGAAGCTATTCGCGATGTGCATGCGTTTTTACGGTAAGTGTTGGGGATCCCTACAGCATCGGAGCTCAGTTGCCTAATTGCCGCAGAATGCATGATTCGGCCAATCGAGCACAATTGTTCGCTGACAACATGAAGGAAGCATGGGAAGGGGATTCGGGGTCTGTGAAGAAGATGGCAATCATGGAAGGGCGCATATATGACATGGTTCGTGTCGAACATGCCCCGTCTCACAAGGGTATGTTTTGCTAACTATGAATCGACGATACAGATGAAGAAGTACGAGAAGATGAAAAAGATGACATATACCCTCCGCCATTGGCTGCAGCCAAAGCCACCAAGCATCGAAACGTCGGACTGGGTTGAATATGCCGTAACCTCTCGTTGTGAGCATATTACTGTTCTGACATGCTCGCAAAGCATATTTATGTTGTGGATTCTTCGTTAACAGACAACGTTGAGGACGGAATAACGATAGAGGAGTTTTCAAACAGGCTGCTGACGAACATGGTGACAGAGAAGATCCCAGGCTTCCGGAGTGATTTTCTCCTGCTAAACCCCAGACTTTACTACTATCCTATCTTCGACGACGACGATTTCTTCAATTTCAAGCTTCGTGGTGAAACGCTTGCCCCAGGCAAGCTGAACAAGATCCTGAAGGACATCAATAGTACCAAATTCGACTTGGCCTTTGACTTCGCCAACAATAAAACTGCCAGTCTTCAAGATCTTATTCACCGTACATTTAACACAGATGTCGAGGAAGTACTAGGGTGGATTGGCCAGGGGAAAAATGTATATTGGTCGAGATGCCCCACTATCCCGGATACTTTCAAGAGGACTGGAAACAAGGAAAAAGACTGTTCTTATAAGGACAAACTGCACGAAGGACACGCCATATTCCGAGGTACGCCTCAGTTTCTAACTCCACGTCTTTTAATCACAACGCGTGACACTGCCACACCACAGACGAGGAGGGCAACATGAAACACATGTTGATATTGGAAGATTACATCCGAAAGGAGCCAGACAAGGAAAAGTTTGACCCGAAGAAAGTGTTGCTTGAACATCCACCCAAAGAAGAGAAGCCTCCAACAGAAAAACCCTCTCAACCTTCCCAGCCAGCGCACGTCCCCAAACCGTCGAGTGTAAACCCTGCACCTGCTGGTATTCCTCCCAGGCAGGATCATAGACAAGTTCAAGTCAAACCTCAGCAACAACCATCACCGGTGCCGATTCAGAATATGCCCGCTCCGAATCTTTTGCCGCATGCCCCGCGCTCGCAACCTCCCTCATTGTCTATTCCAGGTTCTTCCGACACGCAAAATATTCCAACTACACTCACCCCTTCCACCCCAATACAGAGAAATGATTTGAACATCAGCAAGACAAACGTACGACCAGGTAGCGGTATCATGGCTCGTCAAAAACCCCCTCCAACTCCCAAGAAGCAGGGTTTCTTTGGAAGTTTTCTCGGTCGTTTCAGTAGTAGTAGCAAAATCAAGGATGAGGACTGAAGATCAACAGTATGTCCTATTACGTTGATTTACTTGTACTTATGGAAATACTAATATCGCGTTCACATGTTGTTTGACGAAGGTTTTGTTTGTAGGACTAATGCAATGGTAGATATCCGGATCTTGAATATACTCTTCGCAATGCTTTTTCGTTCCGCACGAGGAGCTTGGTCAGGTGTGGTCTCGAAAGTGTCATTAATCCTGCTCGATCATCACAGCAGATAACATACGGTCATGGAAAAGCTTTGTACCAAGCGTTTCACGCTATTGGGAGACTAGTACCCTTTTTCAGCACTCTTTTGCCAAACGCCAACCGGATCAAGGTATAAACGTCATTGCTGGTGGCGCCTATCTTCACCTCGTGGACCTTGTCAATTCACTCACTTCAACACACGTGTATGTATAAAGAAACAGGCCAGCCATCAACCACCTGCGAACACCTCAACTTAAACGATAACCATTGTGATATCCTTAAAGGTTGATGATACACTGCTGATCATCGACCATTCACCAACTTTTCTATTGACTGTCGTAGCCCGTACGCGCGCGCATTATTCTAACAATGGGTTTACAGGGATTTTTCTATGGAATATTTCACGGCAGCCAAATTCATGCAGTTTGCAAGAATCGACCATACTTCCTTCGATCAGTAGAACTAGTGAAAGCACTGAAAGGCCTTTCAGAACTACACCCAGACAATCAAGAGGAACTTCGAGGGTATGTTACTGATATACTTAGCTGTATGGCGACTGACCGCTCGAGTACTGTAACCCAGGCTTTGCATCGAGCTAGATAACGTCATTCGCAAGGCGGCAGAAGCTTCTGGGGGGAAGTCTCGAAGAGGTACAAATGAGGAGCTCGACAAGATGTTTGATAAAGTAATCAATCGTGTGGCTGCATTTTTAAAGTAAGTACTTGAATCATGTTCAGCAGTGACGGACAACTTCGATATCGCTTCCATCGTAGAATCCATGGTTCTTCTACACAAGTGCAAGAATTCACTAAAAACATGCAGAAGGCATGGAAAAGTGATTTTAACACGGTCGGAAGAATTAGAGTTATGGAAGGAAGGATATTTCAAATGGTAAGCGCCCTCGGTACCGCATCAAGAGTATGCGCCCGCTGAACACGTTGTCAGATGCAAAATTGCAAGAAAATGAAGAACATGAAAATTAACATCGTTCACTGGATTCAGCCAAAAGGTTTGACGAGCATCCACATACTCCATTGGAAAGAAAAAAATCTGTTTGCTGAATGTGAGTATATATTTACATTCTGAGAGTCGAGATGGCCCTGTAGGTGTATTTACACACATCATGCCGCTTCATTGACAGATGTCGTTGAGGATGGAATCACAGTGCAGGAGTTCATTAACAGAATGTTGACGACCATGATCACCGAGCCAACCCACTGGCCGAAATTCTCTGACGACCTTTTTCTCCGAAACCCGAGACTGTATGTCGAGCGAATAATGAAAACGCTTCCAAATCAGACATGCAAACCATGCCCTATGGACGCTCGCATAGGGAAGATCCAAACAACTGGCAATCGACTGGACTCAGCATTCGACTTCGCGGATGAAAAAGATAACAGTCTTCGGGATCTTATCTACCGCGCGTTTGACACAAATTCTCATGACTTTCCCGAGTGGTTGGATAATTGGACGACTGTATATTGGTCGGAGTGTTCCAGGAAGGGCGCCAATACTGCCGACTGTTCTTACAATCCAGATGGTAACTTGAAAGAACACGATGGACATGTCATACATAGAGGTAAGTTAGGATTGCTCGTTAAACTTCATATGTTCAAGAGTATTCAAAAATTGGCATAATAGACAAGGAAGGTTCCATCAACCACTTGGTGGTGTCTGAGCCTGAAATTCGAAGAAAGCCGCTCTCATCGATTCATAAGTTCCAACCCAAGATAACCCCCGACCCGGAGCAGCCGTCCACTGAAGACATCCCCATAGCTGGAAAGCTATCTGGGACTTCTGTCCCACCCCAACCCAACCACCTTCCATCAGCCCTTTCTGACACTACGAGCACGAGTCCTCGTTCGGACTCAGGCCAGCTTCCAGCTGAGGGAGAGGGCCCTCCAGATGTACAGCCATCTGAACATGCACGAGCCACCATGGTTCCTGTTTCCTTTCCAGTGTCACAACCCTTAAGCTCCTATCCCTTATCTCCAAGTTCGCCAGTTCCAGGTTCACCATCACCATCAGCTCCAACATCGTCGGCGTCGACACTCTCAACCTGGGGTGCAAGTAATCCAACAACTGCTACTACGTCTCACGATACTGTAAATCAGCTTCAATTGAAAAATACGACTGTGCGGGTTAGTAGAGGTGGTCCCCTCATACGTCCTCCACCAGCTGCACCCCCCAAGAAACGTGGTTTGCTAGGCTATGCCATTAATATTTTGGAAGGTTGGACGAAGAGACCGAAAGACACCTGATACCTAGCTGGTATCGATGTTTCACATGCATAATGATAGTATTCTAGAATTATGCCTCCCAGCTGTCGAGCACCATGCTCGATCCCTATCTCCTATAATATGTAATTTGTACTTTAACCGTTGATTTCACACAGATTGACGTTGGCTTTGCGTGCAAAATGCAGTAGCATTGAATTGCGCGGCAACTAATTATAAAACAACGTGTTGTTACAAGTCGAGTAGAATGCAGTACTACTCGTCGAATGGAGTATTAATAATACAAAAATGAATGATGCACTGCATCGCAGTGCAGAACGACGTCGAGATAAACATATGAACATGGTCAGAACCGCAACCGCAGGCCGTGGCAGTCAAGAAGAAATCGGGCAATCAGAGATCTTGGAGGCTCTGGAACACTGGGACCGAAACAATGTCCAACCATGAACGAAGTACATAGTAGGGAATATGCCGTTTGTACCATGGTGATGTCCGAAAAACGAGAATCAAGGGAAAGCAAAATGAGAAGCGATATCGAATCAATAAAAATCGGTAAGCATATGTAACCTGCATAGATGTTTAAATAAAGGCGCATCGTAAAAGGATTGAAAAACGTCGTAAGGTAGAAAAGGTATCGCATATAAGATAAGGGAGCGCAGCTAAAGCAGATCCAGCCCAGGTCCTAATTGGTGAGCATTTCGAAGCCCATGAAAGGGTCGTCGTACGTGTTGTCATTGTTGTCGACCGACTGCATACCCTCGTTGATGTGGTGAGAGGAGGTGGAGGACCGACTCGCAAAGGAAGGGAAAGCGGTAGAGAGAATAGAGTGGTGTAAAGAGCCAAACGGTCCGGGCGCTCGCGGTGCCTGCTGCGTGTGTGGGCTAATGCGAGGAGCCGCAGGTTCATCTGCTGCGAGGACGTATTGGAAAGGCACCTGGGAGAGCGAATTGCCTCCTAGCATTCCAGGAAACCCATGAAGCTCTCTTCCAGACGACGGGTGTCCATATGAAACAGAGGGGCGCATACCAGTAGGCTGAACTGGCTGAACATTGACAAACCCGGTCATACCAAGGTGGTCATTGCCATAAAGGAAGGGATCCATGTGCTGGATGTCCATGGGTATGCCACTGGATGAACCTGTGGAGAAGAAGTTGAGGGGTCCCAAATAATCCGAGGCCTGGGTGAAGGATGGTGACGCCTGGGTATAATTGTCAACGAAGGAAGTTGCGTCGCTGGGGCTGGGCGACAACGGGCTGTGAGAAACGGGGCTCGCTGCGTTGGTACTGCCGGGACGCAAGTTCCACGGGTCCTGGAAGCTCGAGGGACTGGAAGAAAAGGAAGAAGAAGATCTAGTCGAACGAGGTATCATGATGGCAGATGACGAGGAGAATGATCGAGATGTTTCTTGAACCGGAGAAATAGTGATCTGTGGAGAAGCAGGGGGTTGGGGTTGAGGGGGCGTAGAAGAAACAGGAATGCTCAAAGGTTGAGCTGCTGAGACGGAGGTGCTACGAGAATGAGAGACAAGGTGACCCTGGGGTTGCTTCATCTTGCCACTTGAGCGACGTCGAGACAAGAGAGAGCGGGTGAGGCCAGATGCCTTCTCAGGAATCGCAACCGGTTCATCGTCGTCTTCCTGGTAGTTGTCGACGGGAATGCCGAGGGAGTCAGACCCTGGGCTAGTGATTGCATTGGCCGCCTTTCGCTCAATGATAGGCATTTGTTCCTTGAGGAGATTCTGGAAGATCCCAGCGATGTTGGTAGCACATTGCCAGGACTTACCGATCTCATAAAGATATTGTTGGACCAATTGTTGCTGCTGAAGGGCATGTTGCAGCTCCTTCTTGGCAAGGCGGACACCTGAGCTGGCTTGCATCGCTGTAAGGACATAGACAGTACCTGCAGAGAATACCGTCTGGATCAGGGTAATGGGGCAGTATCGCAGGGTGTACAAGGTGCGCCAAGTGGAGAGTAATTCCATGATGTTTTCGGCAGCACGCTTGCAGAGCTACAGATGCATTGTCAGTAAGATATGTCGTTCGAACAACGTCCATACTTACCTTGACGTGGTCAATTTCTCTGTCCGTGGTGTAGATCGTCTTGGTCTTCCTGTAGAAGAAAGGCCGGTGCAGGAGGATGAACAGCCACCAATAAGCGAGATGGAGCATCAACTTATGTGGCGTGGCTGTGGGTCGACTCTTGACAGTGATCTCGAGCTCTGGCGGCAAAGCCCCTTTCCAGGTATTCAGTTTGAGGCTGTAGCAAGGACTCATTAACGTCACGGAAAGCTGCAAATAAAGAGGGGTACATACTCAATGTCACTGATCAACTCCTCCAACACTACTGGCCGGCTGCGAGCTTTATTCAAACTGTTACTGTAGATTAAGCTGTGAGCAAAGATTCACACCAAACGGCGAAAAAGATTCTTACACGACATCCATAATGCGACGAGCGATGGCAAGCAACTTGCAAGTTGCATCGAAATTCTTAGTGAGGTAGTTCGGCTGAGGTGCTATTCCTGAGCCATGATGGACCCAGGGAATTTGGTCGAATTCATTGTCGATGAAAGGGCCGGATCCCTCCTTGGTGAAATCGGTTTCGCTTGGAGGGGAAACGCAGAATTCACGTCCCACGTACAAGCTCCAGCACACATCCTAAAATATGGGAGATTTATGAGTCAATTGCGCAGAGTGAAGGAGGAGGAGTAACAAACTTGTGAGAAGGTCATCCAGCTTGCCCAAATGCGGTCCAGGCGGTCCGGCTCGGCGATGATTCCGGTTTTTACCCAATCGGAACAATCTACATTTAAACCTACTGCAACGAAAGTTAGCACCATGCAAATGAAGTGTTTGGGCAACGGGGAAGACACTCACGGGCTTGACTCATACGGGCACTCATACCTGTCAGTGTTAAGATTTAACAGTAAACACGTGTCCTATCGAGAAATGGAATAGTTAGCATACCGAAGTATAAGTATCCCAAGGTCTGATCGCCTTGGGAGCTGTGGAAGCTGGCTAAAATCGAAAGAGCGTTCACAACGCTCAGATTCGGTTTTTGACAATCGGTCTCGATATGGCTCTTCGCTGCATTAGCAAAATATTGCCGGGCTTTCAAGTCCCGGAACTGCGGCTCGTCGAGGAACGCCAACGCCAACGCTACGAGAGCGTTGTGTAACATTGGACTATAGTGAGGCGTCTTCGGAAATGGATGAGAGCGTGGAACGCTGAGGGCTCTGTACATGTCTCGAAGGAAGAGACGGGGAATAATGCGCAGGCACCATGACGTGAAAAACTTGAATAGAAGGTCCAATGCTTTATCATGGGACCTTCTATCCAAGGGAACGGCAGAGGGAAGGTGCCGAGACCAGTCAAAGTCTGGGTTGTAGTTGCTCTCATCCACACCTTCAACTAACAGCACGTATGTTGCTTTGGGATCATCGGGGATTGGTGCGAAGGGGTAGCGTGCCTCTAGCGGAAGTTCTGCCTGGTATGGACGGAAGACAGCGGTGGGGCCATAGTGTTGGACAGTGCCCCCCTCTTCAATCTACGAGCCCAAAGTCACTGACGTTCGGGATAAGCGAGTGCAATGTACATACCTTGAAGCTTTGAGTCGGTATCCTAATCTCCTTCGTAGGATCGGTGTCATGGTTGTCCTGGTCTTCGGCATCCATACTACCAATGGTCATATGTGTGAGGTCGAAGTCGTGGTCCCAGTCGTCATTGACATTGCTGCCACTGAAGATTCCATCTATATCAGAGGGTCGAGAGGACCTGAAGTTGAATGCTCGTGAGGGGAGTTCTTTGTGTAGTTGGTCGACGAGGGATTCTAGATAGTCAGCGTATTTGCGGAACTCTTCTGCACACTTGCGTGTGTTTTCCGCGTACTTCTGGAGAGCCTCAAAGTGGGCTTCGGATCGTGGTTTACGAGCAGGATTCTTTGTCCATGCACACTGTAATCATAGCCGGTAATGAGCTAACGATGATCATGGGGGTTGTGGGAAGAGATGGGACTAACCTCTAGCTCACGGCCTTGTGATCGACAGGGGTTGCAAATAGGTTTGATACCGTCGCACTTCGTCTTCCTACAATGCAGTTAGCGTTGCTCTCAATGCAATACGACACCTTGCTACGCACTTCCGAGCACAAACATCACAGGCCGGGTTGTACGAACCCCGTCCTCGAGGGTTGCCGCCACCTGGAGCTTTCTTCAACCCACTATCGGCGGGCATGTCGGTAGTGTCGGGAGAAAGAAATTAAGGATTAACTATAAGACGCGATCGCAATATACAATTTGGGATGAAGTAATAACAATGTTATACAGTTATGGATATAGTAGATTGAATATACTGGCTGGACTATGGAATGTAAGGAGTGGAGGGGATGAAGCAGAAGGTACATTCGAGTCATGCTGATTATAAATGGATTTCGTGGAACTGTACTTGGATTTGAGGTATTGTAATCCGACTGCCTTCCGAAAGCGCGTGTTGTGTTCAGGGTCGACCAAACGGCATAGCCAATAGCAAAGTCCCTACTTGGACTAATGCTGGGCGTCTATAATGGGTTTACCGTAGGGACAGGGTATAGATTGGACGTGTCACAAAGGCAGTGAGGACGGCCTCATATCAATGAGATTAATGCCAGACAACAGCCGAGAGCGGCCTGATGATATCTTCAAATAACTTAGACCCCGAGGGAGTCAAATACGCTGGAGCATGCTAACGCAGTCAACCATGTTTGGGCAGTCAAGGAGGCACGTTGTTTCAAGGCCCACCTTATGTCCTTCTCACCCATCAAAGTAGAATATGACTGTATTTTCACAATGGTCTTGCGCTTGTCACGCATCACCCCTTTTATCCTCAAGATACGTCGTGCCGCCTGAATCAGTTAGCCCGAGCTCAATGCCATTCCTTTGATTTCGGCCATGGGAAAATAAACTCGGAAATGTAGTTGCGACTTGCTTTCACGAATTACTGATTGAACCCATCAATAGACACTCAGTGGCACAAAACAGGGGTGCAAGCAAGTGAACACCGCCATATAGACACGAATACCATATTGGACCCTACCAGTGGCTTCCTGACCGATTCCCCGCTGAAGATCTCTGGTCAGTTGCATCATCCCAGTGACATCCTCGGAAACTGGTTATCCATGGCAAAGTCCTCAATGACACTCTTGGTTGCACTGCATATGCGCAGGGACGCGTCTAACAAGGTCTGGCCAGTCACACGCAACGAACTCCATAATCGCTGTTCAGACCGATGTATCCTTGTTTGGTGCGTTGTTTTGATTAGATTTCCTGTTTTCAGGCAGAGAGTGAAAGAGTCTCCCGTCAGGTGTTTCGTACTGGTTTCTGGAAGAATTACACGAGGTGGAAGTTCTGATTTGGGGGTTTTAATTTATAAATGAGCCCCATATGCAGAACTGCCGCCCGAGTTTAAGACTCTCATTAAAGCAGAATATCAAAAGATAAGCATCCAAGCTGCGGCCGGAGCAAGGGTATGTTATGAACAGGATAGATAAGAGTACTATAAAAACATACCTATTTTCCTTTTTCCTGAAATTACGTTGCTCCATGATTGATTTCGTCGGAATTCGCGCTTGTTTTCTTTGCTACGTCATCGTATTCATTGCTCTGAGTGGAGAATTGCGGTGAAGCGCTGTCGAGTCATGATCCAAACCGCGTCCGAGAGAGTGGAGAACTCAGAATAGTACATAGCCCAAATGTGTGTATAGGGTAATTAGGTGGTGGTCTAATAACGCATTATGAATTATACAACCTGGGTTGTAACCTTCAGCCACCAATGCCAAATTTAAAAATAATTTATAAACTCACTCGGGGTGCAAGACTGACAATTTTCCCCCATCCCTTCAGTCTCAGGTCGGCACTCACAATCCCTCCGATACGCGTACCCAACATCTCCTTCTTGTTATTCAAGAGCACAGCAGCATTGTCGTCAAAACGAATGAAGCTTCCATCTGGTCTGCGCACTTGCTTGCGCGTACGAACAATAACGGCGCGTCTGACGTCTCCCCGACGGACTTTGACAGCGTTGACTGATGCCTGGGTTGCTGCTGAAATGGGGCGCGCCTTCTGAACAACGACGACAATTTCGTCCCCGACAGAGCCCCAACCATTATTAACTTTGTTTTTCAATACGTTGACGCACTCTACGATGAGAGCTCCTGAATTATCAATAACCTACAGACGAGCTCATGAATCGTATGGATGTGAGAATGCAATTTAGAAAACATACATTAAGTCTGCCCTTGAGACCGATCATTGTGGCCTAGATGATTTATAACAATTTTTTCAGCAAATAGAAGACGACTAGTGAGCACCGAGAGAACTCCAAGACCGTTGCCTGAAGACCTGGAATATGGGGAAGGCAGCGAGAAAACTTTGAACTATCGTTGGCGGTCAGTCTCGCCGGTCATAAATTCCAAGTTCCCACGGCGGATGTTTCCCAAATGGGGTAGATTCACATCCCGCCAAGGTCATTGGGAGGTGGTCCCAGCTCCTCTCAATTCGCGATATCTCTCCACCGAACTATCATCTATCATCCAGCTTCTTCTTACACATATATACATCAACACATCTTGATATCTATAAAATAAGGCTCTTCAGTAATTCCTTGAAACACCCACCATGGTTTTATCAAGACGAGGGAGCGGTAGCATTACCTTGCCGTCTGGGCAAACGCTCGCGATGCACACCAGAACTCATGATGAAGATGTCCTGCCCCATGCTACAAAGAAGTACGTTTTTTGTGTTCATCTTGACGTGTAATTATGTTGATCTCTAAAATCTCATTGCCTGTTGTGATTGCTAGGACAATGTCCGATCATCTGAGAAGACTCGAAACTCTGTGCGTAAAGCGTTCGGATCGAAAGGCTAAATATGCAATGAAGAAGACTAAACGATGGAGTTCCGTGTTCTAGATTTACTTTAACACCGCAAAGAATGAGAATAATCGTTGAAGCATTCAAGGATACCTTGGAGACCGGTTTGGAGACCCCAGGACAGATTGTGGTGCGTATCTTCAATCGCAAGTTATATTTCCCCATTCCCGCCATGTTTTTACCATCGAGGGTCATTCTGGGTATAACACCTTTCACATCCGAGGGCTAGATATTGCTGTGCTGCACGCAGAGCATGTTGTGCAGTTTGCCACCCTCCGTGCACTTGGTGCTCCACTGATCAATTGACTTTCTTCCCTCAATCATCTTACTTGTCAACACGACACCTTATCTTAACATTCAATAATTTATCGCGTTTATTTGTTTCGCAACTCACTATCTAATACAGCCAATGATCCCCACGTTTGTTTTCGGCTGGCCTACTGGTAAAGAGGAGGGTGGATATCTCGCAGTGGATTTGGGTATGTGTACATGCCCTGACTATCTCGACATTTCCTCACGGGATTGGCAACTAGGTGGCACCAACCTTCGTGTCTGCCTTGTAACTATACAAGGAGAGGGGAAGTTTGAAATGACGCAGTCGAAGTACCGGTTAACAGAGGAACAGAAACAAGAGGATGGTCAAAAACTGTTCGATTTCTGCGCGGAATGCCTGAAGACATTTATTGATAACAGCATTGCCGAGGGACATGGTCATTTCCAACTGGCAGAAGGGAAAAAAATACCCCTAGGGTTTACTGTACGGTTTCTCAATATGTCTCTCAGATCGTACTTGTGGCTGAAAATATTGATGCTTAGTTTTCTTACCCTTGCTCGTAAGCTGCCATATCCCTTCCGTTCTTCAGGAAGTGCACTGATTTTTAATATACAGTCAAGATAAAATCGACCACGGAGTTTTGATTCGATGGACCAAGGGCTTCGGAGCTGCCAATACTGAGGGAAGAGATGTTGCAGCCATGTTCAGGGCGTCGCTCGAAAAACATGTAGGTTCCTTATTTGGCTGAAATGTCAAACTGTGCTTATTCCATTTTTAGCAACTCCCTGTCGAACTCACAGCGCTAATTAACGATACAACCGGCACACTGATAGCTTCGCATTACGTCGATCCGCGCACAAAAATTGCTTGTATTTTTGGAACTGGCTGCAATGCTGCATACATGGAACACGTCAAAGATATCCCAAAATTGAAGGACCTTGGAATCGACGATAGTGCCGATATCGCTATCAACTGCGAATGGGCAAGTAAACTCCTGCCTCAAAGGGACATTTGCCTAATGATATTCCATTCGGAACAGGGTGCATTTGATTCTTTCGAACATGAACACCTTCCAAGGACCAAATACGATGTCATGGTTGACGAATCGTCAAATAAACCTGCGGAGCAGGCTTTCGAGGTGGGCAGTGCTTGACGCCTCTCAAGTGTATCCGTTGCTTAACCACATTTCATATCAGAAACTTATCTCTGGGCGCTATCTCGGGGAGGTCCTTCGACTTATCATTTGCGAACTCATTGACGAGGGCGTGCTATTCCTGGGTCAAAACACTTATAAGCTCGAGAACCCCTATGTTTTCGATACGGCGTTCCTATCTCTTATGGAAAGGTATGGACCCAAGATCGAAACGATGTCCCTTCTTAGCTAACTTCACTTGTCCCTCACAGTGACCCAACAGATGAACTTCTGATGATTATAGGCATTTTCTCTCACTTCTTCGCCGTAGAAACGACGCTTGCCGAGAGGCAGTTCTTCCGAGCGCTAGCCAAACTCATTGGAAGGCGTGCAGCCCGATTAAGCGCTTGTGGAATTGCCGCTATCGTAAGCAGAATGGGGTATTTGGACGAAGGCTGTGTTGTTGGCGCAGATGGGTCATTATACAATGTGCGTTCTCATTTATGGCCATCATATCTTCGGAATATTTTTACTGACTCCCGTCCATGACTTCGTTTAGAAATACCCCGGCTTTGCTGATAGGATACATGAGGGTTTGATCGATATCTTTGGTGAACGTGGGCGGTAAGAAACTTGGCGTATGCTTATCATGGATAGGCACTTATTTGCCCCATTTTGATAGCAACATAATCACGAAGCATGCTGAAGATGGAAGCGGTGTTGGGAGTGCCATCATTGCCGGCACGTCAATCGGTCATCTTAGTAATGGTATTTTTCTGACTCTACTTTACAGCCATGACCAAGAAGAGAAAGGACGATGGCTTGTATCCTAATGTTTAGAAGATACCAAGACTACACTGCCCTCGACCTCACTACAGGCTTCCGGATCCCAGGCTTCATCTATGGACGTTTACCACCACCCTTGTATTATCACCTCATGAAAAGCTACCCAATCATTACCTTTCTTCACCTTCATATTTGTAACAGTATCTGTAAAATCCTCACAAACTGTCCTTACATCCCGGGCCTTCCACCCAACCATAGACACTCAGTGTTTCGGACAAATGTGTCAATTCCAAGTTTACAAGCCATCTCAGCTTGTAATCGCCGTGTTAGATAAAAGAACAACTTGTAAATATAACAATCTTACCAGATATTTTGTAGACGAACAAAATGTGAGATTTGAAAGAATGTGTCAGTCGCGTTGAGGGATGGGTAGGCAATGAAGAGATAGGGGCGTGAGAATAAATCTTGTGCCATAGCCAATTCTGTTAATATACCGTGGCTGTTCGTTCATCTCCATCTCCACTCAATATCACTGTAGCATCCAAATTCATTCATTAACACTGCTTCCTAATACTTGCATTATTGAATAAACATAAGATTGTTGGATACAAGTCCCAATGAAGGTATGTCAAGCATAACTCAGCCAACGTTTCTGCATCTCACTTTTTTGGTATCTGTGATAGATTGCTGTGCAAGGTTGCTGCCATGGAGAACTTGACGCGATCTACAAACATATTGGAGTCCTGGAGAGTCAAAATGGATATAAAGTTGATCTCCTATTGATATGCGGGGATTTTCAAGCCATACGGAATCATCGCGATCTGCAATGTATGTCAGTGCCCAATAAGTACAAGGAGTTGAGGCAGTTCTATAAGTGAGTAAGGGCCATGAACCGATATCTGTTCATGTTTTACCTTGACATGTCTGTCCCCCATAGGTATTACACTGGCGAAGCAACTGCACCGCTGCTTACCATCGTCATTGGTGGTAATCATGAGGCCTCAAATTATATGTGGGAGTTGTAAGTGTGTGCATGTGTAAACGGTGGATATGATGCGTGCTAATCTAGGCTTTTGCACCTTAGATATCACGGTGGATGGCTCGCACCGAACATTTACTTTCTTGGTCATGCTGGCTGTGTGAGGGTTAATGGTATTCGGATAGCAGGTGCATCTGGGATATTTAAAGGACACGACTTCCGCTTGGGTAGGCATATTCTGCTCATCATAACGACTATAACTAACATAAAATTCAGGTCATTATGAGAAGTTACCCTATGACTCGGGTTCTATGAGGAGTATTTATCATATCCGTGAATACAGTGTCAGAAAGCTCTCGCTGGTGTGTTAGATCTCAACCACTGGCATAACTCATATTAATAACTCGCTATTAGCTATCATCTATCAAAATATTTCTATCGCATGACTGGCCGCAGTCCATTGAACACCACGGCGATGTGGCAGGGTTGTTAAGGCGGAAACAATTTTTTAGAGCAGACATCGACAACGGAACTTTGGGTTCTCCCCCGTTGATGGGCCTCCTGAGGACTTTGCAACCCGACTGGTGGTTCGCTGCTCATTTACATACTCGATTTGAAGCATGTGTCGTGCACCAGGAAGGCAATGCGCCGGCAGCACAATCAGCTCCTCTCGTTGAGAATCCTGACGAAATCAAAATTGACGATGACGAATTTGACGATGTCGAGGATGTGAAACAGGCAGCTGCCCCTGCGAAGAATCCAGACGAAATCACCATAGATGACGATGAATTCGACGATGTCCAAGCTGTAGACTCGGCACTCAATAAGGCTGAGGAAGCAAACAGCCCCCAGAAGCCCGCTGAATTTATACCCAGGAAGGAAACCAAATTTTTGGCTCTGGACAAGTGCCTTCCTCGGCGTCAATTCCTTGAGGTACGCTGGTGCACTATAGTTAGGCGATTTGGAACTCTGTTACTGATAGACAGCAGGTCATTGACATCGAGTCGGATGATACACCATCTGGTGACACTCTCAATTTCTCATTTGACCCTGAATGGCTAGCGATATGTCGTGCGTTCCACCCGCTTCTTTCAACAACACGTCACCAGCCAGCCTTCCCCGATGAAGCTGATGCACGAAACATGGTGGCGAGGGAACTCGACTGGGTATCAAAGAACATCAAGACAGACGCTTCTGGTGAAATACCAATCTCTGACTATCAGACCTTTGTTATGACCGCACCAGGTCCAGGAACAGAGGGTCAGGCAAAGTTCCAACAACGTATGTTCTCCTGGATATACTGAAAAATTTCTTGTTGTTGTCAACTGCTGACATGCACTTCATAGCTCCTTGGTTCACGAATTCTCAGACGGAATCCTTTTGCCGCATGCTGGGGGTTCCCAACAAAATCAATCCACCGCCATCTACATAATCAGGTGCTGAGTAGTCCATGAAGACCCCTCGCTTTCACGCACAAAGCAGTTGATCTGGCCCTAGGAACATGAATTCAAAGCGTTGAATATGGCAGGAACAATTGGGTCGATCTGCAGCACTCAATTCATAACCCATCACCTACTTGGTGTGTGGTTTGGGGAACTCAAAAAGTTCAGACCATCTTCAAACCTTGTCCAATGACTAGGATACAAGTGTCCAATCGGGGTGCCCCGGTCGCGCCATCGCATCAACGAAGGATTGGCATTCTGTTGGGAGGATGCTGCGTACAGGCCAAATATTTAACAGCATTTGATAGTAACTGAATGATAGTAATACTATCATCATGCATGCACCCAGTAGGCGCAGTTTGTGTGACGATCTTGTTCAGGTTCTCTTCTACTGGGGATGGAGGTATTATTTGAACCGACCATTGGGGCTACATTCAGGACTGAGCGTTGAACCCTCCCACTGGGCGAACAACGAGGTTTGTTTTCCGTGGTCTTGGTCTAAACAAAACGCAACTTCGTATCTTATACATGTCTCAATGAGTGAAGGTTTGGGTGTGCAAAAAATTCGACTTTCATGGCAAGTAAACTTATTACCGCTCACAACCAATTACCAAACAGTCTTGTTTTCCATCTTTTCTTTACCACTGTTGCATTTGAATTCGACATAGGTTCATTTGCCAGTTGCCAATCAGGGACATGTTCAGCCCGAGGAGCTGCAAATGCAGCGTTTTCATGAAGCGGTAAACCGTGTCGCCTTCGATAGTTCTTCTCCGTGTTGCTAATGCGCGGATAGTATCGATGACCATACAAGGCGCGTTGCTCGTCCTCCGTCATAAATCGAAGGATATCATAATCCGAGTCCCTTGTCATGGCTTCATCGCGCTGTGCAGTCGTTATGCCCTCTATTTTCGTGTTAATAGTGTATCCATCCATGATCAGATTTGTTTGGAGCTGGTCCAGCGCCTTTTTTTGAAATTCGGCAAAGTACACTGTAATCCTTGAAGGATCGACTTGGGCCTCATTAACCAGGAAATGGAGTGCAATGGTATCGATTCCCGGTGCCGGGCCTATCACGAAGTAGTGTCCCTCTGAGACTGCAGTTTGGATTTTGGCCACGTAGTGTTCTTTAAAGTAGTCATCACCAACTTCTACATGACCTGAGATAAATGCGACCTGTGGTTTCTGGCTTAGTGGTTGCAGTTTTGTTTCTGAGGCAGGCACGCCGATTGGAGAGGACGGGAGAGATGCTTGCGAGTTGTGGTTTGTCATGGGGGTGTAGGTTCAAGGAGCGGGCAATTCCCATCAATATAATTATAAATCAAGGAGGACGATGGCTGTGCAATGTGTCTTTATGACAAAATTCAAATGAATGGGACACAGCAGTATGTGGTGTAGAACCAAAATGTGCAAAATGTGCTACGCGTATGGATCATGGACAACGACATCCAACACCGACCTGTTACTCAAATTAGCACAGCATGCGAACTTCAACGAAGGCTAGCGCACCTCAGATTCATTGAAAAGCCCGTTTCAATGTCGGTCAAAGTCAAAGTGTCGATTGAGTGGACTCCAGGGAAAACTGCTAGGAAGTCCATGCGCACTGACTGGCAAGCAGACGGTCTCAAAGGGCTGGCGAAAAATTTAGACTGCCATCTCAGATCTATACTCAAAAATGACATACCCAATGCGTACCCGGCTGGCCAGAGGCAAAACCCCTGGAAACCCCATTTTTCTGGCTGCCTCACTACCCCCGTCTGCATACACCCCCGTCTCTGCGCCTCCTCTCCGGCGTCTTCGCCTATCGGGACATGTGACTTCAAACCTCCGTGGCCATAAGCTTTGGTTAAAGACGAAGATGTCCAACGTAAAGATATCAAGTGGATATATTCTATCAGGGCCCAGGCTGATATCTTTTGTTGAATCATGCCTTGGGTGCTCGCTTCTCGCCAGCAAACCAACAGAGACGATGATATTTTCCCCACTGATCGACGACTGGTGGAGCTTGTGCAGCATTTTCTGTTCCCCAAATGCGCCAGAAACGTGTGGCATAGGTGTTGTAGGTAGTTGAGATATCCCTGCAGGGGGCTCAGCAGGCGTACCACGCTCACGTTTAACTTCGACGCTGGGCCCAATATTTCCTTGGCTGCTGGAAGCAATGGGACCTTGAGACATAGGAGTTGGCGGCAATCCAGATTTGGAAGGGAAGGCAGGATAAGCAGGTGTCATTGGCGCTTCAAAATTGCTTGCACTGGCCATGGTGGAACCAGGCTGACTGTCGTCATAATCAGAAGACTGTACTGGGGGAGGCGGAAGAGAGGCGATCAGTGAGAGAGGTGGAGGGGGAGGTGCGCTGTATGTCGTTGGAGAGCGAAGGTAGTAGGCTGCAGCGCTAAGGCTTGGGGAATTGTACGTTGACCCTCTGCTACCACTAGCAAGGGGTGATGGTTCTCGGGGTATATCTGATTGTCGTGCTTTGCTCGGTTGGATAGGTTTGCCAGGGCGCGCTGCAACCCCACCAGGGAGAGAAGGGATCTTCTTGCTGCCAGCTGTAGCAGAATACAAGGGGGTCGAAGGAGATCCGATTGGCGGTGTTCCTGGCAATGGTGCATTGTGAATCCCAAACATCGGGAATGGGGAGGCGGGTTCCGGCATCACGTTTGGGTAATTAGCAGAGGGGTCTCCAGAATCGAGGAAGTCTGAAGGGATCCCTTGCTGAGCAGTGAGATCCAGGACGCAATTCCATCGGGAGGAAAATGTACGAGCGGGAAAGAGGACATCTTCCGGGTTAGCAGTTAGAAACTTTCTGGATGCTTCTGTTGGGAAATAGGGTTTTCCGAATATGTTGATTGTGACGGCTCGTTGAAGGTCGGGGAGGCTTCCCGAATCGGATTTGCGAGCAAAGGAAAATGCGTCCATCTCCTCAGGCGATTTCATGAAGGTGACAGCGTAGAGTAGATTGCATTGCGCTAGTGCACCGATACGCAAAGGGAATGTGCTCTTAGCGGCGTTTGCGCTAAAACAATCTTCACCCCAACCAATAAGAGTGGCCTTTGCACCTTCACCCCCAATCACAACATCGACTTTCTCCACCATGAACCCAGCTGTCGACCCGAGATCACCAGCATTCTCAATTTCCACGCAAAGAACAACGGTCTTTTCCTCGCTGCCGGCCTCTTTGCGGGCTCTTTCCTTGTCCTCCTCATCCATCTCGTCAACGATCCCCTCTGTTTCTGGTAGCAACACATACGGTACGAATACGGTTCGCATGCGGACTCTAAACCCGGACGCTGTTCGCAATATCTTGCGATAGGACTTGCGTACTGTGGGATGTGCTTTTCTAACGGCTGTCATCGGGGAAGGAGAAGGCTGCACAGGAGTTTGGACAGGCACTGGGGGTAGTGAGAACAACTTTTGTCTTGAAACCGTACCAAGACGCGAAGTAGGCAAGTTGAGTTCTGAGCTGCCCATGTCAGCAAACTTAGGACCTGTGTTCAATTAACACGAGTAAGGGAGATACGGGCAACAAATGGTAATTACCAGCGAATAAACCCTCGAGAAGGTTGACCTCTTCCAATCCATCCAGGAGTGTTTCTTCTTCTTCACCTGCGGAGGGACTTTGACCATCTTCTGGAGCAATCGCAGGCAGCAAGCGCGCTCCGCCTACTTTCTCGAGGAATTTTGAAAGCGGATGCTTTGGAGTTATAGGGATGGGCTTTTCCCTCAGCGTTGCAGAGACGGTTAGACACAGAAGGGGATCGTCAAAGTTTAATCGCAAAAATGCTGAGCAGAAGTCTTAGAAACGAGAAACACAAAGAATGAGTTGGCATACAAACTGTCAACACCAGTCGATATATGGCAACCCAGTTCTTTTCCTTCTCAGACCACAGCAGATAAAATGATTCTTGAGATTCTTCCGACGTATTAGTGCCCCAAATACTGGCCACGAGCATAGTGCCTTCGGAGGAGTTATACTTTCTATCTTGGTCGGCAGTTGAAGGTACGGGGTTGGGTGTGCTAGGAGGCAGAATCGAAGGGTGGGGGTTTAATCTTCCTGTTGGTTTTCCAAAAGTGCTCGTACGAGGTGTGAGTAGTTTTGAGGTCCTCGGAGTTTCTGGTGTGGATGGCAGTGGCGAAATATAAGTCGCCTCTAATGCGATCTGTAAGTGCGTCAACACATCCAATAGTAATGGAGGTGGTGCCGTTCCGTCATTGGGACCTGCTAGTTCAGGACTTTTAAAACGAATAAACAAGAAAGATTGCAGCTGTTCATCTATTACTTCGTAAATGATATAAAAAGTTTTTATATCAAGCATAACATACCAAAGAAAGCCTGTTGTCTCTCGACGAGTGCTTCTCTGGAACTCGCTAACCATTGGTCTGGTGAGGCCTCATCAGGTGGTCCAAGGGATGCCGTAGGGACGATAACGTCCAGAATAGTACTAGAAAAGACCTGATCTAAAGCCATTAAATTAAAGTTTTACGAGTAATAAGTTATGAATTTGGTTTCGATTGTGGAGGTCGTTGGAAATAAATGATGATCACCGCGTAACATGAACGCGTTTCCCCTCACTTGTTTGGCAAATGCTCCAATTGATAACAATGGCTTATGGGGCCAGTCCTCCCGTTTTTGCTCGTCTTTGAATGATGATCTTTAACTTCGTCAGGGTACTACATACAGCCTGAAAACCCCCATTACATTACTTTAGGTGGATCGGAAACTGGATTCGAGAGTGAATATCAAGTTCTGGGATATTTGATTGCATGAAGCCGGGAGTAACGCTGCGCGCTTAACAGCGGACTTGATCCTCGTTTTCTGAGTCAAAGCTTTGAACCCTTCTGTGTCGTCAGTGACTCCTGTAGTCTGCACGTTGTCCCCATGACAAGGACAGTGGTGTGTTTTATGTTCTGCATTCAGCTGGTTCGAGCACGGCTTCCTTGTCTGGTCTATCACAGCTGCGAACACGAATTGACCGTCGTTTCTACTCCCATACGGTGATCCCCATCCTCCAGCAAACCGCATGATCCCATCGTTTTCGGCGCTAGGAAGACGTTTGCCTACATACTTCCAGGAAGCAGAAGTATTTCCTCGATAAGATTTTATAAACCTCATTTCATTGTCGACAAGAATCCCTGTGACGGTGAACTGTACATCTAGTCGGCTGATGTCGCGAATAAATAACATTTAGTTGGCTCGACGTACTCTCCCAGGATTATCGTGGCCACCTCCATAGATGACACCTGTCTCTGGATCCACGTTTATTTGGAGTTCTGTCTGTCCTACATGTCGAATGATAAGTCTACATATGACCTTTGGTGCGAAGGGTGAAGAATGCCGGAGGCACTCACCATCATCAAAAAGCATCTCCCATGAACCGTATCTACACAACCTGATGTTTGAACGCTGCTGATACCATGGATATATATGTGTGACCTACGTATAGTAGCCATTTATGTTGACCTGAAAGGTTTGGAACATATTAGATGAGTGGCAAGTGGCACGTTTCTGACAGCAAGTCTGAGTATGATCACGCTGATGTAGGCGGTGATACCAATGGTCATCTACCCTCGACCCTGAGATATCAGCCTTATCTAATAATTATGATCAAGCACGTTGAATTCATTTCTGCTGTGAGGTCTCATTTCATTAAAGTACTAAAGTTGGATGCCTCGAACAATTGTCCAGCAAAATCTAGGGGTGGCATTCGACCTTCGTTAGCGCCTATTGCCAGCGGCTATTCCGGTCACAATTTATCTCTTTTCAGAACTTACCCCATCATTCTTGGAACATTGATCTGTTGTGACGCCTCTGCAAGCCTGCAATGCCCCTCAGCTCATTGCTACCGGAAATGCGAGTATAGATGGAACCTCTAAATATACCTCGGATGAGGCAGGCTCTCACGCACAATGCATTTCAATTCAAGTCCAGGAGTGGCACGACTACGTTATCTGCTTGCGATTATCCCCCATGGCCACCACTGACCCAGAGAAATCACAGAACAGCAATTCTCCAGATGGAGTGGAAGTCATAGACTCTGATGAGCGCCTCTTTCAGCTTGGGTATCAGCCCCAGTTTCGGAGGGAGATGACCTTCTCCGGAGTTCTGGGAGTGTCATTCTGCGCTATCGGGATCCTTACTGGCATGAGTAGTGCTTTCCAGACTGGGCTATTCTCTGGAGGACCACTAGGTGCGCATAATTAACCCTGATGGGTAAGCCCTGCGATGCTGATGGACATCTGGAGGTCTGTTTTGGGGCTGGAACGTGAGTTTTCACGAGCGAAATTCGCTGAGACATATCATCCAAACGTATTTTCCCCCTGCTGACAGATCTGCTCTATCTTTATGCTTTTAATTGCTTTGAGCCTGGCGGAGATCTGCAGTGCCTAGTGAGCATCCCCCAAAAATTCCTAATCAGCGATTATCATTGACTTCCAACCTGTGGTCAAATGACAGTCCAACCATGGGGGGCCTTTATTTCTGGGTCTGTAAGATGAAACCGGACATGCCGGCGCTCGGTTGTAAGTCAAAGGTAGTTCTTTTAACCCGAAATTAATGACAACAAGCATTTTCGACATTTATCATTAGTTTGCACCGGATGGATTTACACCTTTGCTTTGGTTTTGACAGGAACATCCGGGAATCTCAGGCATGTTCCATTATAGATTTAAATTACCCAACCCTAAATGTTGATTTCTTGTTTCGTCTGATGCAGTGTCGCTCTTTATCTGTCATCCTTAATTGAAGTGGGGAGCAAAGTCCAGCTATCGAGAGTGCAGATTGCAGCTATCGCATGGGGAGTGAACATTGCATCGGGCATACTTAATACAGTAGGGACCAAGGCTATTAGTCGGATGAGTGCCTTCAACGTGTGGTGGACCTTGGCTGGTACCATTACATTGGCAGTCACGCTCCTCGTAAAAGCACCAAAAAGAGTGAGAATCTCGTTAATTTCACTAACCACTAATCTCATCTAATGCCGAAACTTTTTATCTCCAGAACAGTGGCACATTTGTGTTCACAGACTACGAAAAGTAAGAAAAGCTCCTATTCGCTTCCTTGGACGTCCGCCTGATCAAGGCATCTTCCTTCGAATAGCTTCACAGGATGGCAATCGAGGGGCTTCGTAGTCCTTCTAGGTTTTCTTCAGGTAATAATGGAAATGTATTGCTTATATATTCTGTCTAAGCTGATCTCACAGGCTGTCTATACACTCGAAGGCTGCGAGACGGCAGCGCAAGTTGCCGAGGAAGCCCAACGCGCAGAGATACTTGCCCCAGCGGCCGTCGTATCGAGCATCGTCGGCTCATGGTTCATTGGATTGATATACATGCTGTCACTTTTATTCTCTGTTCAGAGCATCAAAAACGTGCAATCTACATCATATGCCATCGCGATTGCACAGCTGTATTTCGATGCCGTTGGCCAACGATTGACATTAATGTGCTTGACTATTATCGGTCTTGCACAATTTATGGCCGCAGCGACAGCCTTTACGGCCAGCTCTCGTCTATTTTATGCATTGGCACGCGATAACGCATTCCCAATGAAGTCGCAGTTTATGTACTTGAATCGCTTTCAAGCGCCCTTGGCTGGAGTTTGGCTCTCTGTAGTGATTGGATGCGCGATCTCGTGCGCTTACATCGGTTCGATCATCGCTGTACGCTTCTACATCTTCTCCCTAGCTCACATCCGATTCGATGCTGAATTACCCTTTTATACCCTATTCCCATGTCGTCCAGTTCAACGCTATATTGTCCTCGGCCGCTATAGCGGTTATGCTGGGGTACCTTCAGCCAATCATCATCCGTGTATTCTGGCCGTCGGCGTAAGTGATTCCTATCCATTGGTACTTGTATATTTTCCAATCTAAATGCGACGCTGTACCTAGCATGAAGGAACAGGGGCCTTTTGCGCTCGGCAGATGGTCGCGTGTGATCAATATCCTAAGCTTTGCGGTAAGACATCATTTGACTTGCTAAATGCTTCAACTTTTCGATCACTCACTAATTCACCTCAAATCCACATGACGCTCTAGTTCATCATCTTCATTTGTGTCCTTTTCGTGTTGCCAACTGCACAACCCGTCAATCAGCAAGACATGAACTATGCCATCGTTTCGGTTGGTTCCATCCTGTTGCTTGTTGGCTTAACTTGGTTTTTTTGGGGTCGTCACACTTTCAAAGGGCCCGTTCACACAAAGTCCGGAGGCGGCGTTGCTCCTCTGAGCCCATTGACAGAATCAGGGTCTCAGCACTGAGCAGGTTATACCTCGAAGTTCAGAGTGTTTCAGCTTAACAACCGAATATGATCTAGCTGGATAAGTAGTGGCCGACGCCGCTATCAACCTTTTTTTGACATTTACAAGGACAGTCAATTCACCGTCATCCCCAGATTTTGTAGACAGATCAATACCAATAAATAAAATATGTCATTCGAGGGTCCACGTCAAGGAGCTTCACGCCACAAACAATGCGACGAAAAGTCCATACAAATTTTCTACACACAAAAAAGGGAGAGGCAAGGTGAGGGGGTATTACACCTGATTAAGAACTGCCTGCAGCGGAGTGACTACAAGTGAGAGTAAGGGAGAACGAAATAACGAAGGTGAGAGGTATGAACGAATACGAGCGAATACGAAGGGATGTAATGTATATAGTACAACTTTTGAGTTAAACTTTTGGTAAAGTGCCCCGAGGTAGAGTAGTGGTGGGGACGAAGATAGATAACCCATAACATTAAACGAATAATATCGATAGTGACCAGGAGAGAAAAAGATTCAAGCGAGTGGAGTTCATAGTGTTAATCAGAGATAGGTGGGCATTGGTTCCATGAAAAGTGAGAAATCTGTGTCGCCTCGAAGGAAGGGCACCTGCTGAGCGTGTTGGGGAATCGGTTGTTGTGGTTCGAACTGCATGGTAAAGTCGGAGGACGCCATCTGGACGTTGAACTGGTTGTCCACATACGAGGTCTCGTTGTGCGAAAGCCCGAAGTTGGCGCCATCACACGAGAAGTTGTTGTACTGCTCGGGAAAGCAAGACTCGATAAAGGAGGGGGTAGATGGCATGCTGCAGGTGGACGCAGAACTTGGAGTACCTTGGCGAGTCCAGTCTTCTACGCTCGAGAACTGCGAATCATCGCAAAGCAGAGAGAGAGGGTGAGGCGTAACAGTGATAGATGGTATAAAAGGTTGTTGAACATCGAGTGAACCGTGCCCATCATCAGTGGGTAGCATGAGACTAGACTGCTGGCTGGCAGGGAACACGAATCCGGTGTCGAGGTCCTAGAAACAAACAGGAGTTAGATATCATCGTAAAGCAGGAAATAAAGGCACTTACGAATGAAGAAGCAGAGTAGAACTGAGAGGCGTGAAATGAGTGAGATGACGAGTCATCCATCGAGTGACGTTTCAATCGAGCGTATTCTTGCGAAGCGTTGGGGTATGGGGAGAATCCCCTGGTTCTGTTAGATGTTACAGGTAAAGATGTTCGTCGTGGCGGGGGCGTTTCAATGGCGGGAGTTGCACGAGCGCTTGAAGTTGTGGAGGAGGGGGTGGAAATGGTCGATTCGAAAGTGTCAGCAGTGATCGGGGTTTCGAAGCGGGTGACGACTTCGCGGACATGGTGTTTATCAAACTCGACGATAGCATCCTCGAGTTCCTGACCCTTCTTGCCTCGAACCAAAAGTTCTGCAATCTTGGCGCACCGTTCCTGGTCCTTCGGACCCGTCTCTCTTAACTTTCGTTTCTCAGCGGCCGTTCCGCGTGCCTTGTTGTGGATGGGGCGGAAAGCATATTGAGGGAATCGTCGTTTGTGCTCTTCTTGAGCAACCTTAGCTCGTGCATGCCATACTTGTCGTTCCTCGTTAGGTAAGTTCTGCCAGGTAAGACCAATGATCTTAGAGAGCGTGCTGTGGTTGGTTTCTACACCAGTAGAAACATGCTGGCTCTTGATAAAGGCAGATCGAAAGAGAATAAACGCGTTCGGAGGGCGAGGAATGTGGTTGCTGGGCTTCTTCCTGCCATGGGCCCCTCGTTTATCGTTCGTGGTCTCCTTCGTCTCGGCTGCGGGGAACAGTCCTCCATCAGCAAGGGATCCTTCCATGAAGGAAGGGGGGTCGAAAAATGTGGTCGGCGTGACATTAGGCGCGAAGGAAAACCCCGCGCCAGACTCTGCAGATGATGGAGGTGATCTCATACAATCATCTGATCCATAATCTAGTGGTGACGATAGGGCTTAGTGAGTAACCACTTAAGTGGATAAAGGGAATATGCACATACCAGACCTGTCATCTCGACGCAAATCCCTGCTTCTATCGGCTGGCATTTCTCCTGAGTTTACGCGGGTGTCGTTGACGGAATCTTGGTAGCGCTGGTGCGTATTAGTCGTGAATTGGTAGTACTTAAATTGTGGACACAGCTGGAGAACTTATAACAAGAAAAAAGAAAAAAGAGCGAGAAGTGTTGGGAACCGGAAGAAAATATAAAGAAGAGGGAAATTTGGTGGGGAGAAATGTTTCTACCCAAGACCCTCCCTGTTTATACAGATTGAGAGTCGAACATCAAAAAGGGTCGCTTCACCCAATGGAGGTGAACCTGCACAATAATTGCCTTCTCCGGGCAAGGTTCCGTGGTGGGTTTCCTCCGGCCGACCGATTAAGATCGTAGATCTGGGCTTGTCTTCTCCCGTTGCCCGTTGGTGAAAATGGCCACACGAGAAAATCCGGTGGAACATACCTGGGCAGTTGGACTTCTTGAATTATGATTTTCATAGAAAATATGATGGTATGGTGAAGGGGGACCCGACTTTAGGCGACAGTCAAAAAGAGTGGGTGCTAGTGGGTGGTTTACTGGGTTTCCTTGTCTTCGACTTTTGGAGCCATTTCGGAACCGCTCAGCAGCGAACAATTCACTGGCCAGGATCTTGTTGATGACCTTGGTTTGCTGCGAGTGACAGATTGATCAATCTGCGCAGGTGCTAATTCCTGAAATGGACGTACCTGATAAATCGGTGGCACTGTCACTCCCGACGATCGTGACCAGATTTTGGCGTCGGGATTGGTGGTTTTGATGCTGCAGTCAGTAGTCGGTAGCTCGAGTTAATGAAAATAGGAACTGAATACTGAGCCGACAAATTCGAGTCATAGGTGAAATAGGAGCTTTTTACAGGTCTCCCGACCATATTGTAGGTGTTCATAGAGGATTTGGCGCAGACATGGCTTCTGCGAGGACCTGGTCGGGTCAGATCTCCTGGATTCCAACACGGTAAATAAACAAGAATTACCGAATTCAAAAGCATGTCATGACGACAAAGTGTTATATTCCGCTCAAGTTTGCGGAGCGACGACTATAGTGGTGTAATGACAGAATCACTTTCCAAGCTTCACGCCTGGGAGCTTCACAGAGATCCTAAGCGGTCGAGTTGACCAGAACATGGTCGGATCTCGAACAGCAATCTGCTTACCCTGGTCGATTCACGTTTCTCTCTTCACATTGCGCGCTAAGAGACCATTAAATTGGCCGAATGGTAACCCTCATCATAAAGTCGACGGTTAACCCCACAGCATGAGGCGACGGATGACACATTCTCTGTCTTGAGGAGATATAACTGAATAGAAAAACGAACATCTGACTTGAAAACGTCGACCTTGTTCCATAAGCGGAAGGATGAGTTGGATGTGAACTCACCATTAAATCTGCATGGCGTTGGAGAGAGTTGAAAGGAATGGACGAATTTGGAAGACTGGAGGTTAACGTGTATCAAAAGTAAAAAAACAAAAAGATGAATTCCTAATAATTAAAATGAAATAGAGCCGAGACTTGAGCTATTGGTTTCAAACATGGTTTAGTGAAAAAGATCCCTTTCAGCTTTCAAAAAAGAGGCCTTGATGGTTGTGGACGAGAGGACAGCGCAATTTACTATTTTGGTACCCCGCCCGACCTGAATCAACTGTGAGAACTCAATAGCCCCAGTTTTAATCAAAGACAAACAACTTAAGCCGCCTCCACACATTTTCAAAAGTTCAATACGTTCCGTCAACACCGTCCGTAATGTTCCCCAGCAAGATTCTCTGGGAGGTCGTCTCTCAACCTTTTAAACGTTCACAGCTGGGTCTGTTCCAAGGCAAAACCAAGCAATACGGAAATAACGTTCCCTTTTCAAAGCATAAAACACGTCGAACTTGGTTGCCTAATGTTCAGCAGAAACGCGTACCTTCGGAATTGCTAGGCTCTAATGTCAAGGTCAAACTGACGACGAGGGCATTGAGGACCATCAAGAAGGTGCTTGCTCTCCACTCCTACTTGCAACCTTGGTGCTAACTTTACCAACTACAACGCGACTTTTCTTGCTCCTGCTTTTTTCGCTATGTGTCATTGAACATCCTCCCTGAACCACAATTCTCTCACATGCACTTGAACAACGAATTATACTTATGCAGAAGGGAGGGCTAGATCAATACCTCCTTGAAACACCTGCCAACTTACTCGGACACGAAGGAATGCGCCTCCGTCAATTGGCGCTGGATGCTCAAAGAGTAAAGGAGGGCCATAATTCATTACCTAAATTGGAGCTACTCAGTCCCGAAGAATGCAGGGCGGAAAAGCGACGTATTGCACAGGAAAAATACGATGCCCGGATACGTGCACTTCACGGAGAGCCCTCTTACGCACTAGTGAGAAGGGCACGGGAACTAGCCGCTCGTGCCTTCGGTGTTGACTCGAATCCCATGCCAGGAGAGGAGGGTCTTGCTAGGTACAGTTCAAGGTTCCTTCATTCGTGTTCAAGTTCTCATCTCTGTGTCTATTCCTCAGTCCGGAAGCAACCATTGCCTGGTTAAAGGGACGGCAATTCAAGAACGCCTCTTCACGCGCCCCAGTGTCATAACACGCTATTACATACCCGATTGTACCTGTTTCTCTTTACTTTAATTTAATTGCCTTTAGATCCATAGAATGGCGCAGATATTTCACTTATTCAGACGGAATTCGGTCAAAATCTTTTGACGTATTCACGTCATTCCTCATGTCTACCGTCTACGGAGTCTCCCTACACGACCGGAACAAAAACTTGAGGGCGATGTTATTTATGTCGAGAGATTGGTTCTACATCAAAGGAACCCTACAAAGCAACGATTAGATGGGGTGAAGTCAATAACGGCATACCTGCGAAATAGACGATACACCGACTCCCAAGATTGGAATAGGTCATTCCTTGCATTCATTTCCCACCCAAGCTGCCAACTCTCCCTGTCATCCGCCCAGTGGCCATCAAAAAGTGAGGTAAAAAACTCCTAGATTCCAATGTAACCACCACCTAGGTGATCATTCTTAATCGTTATCAATCAAGTGTTAACCACTTGGTCAGTTAGGTCAGTTAGACAAGGGCACTAAATACTGTGTCCCTAACGGAATAATCCCTCAAAGTACAGGTTAGACTTGCAGGGGGCAATTACTTCGTCAATCTCAACGCCGCAGGGACGACGCCCGCCAGATAGTTGGAAACTTGAGAGCACACGGAGACCGTCAACTTGTCATGACACTATTTTGATTATTCACTGTGATAACAGAGAGTGGTTGCATTCAGTCGCAAGTTATGGTCTTACTCCAGTACGGCCTCTGACTCGACTCGGGGACAGGGCTCTTGTTAGCGCAGTGAAGCGTTCCTTGGTGTTGTCGAAGACCTTGTTCTGCGAGGGATTGGCCTAGTCGACCCCTGCCCTGACGCCCTTTTCTGGAAACTTGCGCCCTGGTGCACGAGGTGTTGAAGAAATTCAAGAAACCGAATTCAAGTCCGGTTTTGATGCCCGTACGTTCGAATACGTCTTACACTGACTTGCATATATTCCATACTTGTCGGACACTTATATTATGACACAAACCGAAGTGTGAGTAAAGATAGTCAGAATGGTGAAACGTTCCTCTTCCCCCTCCATCGATACAGGCATAAAAAGCCGACCATCCGACGATGTATGAGCCACGAGTGGGTCTGTACGTATGATTCAAAGCTGAGTGGAGACACATTAATAGCAACCGATAAACCTACGTTCATACCCGTCCTGAAAATTTTCTCGTCTTTCTCATGTTTTATCATCCATACATATGTTTTATATGCCAAATGTCGGAAAACGGGGCACATGAGGGGACTTAAGGTGCTCGTAAGCTACCACGTTGCGAAGCCGACGACTGGAAGAACGGCCAGAAGGTGGTCCAGGACTAGAGTGGTACTGATAATCAGAAAATGATACGAAATAGGTTACTTCATATCATTATCGGTTGAAGGAATGAAAGTGAGAAGCCCTATTAGTACGCCCTGTCCTTATCTCAAGCTTGTCATCCCCAGGTCATTTCATGACCCCATGACATGTAATTATCTCAGTCTAGAAATGAAAAGAAACCCTAGTATTGTCGGGTATACGTCTCTTGCGAAGAGCATGGTCGACGCCATCATATGCGAAGGGTCGGGTGGCAACGATTTCTGAAATTCTGAGCACCTCGACGGCCGTTCGAATAGATGAGAACTTCTCCAACTCCTTCGATAAGATCGTTTGTGTCGGACTTTTCTGGCTGATTCCATGAATCGTCATATGCTCCAAGTCTTTTGATAGAAGGTTAACCCTAACGATGATGATTTAGATTCCTCCGTAAATCATAAAAGTGAGAAAAAATAGGCAAAGAACACTTAGTAGTCGATAGCGGGATAACCCTCAAAGTCCGATGAGAATCGAACAAACTGAAGCCTGGGTGAAAGAAAAAAGGACAAAGATGTGGCTGAGGGAAAGCTGAAGAACCGTCGGTCACCTGCCCCGCCGATCCTGAAAACTATGAGAAGCCTCGTCGCTTGACTCCCCCATCGCGCTTCGAATACAGCCAATCATCACCTTGAATCATGAGCGCGAGCTTTGATCATGCATCACAATGTTCGCTGTGGCGAGCATCTGATCGATCACAAGCCCGCTGCATCTCCAGGATGGTAACTTCTACCCAATTAGGCACTGGTCGCACATGGAGCGGCCCCACTCAACCCAAGCAAAACGATTAGATTCTCTAAATGCAAAACCCCTAAACACTACCGAAACTATCGTAAAATCGAAGACGAAGACAAAAAGCTGCCCGCAAGCTATATAGTATACAACCGTAAAATATGGTCAAAACGCAAAAAAAAAAAGAAAAGAGGGGGTTTCATATAAAAAGTAATAAAACTCAGTAAGATAATTTAATAATAGTCGTCACATCATGAAATGGGTAGAACAGATTCCTAGAACATCATGTTCAGTTTATCGTACATAGAAGACGTTCGTGTGATATCTTCTTCATTAGACAGCTATAAGGGAGAAGGGTAAAGATATGATGAGGTTGAAAGAACGCGTTACGCTTTGATCCCAGTCGGCGTACTTGGTCGTGATCCAGCATGTCGTTTCCACCAATCCCTCATACTCGTGCCGAGATGATGAGCCCTGCCCGCGTGAGACGAAGCCGCGTGTCCCTCGTCGCCGATATGGTGGGCACTTCCGTTGTGTGGAGCAATACTATTCACAATTTCATACCCGCTCTCGTGCCCGTGACTCGACGAGGTCTCATGCTGGCCATAAACATCGCGACGCCGCCTTCCGAAGCCTGCCTCCTCGCTATTTCTCCTGCTGCTTGACGAAGCAGTGTTATTACTCGTGCCCGTGCTCACGCTATATCCCGACGCATCAGAATTAGAATCACGAGTATTGCGTCGTACATGGCTCTGTTGTTCTGGTGGCGGGCCTTGGGAGTTGGAGGTGGCCACAGTAGTTGCCACAACCTTCTTCCTCAAAATCCATCGGGTGGCCCTTCCTCCCCCAGGCTGAACACCAGGACGAGCAGTCGTCGGAGATTCTGGTTTTGCTGTATCAGGTGCCTCGCGTTTGCCTGCAGTCCGTTCCCCTTCAGCATCACTCCATCCCTCGGCGTCTCTATAACCTTCTCCCTCGGTATCTGTCGTGCCTTCACTTTCCTCATGATCAGCCGCGGCAGGTTCAGTAGCCTCTTCTTCATAACGCACAAACGGTGTTTCATAACGACGCCGGATACGCTCTTCCTCAATAACAGTAGTGTACTCGCTTCTCTGAACAGACAAAGGAGGTGATCCGCCATCGGGTGCACGGACAGCAACTGGGTTGAAGATGGCGTCAATGAGGGTTTCTGTCGCCTTTGTTCTTGATCCTAGTCCATTGCCAAATCCGGGAGCAGGAAGTCGGTGAATGTCCACTGCCAATAACCCGAGCGCGAGGTCAGCATTCGAGTTGGCGTACGGGTCATTCTTCTGTTGTACAGGCGAGATACCCGGCAGCTGAGGCGACATCGATTTGGGTGACCCATATATAACTCGCCGGCTCGGAGAAGTGAAGACAGGTGAATTTGGCTGGGAAGGCGAAGAAGCAGAGGGTGAAGAAGCATATGTACCCGACGAGCTTTGCGTGGTCGACCTGTGAGGCAGAGGCCTTCCAGTGATTGGCGAAAGTACTGAGATCGTGTGAGAATAATCGTCATCGTCATCCTCTTGAGAGATGTTATGCAAAACACGGGGTACCCGAGCAGATTTTGGCAGAGAGGAGGTAGGGACTGGAGGGATGGGCGTGAAGGGTGCATCACCGTATCCGCCGAGTGTGCGAGCAGTTCTAGGTGGTAGCATGGTTCCTATCGACCGTGGTGTGCCAGGCATCATTCCTATTCCAATGGTCGCTGTTCTCAGAGTTTTTGCCGTCACAGCAACATCTCTGTCTACGCCGTGCATCTCATTGGATTCCTCAAGGTCAAGAACTAGGGCACGGGGTCGTTTACGAACTGCGTCGTTTTGCTTGAGGAAACCGGCTATACCAGTGAGAATCCCACCTTGAGGAAGAGGTGGGGCGATATAGTTGGATTCTCCGTGAAGAAATGTGAGTCGTACGGTGAGCTGATTTATACAAAGTAGGTGGGGTTTGATCCACGGCAATGCGAATAACAAGGAGAGAATAGGGGCGAGAAGTCGTCAATGAATGTAAACGGGTAAACGTGTTGAGATTAAACTTTACCTTGAGCGTCGCATTTGTTTTGCTTTCCTTCAAAAGATAGCTTCTTTCGATACCAGTTGGACATCCGTCTTTCTTGCCTTTCTTTTTCTTCTTGCTCCCGTCGCCGTTTTCCTCTTCTCCATCCTTATCCACGTATTCCGCCAGATTCAGATAAACAACGCCCAGCTGGGGGTTACTGGCCGAACCTTTCGTCTTTGCATCTTCTTCGTCTATCTTTTGTAAAACAACCAGCTTGAGCGGACACGGAAGGAGATCGTGGGTTTCTCGGTCGATATCCATCTTGAGAACCGGAGAAAGGACATATGACCATGTAACCGAGTGGTCTTTGAGAGGCAAAAAATGGGTCATGCCCCGAGCAGGCGTTGAAGATACCGGTGTGGTAACGGTGGATGAGGTCGTGGAAGTCGTGAACGTACTGGGTATGGATGAAGGAGAAGGGATATTTTTGGGTGTGACGCTCGGGGAGAACAACGTGGAAGATGTAGGGGTATCATTATTAGATTCCGAAGGGGAAAGGGTATTATTGGTTGATGAGGAAATGTTGGAATTGGTATTGGAGGGTTGTGAGTATGATGAATAAGATGAACGAGAGGAAACTGACGGAGCGATCACAGAGGGAGCAATACTCTGGCTCCCCGACGCTGATCGTTGAACTGGACTGGGAAGGGAATGAGTACCGCCCGCAGGCGAGATGATGCCACCTAACGATGGGAGAGTCACATCCTCTCGTGTCTTTCCCTCTCTCCTCTCTTTCTCCGCTTTTGCCTTTGCCTTGACTCTATTCAGCAGACCAGGCTTAGTTCCCGATGGTGTCTGGACACCTTTGAACTTCCAACGGACAGCAAACTCCCCACTGACTAGTGGAACGTTGGATAGTTGATGTATTTGCACCTCTGCCTGGAAATGGGCATGACGCGGGAGTAGATGTCCCAGCTGAGCGCGGATACGAGGTGCTGTCGTGGATGTCGAACCTGTGCTGACATTGACATTGGGAGAGGTCATAGGGGGAGCATGTAAAGCACCGGAAGGAAACTGATTCACTGAGACTGGCGTTGAAGGACGGTCCTGCATTGTATCAGTTAGATTCAGGTTGCTGTTGTTGCCGCCCAATCTGTGAAACAAGCCGTGCGGCCGAGGGGCCTTCAAGGATTCATCAACAAAGGACTCCTTTGTCGGGGAACTGGAAGAATTGCTGGAAGAATGGCCATGTTTGAATAACATTTTAATAGGTATTTATTAACGATTTCCTCCGTTTACCCGGGAATACTGATGATGTTTGGGGGCCTACAAGACACCTGAGGGGATAATTTAGCATCAATGTCGGGAACAATGGTGCATAATTTGAAACATACCGCCTGTAATAGTTGGTAATTAAGAAATATAACAAAAGGAAATCTAATAGGTTTAGAGAGACATGCTTTCAAAGCTTAGAATTGCAAGTTGGTGATGATGGTAGGAAGTAAAGAAAGAGACGTGCATATTTAGTGGTAACCTTAGAGCTGACATTGATAGCAGCTTTCCACAAGGAGCTAACAATTGAAACGTTCATGCTACGAGTTCCCGCGATGACCAAAAATATTTCAATTGAGTGCGGGGTATTCCAAATCCTGCTGACTGGCCACCCCGAGTACCTTTGACGGAATCCTTTCAATATATTGTATGCATATTTTGCTGGCAAAAGAGCGGTATTATCACGGTTTAATATCGAAATTTAACACTCCTCTGCAACGAACGGCAAATATTTCAAAAGCAAACTGCAGACCAAAAGGTACCACAGCCATTGGTCCTGTTTCCAAACGATCAATTATCAAATCCCCATCATCAGCGGACTCGTGTCCAACTCCTATTCCGGGTCCACCACGTTGCCTCGCCTGAGCGATGCCTGTCAGAACTTGTCAGAGGAGTTTGAGTACTCGGAGACTTTTTAGACTGCAATCGACGTTATCTTTGGCTTTATCTGTCTGACTTGCCAAACACCTTCGGCCTTGTGTCCCATGAACTCAGGACTGTTGCGGCTTTAGCCTTTACCAATCGCAGCGTCATCCAAGTGGCAAATCCGCAGTCGACTCCAGGATTTACCATGGATAACTCCATCCTCGTTCTCCCGGTCGAGCTTCTCAGGGAGATCATAGAGTGGGTAAGGCGGCTTGCTATCCAAAAACTTGAATTGAAAAGATACTCACTCGTTGGTCACAGGCAATATGTCCCCCTAAGAGAGCCAGATTGCAAACGCTTTGCATGGTCAATCGAGTTTTCTCAGCTATAGTTCAGCCGATGATGCTATCCAATTTAATATTAGGGGTTGACTCGAATGGACACCAGGACAGAAACAGACAAGTACAGATCCTTGCTTTAGGAGCTCATCCAGCCTGTCAACTAGCAACGACCATAACACTATGGATGTCAAGTGAGACCGGCAGTCCTCTCAGTATATCTGGGCAACGAACCTTGAAACGAGCGATAACCAATTGTAGTCGCCTCGAAAAAATCATGTCAGTGTGGAGTACGCTTTGACATCTACGTTACAAAATAAATCAAACCCTCTAGCTGGAACCTAGGGCCCGGCGAGCCCCCCTGGGTACAGAACGAAGTGCTGTCAGCGTTATACCACCTGTCGTTGCTGAAAACGCTTCACATCCACGTGAAGCCAAGCTACTTGTATCGTCTTCGTCTATCCACCGGCTCGAACCTTGCGACGCTGACAAGTCTCCGAATCGAATACCTCTCCCTCGGTTATTTCGAGAACGAGGCTGCCAGACAGAGTTCTGGACGCAATCTGTCACAGCTTATTTCTCGTTGTCCAAATCTGGTCTCTCTAGAGGTAGCCTTCCCCGGGTTAGACCTCACCGACATCTTTCCTGGGTTACGGTCGGGAGACTTGAGCAGGGTTCCACCAATCAGACACTTATCTCTGTTCGGGATCGGCAAGATAGCTCTCTTGCGCGATATTCCAAATATTCACTCGTTAGGGATACGCCTCGATCCAGACGCTGATGGGGCGTTTACGGGTATCTGGAACATACTGCGACTACGCAACACGTTCCCTTCCAGAATTTTGACAGATCGCAGTCTTTATGAATCCGACCTACTCAACTATCTCTATTTCCACCCCCACCTTGAATCTCTTATTCTCCTGCCAGTAAACCCTAATTACATTCCAGATGCGTTAGGAGAACACCATGCCTTAACGAGGCTCTGCGATATCTTGGCTCGTCACTCACAGCACCTCGTCGAGTTCGTGCTGCGTCCTTCACCGTCATGGTATCCTCCGTATTGGGACTGGACCTGGGTAGAAGCCAGAATGAAACCAGCATTGTTCGCTTGTCGGAAATTACAACGGCTGGGGTTCAGGATACCTCAAAGCGATATAAACAGAATGAGAGCAGCTCTGGTGAGTGTTTCGCTGACGTTCATCGTCGTAAATGGAGCCTCATCGTGGAACTGGCATATTCATGCATAAACAGCACGAGCTGCTCAGCATTTCTGCAGAAGCTTTCGATAATTTACAGGAATTGCACATTTATTTCGAGTCTGACGTTCCAACCTCGCACCCCCTTGCACCTCGTCCTTTCATGCACTTGGCGTCTAATAACCAATCAGAACAGCTAAAATGGGACGTCGATCAAGTGATACTTGCATACGAAGTTAATGATTGGAGGAAGTATAATTATGAGCTCCATGTCCACCAACGTATTTGGACCGTTCGATTCGGAGAATCCAGATTTACACGGACACACCCTTAGCTGCAATATTACCACTCCCATCTAGTCATATTGCAATAATATATACTTGTCTATTACACATATACAGTTCGTTCTCTGGTCAACCTGCCATTGTGCACGTTACACAAACAGGTTTATCGGTGCTCTGGTTCAATAGAACCATGAGGTCTCCAAACCTCAACGTTTGAAGCGCCTATGTCGGCTTCTCACCCTTGTTCGCAAAGCCAATGTACCACGGTTAACATCACACTCGTGACAGAGATTTACATGACCATATTTTCCAGCCCTAGGTTCGGCACCAGAGAACAGCTGAAAGCCTTCCCAACGACCCAAGAACCTTTCTCCGCCAAACTTGCCCAGAAACTTGGTCAAGTAGACTTCGCCTGGTTTATGGATCGCTGTTCGTAGGATGAATTGCCCAGGACATTGACACGACAAAGAACCTACCCGCAGGAAGCCAGTAAGCTATTTCCACGACTTTGCATCTCCTTCGATACCAGTTTGAAACGGATCTCGTCTGAAACCATAAATTCTGCGAGAATGAACTGGCGGAACCCGTTTGAGGAAGGACAGACTGCGGATACGTAGTTCTCTTGGAAATTGGATTACTCACTGGAATGGATTCGCCTCTTCCAGAGACATGCAGGCCTCTACTTGGCGACACGAACTCTTAACACTCCTACGGATACAGGGAGGATTCCAGCATCGCAGCGCCAGGGCTACATGTATGGATATTTTTACCATTGCTCTCCATATCTACGCCATTATACATGCTGCATTGAATTGAGAGCCCAGAGTAAATCATCGAAGAACGAAAACACACGTCTAATATCGACTCAGCCTGAGTTCCAATTCGGCCATCCCCTTTCACCTATTCCTAACGAGGTTTCCAGTAAGGATAACGTGGACCAGTTAATATTTTGTGTACGAAATGAATCGACAGATTATGAGCCCGCTAAGCACGAGTACGCCGCACGCTTCAACGGAATGGTGGCTTTCAACGACTAGATAACTGCCTGATGACCACCCATATCGTTATCGACAGCAAGAAGTTGACAGTGACGATGGCTTGTACCAATTAAACCGGAAGCTGGAATATCGAGGGGACGTTCCTGGTGGAGTCTGATATTGGAGGGAAGATAAGCACTGAGCCCTTTGAGCAGATAGAGGGAGGGTGGGAAACTTGTCCTGGAGAATGAACAGGCTAATGCTGAGTTTTGAGCACCTACAGTCTATCATTCATCCATATGAGGTGAGGCAGTGGCTAGCCGTGATGCAAGGACATGAGTCAAATCGGACTGCGCTGCAGGACATCTGAAGCTGATATGTAGTGCAAGCTGACAATCGTCCGCTCGGGCTGTTAAGCGAGCCAATAAGGTGCGAATCAGTGAAAGTCACGATCGACATTCTGGCGATATGAGACACAGCCAGGTGCATCGCGTAGTCTTTGCCCAGCAAGTATCGAAAGCGAAGGGAGGAATTGGGGGGAAAGTCGCTGAAAGCAGTTCTTGGTGGAGCTCGTTTATAGAGAGTATCGCAACGGATACCCATAATGCATAACCAGCCAACATCGGTGTTGCCAAATCAGCATGACCGAGCCTGATGCTGTCGCGTAAAACGCCTCGGAGCTCTAAAATGTATCTCACATGCAATCTTCATAGATTTCTGCCCTTCAGAGCTTCAACAAATGTCTAAAGTGTGTCGATGATTGACAGGAAGAGCTGGGGTGACTTCATACATGAGAAGAAGCGATCGGGCTTGTTAGCTTTGAAATGAAAGTGGTACGTACTTAGTATGCCATAGTCTAGGAACACAATGCATCGAAGTGCCTGTCCGAAGCACACGGCTTCGTTATAAAAATAACAGTGCGGAGGGATAGGACAGACAGCCTGGTCATAGTTGGTACGAGGATCGCAAAACTTGAATGAAACAGAGCAAGACTGATAGTCTAAGGCAGTTCCAGACGATAACCTTAATGTTGGAACCGACTGTAACGGAGTCTAAGAGTCAACTTTCGCTTGTAGAAATGAATTCTTCATTATTTCGTCGTTGTATTAACCTAGGTTGCTTCCTGTTCCTGATGCGTACTAACCAAAACCAGTCCTTTTCATGCGGCGCAGCGGGCCTCCAGAAAGAAGTTCAAGATTTGAAGCGAGCTCACAATCTGCTAGTAGATCTAGAATGGCGAGATAGTAATGTAGGGTAGAGCCAATGACACCATAGGTGCTGGAGAGACTGTCGTGTTTGATAGCAAGCCGCTGGTGATCGCCAGTCAACCTGAACAACAAAGGTTCAGGTGACATCGCACTTTTGCAAGATTTTGTCGTCAAGCGCTCGTCATCACTGATGCCTGTATCAGATTCGGGGTCGGTCGAGTATTATTAACCGATCCCTATTATGGGTGTTGCCAACATGCATTCCAGGGCTTCAGATGACGCGTGAAGTACAACAATTGAAAATTTGGTGATTAGCTTTGACTGTAATACAGCGGAGTCATGTTTCGAGGGAGGCAAAAATAATTTCAAGATTCCCACAACCTTATGATCGATCTAAGTGCTATTTCCGATGACCGACGATGTTTTGCTCCTACCACCAATGCTTCAATGAACTGATGTCTCGAGGTGATATCTAGCTCCACGTCGACACTGCCAAAAATACTGGAAACAATTTCTTTGAAAGAAACTACTGGAATTGAACTTGGCTTGTGCTTTGACTGACAATGCTATCGAAACGTGGATCGATATTGGAGCTTATGCCCAACATTCGGGTCAACTTCGCAACAGATTGAAAGGGCATCTTGATTCACTGCTTTATGTTTTGTGCTATATTTACCAATTACTTGCTTCCAATATGGGCGATCAATGGCACTGCTCCTATCAGGTTGTAAACTTACTCATCCGAAGGTCAAAATGAGTGTCACCGAACTGAAGGCCGAGCTTCTCACCACCAGCATGCCGTCCATTTACATACATCAAGCGTAGTCTCCTGATCTTTTCATCCTGCAAAAACTTGTATTACCATTGCTCGGCGAGTTATTATTGTACCTTTATCCCATTGACAACACCTCCATCTCAATCTCAAGACGCTTCAGTTCGTCCGAGGCATTTTGGGTTGGAAGCACCGGTAAAATATTTGCGCGCTGCATATATATTGGAGCCCCAAATCTCCAACTTTCTACATTGTGCTTCTCTGGTTTCAAGATCAGATACAAAGCAGATTGAGGTGCACAACAGCTTCTCAGTTCAAACGCCCTACTTCCCGACTTACTACCAGAACCTTTTATAAAGCACAACTTCCCCACCATTATTTCCCCCGCATTCTCAACTACCATGAGCTATACACCGTCTGACTCTATTACTGTCGCGGACTCCAATGTCAAGGAGAAGGCGTCTATCTCATCTTTGGGATCCGGAGGCAACAGTTCAGCAGAGGTCACAACCCCCACTGAGAAAGGAGTGACTACAGAGGGTGTGCTGCCGTCTATGATGAACAGCAGCCCAATGACCTTCGATGAAGGTGGTCTCCAAGCATGGTTGACTATCCTTGGCGCGTTAGTTATCATTTATTAAAATCACTAACCCACGTCTTTCTCACTCAACTCATCCACAGTTGGCTCGTCCAATATACCTCATTCGGTTACATCAACTCCTTCGGTGTATACGAAGATTTCTATGTTCGTGAATACCTGTCCAGCTTCACTCCCAGCGACATCGGGTAAGTGGCTTGTCCCAGTCCTCGTCGTTGTCAATACTCAATTAATATATCCCTATAGCTGGATTGGTGGAGTACAAATCTTCCTGACGTTCTCCTGCGGCGCCTTTACCGGAAGAATTTTCGACAAAGGTTACTTGTGGGTGCTTCCCGCTGTCGACTAAACGTCTCGGCTAACACATATTTCTTTCTCAGCTACTGGTTGATGGGCATCAGCATACTCCTTCATGCCATTGCTTGTATGTACTCGCCTCGCATTGTTTTGGTAATGGTTTCTGACATAGCTCCCCCTTAGTGTTCATGCTCTCCTTATCGCACAAGAACGAGTACTATCAGGTATGACTAATCAATAAGACTATGATTGGCCGGCGGCTTAATGATATGACTAGGTGTTTTTGACAAACGGTGTTGCCCTCGGTCTTGCCACTGGAATCTCTTACGTACCCAGTAAGTGTATTTGAGTATTACAAATGGCCTCACTGCTCACTGCTCACTGCTCAATAGGTCTCGGTATTGCTGCTCACTACTTCCAGAGAAAGCGACCGGTTGCCGTCGGTATAATTTCTTCCGGTTCCGCTTTGGGTAGGTGTTTACCATCTTGGATCTCTGGAAGCGTACTAACCCTATTGGCAGGTGCTACTCTCCACCCGATCATGTTGAACCACTTCTTCACCAACCCTAAGATCGGTTTCCACAATGGTGTCCGCATCAGTGCAGCTCTTAACACCTTCCTCTTGCTCGTTGCTCTCTGCTTGATGAAAACCCGTCTGCCGCCAAGGGCCAGCAGCGTCACTGCCGCTCAAATCAGAGGATGGTTCCACATCAAGAAGGACCCAGCCTACGTTACATTCGTTGCCAGGTAAATTTTGTCCGGCCTTTAATCTTGGAGCATTGGATTTATTCTCTTCTAGTGCTGTTCCCTGTTTCCTCGGACTCTTCTTTGCCGTTTTCTACATCCAGCTTGACGCCGTTTTGCACGGTGTTGACGAAACTTTTGCATTCTACTCTGTAAGTGATCTCGATCCTTGGAATCAAGGCTTTATCTGACCAGCCTCCTATAGTTGTCAATCCTCAATGCTGCTTCATTGTTCGGACGAGTTCTTCCTGCTCTCCTCGCACCCAAAGTTGGTGTCTTCAATTTGGGAGTTTTCTGCACAACATCCACTGGTATCGTCATCCTTTGCATGTTGGCCGTCAAAGACGCCGCCGGAGTCGCCCTCTTCTCCATCTTCTTCGGCTTTATGTCTGGTGCAGCCATTGGTTTGACTCCTGCTATGCTTGCCCTGCTCGCTAAGCACCCCGGAGAAATCGGTCAGCGCATGGGCATCTACTTCGGTGTTGGTGGTATCCTCGGACTCTTCGGTACGTCCGCTGCTTGTGTTCAGACTCATAGATCATGAAACTTATTCAACCAATCTAGCTACCCCTATCTCTGGTGCATTGCTCACCACAAGCTACCGCTGGTCCAGCCCAATTGTCTTCGCTGGTGTAAGTGTCAAAGTCAAATAACGATGAGATGAAAAATACTCACTTAATCGTTTAGGTTATGATGATCCTCTGTGGCTCATTATACGGCGTAGCGCGCTGCTTCGTTGCCAAGGCTCGAGGAACACACCGCGTGTAAAGACACTATCCTATTTTTATTAATGACCTTTTAAGAGCGCAAATGACTCCTTTAGATTATGTATCATACGACCTGCCTTGATTTTCATTTTCATGACTTGGCATATTTCTTTCGGTCACAAACTATCTTCGAAATTCTCTTATACTTCATTCTCGATACCTTATTATATTGTATTCTTAGTAGCAACCAATACGCATGCACTCATATTCACAATTCCGATGCATTGAAGCTTGGCAATCCCATTTTCTCGGCACTAGTTGACGCCAACCCCTATCGATTTATCCCCGATTGTCTAAGCGCCTAACCATCGCTTAGCTGAGTCTTCCGATCTACGCTATGTCAACCACAAAGGCCCTCTAGGACACTCGACTTGCTTACGACGGGTATCTTTGAGTCCATTCGACTTCATTTTCTCTTGGTCTTACTCTTCCGACTATCTTCTGTCCTTTCAACGACTTTGTATAATTATACCGAATCTGCACCTCGGGATTCAGGGCCCGTGTGAGTGTATCTAACCGTCGGCATTGTTTAAGTAAGGCACTGTTGGATTAGTCTCCGCATGAGTTAGTTGGAGCTAGCGAGCCAATTCATTCAGAAGGGTCAAGGTACGCGCGACACGACATCAGCATGATTTGAATACAACGAACCGCCGGATCTGAATCGACCGTTTCGTCCGCTCTAGCAGCATCCTCAGAAGGTTATCACGGCACTGTTGAACAGCGCGCCTTGGTTTTGGTACACAATGGGACTGGGTTTGGACTTAATTGAAAATTGCGCTGGACAACGAAGCCGTGGCTGTATATTGAATAGGTAGATTATATATCTCTGGGGTGCGCCAAAAGTACTACAAAATGGGGTACGAATCCTTCAAATACCTTCTAAATTGCAGAGAGCACCTCATCTGGTTCCAATTTATCTACTACAAGTTACCAAGTTCACATCCAGAAGTACAAAAAATGCGGACAACGAGGTCGATGGACAACACTTTTCGTGTTTCCGATTTGTCAATTGTGTTGTCATCTTCAAGTTCGAATGAAGTCATCAAAAAGAGCGGCTCCGACTCTGAAAGCACACGCAGGTATCCGAGCATTTCTCCCCCTCTCCGACACTCTCAACCTCCTCGGATACGGTCATTGCCGACTACGCGTGTGTATCTCGCTACTCGGACGACGCAACCGACGTCGCGTTTCCCGAAGGTGGACTCCGCGGATGGCTCGCAGTTCTCGGAGGGTGAGCTATTCATACTTTCTTATTTCGTTTCGAACAATGGCGTCGGTGCCTCGAGAGCATACGAAGCCTGACATGGATACCCTTGCAAGCTTTTGTTTTAATTTGTGTGCATTGGATACCTGTCTTCGTTTTGGCGTGTTTCAAGACTCTTACCTGCAAAGTTTCCATCCGACGTATACTCCAAGCCAGATTAGGTTACTTCAGTCTGTACAGAGCGATGACTGTGTTTTCATATTCTTTGCAGATGGGTCGGAGGCATAAATCATGCTGACATTCTCCGCTGGCGTCATCTCAGGCCCTGTGTTCGATGCGAGTCACTTGTCAGCTTCTCAGTTGATATGCCTCCTGATAGTATGCATTGGGATGTGCCAGTGATAACATAAAGCCCAGTGTCTGTCAAATTGACAAAGTTCAACAATTTCAACTGGAAATTCAAGGCTAACTGGATATCCCATGAATAATCATCGAGAAATTATGAGTGCATAGCTAAAGTAAGTGTTCCTTAGCTGATGTCTCTAGTTAGCCAAAAACACCTAATCCATAATAAGGTATTGTATTTAAAGTATAAATGAACTAGGTTTTTTTAACGAACGGCGTTGACATGGGTTTATCAGCAGGGCTATCATTCATCCCTGGTAAGCTTCGAACTATACCTCGGTCATTACTGTTAACCTTTAGGATCAGCTGTCGGCCTTATGGGACACTATTTCAGCAACAAACGTGCATTCGCTGGTCACGTATTATCCACTGGTGCAGCACTGGATTGTATTCTGGGCCACAGTGCGGATCAGAGCGCTTGCTGACCAATGTGATAGGCGCCGTCGTTCACCCAATCCTCCTAAACAAGTTACTCGAAAACCCAAAAATCGGCTTCTCCATTGGATTGAGAGTCGGTTTTGGAATGAATATATTGCTTCTTATCCTTAGCTTATGGGTTATGCGGACACGACTCCCGCGAAATGCCTTCTCCTTGAAAATACCGGTCTTCATATGGTTTAAACCCAAAGAAGGAGAGCGTCTATCGCTTTTTTTTTCTCGCGTAAGGCTTGGTTTTTTCCACATCAAGCGCATCAACGAAATGCATTTTTGCAAATCTTTGGATATCAGTTCTTTGGCTTTTGCACACCTTTTCCTGTCTGCGATATACAACTATTGTCACTGATGTGGGTTCAACGGCGAGTTAAGCCTTTACTTTGTAAGAATGCATTTTCAACATAATACACTACGAATTACTAACGATATTCTTTAATGACGGACCTCCATACTAAATGCAACATCCATGGTTGGAAGTGTCGCTTCAGGCTTTTTAGCAGTTTGGTTAGGCACCTTCAACGCCGGTGTGTTCTGTTTCATATCCGCAGCGATCACATTATTTGCCATCGTTGCTGTGGAGGATTTACCTGGGGTCGTTTGCTTTGCCACATTCTATGGTATCTTTTACAGCGCGTGCTTTTCATTGTCGCCAATACTGCTTGGTGCGTCACTCTTTAACCGAATATCCTTTGAAGGCTGTTTCATTAGCTTACTTCAGATATGCCTTGACCACGAAGCACACAAATGGTCGATGGTGTTGGAGCAACGATGGCTCTTTGCTATGGATTACGCAGTTAGTCACATACCTTTGACACTGGGCATGTATTCACAAATGTGCATCCTTTAAGGGCTCGTTGGATTATTTCGTTAGTCGTCTCCTGCAACCTTGACCTGGCGTTTCGCTAACTCGACCACAGCCAGTCCCGTGGCCGGGGCACTACTAACAAGTCTCCATGTCTCTTCCGTGATCTTAGCGATCAGAAGGGCCTCTGAGTTGACACCCATTGCCTAGTGTTGCATGACGCTGGCAGCGGGTTTCTGCATCATTGCAAGAGCAATTCGTAGCAGGCAAGCGGGCTCATGAAAAGTTTAGACAACATATGAATGGTTTGGTATATTTTAGACAAACATCACACTTCCTATCTGCTTTGTAAAATGTTCAGGGGAGAGGTAGACAGAAATCGATGAGCACTGTTGTCTAGAGCCTAGCGACGGATGTTGAGACCACGACGGTGGTGGAACACAGCGGGGTCGGAGTTGATGAAATCGATTTGTTCCTTGCGATAGTCGTCTGGGATGACCGTAGTGTTGTCACCATTGAGTTGCAACAAGACCTCGTTGGATGGGGTATATTGAGGCCAGACGGGTCCTGTGTATGATTCACATTTAGCCAACGGCTTTAGATGCACAAGAAGATTCTACTTACGAGCGTTTCCTTTGCCATCATTAGGGTCCAAGCTGGTCGCGAATGATACCCAGTAGTCAATCATGATGCTACTGAGTTGGACCGCAGAGGGCGAACGGTCAGTGGGGGCTCCATAAACGAAAAGAACCTCAGATCCATGAGCAACTTCAAGATGTTTCAGTATCAGATCGCGTGTTTTTTTAACAGTAATCTCTTACCTCCGACTGCGGGAGGAAGATCGGGCTGAGGCTGGGTGAAGAGGTAACCAAAGGTCTTGACACCTGCACGGCTTGCAGTTTGAATCCAACTCCTCCTTTGCGACTGGAAGCTGAGATCACCCTCTGTACGGATAGTTAGAGGCTATATCAACATGTTTTATAAGCTCAGGTACATACGAAGTGCTGCTTCGCGCTTGAAACCTGAAGGAAGACCAAAGGTGGAAACACCCGTGTCGAAGGGCGAACCATCAGCGGGGTCGTCGGGGTAGAGCTCAAGAAGGCGGTCAGCAGTCGCCTGCAGGACAGCTGGATCGACGAGAGGGGGAGAATAGCTCGCGATGATGTTGGCCTTGATGTCGTCTTGAGTCAAACTGGTTTGGGAGGTGAAGATGGTGCCTTCATCGAGATTCGTGCCCGCAATGAAAGGGAGCTTCGCAAATTTATTCTTCTTCAGGATTTGCGAAGCTATTTCAGGGAACAACCCTCCTGGTCCGTCAATAGTGGGGTCAAATCCAAAGAGCTCGTTGGCACTATTAATTGCATTCACGACACCAGAGAGAATCTCGGTAGAGTTGGCATGTTGAAGGCAATCGAATGTGTTACCGGAAGTAGCAAGCGATGCACAGGATGGGACACCGGAAACAAAGTTTTGCCAGTCAACCTCCCTACGCGCAGCGGGGAATTCCAGGGCAGTTGCTGCAGAGCCAGATTCGAAGATCTGAAAAGCAAATGGTCAGAAGTAAAAAAGAGGTCATCGTAGAAGAATGACATACTGCTGCACGAGCCAATTTTTCAATTGGGGAGTTCAAGAATAGAACCGCGGTCATGATAGCACCAGCACTCTCTCCGAAAGCAGTAACCTTCTTTTTGTCGCCGCCAAAGAATTCGATGTTAGCTTGTACCCATTCTAGAGCAGCAAGTTGATCTTTGAGAGCCAGGTTGAGGGCTTTCTTGTTATCAGCTAAACGTGGAAGCGTTAAAAAACTGTTGAAAGAGGTAGGCTAGTCTTCGCACCTTCTTGGCCTTGAGGGAAACCGAGTGGGCCCAGGCGGTAGTTAAAGTTGACGTAGATCAAAGGGGTTCCCTATGTAAAAATATCACTTAGAGAAACTCCATAGGAAGATTAGATAGGATGACATACTCGTGCGACACTTTGAGCGACAATAGCACTGCCGTTAAAGATGCTTGCTTCTCCATCTTGGAACCCACCGCCATAACTGGCAGGTCCAAAATCAGCTGAGGGCCTATCAGATAGATATGCTTTCTACTTACGTCCAAAAGAGCTGTCACAAGGATATAAATATAAGGACCCAAATTTACCAACAATGGCAATGACTTACCACAGGGAGCTGAGCATCTTTCGATATTCCAGTAGGTCGGAATACGTTAATTGTGAGGCAGTCTTCTGAGAATGTGGTTGGAGTACCCCCCTACAGATTCGCTTGAGTAAGACAGAAAAAAACTGGACTTTGGTATGGGGGACTAACAACTTGAAGACAACCTTTTCCGAAATTGCTTGCATCGAAAGTCTTTTGGTTTAAGCGAGTTTTGAGAACCGGGGGCTTCAAACGCAAGTTTCCGAGGGGAGGCTCAGCGAATGGAATGCCTATGAGCATGTCAGTTCTAAATGTTCTAAACATGATGCTGGAGAGGGATCTAGAACACACCTCCAAAGAAGTCTTGTTTGAATAAGGTTACATCCCTACCGGTGAAGGTGGTTCCACCGATTTTGACCTGGGGGGCCGCAGCAAAAGCAGCAGTAGCTAGAGTTAGAAGACGGAGTGCCCTGGAGAGCATTTGGGCCAGAAGTGAGGATCAGAGGAATGAAGGGAATCTGCAAGCCATTTATAAGTAGTCTGAATAGCTTGCCCCATGATGACCTCGATGAAACATTGTATGCGTAATGGGATCATGAGACGGAGACTTGTTGAGAAGTGGCAAAGATCCGTGGCTCAGTGTTCCTATCCCAGGGGTTGAGCGACGTCCAAATTAGACTGCGAAGCCATGAGAGCTCCCAGGCGTTTAAACATACACCGCTACTGTACACAGATACACAATACGCGCATGGATCCATGAGAAAGAATCGCTTCACGGTCTTCATGTCTGCCATTGCAGTGGTGCACATTGTATAGCATCGAGATGAGGCAAGTTGCGCCATTCATAAGCAGTAACCCGACGAATACATCGCTGGCTGGTACTTTGTAATCTCGCGATTGCCCGAGTTCCTATTGCAAAAGGGGCTATAGGAAGTTTCGGTTGAGGTGTTTGCACAGTCCCAGGATAATGTATAGGTTGGGTTATTTATATCGTAGACAGCGCTTCAGATGGTCGTGGAGGAATGGCAACCTAAAAATATTGTCTGGACACAAGAAAGGGATTATCTACCACACATTCCGGTAAATGAGCTCCCCGGGACGATGTTGAGTTTGAGGTTTTCAGTCCAAGCATAGTATTGGCGTAATAGAATAAAATTATGTTGGTTCAGATTAAGATACCTCACTGTCAGTGTCACAGTGCCTGCAACACCGTCACCTAAGCCTGCCCTAAACAAGTGCATCACATGACCGTGATTGAGACGCGTTGCATCGCGGCTTTTGCCGAGAGCGACCATCAGCCGGAAACCTCTTTTTTTTGTGGAGCTGTAGGGCGTTCAGGCAGTCAATAAGATCGTCTCCTTTGGCCAGCGTGTGATTTGGGAGTTTCACCCAAGGTGTGAGAGTGGGCAGAACCCACGGGGGAAATGCATTTACGCACTAGGAGTGTGGGGCTCGCGCTCTGGTGGTCAGCCGGAAACCTCTTGAAATCGAAAAATAATAATGATACGTAAACGTGTAGAATTAGCGTTGCTATATATTGTTAAAAGTACCTCGACACTAGGTTTCTTGGATGAAGGATAACATTGCGAATCCGGATGCTTCAAAGAGGCTTGTAAACGATCGATGTCCACCATTTGATGGCATCAACCCAGCCATCAGGTCTGGTATAGGGTATAGGCAGTGACATCGAGGTTGGCTTGCAACATTGACGAGCAACATCTCACCACGTAGAATAGAATAAATCATGTCGTCGAGCACTTCCAGTCTTGACGCTTCGTTTGTCCTGGTTGACAACGAAAACGAGAAATCCAAACAACAGCTACCAGCATCCCCACAAAAGATCGCTTCACCAAAAGTCGTAAGTCATTCACAAGCTCCACATGCTAGCTACATGAAGCTTTACATACATCACATCTTTAACAGGTCTCGCATCCCTCTAATGCCTCGTCATACAAACCTGGTACCGCACGTTCTTATGCTCACGACTGGTCGCAACAAGCTACAGGTGGGCTAAGAATTGAAGGCCGCCACTTCGTCGATAGCCATGGTCGTGTTTGTAGTTTGAGAGGGGTCAACTTATCCGGCTGTTGTAAAACGTACGTTCGGTGCACATTCACTTGAAGAAGGTCGCGTGGCTAAAATTGTCTGAAGCCCGGTAAACCATGATCACGAAGATTTTCCAGGGGATCATCGAACCGTGACATTTGTTGGCCGCCCCTTTCCATTGGATGAGGCTCATGAACACTTTTCAAGACTCCGAAGATGGGGATTGACTTTCAGTCAGAATAGATCTCTTTCTCAAAATCCATCAATCTCTGACCTTCATCTTCAGTTCGTTTCTTGGTTACTTGGGAGGCTGTGGAACACGCAGGACCGTATGTGTGCATGGCTTTGCAGTATATTTGTGTAACTAACGTATGCTTTTTAGGGGGCTATATGACAAGGAATACCTTGAATATATCCGGAAACTTTTGTCTCTGCTCCCAAAGTATGGACTAACGGCATTTGTATCTATGCATCAAGATGTGTGGTCAAGATACTCTGGTGGATCTGGTGCTCCAGCTTGGACGTTGGAAACCGTTGGATTTGATCTTCACGCCATCGAAGATTCTGGAGCAGCGTGGCTTCTGGGCCAAAAGGGTGGTGGTCATGTTGAGGCCGAGAGAGGCCTGTGGCCTTGTGGATACCAGAAACTGGCTGCTGCCACAATGGCGTACGTTTTCGCACTTGCTGGTGGTTGCCGCTTACTGACGATTATCTGGGACCGTAGAACATGCTTTTGGGCTGGTGATACTTTTGCTCCGAAGCTTCGAGTAAAGAACCAGCATGGAGAGGAGGTATCCATTCAGCAATTTTTGCAGACATGCTTCCTTGATATGTGGGACCAAGTAGCGGCGGCCGTCGGTGATTTAGAAGGCGTAATTGGATTCCAGGTAAGTCAAGGCGCCGGACTCCATTACCTTTGTCCTTATTTTGTTGCAGATGATGAATGAGCCTCATAGAGGATATATTAGCATCCCGTCGTTGCACTCGTTTGATTATAATACCGATCTGCATCTATCACACGTTCGTAAGTTAGCGACAAGCCTTCATACCAAGTCCACCTCCTCATCGTACCTTTTCAGCTTCCGCATTCCAATCTTTCCAACTAGGTGCTGGTCACCCTACCCTTGTTTCTACATGGACACGCTCTTTCCCTATGCCCACCAGACATACATCTACAACTCTACTCAACACTTCCAAGGTCAAAGCATGGCACCCAGATGGCCCGACTGAAGGGCGGTGCCTTTGGGAATATCACGACGTCTGGCGTTGGAGCAACAAGGCCAACAAAGCTGTAGCCTTGCGCGAAAACTATTTCTCTGTCCATCCCGACGCTGGCAAAAAGGTTTGTCGGTTGTTCTTCACATCAGAGTCTATCATTTAACAATTGCAACTTAGGTTGACTGGTACACGGAATACTACTTCCCTTTGACGTCAACCTGGTCTGAAAGGATACGGAAAGTTTCGCCTGCGGACAAACTTGTATTCCTTGAGCCCATACCGAATGAGGTATGTTTGTATCAGTTCATGAAAAAAGAATTAGTTACTGATCATTGGGGATAGTTCTGCCCAGAATCTTGGAAGCCCGAGCTTCGACCAAAGAACATGGTTTATGCTCCTCACTGGTATGTTCGTTGACTGAACCAGCTTTGCTGCTACTAAAATGCTACTGATTTCATTAGGTATGACCTCAACGCTCTATTCTCCAAGGCCTTTGGAGATTTCTCTGTGAATGTTCAAGGGTTGTCGCGGGTATGTAGTGTCGATTAATTACCGCTGTTTAAAACCTTAAACTGATTCCATTCGCTATCAGGGCATGTTCCCTTTGAAGGCATTCTATTGGGGCCAAAGGGGTGTCAGGGACAACTATAGCGTGCAGATCCGCACTATTGTGGAGAAGGCGTATCAAGTGCTTGGAGAAAATCCAGTTATTATCGGGGAATGCGGCATCCCCATGGATATGAAGTTTGTGTTCAGCCTGTTTTGAGAAAGTGGCATGAATCTCATCACCTCTTTTTTCCCAGTAAAAAGGAGGCTTTCGAAACGGACGACTTCAGCTGGCAAGCGAAAATGATGGACGCCATGTTGACCGCACTCGAAAGAGCCTCTATTGGATTCACGTCAGCTAAATTTATGTATGCCTCGATGAATGGTTGTTAACATGCCTCTCCCTTTCTTTATAGGCTTTGGAATTACAACCCTTACAACAACGACCTGCGAGGGGATGACTGGAACGGAGAAAACTTCTCTTGGTTCAGCCGAGGACGTGCACTACCTCCTTCCTTGCTATTTTACGAGCAAACAGCACCCTCTTTGGATAACGGTGGTCGTATCCTCCCATCTATAGTTCGACCATATGCTTCCAAGACCGCAGGAATTCCTCTCCGGTTTGAGTATGAGGTCAACGCTGGGGTGTTCACCTATGAATGGGTCATCCCAACTACCCAGGATGCAAGCCAAGGCAATCCAGTTACGAGCTCGAAGGTTGACCAACCGCCGACCACTGTCAACTATTCGCTCACTTGCAGAGAGACCGAAATTTTCATTCCATCTCAACTTACACATAATAGGGATATTATAGTTCATGGCCTCGGAAAAGACGACTTGTATCGCTATGACGAGTCAAGGCAGACGTTGTACATTGTTACAAACGACATGACGCCTGGCAGAGTCCACAACATTTCTGTCTTCGTGACACCTTCTCCTAGACCCATATTCTTCGTTAATGACTTGTTTAGTGATTTCGGGGGACACATTGTATCTGTTGTCGCCATTTTGCTTGCCATTTTGTTCTATCTTATCTTCATTCGATGATTAGTACTCGTACTCCGTTATACCTAGGCTAGTACCTGCTTCAGATATACCATCATACCAGGATAGTTGTGTCATATAGGGGCTCGACGCGTTAAATGCTTTCGTAAATTTTAGTTTAACTAATACTAATTTGGTTTAAAATCCGATAAATTTGCAATGCCCCGGTTGGGACTTTCCTTGCCTGGTTGGAGTCAAGTAGTAATGTGTGGCAACAACGGTCAGCACTCAGTGAAGGAATTGGAAATATGGAGTTTCTGGGCTCTCTGAATTGAACAAAAACGAAGTCGAATAAATCCAGTCGATTTCAAACGCGGTTCCGCTAGAGCTGGCTACAATAATGTCGCGTCTAGGAGCTATTGCTATGAATTCTTTCCCACGTCAATTGATGCATTGATGATGCACATGCCTTACAATGTTAAGTAACAGCCTTGCTCTTAGACTATAAAAATTAATATAATCTATGTTGCCTTTCGCAAACTCTAGTAAATGGCTTTCATTCTGGTCAGGTTTTCAAATGCAAGCTTTCCGTTGCGTCCTGGGCCTGTGAAGAACCTGTATGGTCATGCCGCGCAAGCCCATAAATATGATGATAGGCGGCCACAACCCTGACTCGTTTTCAGGTCCAAGCATGTTTCGGCACATAATTCCATATCAGGCACAAACCGCTGTGCGGCGATGTTTATCCGCAGCAACCATCCAAAGCGGATGCTGACAGTAGTTTGACTGCTGGCCATTAGATAAGTCTCTGACAAAATGCGTCTCCCGAAAATCTATTCTTGTTTCTCCCCGCGTTTTCCGACTTCATTAAAATACCTCAGAAGCCTTGCTGCATGCCTGCCATGCATACCACATTCCTTCACCTAACTACATTCCTTGCCCTTGCTTCGCGGGTGGTCGCTCAGACCGCCTATGCCAACGATTTTGTTGACCCCGACTTTATTTTGGAGAAGAAGTATGGCCCTAATACCGCCCAGGCTCAGAATACCATTATCTCTTGGGCAAATAGCCTTGCAAGCAATGGACCCTGGAGTGCGTTCTGTCGTTTTGCTGTTGATCCTATGCAGGAGGCTGTAGGGGGCTGACAACCGTATTACCAGCTGTTATGTCGAAGAATGGTGTCCCACCCTCTGGTACAAAACACGACTACATGAGCTGGGCGCCTTAGTATGTATCTTACTCCACTTTTTACGCGGTGATCCTCATGATCTTCCCTCCAGTTGGTGGCCAGATTGTTCGAGTGTTGGCAATACCACCGCTCTCACGCCTGAGCAAGGTTGGTCTTTTATATTTATAAACTGAATTCATTATGCTTCCATTTATTTACTTCCCATACAGTGTGGGTAACATGTCCCTATGTTAATCGCGACGGACAGTTCAATCCGGATGTTCGTCTAATCAATGACGTTGGCAACTTCCAAAGCATGTCTGAGGCGGTGTTTTACAATGCCATTGCATGGACGTTTGACCCTTCAGGAAAGGAGCTGTATGAAAATAGGGCTGGTGAGCACAACACTATACCTCCTATTCGACGACTTACAACTTCTATTGTTAGTGAAATTCATCAGTGCTTGGTTCCTCGATGAAGACACAAGGATGAACCCTAATCTCGACTTCGCCCAAATGCAGCGTGGCCCTGACGGTCAGGTTGGCAGTCGAACTGGCGTTCTGTACGTGAAACACGTCAACATTTCGTCTAATAATCACTGACGCCAATCCAGTGACCTGAAAGGGATGGCCAAAATAACGTCTGCCATTCTTATCTTGCGTAAAGGTGGAAGTACTGCTTGGACAACCGATTTAGACAATCAAATGTTGGCGTGGACCAGAGATTACATCAACTGGCTTGAAACTGCACAGCTCGCACTGGAGGAGGGAAATTCTGCTAAGTAGGCGGATTTTTAGCATTTTATAGAAGACGTGTTACAGAGAAACTGATCCTTTTCTTGATTAGCAATCACGGAACCTTCTACTATAACCAACTGGCGGCCCTGAAGATCCTCAATAATGACCTTCCTGGTGCGAAAAATGTCACTACGACTTACTTCAACAAGCAATACATGAGCCAGATTGTCGCAAACGGCGAACAGGTATATTTCTTGTTGTTTGCCGCTCAACCCGTCCCCTAACCGCATTTCCTGCCTCAGCCTCTGGAAGCTGCACGCACCCGCCCCTATCACTACCGAGCATATAACCTCGCAGCCATGATTGTGCGTGGCTTCTGACCCATTATTTTGCAGTTGCTTACTTGTATTTAGACCAATGCTCGCCTTGATCGCTACGCCGACCCGTCCTCCAACGTCTTCACAAAGCCAACAGACGCTGGTTCGAACATCAAATCTGCCCTGGACTTTGCCATGACGATCCCTGCCTCTGCCAGCAAAGAGGATAGCTATGCCGCCGAGTTGTATCCCAATATTGCGGCTGTTGCTGCAGTGTACGGAGATGCTGATAACAAGTATCTGAACTTCTTGAAAAGTGCCGAACCTGGCTTCATGTCCGAACCTTTTATCCTGTGGAATCAACCTTTCGCAGAAAATGAGCAATCCGGTTTCGCATCCGCCGCCCCTAACAAGACCGCCAATGCCAATCAGGCTGGGACTTCGAAGGGCAAAAAGCAGCCACCGTCGAACACTGGCGCAGCGTTTTCACTCCACATCTTCGGGCTTGGTGAGACCATTGCTCTTATGGCGACGCTCGTGTTAGGCTTTAGCCTTATTTAACTCTGCCAACATATTGCTGGACAGTATATATTCTTCCAATTATGCTTCCATTTATTATCCATATCATTCTATATACCGCGAAGCCTCGAGTCTTGCATATTACCCATGTGACTCACTTGGTCATGTATATCTATCATCATGATCTATGTAACATGTAGCACACTAGGCCACTTCATTACTTATCGAATGCTTCACCTATAAAGTTTTATGTCCAGTGCCACGCTCCTCCTGGACGCCCCTTCTAATCGAAACGTGAAACATCAAGTTCGAGCCAAGCCAGGTAGGTTCGTGTCAGTAATGACGTTTTTATCTAATCTTATCACAACTCATAATTTATGTAAGGCTGTCTCAATCCTTTTAGGGGTAAAACCTAATCTGTACACTTTTGATTTTGATCTTTGACAATGTCGACTCACAGTCAGAGAAAACGGCGACAAAGTATTCGCACAGAGGACACATTCAACTCAGATGATGTGCCTAGACAACGGTCCTGCTGGGGAGGATGCGGGGAATGTTGTAAGGGTGTCTGGCAGCATCTCAACTGGTATCGTCCGCCTACCATCCCCCGTGGTCCTTGGGAAACTGCATATGGCCTCCCACCAAGAAGAAAAACCACACCACGCCCACTGAGATGTGCGTAAAATATTTGAAACGCAGTTTATACCAACTTACTGTCTCGTAATGTTGGACGGGTCTTAGGACTGCCAACAAACAGAGAACTGCAGGCAGAGAACTTCTGTTTTGCATGCATTTCGAGTGTCCCAATAGTTCGGGAGATTCGGTGTTAATCGGTGCTTCCATCAAAGCCTTCTAACATGGAGCATCTCGTAAAAAGGCAGGCAGGCGCCTACACGACGTTCTGCAATTCAATCTTCGGAACTTCGGGCAGCAGGCGTCAGACATGTGTGTCTGGGAAAACAACCAGATCATAGATGCTTCCTCATACATTCGGTTCGACTCCTCAGTCTTCTTTTCTTCGGGGTACACCCGAAGACATGGCCGATCTGAGAATACCGGCATAATGCACGCGGGTTTTTGGTCAACAAAGTTTTCGAGATTTCAATGTTTCGAAGGGCGTTGTGGAAATTACTTAAATACACCTCAGGTGCTGTTCGCTATGTCGGACTCGAGTGGCTCTTTAACTTGGCGAAGTAAAGTCAACTGCTTACTGTGTGTTCTCAACACAGCTGTTTATTCAATTATACCGTAACAGATTATACCTCCCCAAGGTGATTCTTTCTCGAGGTTCGAACTGAATCCTTGGAATTATCCCAAATGACATTCAGACGCCGTCCTCCAAATGAAATGAACCCCGAGTATCAGGTGGATCGAATCCCTGTGTAGCTCGAGCCTTCCCACGTACTGGGAGATATGAGTCGCAAAAATGGACTCCGATTTAAATAGAACCGGTGACGAGTTGTCAGTCACTGTCCGCGGAGCATGTAGAATACAGAACGTGTCACGGATCCTAGAACAAAACACGTATTCGCTGATACGGGTTACTGTACCTACCTGTATCACAGTGCCAAGAGCATTTGGCCTACGATAAGCGAAACTGTGGCATACTACCTTGCATTGTTTGGACCACACCGTTTCGCAACGGTTCAGATGACAGCCAGCGCTTCGCGCAAGTCCCCCGAGTCAGCCAATAAGACCTACATTTAATGCGTGCGGTCTGGCCCACTTGAACTGTCAAACGAAGTTCGATTCTTATAGTATGTCGCAATTCTCCCATCATGCTGGGTATGACGTTTAGACAGACCCAGCCCATCCACTTGAAAAACCGAAAGGGGCATATTATGTGCGTGGGCGTATCGGTGAAGACCAGGCTGCCCGGGTCAGAGAAAAGTATACACGCCACGGAGCCTCGTATACGCTGCGTTGATTACCAATGACAGCTGGAGGTTAAAGGGGTAACACTCGCCACTATCACAACCGTCCTAATTATAGAGCACTCAGACGAGACGAAGCAAGTGATGTAGTTGCTTTCGGCGCTCCAAAAGGTGCTCCTCTATCAACATGCGGCGATTGAAGGGGGATCTAACGATGTTCAGCGCGCTTTATCGTATTATTATGGTCCTACCATAGTGCTTTGGTACCGAACGTTTGTCCCTTTAGGGCCGTTGTAAGGTCATTCAACTTGGACGTGTATGGTATCATTTTTTCTTCTTTTGGTAGTTTGGGAGTGTCCTTAAAATAGGAGGTTCTTCTTCAGGCCATCAATGGCCGTTATGAATGCTGCATGGAAACTGCGGTACGGTATGTCTATTGAATTTATTTCATTGGTGGTGATGAACATAGGTATCACTACTCACGGCAACCTCACAGACTTCCAAGTTCGGTCACAGTGTGCATGAACTTAGGCTGACACCAATGCATTGATCAGCGCTAATTTTATAAGAAGGGGGGGTGTTTAACTTTGATGCCGAGTGGAGAAGGTAACTTCCTGATTGTGAGGTTCGATCTCCATCTGCCACCATTATTCATCACCATAGTATTCAGAGCATTTACAAAGGATTGTAAAAAGGAGTCGTTAGGTAAATATTCGTGCTTCTTGCTGAAGACAAATGGTCGTTTTGCTGCGGTTTGCTTCGTTCCACTTGGTCATGAGTGCAACATCGGGGCATTATAACTTGAAATGCTGACTTCTCGACAATGTTACATTTGTGTATCCTGATTCCTGAACAGGATCGCGTAGGGATTACATTCGTCACAGGGAATGGTCATGAAGATCGTTTACAGACATAGAAGCTACAATGGAGTGAAACAAGACGTGGAATCGAAATTATACTTTACATTAAATATTCCTAGGCGTAAAGTACACGTTGTATAGAGCATGTCATTCATCTTAATCTGTAGGCGTGGATATAATGAAAGGCAAACATAGGGTATATGCAAAGCAATATCGCGGGAAGGGTAGAATAATGAGGTCATGACTGCAGAGACATATTCTGCGGTTGCATAGGGGCACCATTCATTACGTCAAAACCAGGAATCATAGCATGATGCATTCTCTTCCTGGGAGGCAGACCTGATATGTCCTGCGATGCATACGGCCGTTCAGTACGATAATCCAGGTAATCCGGACCGCCAACTTGTACCTCGCAGGGGTAGGTGGTGTCTACAATGCATGAGCTAATGGACCGTAAACATGGTTACTCAAAAATTACCGTGAAGCTGACCCCCGTGCTCCCATGTTCTCGAGTGTTTCCGCGGTCTAGCAGACTGATCCTAAAGCGAAACGAGAATGAGAGTCTGAATGCGGTGTTATCGGACAAAAGAGCCTTACATCAATATGTTGGACAGGCTCGTTGCTGTACAGGTTCTGTCCATCGGTTGGCCACTCCAAGCCTTTTTGCGGAACGCGCGTATTCATGAACGGGTCTACGGGATTCCTAACATCCTAAAAAAGCAACATATCAGAATACGTTGCCGTATAATCTCACAAAATACTAGCCTCCATGGGATATCTTGGAGGGCTCCGCCGATCATCCCCTGATAATGAAGACTTTCTTGATCGTCCATTGGTGTCTATGATAAATTGAGCAAAAAGAAAGCATTCTACATCAAGAGCGCCCACCTAACGGTAGCTGGTTTTGTGAAAGAAGCAGGCTCACTGAAATCAAAGAGAAATTTGTTTAGGCACGAATCCCGTTTTGGCGATGAGAAACTCACTGATATCATCACGGCGTTTTTCGGCCCCTGCGACCGCCTGGCGGGCTTGTCGTTCGATATCCAGGCATGATGTGTACCTCATGAAAGCGTCTTGAGTGTCTTTCTGGGCACGTAGTAGGGACGCGCGAGCGGCTTGTAAAGCTTGTTCTGTCAGATAAGATGAGCCATAAGCCGAAGCAGGGACAATGGTACTCACTGGATGAACTAGCCTCGTTGGCCAGGCCCTCTGGAGTGCGGAAGGATGGGGACCCTGATGTCCGGGAGTTCAGGCCGTTGGAGTCATCAGAAATTCGTTCTGAGGTGATATTACCATTAGTCTTTATGTATTTAGTGCAATGCAACTGTCCTCACCATTCCCCAGTCGATGGTCCAAGAAGCTTTGTTCAGATGGTTCAGGTGTAAATGAGTCAACAGAGTGATCTCGGGGAGCATAAGAGCCGTCGACAACGCCATTCCGCAGGCGGGGATTATGAGGTATGCCCGCCGCTTGTCGCTCGATAAATTTGCGAAGGAACGTTAGTTCGATATCGTCGGGCATTGTGTAGGGAGGTCCTTGGATGTCACCCTTTTGCATAAGTAGCTCGAGGTGGGACATTGTCTTGTCTTTCAACTGTTGAAGCCATTCGTGCAGCTCCATGTGATCCTGATCTGCACGCGCGTCGTAGTCCTGGCGCCTTCGTGCCTTCCTCCAATAAGTCTTGGTCATTTTGAGGGCACGGTTGACTTCGTTGTCGAGAGTTCGATACCAGTCGCTGGCTTGTCGGTTAAGACGAACAGCGAGAACACCTGGCTGTACTCTCAGCTGTAACACACATCTGCCTTCACGATCGGGAGGCCCAAGCACGCCTTTTTGACCTTGATTTCCTCTAGTAGCACCACGAGAAACATTGCCTAGCTCTGGCCATGGCAGGTCGTCCGGGGTTGACATTGTTGCAAATGGAGAGAAAGTTTAAAGTGTGGAGAAATGGTAATTGGTGGTTAGAAGAAAGAGCACGGTCATTAAATTGACCCACCATTTTCTCCATCGGCATTTAACTGTGGATGACCCTTACTTACTAGAGAGATTCGGAAGCATTTGAAAAGATTGGAAAATGTTGGTCGCTAGCTGATGTGCCAACTCTGATCAGATCCATTTCCCGACATAGACACTTTTGAATTTGAAACATGGTAACAACACCCCCAAAAGTCAACCTTTCTCAGATCAAAGCCTTTGGTCACACGTGGTGGGGGAGTTAGATCTAAACACCGAATCCCGACTGTTAAGATTCAAATCTCTTGCGTTTTTTGAATCTCAGGTTTAAAGCTTCAGATCCTACAAAAGAATCTCAAGAGGCCTTCCGATTCCGCTTGACCAGTTAGGCGAAGGTGGCTTTAATGTCACTCTAAACCACTCCTCTCTTCGTTTGAATCTGAAATAGCATCATGCACATACAGACTACAACATGCACCCGGAGAAATAATCCCTTCGTGCTCAGGCTTGGAAATTGACGCCTTGAGCCAACGGTGCTTTATCAGAGAAGTTGACTAAATGACACCGCTTAGTTATTGCATCGCGGCAGACACGACTTTAACTTTGACTTACTAGTGCAAGCGCTCCATCGGACGTATTGCTTCCAGGAATCTCCTCCAGATTCGCGCCCCCTAAATAAATGAAAGTGATCAGTTTAAGAAAGCATCGGAAGCCATAGTTAATCATACCATCCGGTGCTCTGAAAGCATATTCATTCGCGTTGAGACAATGTCGAGGATCAACAGTGAGAAGACAGCCACGTACCTTATTTCCACCGAAAGCAGCGCCGATTTCAGCACCACTGGTACCCACATTGACCTTTTACATAAAAATAGAGGGTTAGCCAACGAGGCAAACAACGATAGATTAGGGAAATTACATTGACAATGCCGGTGTCTGAGCCGCTGGGACCAACCCATTTACCTATATTTCGAACATCTCGGGTCCATAAACTGCTAGATAAGCCCTTTTAAGAATTTATGTCAGGGGAAAAAGCAAGGCCTAAGGGATCCATTGACATTACCTGAGGCACTCGGTTGTTCCAGTCGATTGCCTCTTCCAATCGGTCAAATACTGCTACATTCAGTACAGGGGCGAAAGTTTCTGTCTTCCAGATGTAATCCTCAGGATCTGACGTCTTTGGGATTGAAATGGTTGGTTGAACGAAGTTGCCGAGGTGGAGAGGTGCTTCTGAGTATTGACTTCCACCTGTCAGAATCTCAGCCCCAGATTTGCGAAGGTATTGAATAGCTTTATCGTAGGTATCGCACGCCGTTCGTGAGTGCAAGGGACCGAGCAGAGTTCCCTCTACGAGAGGGTCGCCTGGTTGGATAGATTTGTACAGCCTCTGAATACGTTCCAGAAATTCAGGAGCAACGTCTTTGTGGAGATAAAGACGTCGCGTTGACGTGCAGCGCTGCCCCGCTGTACCCACGGCACCAAAGAAAACGGCAGGAACGGCAAGCGATAAGTCAGCGTCTGGCATAATGATAGAGGCTATCTCGACTTATTAGTTATCGGAACACATTTTCCTGTATTCAAACGATGACACACCGTTATTTCCACCCAGCTCGAGAATGGTTTTGCCGAATCTCGAAGCAACTACCTTTCCGACACTACGACCTACGGCTTCACTGCCAGTAAAGGATACTAAGAGACTTATTAGAACAGGAAAGTCAAAGTAATGACGACAACATACCCAATTCCACATCTTGACTCTCGACAAGGCCCACACCTGTATCCTTACCACCTGTCACAAGACTTGCAACTGCACCTGGAATTCCATTCTTTTCCAAAACACCCGCAACTATTTTTGTTACGGCGATGGCACACAACGGAGTTGTTGGTGAAGGCTTCCAAATTGTGGCATTACCCGCTGCCATAGAAAGTGCCAAATTCCTGAATTTCCCAACTTAGCTTGACATTCAAAAATTGAGTGGAATGAATATACCATCCATAGACAGCCACGGGAAAGTTGAATGCAGACAGAACTCCTACGACACCCAAAGGGTTAGGCACTATCGAATGACGTGTGAGTCCGAGTAATAATGTGTTGTTGTAGTGCCTGACCTTCAAGAATGGTATGTCCTGGGCGTTCTGAAGCCACCACACGACCATTCATCATTCTCGACAAGCCAACGGCATAATCGCACTGCAATCGAGCAGGTCCACATTAAAAGCACATCCCGGCAGATTCCAGAACAACTCACGATGTCTACAAACTCTTGCACTTCGCCTACTCCTTCCGTACGAATCTTCCCCATTTCAAGAGAAATGAGAGCACCCAGATCATCGCGCTACGAGAATGGGAAGTTGCGTCAACATACGGAATGTACATGTGGGCGTTAAACCCGAACTACCTTTTTCGCCAGAGCTTCACGTATTTCTCGAACAAGTTCTCCGCGGCGAGGAGCAGGAATATCTAAACAAAGAGACGCGTAAGACACTTCAATTCAAAAGCTTATGATGTTGCATTCACCTCGGAAGTGAACATACGCTTCACGAGAACGTTGTAGTGCTTCATGGAGCTCTATGGGGCTTGCCGTCTTGACTCTTGCTAGGACCTCTCCGGTACTAGGGCAAACAGAGTTCATAAGATCTCCAGAGCCTTTCCATTGGCCGTCATAAACCCCAGAAATTTCACCAGACGTTGGGATACCCAACGATGTCAAAATGCCAGATGCACGAGTCGACAGAGTTCGCGACAGCTGTCTTCCAACTACAATCCTGCGGGCAATAATCATGACTAATGTGCAACTTGCTAATTTTCAGTAAGGATGTGTGTTGTGGAGGTTGAATAGAAAGACAGGTGGACATGATTGTACGTTAATGAATGAGCTTAAGGGGGAGCTATGATCCGCCCATGAACTGCAGCTCCACGTGATCCCCAAGTGTCAATACCGTTGCCAAGTTCTTGCTCATAATTTCAAGTCTGATAAGAATATCACCCTCGTTCAGAGTTTGCTCCAATATTTGCCAACAGCTCGTATGGGCACATGGACACCAGAAGGCATCATGCGATAAGTAGTACGCAAAGCTAATCATGGTCCCTGGATAATAAAGCATTTCATATCCTCAACCAGGAATGGTGAATGACGACACAGGGACTTCCATGCTGCGGGTTACAACGTACCATGCCCTCAATAACCCGTCCATACTCTGAATTTGCTGAGATGTTGACATGGCAATAGAACGCGTCTGGGAAGCCGGATGGGTCCAATGATCATAACTCGAGATACCAAACGACTAAAACGGTTGTTCCGGTACTGGATGTGGACATGCCAAGCAGCGGCGCTAGAGTTCATGGTTAAGCGCTGTCCGAAATTACCAATTAAACGGACGAATTGACTGTAAGGGCACCAAAAAAACCAAAACGCAAAAACGAACACAAAAACGGAGGAATGCATATGTAAGACGGGTCTTTCCAATAGATGGTGCCTAGGTGCTCACATTGCCTCACAACCGAAACTTGATATCCTGAAATCGCAACAGTTGATAGAATACTTGTCCCTCTCCTAGATAGCGCGCATGAGTAACATAAACGGGACATATCTACAAATCATCGAAAAAGGCCTTGTCGATTTCAGGAGCATTACCGCCCTTTTTCTTCTTCTTTGGCAATATGGGTTGAGGCTCAGCCCTCCGTTTCTTTGATGGTAGAGGCGAGGGTGACCTTTCCTCCGCTTCGTCTTCGTCTTCATCTTCGCTTCCATCATCACCCTCGTCCACGTGAATGGCCTCCTTATCATGAGCTTTCTCGTTGTCATCCTCTTCATCGCCGTCCTGGTCACTATCTTCGACATGGTTATCCAAACCGATGGCGCCAGATTGGCCGCCTTCAGAGTGTTCGTTGTCCCGGAAGAATCCCTCCAGATCTGTTAATCGGAGGGTTTCATCGTGTCCAACGCTGCCGACCCACCACTTCCTTGAGGGTGACGGCGGCTCTTCGTCATTCGACCTTTTCTTGGAAATATTGGATGAGGAGGCATTTGATTCATCTGTCTCAAATGACAGTTGACCAGTGCCACCACCAACCGATATGCGCTCTATTGGCCATTCACCATGATCTGCCACTACACCCAAAAGCTTGGTGGGTAAAATCTGGACAGCACGGAGAAGGCCATCCGAAGATCCCGTGAGGACGGTGCTTGTGCAATCAACACCCGGAATATCGTTCGGAACATTGCACAACGCGTCGACAGACAAAGGATGACTATATACATTTGGATCTTCAGGTCAGAAAAAATGTAAGAAAATAGAGTATCCTTACCCAGGTATTCGATCAACGCAGTCGCCCCAACCGCTGCTTCGATTGAAAATGGAAAGAATTCCAAGTTGTGTTCCCACAACTATTTTTGAACCGCTGAAGTTCTCCGTTAGTATGTCAAAGAAAGACGGAAGAAGACAAGTCAAGTCCACGCGACATGCCGAGGCTCTGGTACAGCGAAAGCTACGCCGCTTTCTCAGGTTTCGGGCGACTAAACGACGTCTAAGAAATGGAAGACGATCTACATACCCTTTAATGGCTGCGATTGAGAGCAACTCATCTTCCTGATCCTCGGATTGTGCTACAGGTTCAGGTTTCTTAGATCTTATATCCATGACGGACAAAGTTCCATCGCCACTACAAAAAACCGGGTAAGAAAAGGCGTAATACAGACAAACATAGGTTGCATGAAATCTTACCTCGTTGCAACTAGGTGCTTTTTGTCCTCTAACCAGAGAAAGTCGGTAATGTAATCGAAGTGCTGGGTATATTCCTTTACGCTGTCTCGTTGCCGAGGGTCCCAAAGCTTGAGGCGGAATTAGGCGACAAGGTTCACGGGCTCGGAGCACTACTCCCCGCACCTTAATAACACCATCGTCATCACCTGTACTCAAGAGCCACGGCATCAAATGCTTTACGCGGTTAATTGTAGAACTGTGTGTTATAGTTCGTGTCAGGTGTGGTACCTCCAAAGAGCCAGAATAAAAATTTGGTCACTCACTCATGGGCTCCAGGGCGTATGTCAACCTTCTCGGTAAGCGTATCAATGGTACTGTTCCCTAAGTTCACATCAATTCATCCAGAAATAAACAGAGTACGTACCTCAGAGACTTCCCTTTCCCAACCGCGTAAAGTTGAGATCCATCTTGATTCAGAGATAAACCACGACAAGATGACTTGGACGGTCGAATTGAGAAAACTGGCTTATGAGCCCCTTGATCATCGTATGCAAAAGCCTTAACATGTCCTGTCAAAAGGCCTGTATACACCGTTGAGGATGTTGGATGAAAAACAACATCAAAAATCTGTGCGCCAACAGGAATTTCAGGCATGGAGGTTTTCTCAAGGTCGCGATGATTGGGATTCGGCTTTCCCCGACAATTTGTTTATTTGGACAAATGGATGCCCGACCACCTTGCCTCTTTTGGCATCGTAGAGCTTGGCAGTGCTATGTCCGCAAGTGCTTGGATTTTACTTTTCACTACTCAAGAACACATGGTCTTTAAGATTTTACTTGCCTTATTATCTAGGGATTTCTAATGCAATTTCCATATTCCTTTCACCCAGCCATGTGCTGATGGCATAAGGAGCCCGATGCCGGTCACGAAGGTGGCGCACATCAGCGAACCGAGGTACAATGTTTCTGTCTGTTGCGCCACATTACTTCAACTATGTAATGTGAGAAATCGTGATATAAGTGAAGCTGTAAAGTGCATCAAAGCAACTCGAAGTGATAATGCGAAATGTTTCGAAAAAAAATCTGAATCTGGGCCCGCAACCTGATTAACAAGTGAGATTTATGATACATGATTCAACTTGACTCGCGCTTTGCAGTCAGATCTGTTGGCATATCCTCGAATCATCTCATAGGCGACATCACAATTACTCAGCTTAAACGGATATATAAAAAAAGTAGTCGTCTAGAACAGCATTTACATGCGTCAAACATCACCAATAGAAGACGTTTCTTCAGAATAACTCACCTATTTTAAGACATGCTGCCTGCGCATCAAGCTTTATCCCGAGGTATCATTGATATCCCCTCATTGCGCGCACCGCTCGTACATTCAGAATGTAAATTGTGATGCGTCGGTAAAAATGTGATAGGTGTGATACTTCAGGTCCCCGCATACCCCATTTTGTTCAAAGAGTATTATAGGAAGTTGTGGGTGGCTTATCTCTCCATTGTCCTTCCAGACCCTTCCTGTTCGGCGGCCTACCAGTCGGAGCTTCAAGAACAATGAAAAAAAGTATTTCAAGTCCAGATTCCCTGCACGCAAACCTGTGCAGTTCCCAGTATTTCTTTTATTCCCTAATTATCAGTTCACAGTGTCTTGCAAGAACACAAGCGTCGAAGTGTCGAGCCCTTGGATTCTCGCACGTGGGAATCGCGCAAACAACATTCGGGATTTTTGAAATCCAAGCTACCCTGAATTTTCTTAGGATTCCGGAGATCCGGGAATCTGACCCGCAGCTGCATCGCTAGGGACACATGGTCCTGCACATGTGAAGTGCATGCACTTCTTAAAATGATTCAAAATACCCCACTCGTAAAAACACTCTGGGGCCCAGTAAACTGTCTTCAACGCCCATAAGTTGATCGTTGACTGATTCTGTACAACGTATTAATACAACAAAGCAACACTGGCCCACGCTGTGATGCCGAGATCTGCAACACCAGGGGTGCATAGTAATTCATACACGCAGGTCTATGTAGTGATCACAACTCCTGAGCTGAGATGAATATTCTGGCCTTAACAGGATGTCGGAGATGAAGTTATAACAGATTGTTTTCGGCTTGTGGCCACGGCGTCCCAGCAGAAATGAGGTCAATGTCGTCGCTGGTCTTACATAAATCTCTCAATGAACAAATCAATGTGGATCATGTCTACACATCAGAGCAGACATAGTCTAAAAATCTATTGCTGGATCCTGAATTTCGAAATATGTGGCCCTTGGTCGTCCCTTTCTGCTTGATTTGCAACTAAATATATTATGGTGTAATAATTTACTAAGTAACAAATATGTACTGAAATGTCCGAGGATGTTAATGACTAATGTGGGCATCCAGGGTCGCTCACTCATTACACCTGTCGGACTAATAAACACGTTTCGATAGGTTTCGATACTTCAGAGTGCCACACCCTCTCCTATTTCATTGTTGAGCCGCACATGAGGAGTGTCAATGTACCATTCGAAGTGCAAAAATCAAGCTAACCACATTCTCAATTCTAAATATGCTTAGACCTAATACTCACAACTCGATCTACCGAAAAACCCGGTTATATCTTGGTGACTGCGTCCTAAATCAGATGGAAGTTGCGGTAAAACGCTACCGTCGGCGGCCCTGCAACTGTCATTCGACAGTAGGTAACGGTCAAAACCGTTGCTCTGCAACTGACTTATTAACCAATCGATATGAACTCACGGCCAAATATAGAATATCGAACTCGCTCAAACAGTGAACACGCATCAATAGTGAACTAATAATTGCGCATAGTCATAGAAATAGATGTACAATTCATATGGACAGAAGGTCGAGGCTAAACCTATGCTAATGTTTCAGCGTCGAGCTGAACGAGGGTACGTAGTCGATGGTAATGCCGCACATTGGGATGCCCGCAATCCAGGTCCTCGGCATAACACGCAGGGTTGCTTGGGGAGGTATCTGAATCTTTAACAACGTTCCACAGATCGAAAACGAGATGAGTGACGGCTTTCCGTGCGGCCTCTACTGAGCGCCGGGAAACAGATTCGCATCGCGCTACCGATAGGCTTCGCAAACACAGCCCGTAGCGGCGACGCTGGGCGAGGCCACGAGTGAGTACATCCAGGAACGGTGAATCATCCAGGTCAACCGGTGAATTAACAGGCGCGTCTCGCTTGACCATGAAACCCCCTCGAGAACAGTTGACTCGGTGCAAGTAGATGTCATTGAGTCTCGGGATAAGGAGCCGTTGCGCTTCGAGTGGTGAACTCTCCCCGTCAGCTTTGTGTGGTCTGGCATCCAGAAGAATTGCCCAGGCAAGCCCTGATGGCGTGCAGCCAGTGACATCAAGGACCCTAAGGGAGGGCAATGTCCGTAGAAAGTTGGACCACGACTTCTGGGTTACAATATCCATGTCTTGGAGCACAAGCGTGTGCACATGGGAAAGCGCCAACCCTTTCCAGATAGCGGTAAGGAATTCAATCAAGACTTCATCAGCCGGCGACTGGTCGTCTGGCCGAATGAAGATATCAAGCGCGGCCCCATTGCCAGAAGACCCTTCACTATAGGCCTGGATGCGGAGGTCCTGTTGGAATTCAGGGTTCGGTTGGAATCCATTAATCAGGCGTGGAGATTTCTGGTGGCTAGTGAGAGCGAGCGTTTGGAGGGGGTAGGTGTCAATAGAGGCCCAGGACCGGGACCCGATTACTTTGACAAGCTTCCAAAGGCCCCCCTGCATTCCTGACAATGTGCGAATCTTGATAACCAGTCGTACATGAGGGGAGAGTTCAAAGCAATCCAAGATGTTAGCGATGTCAGCGATGGATCCTGCCAGCGTTAGCGATTTGAGCCGGGGTAGATTGATGGGATGCTCTACGGCGCGCAGGTCGTGACCATCCATGTTGATTGGGAAGGCACGATCCAGAGTGAGGTGTTCGAGTTCGGTAAGTTGCTCAAGCATGAAAAGGAAATATCGCAGGGTAGGTTGTTCCGTTAAAGGAAGGTCATGAAGGTGAAACTCTTGCAGGGAAGTGCATCGCGAAGTGAGAAGATAAAATGGGGCGTTGTGTAATTCCATGTATTTGAGTTTGCGCAATGGCGCTCCATCAGTAGGAAACATAGGTGGATCGTAGGCGTTTTCGAATGGATCAGCTGCTGATATCGCCTTAACAGTCATTGATTCTATTGCAGGATTTGGATGTGCCAAAATCTCCAATAACGGCTCAATGTGCTGAATTGATGATGTGAGATGAACGGTTTGGATCTGGTGCGCGAGATGCAGAGTGCGATGTAGTTGTCGGACGTTTTGCTCATTTACAAATGCCTGAATGTGAAGAGCGGACATCTTGGCACGAGGCAGTGTCGCATTGTACCACCTTGGTTGTGAGAAGTCGATGTATCTCCAAAGATCCTGGTAGTTGAGAGCAACCTGTCTCCAGTTGGAACAGACGTAGGTGATTTTCACCCAGCTCCATTGCTCGGCACCATCCTGACCGACAGTGCTTCGTGCTGTGGTGATGAAAATCTTGCGTAGAACATTTTCAGGCAGGCGGCAAGCCAGAGCAAGGGAATTGCGTTGTTTCGCTTCGTTCTGATGATGGGTAGGCAGTAAGTGTCCATGTCTTAACAAGGAAGCCTGAATACATTGAGGTCATCTGGGTGATTAGCGACAATACCTTTAGCTCGACGAATAAACCACACTCACAGCAGCTATCCTGAAGCGAGGCAATTTGAATCCGCGTAGTGATGAATTTAGGTCATGATGACCTGATGGTATCGGTAGCGTAGACAGAGAAAGCATAATATGTCGTCGATAAATGGTCTAGACGGGCGAAATTAGCAGAGAGAGCGAGATAACTGGTATATGACGCACAAATACACGTTAAAATGAGCGAAAGAAGTCGTAGCAGATATGAATACAAGAAGAGCGCTTGCGCAGCTTTGAAAAAGAAGGAAGAGTCAGAAAACGAAGAAGGAGCGAACGAAAGGGAGGAAATGTCGAGAGCGAAGCGCACAACACGTTATAGTCCGCCCTTCCTATTGTTTGATTGCGGATAAAGGTCATCTTGAGTATACGAGATAGACACCAGCATTGCTCGCCTTACATCCAGCCAGGTTTTACGCTTATGAAAAGGCAGTCATAACAATAAGAAGTCGTCAGATGATCCATTTGGCAGACCCGAAAGACAATTAGACAACAATAAGAGAGAGCACACGTCCATAACATGTGGGGAACTGACTCGGAGTCATCCAATCCAACTAAGCATTGTCAAAGCTTGTATCTTTGACATTCTCCTAAGAGACATTAGTACCGATAGATCCACTAGAAACCTTTAAAAACGTTTATCAACTCTGAGGGACCATGGACGTTGTCATGAGGGGAGACATCTGTTAGATCTGTTGGAATCGGCCACTTTGTCGGAGTTTGTCGGAGTTTAAACACAGTCTGATCCGGCAATGTCGAAACGCCCTGCAACGGCTTAAGTGGAGTGCTATTGAGTGCTAAGGAAATTCAACGAACAAGCTCTGCATTTTTTAACGATAGAACGCTGGCTTGGAAAAATAGACTGAAGCTACGTGACGCGTTAGCGTGTACCTGAAAAAAAGATATAAAACAGCAACAATTTCAAGAGATGTAAACACCTGAAACGCTGCAGAAGATCATCGGATGGCGCTTATTTAATTTGTTCAAAATCAAGATCATTTTATAGTAATTTATACACATATGCACTTGCAATGGCATTGCGCAAGGGCCCCTTATAATTACTTCGCAAAATGTGTTCGTTGCAAGTTGAGGCTTCGCAGAGACAAGGTTCCAACATTATGTCCCCAAAATCCATACTAATTTACTAAATACCATGTGAATTGATTAAATATAAGCAAAGCTCGATACAAAGTAAATCGGTCAAGGAAGTTTAAGAAGTCCGAAATCCGATAATTTTGAGCATAAATAAAGAACAATGCTATTGATGAGCAATGGGGACTGAATGCGTCTCGGACCTTCAGTGGATAGATTATGTGCAGAGGCGGGGATCATCCAAACGGATGGGAATGAGAATGAATGAGACACAAGCGGTTGACTTGCGGCTACACCCCAATTTGCGGCTATTCTCCCACTTAAATTGCGCGTTTTTCCGTTCCTGCGAGATTTGTGTGCCGTTTATTAACATATTGAATTCGCTTGAAAATGCGTAACTAAAAATAAGCCCTTCCATGTCTCGGAAGTGTAAGAAAGCGCTTGCAACATATTCAATTCCTGCTTATCAATACAACGAAAAGACAGATAACCAGTAACATGTCTTCAACGTTGCAGAGCACATTAGGTATTCTATTTAATTAATGGCAGATGGTGGCCATCCGCTGCGAAAGACTGGATAAAAATAATGTCTAAGGAAGGGTATAAAAGGGGGACCATCTCCTCCTACATTCTTCAGTCGAATAAACCATTCAACTTCAACAAGCTCAACTACTCAAGATGTTCTCTCGTGCCTCTGCTGTTGCCGCTCTCGCTCTCCCAATCTTTGCTGCTGCCACCGCAATCCCTCGTAATGATGGTGACTGCGACACTGGCTCGATCAACTGCTGCAACTCTACCATGACCGTATGGTACTTCATGCCCTTTACCCAGCTCAAAACTAAATATCCCTTCCTCCGCAGTCGTCTTTGACCTCCTTGGCCCAACTCAGCGGTCTCCTCGGTATCTCTCTCCCCGACATCGGTGGTCTCATTGGCTGTAAGTCGCAAGTTCGACCGGATACGTGACATATACTCATGACCCGACAGTGAGCTGCAGCCCAATCTCCGTCCTTGGTGCCGGTGGAAACTCCTGCTCCGCCCAACCCGTTTGCTGCACTAACAACAGCTTCGTAAGTCACCAACCTGATGAAATACCGTCGAACATAAGCTGATTGTCCATTAGAACGGACTCGTTGCCCTCGGATGCACCCCCATCAATCTCAACCTCTAAGTCAATAGGAGGAGCTCATTATCCAACGGAGTACTATTACGTGACCACAACGTAGCACTTGTCGAGTCTTTGAACCTGGACTCGTCTGCTTAGTATCTCAGTTGTGACATTGTACCATCATGTTTGCAATCAATCAGATTTTGTCGTACTTGAGAGGGGCTCTAGGTTGAAAACTACAAGTAGCCGCGCGACCGTGAAGCGCCCAGATCAGAGCCGACATGATCACGTGCATCTTTCAGATTTTTTGACATGATGTCACCAAGACTCACCATTGGCACTCAGTGACCTGTTGAATTCTGAACTTTGGAATATATTGAAACTTGGAACTTGTACGGGTCAGTGAAAACGCTGGAAGCAGAAACATATTGAAATATGTGTATTGCTAGTTGTACATATAATTTCTGTGAAAAGGGGTTACTAGTTACTCCTACCACGCAGTCGTGTCCACAACGGCCAGTAAAGATTGAAAAGGTGAAAGGTAAACCTCATGAAAAACGTGAAAATTACAAAGTGAATCCGACGAACTAGGTTCGATCGACGGGGATGAAGAGGTATCTTTCTATATAGAAAGAAAAAGAAAAAGAAATTAACAATCCTGAAAGCAAAAAAGACGAAAGTGAAGGGGTGGAAAGCGTTGACCCAAGTTGGGATGGTGAACAACCGAAGCCAGGCGCTTGGTACACATGACATTGTGGAATTGTCCGGTAACTAGTTCAGGGATTATAAGCACAATAGTGAAAAACAAGAAAGATGTATCCACTGGAGAGGTGCGCGCAGTCATGCTGCATAGGAAAAGCTATGGGATTGTTACAGATACACAAATAGAGCAGAAAATAACGATATAGATAGAAAGAAAAAGATATGTCGTAACAAAGAACTGGCATGAAGAATTGCGAGGGTGGGGAGCAGTGGGAGTTGCAGACGATGTAGCTGAGAGAAAGAAACATGTTTGTAGTCTTGGTGCCGATGTGGATTAGTGCCTTCTAATGTGACGAGGGTGCAATACATGCATGAAGAAGTTGAACAGTGGTACAATTGCGATCAATGCCGTGGCTTTTGGGGCAGTACTTTTGGAATGACGGAGTCTATGAATCGGGTAGCTCAAAATAGGATCTGAACATTGACTCCTTGTTCAATCCAGTTTCCCGAATCACCCTATGCACGTGTAAGAATAGCTGTGGGTATCTTCTCGTGAAATACCCCAAGAAGCCATCGGGCATGGATCCAACGTGGCGTTTCACATTGTCCGGAAGGTCCTGATAATGATGTTTCTATAAGAAAAAACGGTGTCAATTTACTTGTTGAACAGAAATAAAAAGTAAGTTCGACCAACCTTGTTTCTCAGTGCTCGAAGCAGATCTTGAACGTTCTTCCCATCGTATTTCCTGAACTTGCCCAGGTTTTCCGCGAATATCTTGTCTAACCTCGCGTACCAATCATTTCCGACCACGGCCGAGGCGTTCTTCTCCAATGTCAGAAGATGAGGGTCCTTGGGATCGCGACACATGATCTCAAACCGATCAGATGCGTCTTGGAGGAAATTCAGCCTGCGAGCGGGGTCCCAGAAGAAGGGGTGAAGTAAACAGGTCGTCGTATCAGGTCTGTGAAAGAAAGAAATCCCAATGTAAGGTCATACTGGCATTGAAATTAGCAGACAAAACGTACCTCTCTGACGCCTCGGGATCCAACATTTTCTCAATGAGATCCTTCGCTTCAGTGCCCTCCTCGCCAAACCTATCCAGGCCTTCCAGGAACTTTGCATTCTTCATGATGTTAATCTCCCTCTCAAACCTATCCCCAAACGGATGACTGCCACTCGTTAGAGTGTAGTAAAACAGACATCCCAGGGCAAATATGTCGACACTCTTTGTCAGCCTCGTGGGTTTGCCGTTAGCCGAAGGTGTTCCCGACATCGACCCATGCACAGTTGCCACAGATCCTCTCGATGACAATGATTCGTCTCCCGTGGCCATCTCGTCCAACTTGACTTCACCCCTCAGAATCTCAGGTGCTCTCCATCCCACTGTACCCGCAGCCATCGATCCGTGGGCTGTAGGCAAGAAACTTGTCTGGTCCACATCCAACTTCTTACACAAGCCGAAATCGGAGATGAGCATCCTATAGCCCTTCCCAAACGATCCTGCTGAGCCAGCAGCGCCCTTCGCCGCTGAAATTAGAATGTTTTGTGGCTTGATGTCTCTGTGAACGAGCTTGAGGGCGTGTAAATGTCGAAGCCCGCTGGCTATCTGACGAAGGGCTTTTTTAGGATCGAAGGTGATGGCAATATCCCGCCACGCGTCGCGATCAGGGCTTTCAATGATGTCTGCGAGGGAAGCTGGACACAGTTCAAGGGCGATGTAGAGGAAGTTGGCGTGGGCTTCTTGGTAATAATAACGAATGACGTTGGGATGATCGTCTGACTCTTGAAGAATCGAGACTTCACGAGCAGCGAGGGTTACAAAGTCTTGTAGCAGACGCTTTACAGCGACAGCACGACCTTGCAGAGAGCCTTGGAATACGACTGTTCCGTGTGATCCGAATCCTGTATAACGGAAATAGAGCAATTTAGCAACCAGAGTTTTAGAGTCAACGCAGCCACGGGTGAGGAACATGAAGACAGATCCAGATGGCCAAGGCATAGTCGTGGGCACCAGCCAGAATAGTACTAAAAAAACTCACCGAGAATCGTGTCAGATACCACCAATGAAGGTGACTGAACTACGGGTAGTTTGGGGGCAGAACTCGACAATACAATCCCCGTACTCCCATTCTTCTTCTCATCTTCCCTTGGTACTTCTGCACCATTTTCCTCTGCTTCTCCATTCCCACTGTTACTGGCGGCCAACCCCGCAGCACCTCCCTTCTTCCCGCGTCCTCTCTTACCCCGCTTAGGGCGAGGCTTTTTGCCAGGAGTTGCTGGTGTACCAGGCTCGCCTTCTCCTTCTCCCTCTTCGGCATCTTCCGCCAGATTGGGTATAGGTATTGTTGGGGGTGTGGCTGTAGGTAGCGCGTTTTGATCGTCGGCTTGGTCTACAGTAGGCGATTGAAAAAGCGGCGGAACAGGGAGCTGGGGAAGTGGCTTAGTAGAGTCATGTGGTGTGGGTTCAGCGCCTCCGTTAAGCGGTGGTTGACTTTCAGGAGTGGGTGTCTGGACCGGAATTCTTGGTTCCACTGGCGACGGAATATTGTCAATAGGGAGGTTTGGCGCAATGATGATATCTGAAGGGACCCTCTCGGCCTGTTTCGTCGTCTCGCGCAGTAACTTCTGGTGCTCCTCGCGAACTTTGTCTTCGATTGTCTTCTTGAACTTGATCCATAAGAAGTAGAGAGAAATGAAACCGACGACAACAGCAATCGCCAAGCCTTCCCAAGCAGATGTAAATGAGCTTTGCACAACTTGTCCAGGAAGGATGAGGCCGTTGCCTGATGCGCCTCTTCCGACTCCAATAGGAGATGGGACCTCGGCGCTAGGGATGACTACGGGCGGCGAAGGTGCACCACTGGTATTATCGCCATTCTCCCGAGGTTGTCCGACGATTGGGATAATGACGCCGTCGTCTCCATAGGCCACTCCGGGAGTGCCCAAAGGCGGCTGAGATGTTGTCTTTGGCCCATCCAGTAGACGCTTCATTCTCCATTCCGGCCCATTGGAATCTTCTAACCTATGCTCACCAACGAGACACATTGGGTCATATGGGTTGGCACGGCATCGAGGAATTTCCAGATCCTTTTGACCGGAGTATGGCTCTCCAGATGGTGGCGAAGAAGGATGATTTGCTTCGCTGCTCTTTCCGATGGCGACTAGCGGAAATTCGTCTGGACTCATGACATAAAGGCTCTTGGATTCTTCAACCATTCTGACGAAAGCGCTTGATAGTCCAACGGGGTTGACTTCTTTGGCCTTTTCTGGAAACAATTCGCTTAGTTTGGGTTTGGGCTGAAGGAGAGCGAAGGCATGCGATGACTGGTAGGATGACACTGGTCGAAAGATGTCGAAAACTGCCACACTAGGAGACGCCGTTAGTTTGTTGATGCTACAATCGAGAAATGATGGGCATACATGGGATGTTGGAAGCTTACGGCCCACGATAGCTGTCCACCTGATGGAGTGGCTTTGGGCTTGCGGCCGTCGACGGGGTTGCTTCTACGATCTTGGAAGGCGTAAACATCGCCGTTTGGGGCAGACTGAACATACAACCCGTCTGAGGATTTCCGGTAAAGAGTTTGGATATGGCTATCCTTCTTGTTGGGGCCATATATAGATACAGATAAGTTCTGGAAGTGCGACATGGGTAGGCCTTTCCCCTTGGCTTTATAGATGGAGATTTGATAGTCTGAAAGTGTTGTCAGTCATAAAATCCTAGAGTAGAACTAAGTAATCACCTGTTCGCGAGACATATACCCCCGTTGGCTCTGAGAATCCCCGGTCATCATCGGGAGCGTCAGTGTCGGCTTCAAGTTCGTCAAGGTCGATGGGTCGGGAGGTTGGAATGTCGATGAAGGGGCACTCTGCTGTCAAAGTTGCCCTAATTTTTCCAGTCTCGAGTTCGAGAAGGACGAGAGATGTTTCCTTCCTGGCAACAAATATGGTCTCTTCATCACCGTCGTGGCTGCTAAATGGTGAGAGGTCTGCCAATTCTGACATGGAAAGAGGGAATCGTTGGAGAGCACCATTCTGTCGATGTATGACATAAATGGATCCAGACTGTGGCTCGATTATGTAGGTTTCGCGGGGGTTATCTTCGTCGAAGTCTATGTCGTCCTGATCTAAGGCAAAGTTGAGATGACTGCTCCTCACGAGCGGCGCCAATGATGATGGTCCAGAAACACTTGTGGTTGTTGCAATCGAGGCCATTGACCACAGTGTTTTACCGGTTGTCCTGTTGAGCGCATGAAACTTTCCATCTACTGATGCTAGGAGAATAATGTCGAGTAACTGATTTTCCTTCACAAAGTCCTGTTTGACCTGCTCATCTTGAACAAAGTGGACAGTATTCGGAATCGTCTGTGGCGCATTCCTCCGAACCAGAGCATGCGAGTCTACATCTGGCTCTACCGCACTAACAAGATAAATGGCATAGAGAATAGGTAGAAATAAAAAGAGGAAGAGCATGAGGGAGGGTTCAGTCAGAGATTCATTGGGTTGTGGATTAGTTTGAGTGTTACTAGCAGCAAGTGGATTAGTTTGCCACGAGTTGACAAGTCAGAGCTGTGTCACAAAATTGACTTTTATGTCAACTGTATCCGTTGGTCTCCTCTCTTCCCATTGCTTCTTGATATTCTACACCCTTCTGTGTCATAAAATTCCATATTATTATGCTATTATACATTCATAGACAGCGACTAATGTCCATGTCATTGGAATACAGGTAAAAATAAATATTAATCCGGGAAATATCCATAACAATCATCTTCAAAGTCGACGAGTGTTGACAACGATTAAATACGCTGAACCAACGCACATAGCGATGGCCAGTGTTATAAGTGCGTAACAAAATGCATATCTACTTCTTTGAATCCACGGGTCAAACATTCTTCTCCCACTCTCAGGTCTTCCTCGAACTTCCCTCAACTTGACACCATACAACTGATCAAGTACACGGTTAGGGGATGTCATAATGCGTAGAAGGCGCTGCATCATCCTTCCCAGTATTGAATGGGATCCCAGGTCTGAGGGGTCCATACCCGTGTATGATCCGTGCGACCCCAGAGGACGAGGAATAAATGGGTACCCAAACGAAATTCCCCGAAGTGACCGTTTGGGATCGTTGAGCCTCATCCTTCCGTCGTCAGTGCTTTGTTTCTCAGCTACCCAGCGAGGTAGAGCCGGGTAGACCTTGCCAATCCGTGCTTGCGATTGTGCGGCGCTCATCTTTTTCCTAGCCATTCCCTGGCGAAGTGTAACATTCCCTGGCCCAGGCAGCTGATGTAAATGTGGTCCCTCAGCTGTCCCACTTGACCGTTGACTGGTGGGTCTTCGAGGAAGACAGCATCCGAACACCGTTCTGATACGGCCCGTTACACCCTGGAGCCACCAGCGACTGCCCCTCAGGAAGTACCATTCCCACATGGTCACTTTAGGAGGCATCTCTCCAGCGTTTGTAAAGTGCCAACCTGCGATGAGCCAAAGCACAGGAAATAGGAAGCCGAACCAGAATGTCCAAAAAGCGGGGGTACGGTTCGAAATTCCATTTGCTTTCTTAAAGAACCAGCGACTGGGGGAGCGCGTCCGGAAGAGGGTCGGAGATGCGGTAACACCCATAGGGACGTCCCGCTCCCAACGACGATGGATGAAGGACTCTCCGGTCCTCAGGCGATGTTCCCCGGATTTGAACGATTTGAGTGATTTTGGGGGAAGAGCCGACAACGGGGCAGGTGGAGGTTCTGCCGACTCGGACGACATGCGATTTTGGTTCTTGTCCAATGTATCAAGCTCGAAATCGTCTTCATCAGCGTCCACTTGGCGTTCCTTTCCATTGTTGGATTTGCGTCGTTTGCCGTCCACGTCCTTGATAGACGCCGTCATATAACTCTCTGCATGCAGCGACTCCCGGTCATAATCCCCATGGCCTTCTTCATAGTCGTAGTCCCCATCATCGTCCACAACGTAGTCACCTTCTTCGTCGTACTCCTCGCCCTCTTCAATTCCATCCACGTCGTAACCTCGCTCATACGCAGGTGCCTGCCCATGGGCAATGCCAGCAGCCTGGTTTCCGCGATCCCTCCCAAGGAAGGAAGAAAACCTGAGATCGATCGGTGTTATGTTAGGCAGCGAAGGCAGTTTCAACAAACCACCTCCCCCAGCATTACCAGTTCCCTGCGCCTGGTATTGAGGCATAGGAGTGATCGTGATCACCGGAGCAGGACGCTGGGGCATAGTTGTTCCAGCGCCTGCGGGAGTGACGCCCGCATTGCCTCCAATGCCACCAGTTGGACCTCCAGCAGCTGCGACGGCAGTGTTGACAGCTGAAACGGGGGTCTGTCCAGGTACTGGCGAAGCGGTCCCCGGTGAATGAATGAACGTGGACGCTGGCGTGTGCATGGAGACGTTGGCGGTCCCGGTTGTCGCAATAGTCGATGTGGGGCTGAGGATCATGCTCACCGAGGCATTGGGATTGGTGTGGAAAGCTGGTGTTGGCGTTTGAGGCGCGCTGAAGTCTCTAAGAGAGGACGGGCCAGAAAGTCGGTTTGCAGCATTGTGAGGTGTCGTTGGCTGGTTCTGCCCGTCGGACCTGGACGACGTCTGCGAGACTGTTCTTTTCAGCTGACGCGTAATAAAAAGACCGCCTATTTTCCCCAACACAAAACAATGCAATACCAACGTATTCCAGCCATCAGTCCCAACGAAACTCGCCGCAAAGGATCAGGAAAAGGAAACTTACGTCCTATTACAGGCCCTGTTGGCTCACGATCACCCGCGCTTCCTGTCGAGCCTCCTTCTGCAGCAGCTTCTAAACCTTCTTTCAACACCGAGAGCGATCCAGCACGGCTCAGGTTCATCCCCGGCTGAGGACCTTTGAGACTATTTGCCACAGAACCAATTGACCCAGTTCTCTGCGTCCTCGTTGATCCCTTGTCATCCCCCTCGGTCATGCCTGGTGCCCCGATGTACCTTCCAGCAGCTGCTGATGGCAAAACACTCTCTTGTGACCCGTTCGCATTCATAAACCCAGGGATCTTGAACTTGAATCTCGACGAAGCCATGGACACGGATGCTGCAGCCGATGCTGGGGAAATGTAGTCTTGCTCCTGGATGGGCGAAAGTTGTTTGGCCAAGGGATAGTTGTACGAGCTCCCATAGACGTCCGCGCCCATGCCTTGATAATAAGCTTCGGCTTCTTCAGACGAAATTGGCGTGTGGATCTGGATTTGCTGAGCAGTCGTGACGTCGACAGGGAAGGCTTGGTTTTGTCCTAGGCTTTGCCCTGTTGCGAAATAAGGGAGATGGGAAGGGGGAAGAGGAAAAGCAGTTGTTGAATGCAGGATCGAATTCTCAGAGTGAGAGGAATGCGTACTCTGTGCATAGGGTGGGACATAAAGTTTCAAACCTTGTCTGAATGTCGCTTTCGTCGCCGTTGCAGTTTGACCTGACGACGAGGACGACGAGGACACGCTCTTGGGAGGGAAATGGAAGACTTCAGGAATTTCTTTGTCGTCATCGTCGTCGACTGGCGAACCAGTGTAGAGGTCGGCGTTGGATTCGCGGGCCAGATTCATACCATCTCCGTAAATTTGGTAGGGATAGGGATAGAGTGCATGGATTGTTTCGGGGGACGGTTGTTCAGCAATAGGTTGTGGTTGGGTTTTCCGTGTGAGCGGGACATATTCGCCGAGAGAGGAAGAGGGACGAAGGATATCAGGCGGGACTTGGTGGGGCAACATTTCTGGCGAACCAGCGACCTTGCGAGTTGTGTCTTCTGAATCAGTGCCACTTTCGACTCGTACAACTTCTGGGGGAGCGTATGAGTAGAAGGGTGTATTTGGGGCACTGCTGCTAATTGCCTGTCCATATTGGATCGGCGTCTGTTGCGGCGTCTGAAGGGGGGCGGAGTACTGCATCGTAGAGTTTTGCAAAACGGGAGTATGGAGCATAGGAGCTTGTGAATACGATCCCACGCGTTGCGGTCGCCCTCTCTGACCTTTGTCCTCCATGCTGCTTTGAATCAATCCACTACTGAAGGGTGCCCTACCGGACTTTACAGATCCAGCAGACGCGATAGAAGCTGAATTGGGCCCTTTCATATTGGGAGTCCGTGGGCTGTGGTGCGAACTGTAGTCGTCGAAATCTGCAAGCGTGTTGGTCGTTGTTCGAGGGATAGGATTGCTGATGGTGACTCCGTTTGCACCTTGCCCTTGGTGCGACCATATTATTGATCCCTCCCTTTTAGGTCGATTCGCAGCGTTTAAAGAGGATGCAGCAGCTTCTGTGACTGGCCAAGGGAGACTCATGCTTCGGCTTGACCCTGTTTCGTCTCCTTCTTTGTTACCATTTTTGCCACCTGAAGCAGAGGATAGGGAGAGAGGTAATCGAGAAAATAAGGAAGAGAACATCGTTGATTATTCGTCTATGATCGAATATAAGATTCCTGTGGGCTTTAATCAGTTTTTAGTTCGAAATGTAAGAAACAGCGGACGGGGGTCAAAGTTAGAGGGACTGGGATGCTGCGTCGCTTGCGGCATGACCCAGCTATCTCCCCCTATATCCAATGGATAATGAAGAAGTGCCATAATATGATGAGTCGAGAAGGTAGCACTGCCGTCAAAGGAATCGAGAAGTAGCGGGACATTCAGACTTACGAGTGAAAGGAACGGCTGTGGCTCCAAGGGGCTGATAATAGTGCGTAAAGTTCGTAAAGTTCGCCGTGCTGCGATGGTCGTCCGAGAGCTACAATCTGAATTGTAGCAACCTACCTGAGTGCATGCGACTCAGATACTAAGCTCTTTCACGAAATCTTATGAAAGACACCCGGCTTGAAAGGAGGGAGGGAGATGCAAAAATTGGAACCTCGATGCTGCAATGAAGGGTTATATAGCACATCGCATGGCATAGGCTACCTTACTCGATACGTGCATCATTAACGAGTGTAACACACATACATACATACATACACCTCACTCCCTCTTTTCCTTCACTGCTTATTTTTTCCCAGCCCTGCCTGGGACCGATACCTTTCCGGTCCATCTAGAGGAACGACCATATCGAGCCAAGTCAGGACCCCTCCCTGGGTTCTGATTCCCTTTGTGCCGGGATTGCTGATCAGTATTTCCTTTCATATTCGCGTTTCTAGCATAAGATAGGGGAAAAACATGATACATCATGCCTGCAGGCAGCATCTCCGAAGCAACATCGTGCCCCCATTGATTGCCATGATGCGTCACATCTTGAATCACTTGCCTCGAGGCGGATCAGACAGCACTGCTGCCAGACGTTCGGCACCTCCAAACGAACACTGTTTCGAGATGAGACACTGCGAGGCTCGTGCGGCTGCATGTAAGTATATCTTTCCAACTATTTTCGTTGCGAGGTACAACCCCTACAGTACTCTTCGTTTGTACGACTCAGAATGTTCGCTGTGACTGAGAACTCCAACACCACCACATTTCCCATCGAACGCATGCTACAGAATGAAATACTGTTAATAACACGCGTAGCGAACTAGACCATAACTCCATGTCAATCAATGATTCAATGACATTCAATTCAAGATATGAAATGAAAACATTGACAATGAAACTACAACTGTTATGTTATCGCTGAAATGAGCGTGGCGCGTACCCCCCCCCTTGTTCTATATCTAAACACATGTCGCATTGTCCGGGGAAAGCTCAGATAATGCCTATCAGTGTCAGCAGTGCCTATCTGATGATCACACACCCGGTCCAGCTAAAATAGATCTCCAACGAGCTCGAAGGTGATTCGAGGCGTTTTGAAACAATGTAGGGGATGTTTTGAATTAGCACGCTCCCGAAGATTCGAATACAAATAGCATCCCACGAAAAACAGTAGAAAGTTTGAGTAAAACAATGGGCATAAAGGGCTAGAGCTATTCCGGAAGCGTTGCTCGATATAATTTTACTGTAAAGTCCACGGAACATGAGCAGTGGGAGACTCATGACAGAGATTTTCAACAGCCAAGCACATTCGACGTCTGTCTGTCTGAGTGGAGCTCGGAGCCATATTGCGGCTCACGAAAGAGACCACAAAGCAAGACCCAAAGACCGACCGCCGCCGCAGTGGGTTAGGTTGCAGTCCGTTCCATCATAGAAACATAGACCTTGGACGGGGACCCGGGAGTTGCTGCGAGTGCGAGCATCACCCCAAAGCGATGAACGTCAAAGAAACGGGATCGTTCGACGAGAAGATTCGAAATAAAACCCCCATTGGAGGGTACAGACCGGTAAAGGTTTAACAATGGACGGACGCGTGGCGGTGAGTGCTGACACGAGGCTGCATGTCAGCTGCATCCCTTTGCCCAGATAGTCGTAGATAGCCTCCTGGGAGTCGCGATAGGACATGCCGCATAACATCTTCAATGCCGTCACTGCCAACATAGCGATCGAGTGTGTATGTGGGTAAAGAGTTCAGCTATGTTGACCATGTAGAGGAGATTAAGCGAGTGAAGAATGAGCAGGACAAAATGACACCCTCATATTCGTGAAGAGATATGGGTAATTTAAGCAGCCAGATGACTGCCTTTTCTGAACTCAAAGAACGAGAGGAAGCAGTGAAAGCGATACAGCCTCCCACTCGGTACATGCTAAATAAGCTATAAGTTTTGAGGTACCTTCTTTGTTCTTTCATGACGGGCTTCTAGCTTTCGAAATGGGACAGTAGTGAGCCTGAGTTTCGTTAAGACTGAATTCAGCTCGGAACATGTCTCGAGCAAGTTGCCATTGGGGTCGAGGGTTTCCCTAACTAAGCAGACACATACCCCAAGCGAGCCTGGATGGAAAGATAAGTGGAAAGCTCAGAAATCTGTAAACTTGACTTCAAATGAATGAACGAACTCAAAAGCCCCAACGTAAGAATCCAGATGATATTAAACCGTGAAAATTTGAGCCACCACCGTTATCTAGAAAGACGAAATGAATTTCGAGTAAGTATGTATATGAAGGGAACAAGCGCAAGTCTGTGGAATTGGTTTCAGGGTTATTTTTCGTCGTGCTCCATTATACGCAGACGAATATGCCCGCGTGAACCTCTCAGATGAGGATGCGCAGAGGGACTTTTGGCAACATCAACTTTAAAACCATAGTGTACAGTCGCAGGGCGAGTTGTACCGAAGCGATATTACTTCTAGTAAGGCGGTTGCGGGAGCCGCCTGAGCGACATAGTCCCATCCGGTCCGAATTTTGAGCTATGATAAAGCTTTCCAGGCGGTGGAGTTAATCGTTGAAAGCTTCAGCGAGTACTCCTACGCTCGTCCATTCGCAGACAACCTTCGACCGTTCCCGAGCCATACACAACAGGCGCGTATTTGCGTCGTGATGAAGCGAGGTTATCCCGAGGAGACGCTATCTTGGACACATAGTGCTATTTCTGTATGCCGAAAATTAAGAAGCCGCAGTCGTAAGTATATGAATGCGGTCAATAGATTGTCAATGTGCGCGAGCCTGAGTGCATCATGGATGCTCGAATGCTGATCCCCCACGCGATATCTTCGTGATTAATGTTACTAGTTGATTGGTTAAGGTCGAGGGTGCGCATTTTATTTGTAGCTCCAGTGCAGCTTCGTGTAACATTCATGCAAGTGGTGGAATATGGATGGAGCTGGGGTGTTGCTGTTCGCGGTGTGCATACGCACTCGAATCGAAATTCTGTGACGTATGGGGCGGTCGAAGTTGCAGCAAGGTGCTAGAAGAGGTCGGGTTTCGAAAGGATCAGACCAACGAAGAAAAGGGCTCATCTGATACTCCACTGGTCCCGTTCTTTGTTACATGACACGACCAGTCTAGTATACAGACCTTTTCTTCGATGTGTTTGCGCCCCACCAATCACAGGAGAAGCTCTTGTCAAGCACCGTGATCTCTACTAGACAATGGAAGGAATTTAACACGGCGAATTCTGAATGTGGAAGAACTCAGCATGACTTACGATGCGTTCTGTAAAACCCAGATTCAAGAAAGGCCATAGACACAGTGTCTAAACAATCCTTGGGGTTACCAGAAGGTAAGTGCACGTACCAGTGTAATGGCACTCTGAACGACACTCGGAGCCTCCAACCAACCAAAAGGGAGAGTTACAGACACGGACACCCCTTGGAATATTTACATCCAAACCCCTCATAGCGAGTGGGTCATGGAAGATTGGAATGAGGCCCACATTCAAAATAAGCAAGGAACAGGATAGTAAGCACTATAATTACCGCTGATCCCCTCGCCACCAGCCACCTCACACAACCCCCCACATCAACGTCCGACCCCTATCTCAAAATAGTGCTGTAGTTCCGGATAGATAGTGCAGACTCTCATCCTCTCATTACCCGCCACCCTTAAGACCAACGAATGAACAAAAACAAAAAAAGGAAAAACAAGGGTGGTGTACCACCAAAAGAGACGACGGCATACCCAATCGACCCCCATCGAATGTGGCTCCGCTCGCCGCTGCTCCGCCTTCCGAGTCGATCTTCTTTAATTGATGTTAAGATCGACAAATTATGTATGTATACAGCGGAGAGGAAAAAATGCAGGGCTTTTTTCGAAAAAAGAAAAAAAGAATTCAAACTCCTACTCGTCCGCCATCGTGGCCAACTACATCAATCGCATTGCGGGGTGTTCTGTGCCTTGCACCGTGGACTATTCCCTGAATTTTAGTCTTTTATGCACAAGAAATAGACATGGACACCTCACAAACAATTCCGGGGGTTTAATAAATTCTGCGCTGATTTTCTGTACTTTGCGTAATTTATCCGACGTTGTTGCGTACACCGACGAGGTCCACAGTCCGTTGTAGACGATGACCCTGGGGCACGACATTGATCATGACATGTACATAGATGATAGTGACACTTGTGTCCTGTCCCACTGGCGGAATCAGGTGTATGTCAAACCAGCGATCGCCGTATTGAGAAAAAAATGTATACGCGTACTTACTAGATCGTTCGCTGACGACAGGTTGGTTTAAATGACATGGGAGGAATGCATATCATAGGTCGATCGTCATCACAATCGCAGTGACGAGTCCTCAGGCTATCCGCTTGGTACAGCCTAGGGCTCGAGCTAAGCTAGACTGTTCAGCGACAGCTGCGAAAGTACAGCCAAATATGCTTCAACATTTTGCTGACCCCCGACGGACGTGAACAAGTGAAAAGACCAAAATGGGGTACTAGTACTGGTGTTCTTCAACTTGAAGTTCAATTTCAAGTTCAACCCCGTTCACAGAACATCCCCATGTTCTAATCCTCTTGAACACAATTAAAAAGCTGACCTGGCAGCTGACCAGGACTACGTCTTGCGGGACTCAAAAGTTCGGTAACAACGAGGTCCTCAGTCCATTAGTCTGTAAGCAAGTCAGCAAGTCAGCACGCATGACGCTGCGAGATAAGGATGAGCAGAAAACGAGGCACTGATCGAACATGTCAATGTCCATAGGTAAAGGAAGAGATCACCTAGACGGGCTATCGATTTGTGCTTTCCGGGCGTGACAAGTCCGTTCATTAAGGACGGGGGGTGACATGCTGTACCAGGATAGCAAGAGCAATGTTTACTGGGTGATGCACTCGAGAGTGATAAAATAGAATCTGAATAGTGTAGTATACACAGCGCTGTCATAGGAGACGAGTCAGAGATAAGTAAAAAAAGAAAGGGTTGAAGGACACGGTGACGTACATAGATACTTGGTTTACTTTCGGGACACATTCTCCCCTTGCACGCCAACCAGCCCTAGAGTACGTATACTTTTCCACATCACCGCCACTGGCACGGTGCAAATGAAAAACAGAAGACGCGAGACGAACATTTTACATATGTTACATGTACGTACGATGTATGACGCAAGATGAAAATAGACATTATGTGCAATTCTCAGAGGTGACACGAACAGAGGAAATGTATGTGAGTCTGCGCCCGCAGTGAAGCTGCAGATTGGTTGAAATAACCTTGATTTATAGATAGAGGAACAGAGGAAGGATTCGTGATGGCGAATGGGAGGGTGGCAGGAAAGCGTGTCTGTATGTTCCGCGAAAGTCGAGGTGCTGTGACGCCGGGGGGTTATCAGCACACAAAAGCCTCGTCTGATAAACACGCCAACTCGATCATGATCAGGGTTTTGTGGGATTTGAGAGGCATTAGATGGGAGGTTGTGATACCGGTGACGACTGAGGGGTAGATAAGGGAAGCGGCACAGCAAGGATCAAAGCATGTCGACAAATTTCAAAGCAAAATGAACTGAAAGCGAGCTTGTAGTATGGAGACAGATAGAGTGGGTATTTTGCGGAGCATGAAAAAAGCAAAAGCCAAAGGAGTGAAAAAAGATTATTTCAAGTTGGATGGGTTGGATAGGGTCAAGGAGCGAGTTGTCAAAAAGTGGATATCAAATAGTACAGCAGGTAAGTAATAACAACAGGCAGGAGGACATCAATGTGCAGATAGCTGAATTAGCAAATCCTGGAAAAGATGCAAACAAAAAATAACACAAGCAGGGGAACCAAAGGAGTGTGTTGATTTCGTTGGGGAGAGCAATATAGATAGGAAGGTAATAATAGCAACCGAGAGAAGATTAAGAATATAAGGAAAATCCAAACGTACAAAAGGTATCAAATTCAAGCAAAGCACAAGAATAAAGAATATCCAAGAGATGGAATGGTCGTAAACGGACGAGAAACAGAGGGGTTTAATCACCCTTGCTCTCAGTCCTTGGTCGTAGTCGTGTCATGGTGGGATAAGTCGACTGTAGGCGACTCTACTTCGGCAGAATGGACTGATTCCTGCTTGCCGGTCTTGCTCTTCTCTGACAGCGTGGCATCATGCACTGCAGCAGATGGGGCCTCCTCATCCTGATCGACGACGATGGCCTTGCTGGTCGTAACATCTGAACCGTCTTGCTGAGGTTCAGCACTGTGTTGCCTTGATGAAGCAGCAGATGAAGCATTCTCATCATCAGCGGGGTCATCGAGCTCGCCAGAGGTGTCTTCTGGGAGAGGTACACTCTCAGGAGCAGGTTGGTCATCAGACAGTCCTTCTTCCTGCTTGTCCTCCAAGTCGACCTCCTCGACGCCCTGAGTGACTTCTTTGACCTCTAGAGTCTCATTTTGGGGTGGTGGAACTGAGACTGAGGTGCCGGCAGCAGAAGTGTCTGCCACTGAAGGAGTCTCGCTGTCTGTTCTGAGCTTCTTCTGGTTAAGCTTGTCATCGTCACCATCCGCATCCCTTTCTGTTGAGCTCAAGCGCCGCTTTCTCTGAGTGCGAGGCGCGTTTGAAGTAGCTATAAAAACATACAAATGAAACGCGATCAGCACATTGAATGAATGAATGAAATATATCGTAAAGGGTAATGTGAAGGGTGTGGTGAAGGTCAAGTCAAGACCGGAAATAAGTTAATGAGAACAGCCAAAAGTCGTGTCGTTCCGCTTTTGCAAAACATTTACACGCGTTTTATGAACGACTAGCGGCAGGCAAGATTATGCAAAGCTGATATTTGACTTTGGACGCGGAATGAAAAATATAACTTAAATAAAATAAAAAAAACTTACGATCCTCCTCCCATGGCCTATCTGGACGTGGAATAACACCATAAGAAATACGTCTGATGAGGTTGAACATAATTTATGAGGGGGACGCTACGTGGCTCAAATAAAGGGGGAGAGGCTAGATGGCTAGATGAGTGTGGAGAAACAAAATTCCAATCGAGAAATTGCCAGCTGACTTGGTTCCTTGCGACAAATCAACGCGACCGTGATCCGGCCCTGTGTTTGGACTTAATTGGTTCATTCCTTATTTGGGGATCCAAGTACAAAGCCATTCTTGTATCTAGCTGGACTTTGACGTCGACAATTATAACGGCCATGTACATTATAGTGCTGAAGAGTAATAATAGTGATGGAGATTTATTGGATACAAAGTGAGGTTTCTTTGTATTAGCTACCTCGGGTTGTCAGTCTACATTTGACGTGGAAATGTAACAGCGTCGCTTTTGTAACTTCACCACAGGAGTGATAGTACTATACACTACAATGAGCACTGTCCTGTCAAGAGTGTATTGTATGGCCCAGAATTGGGGGTGTATTGTCGGATAAACCGAGGAACTTGCAGCAATACCCTGACTTCATAATAACCGCCCTTCACAACGCTCAAAACTCCTTACAATCTCAGTTAAACGACAACTCAAGTGGCTCTTGAAATACACTTCCGAACAAAAGCAATAATACGGACACGTTTACAATCCAAATAATTCACAGCCCCTATCTAACCCACCATATCCCAAAATAGCCGTATAGCTTACATAACAGCCAATCGATCGAGTCACCGCATTTGGTCAAAAAAATCAAAATCCACTCTCATCTAAACGCGCACCACTAACGGGCTGCTCAGATAAAACCGGAGACTTATCACAGCCTTCAATTCAGCTCTGCACAGGTGTGTATCCACTTCTATGACTCGGAGACTTTGTAACTGACTCGATCGTTGTGTTATAATCGTTCTAACTTTCTGTGATCGCATACTGCAACACCAAGTGATAGAGATAACTTTTGTTCGACTTTACTGCTTCAAAGATGACTTTGGATATTTTGCAATTTATTGACAACAAGGGAGGGAACGCGGAGGAGATCAGGGAGTCGCAGCGGAAGAGAGGCCATTCGGTCGAGTTGGTCGATGAGATCATTCAGATGTACACTGATTGGGTTAAGAGTACGTGGTTTGCATTATAGCGTCGGAGTACACATAACTAACTGTTCGACTTATAGTGGACTATGATATGAATGTGATGCGCAAACAGATCAACGAGATTCAGAAGAGCATTACGACGAGAAAGAAAGTGCGCATTCGAGCCGTCATCATCTTCATCTTTCGGCGTTATCTTATCTAAATTATAGGCCAAAGAAAACGCGGACGACCTCGTCGCGCAAAAGAAGGAGCTCGACGCTCAGGTCGATGCTAAGAAGAAGGAGGCTAAGGACTTTGAGGCTCTCATGAGGGCGAAGGCCTGCACCGTTGGCAACATTGTCGGCAAGAATGTCCCAATTAGCACTACCGAGGTGGGTCAATTTTCCGTGTCATCAATTCAAAACCAACCTGATAAGCTCGGGATTTTAGGATGACAATGTCACTCTCCGGATATGGGATTCTACAGGCGAACAAGCCGATCCCGCTGTGCGCGAGGGTATCCTTCCTCATCACGAGGTTCTCCTCCGCCTCGACGCAATGGACCTCGATCGCGGTATGCACGAGCGATAAAATGATGACCGAAAAAACACACAAACTAATCTACGCGTTACCAGGTGCCAAAATCGCCGGTCACCGCGGCTACTACCTCACCAACGACGGTGTCGACCTCAACCACGCCCTCATCGCCTACGGCCTCGACTTCCTCCGCAAACGCGGGTACAAAAAGATCCAACCGCCCTTCTTCATGAACAAGGACCAAATGGCCAAGACGGCCCAGCTCGATCAGTTTGATGAGGAATTGTACAAGGTCATCGCAGCTGATGACGAGAAGTACCTCATCGCCACCTCTGAGCAACCCATCTCGGGATTCCACTCGGACGAGTGGTTCGAGAGCCCCGAGACGCAGCTGCCTATTAAATACGCTGGCTACTCGACGTGCTTTAGGAAGGAAGCGGGTAGTGCGGGGAGGGACATGTGGGGTATCTTCCGGGTGCATCAGTTTGAAAAGGTGGAGCAGTTTGTGATTACTGAACCTGAAAAGAGCTGGGAGATGTTTGAGACGATGGTGGCGAATAGCGAGGCGTTCTATCAGAGCTTGGGATTGAGATATCGGGTTGTGGCTATCGTTTCGGGAGCTTTGAATTTGGCGGCTGCGCAGAAGTATGATTTGGAGGCGTGGTTCCCATTCCAGAGGGCGTATAAGGAGCTTGTTTCGTGCTCGAATTGCACGGATTATCGTGAGTTGGTTTTTGGTTTGCTTGTTTTATGGTTTCTAATCTTGGTTTATTTTGATAGAGAGCCGAAGACTTGAGGTGCGATGTGGATTGAAGAACAAGGATCAGACAAGAAAGATCTACGTCCACATGCTCAACGGAACCATGTGCGCTACTGAGCGTGCTCTGTGCTGTCTCGTCGAGAACTACCAGACTCCCGATGTAAGCAATTTAGCTTCATTTATTTCCTAGACCTGGATAACTGACGACGCATAATTTGTAGGGTCTCGTTATCCCTGAAGTTCTTCGACCATACATGCAAGGCCGTGACTTCCTTCCTTTCGTGAAAGAGCTGCCCAAAGGCCTCCAGAAGAAGCAGGCTTAGATGTAGTAGGTAGATAGGCGAGTGCGTAGTTGATATTGTTTTTTATTCCTTTTGATAGTATTTTCTGTATTTCATGAAATGAAAGTTTTCTTGTCATGCACACTAGGTCCTCGATGAAAGTGTTTTCGGCTCCGTTGGATTGAGCGAGGTAGACGTGCAGACTACGTCCGTCACTCGAGTTGTACGGCAATCAGAAGAATATGAAAGCCAGTTTGACGTGGATAAGTGAAACTTGAGAACGCCCGCTCAGCTCGTGGCAGCGTTTCATTCAGATCGAGGGCTTCCCTGCCACTAGAAAGTCAGCTTGAGGTACGCTTGTCGAGATGTTACACTTGCGGGTTATCGTGGAGATATGGACCCATAACTCTAAAGTCATCTTATCTCTGCCTGACAGGAGGGGACAAGCGCCTTGGGTGAGCTCAGGCTTGGGCTTGTCCAAGCCTTAGGGAGGGGCATCAATGAAGTCATTGTTCAAGCGACGGAACCCTGAATCAGCCTGAATCGGTAGGTAATTATGTGCTGTGGTAGAGATCAAGGACAAGCATTTCTCTCTCCTTGAACTCCCTGCTACTACCTTTGACTTATTTCATGGGTGTGCTAATGCCTTGCAAGTTGATCTGAAAAAGGAAGTTTCGGGCTGATTACCATCTTTTCAAGAAGCCCTTCAAGCTCCACGACTGAATTGCGCAGTTACGCGGAAGAATGGACTATTGCGCCGGGTTGACCGGTATGATTTTTTTCACCGAGTCGTTGTTGAAGGTGTACGGACGTGTTTTTGTTGAGAGAGGCAGTCTTGAATCTTTTCAAGTTGAAATGAGAATGTCTTGAATTGAATTGAACAGGAATAAAGAAAAAAAAAAAAACTGAAGACGATCATTTTTTTTAGTTGTTGCCACGTCTGATTGTGAATAATTTTACACAGCCACCGAAATTCTCTCTTGTCCTCAGACTTTCACCAGTTGCCATTGGTGGCTGTGCCAGTATCTCTCTCATTGGTACAGCGTTGACCACAACAGCAGACTGACAACTATTACAGTCTCCTTTCCTTTTCTTTTTTTATAATTCCTTTCTAATTTCTCTTTCTATTTTCTCAACAATTTATTAGAAACATTTTCTAATAAAGACATGGCTTTGCCAAGTCATTCTTCTGCAATAGAAGAGAAACTAGAACGACACAGGGCAACCCCTTGGACACGACCAATTTCACTAGCAATACCAGGTGTTAGGACACGCCGTCTGCGTATTCTAGTCCCAAATACCGCTTCTCTCAACACCGTCCGTCTCAATCGTCTAAGACGGAAGCGTGGTCCTTTCTTTCTAGCAGCAGCTTGTCTGGCAGTGTTCTTCACCGTTCTACTCGTCAGAAAGTCTTTCGGTCGTTCAGATTGGAGCGAAAACTGGCAGGACCCTCCTGCAGAACCACCCACTCTCGTCTTTGGTCGCCTGGATTTGCAGAGAATTTGGAAATGGGAAATTTCCAGTGGACACTACCCGAGCCAAGAACCTAGTACGTGTTCACAACCCCCCAATTCAACGCCATAAACTCAATTGATTGACGTGACCCTGACTCCTCTTTCCCGGTTTATTGCCCTAGTTCCAGCACAAATCGGCTTGACACAAAGAATAGCTAATCCTGCCACACCACGTCAACCACCCGCCGTGAATCGGACGCCTGGTACCAAGGTCACCACTGAAGTCCATGGTGTCGGAGCGCCCAGAGTGTATCTCGACATTCAGAGTCACCCACCTAATGTTGCATACCCTCCGCGGCCTGTTCCAGGTAGTGTCGCTGATTTGGATCATGTTATGAAGCATTGTGATTTTGGAACGGGCAAGGTACGTGTTGGCTTTACATCTATCCAGAACACGACGTATTAAATCATTTCCCTCTTATTAGTATGTACGCGACTGTCTAGAGATGCTGCGCATGGGAGGAGGTCTCGATAATGGTGAACGACTTCGACGCGACGAGTCTCGCGATTGGCGCTATATTTATCTCGAGAACCCCAACGTGACAATTGCCCACACCCTTCCCATCGAGGACGAGCAGCAGCACCCATTACGCCAACGACCAGGTGTCACTCGCAAACAAGATGATCCAAATGATGGTCTTTTGAAGAAAAAAGGAGAAACTTGGGAACCACGGCTGGCTCTGCCCGTCCCTCTTACTCATAAGCAAGCCCAAGCGCTACCGAACCCTTGTGATCCAGAAAACCCACGCGTCTACCATATGTTCTGGACGGGTCCCTTCACCGACAAGCCCTATCTCGCTCTTATGTCGTTCTTGTATTCCCAGAACACAGGTCTTCACCTCAAGGAATGGCCATCTGACGCCCAAGTCTGCCGCCCACAATTTTGGCTCTGGATTAACCCCGGACCTGCTGCATCTATCCCCAATCCTAATGCCGTCCACGATATGTTTGAACAGCTCAAATCTAACCCATGGGCCTCACCCTTCCTCCATCCCCGCTTTAACGACGTTATCAAATTCAAGCTATGGAACACGACAGAGCAGCTGGACGGTGTCCCCGAGATCAAGGATGAATGGAGAGCTCTTCGTGAGCGTCTCTTTAACTCTGGCGGTCATATCATCAGCGTGAAGGAGAAAGCTCAGACCACTTCGTCTGCTAATGCAACGTCAACGAAGGATGATGACGATCTTCTTAACCGCACAGGATCAAAGTCTTCGTCTTCATACGACCGTCTTTCTGTCATTCTTTCCGACATGGCTCGCTTCGTTTTGTGCCATCGCTTTGGTGGAATCTACTTGGACGCCGACACACTTCTCCTCCGAGACTGGGAAGAGCTCTGGGGCTGGAAGGGAGCGTTTGCGTACCGATGGTCACGTTTGGAGAAATACAACACGGCTGTCCTACGACTGAACAAGGGCTCTGCTCTTGGATCGTTCTTGTTCAGGACGGCGCTGAAGAATGGCCTTGACTTCCATCCTATGACGGTGTCGAGATATACCAAGGACGCGCACCTTGAGCCGTTGTTACTCAGATTACCTGATGCACTGTTTGATGCTGCATGGTTGAATACTGAAAATTATCAGAGGGATAGACCTCCCCAGCCTTACTTCACCGAGTGAGTTATCAACGGTTATTATTCTATTCAGGTCGTTTGCTTATTATATTATTAGCTTCGCCGACTTGTTTGATACACCCAAGGAGAAGAGCGCGTCGCCTCACGCCCTTGGTCTAAAAGGATTTTTCAAAGGATCTTATTCATACCATTTCCATAATTTCTGGTGCGTAGACCTTGATCATTCTGTCTATATCTCTTTCTAACGTAATTATTTTAATTAGGTGGAAGCCATTCGACCCTTCCCGTAACTTCCCTGACCTTGGCGAACGCTTCAAGCAGGGAGAATTAATCGCCAAAGCCAACCTCCGCAAAGAAAAACTCGACGCCTTGCAATCATCACGCAACACCAACACTAGATACGACGATGATGCACAGATCACGTCAGGTGGCTCTGCTCCTCCACCGCCAGTTGAACTGGAAGACGGAGTTGAACCTGACAGGGACGATTTGGATTGGTCAACTGTGATTAAGCGGACGTTTGAGGCCTACATTAGGGGAGAGAGACCAAATATGTATGGCGAGTGGATCGAATGGGATTTCACGCGGTGAGGGGGTTGGGATCTGACGGGGTTGAGGCGAGGTGATGAGGGTTGAGTGGGATTGTGGATGGGCGGGATTGTGGGTTGTTGGGATTGGGATTGCGGTTAATATGAAGACACTTGGATTAATGGGCTGGGATACGATTCTTTTATCACATCTTTGTCTTCTGCGAGAACAAACCAACGTTGGGAGCTCGGGTTTGGATGTGGTGTTTGTTTTTTCTGATCCTTTGGAGGGACGACGACAAGCATGGGACATTGACGATATGTAACCTTGGATCTATCTTTCTTTTTTGCACTCTCACTCTGTCTTTCGGATTGATTCGGTCTGCTTTGATGTCTCAGATCGACAGACTTCTTGGCAATGGCCAGGAACATCTATTATTCAACGTTGTTCTCTTGTTCACCGCGCTACGTCGTCCCTCACCCTCGCAAATGTATATGTTCATTCATTTGTCCAATTTCCGACATATGTGTTGTGTAATTCGGCAGCGACCTCTACGTCGATTGAGCCATGTAATTAATTAGAACTTCCTTTCCTCATTCTTCTAACCTTGTTTCCTCGTTTTTGACCTGTTCCTTGCGTTTCATTGCCCTTCCCTGCCTGCTTCCCCATACATATCTTATTCCCCGTGCTTCCATCTCGGACTCACACCCCCCAGGCCTGCTTTTCTCGCCCATCGTCCCTCGACATTTCATCATCTCCTCGTCCCCCAATCTTGATTTTATTCCATGCCCACCTCGATTCTGCCCTTTACGTTTGACGACTCACGAAAACACGCAACTAATTATTACGATACACCGACTACCGACGACCTATCCCCACATCTCTCCTTTTTTACATTCATTGTAAGGGCAAATGTACAGACAACAACTACTCGAGTACAAGTCAAGATAAGTCAAGGGACGAAGAAAAGAAGGGATCGGGCGTGTGCGACGCAGGACAGGGCAGGGTTGGTGGTGTTTTATTTATTTATTGATTATTCGAAAACACAAAACATTTTCTATTTCCTTTCTTTTCTTCATAAACATAGCATTTACCGTTAAAAATTCTGGTTTTTTATACATACACATATTTTTTTCTTCTACATGCTATGTTTTGTTTAATTTTCTTTATCTTCATCCCTTCTTTCCTTAGTCCTACTTCTTCCCCCCCTTTGGATTATCATTCTACCCCTCCCTTTTCCCTTATTCTCCCCTTCAATCTATACCTCCTTATGACCCCACAACAAGTACTCGTATTTTACCTACTTTTTCTTTTTTATTCTTCTCACCTTTGATTGGTTACTTGGTCGATATCTTTTGTCTTTGGGTGCTTGTGTTGTTTTATTTCTCTTATTTTCTTCTATTTCTTTTCTTTTTCACCACTACCACTATTACAGTTTTCTTTTTACACGTTGAAAGTACTAAAATGGATTTCTCTCTTCATACGCATCATTCCGATACATTCCCAGTCCCGTAGATTTGTTCAGGAAGAGACGCGATGATATCCATAGTACTTAGGATCGTCGCCCACCATCTGACCTCAACTGCCCTCATCCTGTTAATCCTTCTACTCTCGCGTCTCGTCCCCTCCGCATTATGCTAGACTCTTGCTTACTACTCATAAAATATAATTTCATTTCATCTCCTCGCAAACTACAAAAATCTGATTTCAAGATCTAATGAGCCAAAGACGTGCTACCAATATCTCCAAACTTGAGATTCGATAAAATCATGGACTGAGTCCCAGAACTTGGGTCAGTATCTATAGGAGCGTTGTTGATGGCTCCGTACATGCATGGTCCATTACTGTAATAGCCATTGGCAGTTTTGATGTCACTCTTGTCAAACGGATGCGCTCTGTCGTCAAACATCTTGGTCAACGAAATTGTCAACACCATCCCAGATGCTGCCGATTGGCTCAACGAAGACCCCGATAATCCGCCTTTCTCCTTGAATGTGTTGGTCTCATTAAAATAAGCCTTCTCTGCATTGCCATACTCGTCGGTGATGGAATCGTATGGAGAGACACCAGGGAGATTAACTTTGGCATTGGCGATGACGCGGCCGTTTTGAACGTACACTCGGCGAATCTCAGAGAGACTGCCAGAGCTTGTCCCGGTGCTGCTGATGAACTGCGTGACGACAGTAAGTTTGCTGCTGGAGTTGACGGTCTTGCCTTTGCCGTAATATGTAGGATTTCCGAGACGATATGGGTTGAAATCGCACCCGACAGCGTCGCATGTTTTGCCGCTGTTGCACAAGTCTCCTTCGCAGCGCATTTGACTGGTGACGGTCTTGTTGCATGGGTGGGCGGTGAGGGTTGTCGCCATGCTGTTGGCCTCCCAGATGGACAATTCATTACAGCAGGACCCGTAATAGCCTTGCGAGGCGTAGAAATTGCTGCTGTTACTAGGAGTCCAGTTTTTCACGTTTGCCTGAGGTGATGTTAGCTTCGCGTTAAATATAAATGATGAATCTGGGGTACAACGTACCTCCCCGTTTATGAACATCTGGTTCCGGGCGCACGTGGAATCACAATAACCTGTGCCATACTTCCAGCCTGCCTTGTTAGAGGGGTACTTGGATAACCCTCCATCCGCATCCATGTGCACAAAAGAAAGAGCCCCGTCCCACCCGCAATAAAGTTGGCTAACGTCGACATCAAACGCGATCTCCTGGTTAAGCGGTTTGAACAGCTCATAGCCATTAGAATTTGCCAGTAGGAGTCGGGTACCGACAGGTGCCCTGTTTGGTGACACCGTCTTGATGGTGAGCGTGTTGGCGCTGGTTGAGACGCCATATGTGGGGTAGTCCACACCTTCAATAGCGCAGTTATCGGCGCAGGTTTTGCCGTCGGGACATAGGGTTGTATCCCATTTATCAAGGGCGTAGCAGTTGGTATATCCCTTGTAGTCGTGAAACCACCGATAATTGGCTTCGATGATGACGCGGCCTTCAGTGGTGGTGCATCCACCTGATGTCGTGCATTTGGACCACCTGAAAGAGGGGGGAGACTCGGGAGCGATTGTACCCACCCTTTGAGCGAAGATGCGATGGGTAGCGAGTTGAAGCACTGTGAAACCTAAGAGTATCATCATATTGGACGACGCTGAGGGTTTTGGCTGTGTTCTGGTGAATTTATACCCAGAGCGCGAGCACAACGAGACCAGATTTCAGCCATTACACAGATAGGAGATAGCAGTAGGTAGTTCGTCGGTGATGCGAATGCGCCAGTTAAAAAGTTGACATAGAATTCTCTGCTACATTCCTCGAAGTCTAAGATGATAGTCATCGCCGAATGAAGTAGGCACAGTCGTCAAACAGGTACCCTCCAACCGAGATCTTGCCGTCAAGTGAATACAGTCAGGATCTGCTGATAGCACTGAATGACGAAATGACCCGACAGTAAAGGGTGATTTGTTGCAAAGAAACTGGCTTCATCCCTTCGAGAATTCAAGTTGACAATGTGGTGGTGTGATACTTAGCGATACTTAGTGGATGACGGTGGTTTGAGGTGAGTGTGTGTTCTGAGCTTAAATCTGGGAATCAATTAACTTTGATGGTTGTTTGATGGACCTTTTTTGTGACCACCCACTTTAGCGCTGATGCAACTTTCGTCGTGAGTTCCCTGAGGACTCAGTTCATTCGTGCTCACGCATAAGTACTTCGCGCCATCTTTTGGATTGCTTATGGGCTCCATATAATCGCCTGCCTCCCGAGCATCGTTGCCCCCCAGTAATATTTAATCTACCTGAAATGTGCACTGCAAGTATGCTACGTAACTAATATTCATTAAGAGACCGATCTGCTATTATATGTGCTGCCAATGTCGCCAAACTTGAGGTTAGACACGGTCATTATGGCATCGAAGGGTGTCTCTATAGGTCCAGGTCCAGGGTAGGCAATATCACCATAGGGACAAGGTCCATAAGGGTAGGGACTGGTGTCAAATGGATGCACTTTGCCGTCATCGAACATCTTGGTCAGTGAGATGGTCAAGACCATCCCAGACGCTGCCGACCGACTCAACGACGACAGTCCTCCTTTATCCTTGAAAGTGGTGGCTACCCCAAAGTACGACGCCTCCGCAGAGCAGAACGCGTCAGTTATGGAATCATCTGGCTGGACACCAGGAAGATTGACTTTTGCATTTGCAATGACTACGCCGTTTTGGACATACACACGCCGAATCTCTTTGAGAGTGCCAGTGTTGGTACCGGTGTTGGTGATAAACTGAGTGACGACGGTAAATTTGCTGTTGGTGCTGACGGTCCCTCCACCTTTGTAGTACGTACGATTGCCTAGGTGGTAAGAGTTAAAATCGCATCCGACAGCATCGCATGTTTTGCTACCAGCACAAAGGTCGCCATCGCAGCGGGTTTGGCTGGTCACGGTTGTGTTGCAGGGATGGGCTGTGAGGGCTGTCGCCATGCTGTTGGCTTCCCAGACTGACAACTCATTGCAGCAGGACCCATAATAACCTTGCGAAGCGAAGTAGTTATTGCCAGAGGTCCAGCTCTTCACATTTCCCTAGAGCAGTCGCCGATGTCAACTTCTCTCACTATGATGGTGGACAACAACACACACCTCTCCATTGATAAATTTCTGATTTCGAGCGCACTTGGAGTCACAATAACCGGTGCCATTTCCAGCCTGCCTTGTTGGAGGGGTATTTGGACAACCCTCCATCAACATCCATGTGCACAAGTGAAAGTGCACCGTTCCAACCGCAGGGAAGATTGCTGACATCCACATCAAATGCAATCTCCTGGTTACATGGCTTGAAGGGTTCGTATCCTGTAGAGCCTGCAAGGAGAAGTCCTGCACCGAGGAATGTCGTCATAGATGCCTTGTACTTGATAGTAAGCGCATTGCCGCTGGCTGTGACGCCGTAAGTCCCCGTGTAGTCTGCACCTTCAAGCGCACAGTTAGCAGCACACGTCTTGCCGTCGGGGCATATGGTTGCATTCCATTTTTCGGGAGTGTAACAATTCGTGTAACCCTTGTAGTCGTGGACCCATCGGTAATTGGCTTCAAGGATCACGCGCCCTTGGGTGGTGGTGCAACCACCCGCCATCGTGCATTTAGCCCAAATCAAGGAGGGAGGCGACTCGACGGTGTAGGTGCCAGCCAGTTGAGCAAAAACTTGAAGAGTAGCGCATTGAAGCAGTATGATGCTTATTATCATCTTTTGGGAAGATTTTGAGGGCTTTATTGCGACTTCGAGGTGAATTTATATATACCAGCTAGCCAGGCCATCATAGAGCAGAAGAGCAACCTTTGGGGAATAGCACATCCAAGAGATGAAAATAGTACTGGGTAGATTTTCGGTGATGCGTTTTAATTCATTCAAAGCTTGACATAGGGAACTGAAGCACATGGAAGTTCCAATCACATTCCTCCAAGGTCATAATGATAATCATCGCCGAGGTCAAATTGAGTAACAGATGTTTGAAACCGATATCTTGCCGCCAAGTAAATTCAAAAAAGGACGCCGAGATAAGAACAATTTTGTCTCAAGATGTATGGAATTGAAGTGAAGTGAATGCCAATGTTGTATCATGGTGAGCGGGACAGAAAGAGCCTGAATCAACTGCCAGCTGGAGGTTACGTTGTGTGTTGACTCAGCTTGAATCTGAGAATCACTGACTATGTGTCCTCATAAATTCAAGTTGACAGTGTCATTGTAATCGTGTTAACTTTACATATCATCGCGGAAGATGGTGGTCCGTAGAGAGACGAGAGTGAGTGCATCAGAGTCGTTCCGAATCTGGGCTTAAATCTGGGATTCAATTGATTTTGAAATATTGAGCGATCACTTTTTGTGACCAATGACCCAACACAGTAGCACTTTAAATTTAGCGCTGATGCAACTCTGTCGTGAAATTCCCTGTGGACTCAGTTCATCCGTATTCACGTGTATTAGTCACCCTTCTTAGGCTTAGAGGGTGACATCTATGAGGCTGATCCAACCGCTCTGTGCGTTTATAACTTTGCGCCTCGATACATCTTTGGTCAAGCGACATCTTTGGTCCTTGGGTGCTTGTGTTGTTTTATTCTTCATTTGTTCAGGAAGAGTCGGGAGGATACCCACATTGTTTTCTTCAGCGCATCAAAGTCTCAGGCACCCTCGTCGCATCAATTCTTTTCCTGTCCTCACCACCGCCCTCATTGCACATTATGCTAGACTCCTGCTTACAACTTGAACAAACAACTCGTAAAATATAATTGCACTTCATCTCCTCCAAAATACACCAGATTTCGATATTCTGATTTATAATCTAATGAGCTAAAGACGTGCTACCAATATCTCCAAACCTGAGATTCGACAAAGTCAACCTTGTCCTTTGTTCAATATCCTCAGGACCTCCGTTCACACCTCCATATTTGCATGGTCCACTACTGTGACCAATATCGACGTTGAACATATCGTACGGATGCATTCTGCCATCGTCAAACATCTTGGTCAACGAAATTGTCAACACCATCCCAGATGCTGCCGATTGGCTCAACGAAGACCCCGATAATCCGCCTTTCTCCTTGAATGTGTTGGTCTCGTTAAAATAAGTCTTCTCGGCATCGCAATACTGGTCGGTGATGGAATCGTATGGAGAGACACCAAGAAGATTAACTTTGGCATTGGCGATGACGAGCCCGTTTTGAACGTACACTCGGCGAATCTCAGAGAGACTGCCAGAGCTAGTCCCGGTGTTGCTGATGAATTGCGTGACGACAGTAAGTTTGCTGCTGGAGTTGACGGTCTTGCCTTTGCCGTAATATGTAGGATTTCCGAGACGATATGGGTTGAAATCGCACCCGACAGTGTCGCATGTTTTGCCGCTGTTGCACAAGTCTCCTTCGCAGCGCATTTGACTGGTGACGGTTTTGTTGCACGGGTGGGCGGTGAAGGTTGTTGCCATGCTGTTGGCCTGCCAGATGGACAATTCATTACAGCAGGACCCGTAATATCCTTGCAAAGCATAGTAGTTGCTGCTGTTACTAGGGTTCCAGTTTTTCACGTTTGCCTGAGGTGATGTCAGCTTTGTGTTAAATACAAATGATGAATCTGATCACGACGTACCTCCCCGTTTATGAATTTCTGGTTCCGGGCGCAGGTGGAATCGCAATACCCGGTACCATACTTCCAGCCTGCCTTGTTAGAGGGGTACTTGGATAACCCTCCATCCGCATCCATGTGTACGAAGGAAAGAGCCCCATCCCACCCGCACCCAAGTAGGCCGACATCAACATCAAACGCGATCTCCTGGTTAAGCGGTTTGAATAGCTCGTAGCCATTCGAACCTGCCAGAAGAAGTCGGGTACCTACAAAATCACTGGCAGTGTTCATACGCGGCTCGATAGTGAGCGCGTTGCCGCTGGTTATGATGCCTAGTGTTCCTATGTAGTCTGCACCTTCAAGAGCGCAGTTGACAGCACAGGTCTTGCCATCAGGACAAAGGGTTGCGTCCCACTGCTCAGGAGTGTAACAATTCTTGAAACCGTTGCTAGCATGGATCCATCGGTAATTGGCTTCAAGGATCACGCGCCCTTGGGTGGTGGCGCAACCACCCGTCGTAGTGCATTTAGACCAAATCAAGGAGGGAGGCGACTCGAAGGTGTAGGTGCCAGCCAGTTGAGCGAGAACTTGGAGAGTAACGCATTGAAGCAGTATGATGCTTCTTATCATCTTGTTGGAAGATAGTAAGGGCTTTGTTGCGACTTGGAGCTGAATTTATATCAGCCAGGGTATCACAAGCATAAGGGCAAACCTCATGGATATAGCACATCGACGACATGAATATAATACTAGGTACATATTCGGTGATGCGTTTTCATCCATTCAAAGTTTGACATAGGGGACTGAAGCGCACAGAAACTTTCGTCGCTCTCCTCCAAGGTGATAACAATCATCGCCGAGCCCAAATTGAGTAACAAACGTTTTGAAACCGATATCTTGCCGTCGAGTAAATTCGGAAATGATCCTCAGAGAAGAGCAATCTTGGCTCAAAATTGTTCGGAAACGTCGGAAATGTAGCAAAGTGAACAAGAAGTGAATGGCTAAGTCGTCTCAGGGTCAGAGGGACAAAAAGGGGCAACAATTGCAAGAAAATCAACTTGTTGGCAGTGTTGGCTGAGATTAAATCTGAGAATCAATGTAGTTTGATCCGATGCTCATCTTGGCAGCATCACTTCGGGTGATCTTGACTTTAGCGCGCATGGAGCAACTCCCAGTTTGAAATTTACGCAGCATATTCTCACATGCGCCGGACCTTAATCTCCACGAGCAGAAGTTTCAGATGGCTAACAATATGATATTGGTACAGGAGCAGATTTAACGCCTCGAACTAATCAAAAGAACAGCAATATCTTCCAACTCGTCACAAGGAGCGGCGCTAACATTGCCCAGAGAGACGGGTTTAACTCAGAGGTTGAGGTTGATGGGGCTGCATCCAAGGGCAATGAGGCCGTTCTGTAGGATATACAAATTCATCAGTTACTTTATTGAGCTGTCATGCAGAAAAAAATACGTACGAAGCTGTTGTTGGTGCAGCAGACGGGTTGAGCCGAGCTGAGAGGCACATTTGTCAGGAATTATCTCGACATTGGATTAATGAAACCCCTTACCAAGAGTTTCCACCAAGACCAAGGACGGAGATAGGGCTGCAAGACACTGAAAAAGTATTAGACAGGTGTGGCGTGCAAAGGAAGTCGAATGTGCGTACATCCAATGAGACCACCGATGGCAGGGAGGGAGAGGCCAAGGAGACCACCCAATTGAGCGAGGCTAGTCAAAGAGGACTAAAAAACGGCTCAAGGTCAGTCCCATAATTTGGTGCTCGCCGGGTAGAATAACTTACAGTCATAGTGGAGTTGCAGCAGTTGATCTGGCCAGTGTTGCAGTCGCCATCACGGGGAATGGCAGTGGCGGCAGCAAGAAGTGGGAGGGCGAGGATGGCAACAGAGGTGGAACGAGAGAACATCTTGAATTGCTAAGTTGAATTGGGTTATTCGACTGAAGAACTACCCCTGCGACATCCATGCCTTTATATGATCTCTCGACCAGTACAAACAAACGCCACCAATGCCCGTGTTCACTCGGACATGAACACCAGCAATAGCCATTGGTTGACCATCCAACCAATGGCAAACACACATGAATGCAGCGTCATTGTAATTTTTCCACTTGTGCTACATTGCACCAATCGCTCTTCAAACTCCGTGAAGCTGTTCACTCAAACGCCGACGCTTCTATCAGAATGAAATGCCCCATGTCATTCTCAGACTTGCAACTAACCGTCTCGTATACCCTGACACGACGAAGTTGTCAGGAACCAAATGAAATGATAATATATTCAACTTCCATTCCGTGTGCCCCACATCCTTTCCGACAGACATGAGAGTCGGTGATACATATATTGTTCTTGTGCCACATTGATTGTGTGTCTGCTGGGTGTACACCGCGTATAATTGTCATCTACAGATATTACTCATAGGACAGCTGCAGCTCGCCTATTTTCACCCCGCGCAAATATAACCAGATTTTGAAGGTTCTTTCCCCACAGAAATGTAATGAATGACACCGAAATCGCGAATCGTGTGCAAGGTAGATTGTATTGACATCTTGGCGCAAACAATATATATCTACCACGGAGCTTCGACGAGTGGATCACAAAGATAATCTAAACAAGTCTACATATCCAAAAGAGGCATCATAGAAGCGCTTAGAGGTTGATGTTGATGGGGGTGCAGCCCAAGGCAACGAGGCCGTTCTACAAAACATGAGAAATGCGGTTCAAGAGTTAATCAGGCTATGAAAAAAACTTACGAAGCTGTTGTTGGTGCAGCAAACGGGTTGTGCGGAGCAAGAGTTTCCACCAGCGCCCAAGATGGAGAGAGGCGAGCAGGACACTATGATGCCTTTAGAGCGCGCTCAAAAATGTAAATGATAAAATACGCACAGCCAATGAGACCTCCGATATCAGGGAGAGCGATGCCAAGCAGGCTGCTCAAAGAGGTGAGCGAAGTGATGCTTGACTGAAAAAAAAATCAGCATATTGTTCATAATGGGGAAACGCAGCACTGCAAACCTGCATAGTGGAGTTGCAGCAGTTGATGGACCCGGTGTCGCAGTCACCATCGCGAGGGATGACACTGGCGGCAGCAAGGATGGGGAGAGCGACAACAGCGACAGCGGAAGCACGAGCGAACATCTTGTATAAAAGTGCTGGAGAGTGAAGTTGAATCGAAATTCTACTGAGGATTGTTAGCTTCATCGAGAGGGTTTTTATACCCCTCAAGAAGGCCACCAATCCCTAGTCTTTCTTTGTCCATCGGCCTGGAACACAGACTGAGTTGCTAAACGGGTCATGCAGCCTCAATCGACGTCTTCACTGAATCCCTCGCCTAACAAATTGAATGGGCGATAATTCTGGAAAACGAGCTACAATTCAGTATTATTTTTAGGTATGTCAGAGAGGAATGCATACCATTCACACAGTTCCTGCAAACGAAGCAAGCATTCGAGCTACAAAGGGTAGACTCTGATTAAATCGCAGAGCACTCAAAGCAGCTTTAGCAAGGAGGGCGCGTTTCATGGATCACAGAAGTGGTGCGAAAACTTGAAGGGGATTGTTCTTTCAGCTGGGGTAAAGATAGTAGATCGGTCAGAACATTGGACATTCAGAGCAATATCCACCTCGTTCCCCGACTGTCTGAATCTATGTTTATCTCTTCTTAGTCCCCTGTCAAGTTTCCGAATAATGAGTCGGAACGTCAGTCTGTGCGATGTCTTGACACAAGAGGACAGCAGCCATAATAATAGCTATACCGCATTGCAACCATACGGAACACCTCTGTACGTAAAATCCGCAGGCAATACGGAGTAGGCGATGCGAAAATGGGCAAGCTTGTCCGAGGGCACGTTTGTGTGAGACTCCGTGTTCTTGTGTTTTATGATAGATGTGTGAAAATGAGGTGAGCCGGGACAGGCCTACAGATGGCGCAGGCGTAATCTAAAGGCGTTCTTGGATGCTCTTGAAGCAGGATCCAGATATTGGGAATAGAATCCCGCAACGAACTCTTCGGCTTTAAATCCGAATTGATTGTACAAAAGCTATTGCATTGTAAGTTGTCAACGCATCTTGAGAACAGACGTATGACAGTCTCACCATTGCAGAGTTATTGACAGAGACGTGAAGAGTTATGTCTTTGTTGGGGTTCATTGAAATCAGGTGGAAAAGCATAGTCCTAAAGGAACTCTATTAGCGAGACCGCATGATCAGTAAACGACTGCCGGATACCTTGCGATTTGAGATTTGTCCCATCCAGGTCTCACTGCTAGAAAAGTGATGTAGGTTTCCAACGGAGAACTTAGGATAGCGGCGCCAACTACGACTTTCTTGTACACAGCAATAACTGTTGCCTTCTCAGGCCAATAACCCAATGAGTCACTAACTGGTGATGTAATAAACCTCAGGATAACTGAACAGAGGAACCACGACAGACTTACTGTCTATACCGGTCCAAAAGCATCGCTCTAGGAGGTCATTTACTTGAGGGACCAGCTCGGCCGTTAATGTCACATAATTAATTGGGCCGACTTGTTCGATTGGCTGCTCGCGGCCAGGACTGGTAGACGAGGGATAGATGAAAATTTGTATGTAAAAATATGACAAGTAACGCACTGGGCCAATGTGTAATGTTCTCTAATATCTGACAGCAAGTTCATCCATGGCGTGGTGGTCTCCCAGTCCACTGCAATGACATTTTCGGTAGTGCCCTCATAACTACCGCAAATACGCGAAAGGAACGAATTGTCAAATTTCGTGGTTGATATGGCATGAAGTGCTTCCAAAACCTCGGAATTAGGTGGACTGTCCCAGGAAGCTTCCAGTGGCGTAAGCACCCTCGTTGGGACTTGCCCAGGATGCTTCGCATTATCGCCAACTAAATTGGAGATTCGTCTGCTCTGCTGCAAGATCAGACGATGTGTTAACTCAGGTTCGGAGTGTAAAAACGTACTTTTTCTACTTTCAACTTCCGCAGAATGAGCAATTCGCTGGCAGAAAGTTTGCCCTCTCGTTTTTCGAGTTCTTCGATGAAGGTTTCAAGCTCTATGGGACGAAGAGGGCGTAGAAATTCTCCCTGAAACATACCGAGATTCCATGAGTTCCGTTGCCATTCAAATATCATCGTGCCAGCATACATCTGCATTAGGTTCAGCAAGCGTAGCTTCAAGATTTTCCCTGGCTTCAATTAGTTCAGGAAGAATTGGACCAATTAAGTCCTCGAAGGAGTGTTCATCCACGTCGTCCTCAACGCGAAGACCTTTCAGTAAAGATGAGAGGGGGAAAGCCAAAGAATCTTTCTCGGATTTTTCATTTTCATAAACGCGATTCTTCCTCCTCCTTTTGTTAGGTCGGGTATACTAACAAAGGTTGTGTCAATTCACTTCACCCTTTGAATTAAAGAGTTCAATCCCAGTGTATTTCGCACCTCCGATATGTGATAGGTTGAATCCTCGTCCTCAGATACGTCAAAATATTGGCTTGTCATTACGCCTAGAATATTAGATTATCACTTGGTTTACGACCATTCCAGAATCCAGAGAATCGTTCAAGCCTAATGGTGTAAGATAGGGCCCATGCATTTTCGACTAGCCTCCACGTGATTTTTGTGATTAAAGTGACAAAAAGATGTATTTCATTTTGAGAAATTCACAACAATTTCCAATAAATATGTTTTATACGAAATATTACAGATACATGGAATATAAACGTTATTTCGTTAAAACATTCATAAAAATTGGACACTTGAAAGTTGTGAAAGTGTTCCAAGCGTTTAGCCCCTATATTCAGGGACATCAAACCGACACGTGCAGCAATATTGCACCAACACCCAATGGTGGTTTTTGCAAGAAAAAACGCACATAATGTGCATTTTCAAGATAAGAAAGGCGAATAGAGCCAACTCAGGACTAAAGAATGTCAAGAAGTCACTCGAAGCAAGCATGTACACCAAGGGGGGCCTACCTTTCCACCGCCCTAGCTGATCACATGACTTTGGTCATGTCTGTCACATCATGTGAGGCCTAGTCGAAAATGCATGGGCCCTATCTTAACAGGCTCAAGTTGAAATGTCGTGACTCGCTTAGTTGCGGTTTGTTTGTTGGCGGGCTATTAGGCCAAATTCTGGGTCAGCAAACTTGAAATGGATCCACCATCTATCAGCAGTATCAGCCCGAGCTTACAGCGGCTAGTCACAGTGCCATATTGCAGATAAATTCCTTGGATGCATCTACAGCGGCTTCAGGCATAAAAGTCAGCTATTTCTTCGATTAACGCGGTACCTGGCTAAGTTGCTGGTCAGAATGACGACTTAATTGCCCTCAAGCACTGGTAGAAGTCGCAACAGCTTGTGGTCAGGCGAAGAATTTATCTTGAATTTTTTGGTCATGAGAACCTGTGCATAAGCTGCAACTGATATTCAATGGATGTTCGACCTAAAGGTCCTCATGCTCAATCAATGACGTCTGACGACGAACGCGATCGGCCGGGTTTCTGATTCCTGTAAAGGGTCTTATGTTCACTGGGATTATGGTCCGAGTTGAATATAACCCTAAGTCTGTGAAAGATGCGATGGATGGCTGATAAGCTTGACTCCATACACCCACCTTTCTCTCGCACCTCTCTGAACTCTTGGCACAAGAAGCTATGTCTGGGGTGAGTCGTCCCTCTATCAATGTGCAGTGTACCATCAGCTGAGCGATTTATTTATAGCATAACGAAGGGAGCACCAATGTGTGTGCAGTCCTAATCCCTCTCTAAATTGTCACTCTGAAAGCTCTCTGCTTTGATTGAATAAAGCCATTAGTGAAAGTTCTTCCCGACTCATACTACGATACATTCTTCTCGGACGAAGCGAAATTGCGCAAACCTAGCCCAAGTGAACAGAGGCTTTTTCTCGACAAGCTGTCTAACGCACTAATATGCACTGATAGTCCACAGCCTTGTTCCCCTACAGAATACTCCTGGGATAGTTTCTCTACTCGCAGGCTCGCCTAATCCCGACGTATTTCCTTTCAGATCACTCATCGTCCATCCAATTGCACCAGATGGAACTGACCAGCCGGAACTGACACTCGAAGGAAAGGAACTTAAAGTAGCTTTGCAGTATGGGGAAACCCCTGGTTTCAGACCCCTGCTCGATTGGATAACCGGCTTACAGGAATTCAGCCACGGCCGAAAGCGGGACGATAATGTTTGGAGAGTCAGTATGGGCAGTGGATCTCAGGATGTTATCTACAAGGTCAGCTATTGCCTTTTCGAAAATTCAAACACTTTCCACAAACATTCAAACATAGGCTGCCATGACAATCTTCAATACGGGAGACCCGATTTTGATCGAGTCGCCAGTTTACGCGTGAGTAAAGTCTTTGCTCATGTCGCCAGTGATTTATTTTAACATATTGGTCCCTCAGTGGAGTCTTGCCCATATTTAATAGTTGCTTGTGCGAAAAAATTGGTGAGGAAATATACGTTTATGTAAACAGAAGTAAAAACTGATAGTATTTTTGAATGCGATATTAATACAGAGGTGGAGACGGATTTGGATGGGATTTGCTCGACTTCACTAAAGGAGACCTTGGAGAACTGGCCTGCTGGGAAACCCAAGCCAAAAGCGCTTTATACTGTCCCAGTAAGTTAAAACGCTCGGCTCTGGTCGAACTATGATATCCTACTTATACTGTGTCCTGCAGTATGGGAGTAACCCGACTGGGATGACTGCCGCTCTCGAACGTCGCCTCGAAGTCCTCAAACTTGCCAAGGAGCACAACTTCATGATTCTCGAAGGTAGGATTTCCTCCATTTATCGACGATTATCAATCAGAGCCAACGCTTACGGTATTCCTTCGAAAGACGACCCCTACTTCTACCTTTACTATGGCAAGGCAGCGAGACCCTTGTCTTACTTCGCCCTCGAACCACAAATAGGAGAAGTCGGTCGAGTACTGCGTTTCGATAGCTTCTCTAAGATCTTATCTGGGGGTATGCGCATTGGATGCATATCAGGTCCCACAAGGTTCCTCGACGTTCTTGATCAACTTGTGTGTCATTCCCCCCCATGGCGTATCTATATAATCCAGTTTACTGATTTAATTTTCAGTCTGAATTTGCAAGCCTGCAGGTGCCTACCCTGACACAAGCCATTGTTTTCAAGCTTCTAAGCTCTTGGGGGTACGAAGGATTCGTGAAGCATACGGAGCGTGCATCAGCGCTCTATCGGGATCGGCGGGACATGTTCGAAGAGGCTATGAGGCAACACCTCACTGGACTCGCAGAATGGAAGGCACCAGAAGCTGGCATGTTTCTCTGGTTAGTGTTGCACACCTACAACAACCTTGTCATTATTGATGGAATTCGTTGTGAAGGTTCAAACTCATATTGGATCCAAACTCCCCCTCGGATGCGGATACCGAAAATACGATACGAACGATTGCTTTCAAGAAGGGCGTTTTAGCACTGCCTGGGACCATATTCCTTCCCAACGGAGGAAAGAGCCCCTATGTGAGAGCCTCGTTTAGTATCCTTAGTAAGGAACAGATGCACGTTGCTCTGTCGAGGCTTAGGGAGGCAATTCTAGAGGCCAGAGAAACGCTGCAGTCTGAAAGGGGCTTGTAGTACGTGGTCCCTGCAGGTTGGCGATCCTGCATATCTCTTACTTCAGACAGGTATGAAGCACATATAAAACAGTATATCATTTCGAAACTACTACAAGTTGAGCACTTGACAAATTCAACTCGGTTCGGTTCTTGTACTGGTCAGAGTTCGGGTAATGGTAATTAGAGGTTGAGGTTGATGGGGCTGCATCCGAGGGAAACAAGGCCGTTCTGCGCATAAAAAATAATATCAGTGAATCAAATCACAGCTTTGGTATGGTGATATACGTACGAAGGAGTTGTTGGTGCAGCAAACTGGTTGAGCAGAGCTACATGATTAAAGAAAGGTTGAGGTCAGCACAACGCGCAAAGATGGCGCGGAAAATAAGTCATACCAAGAGTTTCCACCAGCACCGAGGACGGAGATGGGGCTGCAAGCCACTGAAAAAAATGGTCAGTCGATGGAACTACAGATGCAAGAGCGTTCGAAATCTCACAGCCAATCAAACCGCTGATCGAAGGGAGGGAGATGCCCAACAAGCTGCTCAAGGAGGCCAGAGTGGTGGCAGTGTTCTGGAAGCAAGCGTTTAGCAGGGCATTGGTCATGGCGGAGGTACAAACTTACGCTGAAGGTGTTGTTGCAGCACTGGATGTCCCCAGTGTTACAGTTTCCGGACTGGCGAGCATCGAGCTCAACAGCAGTGGCGGCGGCAAGGATGGGCAAAGCCAAGACAGAGAAGGAAGCGGCGTTCTTGAACATGTTTGTAGGCGAGTAGTTGAACTAGAGGATTCGACTGAAGAAATGGGATGAATTATGGCCCTTCTTATAGGATTCGAAGTATCCCTTTACGTCGATTTTCGGACAATATTGTCCACTGATTCGCCCTCCGGTCGTCCAATTACCGCTGGACACTAGTAGATCCCCGTTTGGTATGAATTTGGGAAGGTGTATAACAATTGCCACATTGTGCAAACCTGGCGATCCACCTCGTATCCGTACATATGACACTTCCGTCATCTCGGGAAAAAAACCCATTCGCTAAGGGTGTATCCACATCGGTCGCCGCAATGGCTTGTTGAACTATCTTTAGGTTCGAAGCTGCGGTGCCGGCTCCACGGGCGTCAGGCACAATTGATGGATAAGACAAGAATATTACTAATACTAGTACATAGTAGTAGTGTCACGACGTTGTCTTCCTCCATTTGCTTGGTGTCATTTCTGAAATAAGCGGTACCACCCTCGGTCTACACTGCGCATGTCAGACTTCGATGAAGGTTTTATTATACTCTGAGGGCCTTGAAACTTGAAGCCTCAGCAAAAACTAATGGGCCTACTGACAGATGCTCATTCAGATTATAATCTATTCAAAACCGGTATCACTGACTCTGCGATGAGTTCTCGCTCAATTAAGTTTAGGATCGGGCTTTGTTTTTTCAACGGACTATATTTGTTCACAATAAACTGTTCTACATATCCACCAATCCTCTTATTGCGTGTACCGACTCTCCATTATACTAGTATGCAGTGTCATCACTGTCATGGTACATAGACGGCGTCGGACAGGCCGTTTACAGGTTGAGATTGATGGGGGAGCAGCCGAGGGAAACGAGGCCATTCTGTTTGACAGTTAATACAAATTTTGTCATGAGTGCAAGTATGTAGGCTTACCCAGGAGTTGTTGGTGCAGCAAACTGGTTGAGCAGAGCTATTGATGTATCGATCATTTTAAAGTTAGCAATTTGAAGCTGGGGTGTTTAGGTAGAAGGCGTCTCCCACCAGGAGTTTCCCCCAGCACCAAGAACAGAGATCGGGGTGCAAGCCACTGAGAAGACGATCAATTGAGTACTTGACATTGTTCAGTTGATTTACTGGACTTACGGCCAATGAGACCACTGATGGAAGGCAGAGAGATACCCAGGGCACTACTGATGGAGGCTAGGGTGGTAGCAGTGTTCTGCAATCGCGGCGTTGATATCAAGACTTGCACAGTCGATTGCTTGGAGATCAACTCACAGTGAAGGTGTTGTTGCAGCATTGGATGTTTCCAGTGTTACAGTTGCCAGACTGGCGAGCGTCGATCTCGACAGTGGTGGCAGCGGCAAGGAGGGGCAGAGCCAAAACAGCGAAGGAGGCAGCGTTCTTGAACATTTCTGAATGAGAGTAGTTGAACTCGAGAATTCGACTGAGAAACAGGGCGTGTTTGGGACCTCTTTTATAGGATTTGAACGACTTCGATACCTGCGTTCTTCCGCTGGGGATTTTCGTTTCTAAATGCGGGGAGGACGACCTCTGATTCTTCATTTCTCCCCAAAGGGCACACTTGCAGGAGAAATTCTTTAACACCTTAATCCACCATAATTTCCGTGCAATTGAGGAAATAGAGGTGCGTCCAGAGAAAGAATTCCATTTGTTGGTTATGAGTGGGTTCAAGGGGGATCCACATCGTTGAGCCACACTCCGTCCGTAATTTGCCAATAGCAGGTACAAATTATTCAGTTCGAGCTTCGAGGACAACAATAACGGACACGTCGACTGACGGCATATTAAATTACAGCTTTAAATGCATAGTATACGTGTGCATGTAGTGATCAGATGCGGCGGGAAGCCTTGGAACACTGAAAAAATGTGGGGCTCGAAGCGATTAAACCTCCCGCAAGTAATATACAAGGTCGGAAGGTTGGTGGGTAGCAATACGTATTCATCATGATAGCCATGTCAATTGAGGCATCGCCCCTTGAAAGCACCTACACCACTAATAAGTATCGGCATAACTCAATATCACATTCGAAGCCTTATGCTTTTCCAACTTATGAATCCTGCATTAGATTCAGATGGTCAGCTATCTCTAGGGCTGATTTTTGAATGCACACGTATATCCTAAGTCGTCTATGATATGCCTCTGCCTCATTTATGTATACCATAACTTGCCCTTTGTCAGTGCTCATTTGATCCCCTCAAACGAACTTCGCCAGCGTTCCGAACTCGAAGGACTCACTCATCTGGAATATGTTCATCTGAATAAATTCACGACACGATCTACAATACTACAACGCACTTCTTACTTCGTACTACAAAGAACGACCTTTACCATGTTCGACCTTGGCATGACCGAGTATGGTGGATCACCTAGTAAACACACTTAGAGGTTGAGGTTGATGGGGCTGCAGCCGAGGGAGATGAGACCACCCTAGTCACAAAGTTAGATACTAATATTATTGAGTTTTGTGGGATGGTAACTTACGAAGGAGTTGTTGGTGCAGCAGACGGGTTGAGCGGAGCAGGAGTTTCCACCAGCACCCAGGATGGAGATAGGGTTGCAAGACACTGTGGACAATATAGTGAAATTAGATGCCAATAGATTCAGATGTCGTGCTTACATCCAATGAGACCACCGATGGCCGGGAGAGAGAGACCAAGAAGACCGCCCAATTGTGCGAGGGTGGTCAAGGAGGACTATTTGTTTGATCAGATCCTGTCGTTAAATAACATGACGCTCAACATACAGTCATAGTGGAGTTGCAGCAGTTGATCTGGCCAGTGTTGCAGTCTCCATCACGAGGAATGGCGGTGGCGGCGGCAAAGATTGGGAGAGCGACGATGGCGAAGGAAGTAGCACAGGCGAACATCTTGTTAAGTAGTAGTTGAATGAGGAATTCGACTGAAGAATCTCTCCGTTCAAGTAGCCTCTTTTATAGTTTTAGAATGCCTTGAGGCACATTTACGAGCAATTTAATATTGATAAATAATCAGAACAATGTACAATAACCTTGTCGGAGATATGTTTCGGACTTTCCCAGGACGTCGAAGGAGGTCACTTCTCCGTGACGGCGCTTCACAAGGTATGACAGTTCGGTAAACGTTGATTTCGGAATTCGAACGGCGATACTAATTGATTTGCCCCACATGTTCCCTCGTTTCGAGCGTTACTGTCTACCCACATAGCGCCACAGCATGTTAGGTGGTCAGTTTGGAACGGAGACCCTCAATCTGAATACAAACGTTGACAGCCGACTTGTAGTTGGCTGATAGGCCCTTTGTTCCTTAAAATTTCCTACGCAATACAGGCACAGCCAATAGAGCAGCAGTATTAGACTACTTTTTCGCTGTACTGTTATAAAGTTATCAATTACCTCGACTCGGGCTGTGTGTGCTTCGATGCCACTTTGTCGAGTAGTTATAACAAAAACGGCGCGAGTCCTAGCCTACTCAAATTTGCGACGGAGCACTCTCAGTGTAAGCAATGACATGCAGCGTGCACTCAGATGCTCGCTCATGGGCTGTATCCAGCCATTGCTCATACAGGCTTGACAATGTTGAGCAAGCAGCATCGCTGATGCGCGCCTTCTTTTGCTCCAACGCGATCAACGCGCTATACCCAGGATGGGAATCTTATCTCAAAGCGGAAATAGCATCATCAAAATATCAATTTCGTCGACAAAGCACTACAAATATTGTACATAGCAATCTTGGGCACCAAGCCGGTCCGTAAGGCGCCGAAGATGAAGCGATATTTATTGAGTCGATATTGGTCATATTTAAAGGTTGAGGTTGATGGGGCTGCATCCAAGAGAAATGATACCACCCTGAAATAGAACATTCAACTGGTAAGATAATCGCGTTTACAAAAGCTGGGTGATAGGTGCTTACGAAGGAGTTGTTCGTGCAGCAAACAGGTTGGGCAGAGCTTTGGGGCCGTTAGCTGTGATATATAGAGGATATGTGGGGGTCAACTCTGGCACAGACAACGCTGGCAGCGCTGCTATTTTGGCAGAGGCAATGGAGACGAGTTGCATATATTTTTTTCGTGTCTTGGATGTCATTGTTTTAGCACGGACAATAGATATTATTGCCGGAGTTCGGCCGAGATCATTAGATAATTTGAGCTCTTGCCTGATTTAGGTAGCACGCACCCTCATTTAGATAACACGCGCGCGCACAAACTCGTGCTTGAGCCTCCTCTTGTTCGTAGGTCTCCGTATTGAAATGAATAACATTATTTCAACTTTTTTAAATACTACCATCTGCTTGAGAATATCTCCAACCTCACGACTGCATCAAGTTCTCTCATTTACCATAAGCCCCCAAGTCCTGACTCCCCATCAATCAAATCTCTTGAGCGAGCGAATACCCATTGTTCACTTTCATTGTCAGCTGCAAAGCGCAATGATGACTCAACTAAGAGGCCAACAGTCTATCTCTGTACTTAAGCGGTCAAGGAAGAAGAAGAGTTCATTGTCTCTTTCCATCAAGAGAGAACTATCTGTTGATCCAACCAACCCACAAAAATTACTACTCCAACCGCTGTATACCATGCCAAATGAACACGAGCACCCTGTCTCTGTCACTCTGATAATACCTGCACAACAGAAACAGAAGCAGCGTATGGAAGATCGTGTTCATGACGAAGCTTTGAAGCGCAAGGAAGTGCGTCGAGCTGATCGAGCCAAACACGGCACGGAGCGTTCATATCCACGCCATTACGTCGCTTACAAGACATGGTTCGAAGCTGACCAACAGCGTCAGCAAGAAGAGTGGGACGAGGAATGCCGAGCCGAGGCTGAAGCTCAAGCACTTGCACGACAAGAGGCGGGACTTCCTGAGCCCGAAAACCCATTACCATTGGAACCTTATTCCCATGTGTCGCCAGAGCCCATCAACGGAACAAAGGTCGCACTATTTCTCAATTATGAGATGTCTCGAGAGAAAGTAAGTTAAAATTATTCTTGGACTCAGCTAAAGCTTAATATTCAATAGCGCGGTCCTGGGGGTAAAACCATCCTACCCAATACGACTGTTGGTATCAGCTCCATAAAGCAGACAATCAACAGCCTCGAGCACTACCGCTTCGAACACTCGCGCGATCCTGAATACTTAGCTGATCCCGAGTCGCAAATAAAACTCCGTGATAACCCTTATATAAAGGCCATTGAAAAGTCTTCGCAAATGGCAGAGGCAAAGCGTCAAGAGGCTTCACAGGAGATGAAGGCGAAGGGAATTGTGTCAGGTAGGTGTATTTTATCCTGCATTATCATTACAATCCATCTAATAGCCCATCGCTTATGACCTAGCTACATTTACGACGGAGGACCTTATTTTAATGTCAAGTGATTACCTCCTCAACCCGCTTGGCGATTCAAAACGAAAGAGCATTATGATTGCACTCAGAAACCGAACGATGCTTTTATTTTCAACCTCAATGGCATTTCGAGGAGACAATACACGGCGGATTCTACTTTCAGATCTGAATATTGAGGGGATTCCAATGCCAGGTAGAGAAAGTCATGAGTTAGACAGGCGGGTAAAGGTATGTATTGAGTTTATTTTATTTTATGATTCCTGTCTCTGATGGTCGCACTGGACTTATTTACAGGCGCTTGTTGTGATGAGTAACCAAGGCAAGACAAATACCACTGGAAGAGTTGAGAAACACTATGCACTTCGCCACCGTAAAGTTAATCTATGTCCATTGTCCGCTCTTGCCCTCTATTTTTTTTCTTTGTGGCATGTATTTGGTCGCACTGAACCCAGCTTCGAGCCATCATATACAGATCAGCGCGCTACCAGCATTCACGGCTTCCGCAATTGGTATCAAATCCTTTTATTTCCACCGCTACGATCTCAAAGGTCTGATGATACGATCCCAATGGCATATGAAAGTACATATACAAATCCTTCTCTTGTTACAAATCGTCAAAACTTATTACTCAACTACTGTTAGACCATCGGAAACAATGCAACGAACAGAAAGCTCGGCTGGGACTGGAACACTATTCCTCAACACATGGGGGACGCTCTTATACTGCAACAACAGCTATCGCTCTCGGCGCCTCCACAGATAGCGTGCGCGCGTTGGGAAACTGGTCAATCGCAGGATCATGGAGCCTATATAATCACTCGGTGCCGATTGACGCAATGGTTGCAGCAGCAGGGTGCAATGGCCATCACGCCGACTCCTATTTTATAGCAAGGGAATCGATTGGTGAGCTCCTATTATTGATAAATAAGTATCATTGTCACTTGAGCATTAATGAATCAAATAATTTCACAGTACCTCCCAACGATCTGCTTACCTCAATATTTCCATGGATTGAGGGTGTGGAATCTGCATACGCCGATCGCTTACTTCAGAAATCGAGCAAGAAGGACACACAAGATAGTGCCCTTCGATACCTCCTCAACCTTCTTCTCTACCTCCGTGTGGTCCTCATTCAGGATAGTGCTGTACTTTATCAGCAGTATCCAAATGCCCCAATCTTTGGTTACGCACCCTTTAATTCCGACTCATTTCGGTCCTTCTCGCTTCAAACTGTTCAAGTCCTTCGTGATGCTGAGGACGATCGTCGGCAACACTTGCAAAACCTCCCTGCTGCGATTCAAGATAGCTTCCGTGGCTCAATGGAAAGTAATCGCATTGCGACACTTGATCATCAACGCCGCATTGAAGAAAATGCTCAAAATATGTCGTTAGCACTTGGTGCAATGTGTAACCTGGTGCAGACCACCATGCAAGTCGTAGCAGCAACAACGATCAACAACTTGCCTCCATCTCGTAAGCGCAAGGCCGAAGAGTCGCTACAGGATTTACAAAAAGTGGCTCAGGAAATTGTTTCGTCACACAGTAAGTCATAATATTAATACTATACTGCTGTGATACTCATACTGAAGCGTCGTTCAGGTTTGAAACATGCTCGATACGCTCAATTTGAGCCGACGGCTTCAACAGCAATAATTGCTGAGCCAAATGAGCGTACTGACAACACTGCCGGAAGCATGAATTTAATGCTTTTGAACACACTCGTATCTTCTCAGCATGCATCAGTCGCCCCTTCATTCGTTATCAACTCGGAGCCAACATCCACTTCACCACTCCCTTTGTTGCCACATATTCCATTCTCATCACCGCTCATCATCCCATCAACAATCACTGTAACAGCCCCTTCGCTTGTTGCAAGCGGCCTCGGTACCACATTCTCTACTAAATCCTTCCCTGTCTGTGCATCAGATCCCGTGATTTATGCGCTCCAGATCAAAACGCTCACTGAACTTGAGGAGAGGTACGGTGATGCCAAGCTCAAAGCGCACACTTTTGAGTGGAAGGACAACAACTGGTTGCCACAGGGACACAGTTTGTGGAAGCCGCCGTCTATTTCGACTGATCAGCCAATTTTGGAGTCAGTCTGGCAAGAGTTCAAGCACGGATTCGATGGTAAATTCAGCATTGATGAGCTGGAGGCGCATTGGGGTTCCAAGTGGCGAACGAACAACTCAACTATCCGTTCCGAAATCTGTAGAAGGAACAAGATTATTCATCTTGTGGAGGCACTCACAAAAAATCATGGGTGGGTTCCAGGAAACGAATGTGCATTCCGATTTCTGCGGGAGACACACCCCTTTTGTTCCAAACCATTCAACAAGGACAAGAAGTGTAAGATACACAAGAAGTGTGTCGCACACTTTAGTAATCTGCGTGCGTTCACTTCACATCTAGCCATTAATGACTCCGAGAACCTACTGCTCATCAAGTCAATGGCAAGGTCATATAAGTTTGATTAGTCTTATCATTTAATTATGGTTGTAACTGTATTTAGATTTAAATATTTAAATGTGATTTATTCTGTGATTAAAGACCCACTTGAGCACTCTGCGGTAGTGTACCGAGTACCGATCATCATGCAACGGTTCATTTTGCACCAAATCAAAGTCAAATAAGCAGCGTTTCACATAAAGAGTGCAAGAGCGACATTTTTTTCTGGGTTTCTTCAACATTCCCCCCACTTTACTCTGTTCTCGTCATCAACAAAATTCACTATGGGTGTCCGTAATTTATGGAGGGTATGGTCATGTCTGGATCCATGTATTTATTATGTGTGCTGACTGACTCGTGTGTTGCGGCTGCTAGGCTGTTGCCAACGCTGCTGAGGAGAGGTCTCTTACCAAAGTTGCTTATGACATGCATGTGGATGCTATTCTCAGTGGAAGGGACCGGGTGATTCCCTGCTTTGGAGTTGATCTAAAGTGAGTCGCAAATCTCATACTAGTTTAACCCTGAGCGCTTATCAAATCGACGGAATCAGTCTTTTGATGGACACCTGCATTGCTGCCAGCATTGCGCACGGTGTCCATGGTCAATCAATGTCACTTCAAATCTTCTTTCACAAGCTCGCGGCATTTTCTGAGGTCAAGGCTACGTTTGTATTCGTTCCCGATGGTGACAAACGACCAGCGATCAAGAGAGGTCATCAAGTTCGTCACGAGGTCTGGTGGACCTTTGTCGTTGAGGATTTGATTCATGCCTTCGGCTTTCGAGTTCACAAGGTACGCTTAAGACGTTTTACAATTAAAATATAGACTGATTCAATCCTCTTTATGTTATCTAGGCGTTAGGAGAGGCCGAGGCTGAGCTGGCCATGCTCAACCACTCCGGTGTCATTGACGCTGTCATTTCCAACGACAGCGACACTCTCGTTTTTGGTGCTGAGACTGTCATCAAGATGTAAGCAGTGATACTTTTTGTTTTCTTATTTCATTCTATGCACGAACGCGAATTCTAATACGACAATTATTCAAACAGATTTACGGACCAGTTCTTGCGTGCACACCAACTCCCCAGGGACACGGTCGAGGTCTACACCAATGGCCGTATCGCAAGGCAAGCCCACCTGTCGATGGGCGGGCTAATCCTTTTTGCGCTACTGAATGGGGGCGACTATGACGCCACTGGCATCCCCAACTGCGGCGCCATCATTGCGAAAGCGCTATGCCGCTGTGGGTATGGCGATGAGCTTTTGGAAGCCACACGTGCCTATCTTATCAATGATGATAACCCGACAGCCTTCGACCATTTTATCCAGGATTGGCGCAACCGTCTCTGTGACGAGTTGCATAATAATACTCATCAGCAACTCACCTTTCGCCGCCCTGATCTGGCACACGCAATCGAATCGTCTGATTTCCCGAAGCGCGAGGTTTTGATGGCGTATGTCACCCCATTGACAACAGAGCACGAGCCTTCGACAATCACGGGTGCGCGCTTCGAGTCGTGGTACCTGTTCCATGAGCCAATGCTCCCTACCATTGCTCAATTCTGCCGCACTCATTTACTGTGGAGTGAACTCTCTCTGAGAAAGAGGCTCATGACACAACTCTTTCCGAGTATTGTGATTCGAATGTTGTATTCAGTGAGTCGCTCCTGTCGCTCCCAGCCTCTCGTTAACATTACCTCTAACTGATCTACTACTATTACAGCTGATTACGGGTTTCAGCACAAGCACGAACCGCCTCTTGGGACCTACCCTCTACGTCACTGTCAACAGCATCAGCTGGAAGATAAGAAAGGGTCAGTTCCGCCGTCAATATGGGTCTCTGCCCCAACCGAGACTCACGGTCTCGGTTGGTTCACTGCTTTAGCTTTCTGGTGTCGAACAGCCTTCAAACCCGAAGGATACAATTATCACAGTGTGGGCATCCAGGGACAACCTTCCTCATGGACTCAATTCAGTTGGAATCGTCGTCTAATGTTCCTTGTCTCCGGATATCATTAAATTGTATTTGTATTGTCAGTTTCATGGACTCAATTTAGTTGAAACAGTTGTATAGTTTTAGTTATCTCCTTAATCATTAAATCATTAAATTTGCACTTTGTATCGTAGTTTGATTTTCGTTGCCTCCTGTATTCATCAAGTTGTAATTGTATCGGTTGGTTCCTCTAATAAAGTCTTTCCAATGTTAAATCATTTTTATTGATTATCTCTCAGAATTTAATTTATTCTTACAACGCTGCTATTTGGTGGGGACTTCATTTTATTAAATAAATATTATTTACGAAATTACCGGAGCAACAGAGAAAATGTCGGACAGACGGCGTAAGGAGGTCAAAGCACACTGGAGAGAGCGTTGTCTGAGGGAGCGTTGCCAGCTCACGTGATGTTGCCGGCAACGCTGCGAGGTTCAGATACATCTGGCGATGAACCAATATATCTTACCAGGAGTTTCCACCAAGACCAAGGACAGAGATAGGGCTACAAGACACTGCAAATGCGACCGCAATCAGTCTTCGAAGACCTGAACTTGTACACAATGATACTAACATCCAATCAGACCTCCAATAGAGGGGAGAGAAAGGCCAAGGAGACCACCAAGGGTAGCCAAGGCAGTCAACGATGACTGAAGAACAAGTCAGTGAAATCCTGTACGGTGTTCATTCAAATCTAATTACCGCCATAGTGGAGTTACAGCACTTGATATCTCCTGTGTTACAGTCGCCATCGTTGCGGGGAACGGCAGTGGCAGCGGCAAGAATTGGGAGAGCAACAACGGTGAAAGAAACAGCACGAGAGAACATCTTGAATATCTTGTAAGTTGAACTGGTGAATCCGACTGATGATTCCAAAGTCTTTGACGCCCTTTTATAAGCGCGGGCTGCTAGGTTGACTACGCTGAGGACCTTCTATCAGCAAATCAGAAGATGGCATAGATATCCACAGGGCCCGACCCAATCCCCACCGTCGAATGGTTATCCACAGCTAGTCCGGGTGGATCGGTGATCATTATGCAAAAACTATAACCATATTTGGTTTTGACGTTACTTGGTGAAATAATTTTTATGATACAACGGACATCGCAGACTGAATTTTCTGAGCAACAATAGGCATAATCATTGTCGGCGTGTTATCTAAACAAGTAGTACAGCACTTGGTAAATCAGACAGCAACTCCACTCCGATTGTCAAGAGGAGCTGTCATCGACTAATGAGTGCAATGGGCATAGTTCTGAAATATAGTGTATGCTACAATCCATCAAAGGTTGAGGTTGATGGGCATGCATCCAAGAGAGATAAGCCCTCCCTGATACATCGGTCAGCAATTATTGACACAGGTTATCATGAATGGAATATACTCACGAAGGTGTTGTTCGAGCAACAGACAGGTTGAGCGGAGCAAGAGTTACCACCAGCGCCCAAAATGGACAAGGGGCTGCAGGAAACTGTAGAAAGAAAATCAGGATACCGTACGGGTTACTCGGTAGAATGACGTACGGCCGATGAGGCCACCAATAGCAGGAAGAGAAAGTCCGAGCAAGCTGCTTAGGGTGGTCAACGTGGTCAAGGAAGACTAGGTATAATTCAGGTCATCGTAAGTTACTATCCAGATACGGTAGGGGGGAGATAAATCTTACGTTCATGGTCGAGTTGCAGCAGTTAATTTGACCAGTGTTGCAATCGCCATCACGGGGAATGGCGGTGGCAGCAGCAAGGATGGGCAGAGCCAAGACGGAAAAGGCGGCAGTGCGAGAGAACATGGTACAACTGTATCGAGCTAAGGTGGGTTAAACTCTGAAGAAATTTCAGCATCTGGGCTTGAGCTTTTATACAGGTGTGTTATGTTGATTGTAGCTGCTTTCTATGTTATGGGTCGTTTCGTCTTTGAGGAAAGAGACATCTAAGTTTACCACAAGGTACCATTTGCAGCGGTTAGCATTGTTGGCATTGCAATCTCCGTTAACTGTGGTATGACCCGATGTCCAGTTCGAGGTTTGAGCAAGTCCGTGTATCTATTGGACCAGGCACACAACAGCTTAGCGAAGTACGTGCATGTCGTGCTCCAGTGCTGGATGTCTGACGGAGACAAGGTACCGGAGAAATGTGGATACAATCGCTTCGACGCGTTCTCACTCGCTGTCAATAGGGATATAGGCTCAGAGATGTGGCCGAGTTCAAGAAGAATATATGGAGCACTATAACCATAAGTGCACAACCACGCCATGTCCAGATTTTGTGGCCTCGTAGTATTTACGAAGGCGCTGGGCGCTAGATTGTGGAGTATCATTGATTTAGCACCCTCGGCACCAATTTCACCAAGGTGGACATCTCAATAATCGCTTTCGGACTTCCTGCGGATCCTGTCCTACGTCATCTTTTGACACCTTCCCCAGTGCCCACTTAAGCTCCTAACAAGTAAACTGAATTTAAAAATCAAAAGGGGCAAGACTTAGATCACACGGTGGGGGCTAAATGAAGCTGTGATTCATGCTGGGTATTACTCTGATGCCCCCGGCCCATTGAAGCTGACCATGGTATTCGAAATTCTTCACACTAGCAAAGTACTACATGTTTTGTGGTCTTAAATTATCAAATGTCGATGGTCATAAGGGAGCATCCCAACGAGACAAATTCCTAAGAGCAGTTTCAAGGCGCTGTGTCAAAATCGTGACCCAACGACGCAACACCAGCACTTACATAGGAAACATTCGAGCAGCATACAGCGTAGCTAGAACAGCTGGAAGTAATTGGCGTGCAACCCACTGAATCAAAAGCTTTCAGTTGAGCATGGTACAGATAATAAGTGAATGGAGGACATACACCCAATGAGACCCTCAGTGTACGGCGGAGGGGGGTTCAGCCCTATGGTGCCACATAATTGGGGAAAAGTCGATGCCGTTGTCTGGTATGAATCCGTTGGTTAGTTGGTCTCAATTAACGAATCGTTTGGGCATACCGTTTGAACATATTGACAACATCGTGGTGTAGTACCGCTGGGGCAAGTGGCCCTTGCAGAAAGGGAAAGGGAAAGGGTGAACAGGACCAAATAGGCGACAAGCATGGCGATGCGATGTGTAGACTCAAATGATAATCTGAAAACTCAGGATTATTATAAGAACGCCTCTGATATCGAATATAGATGCAAAAAACAAAACGGGGCGCAGTGAGAGTTGCCACAGGCTCTTCGACATGATATAACTTTTTTCTTCTCGATATTTGAATGCGACGTGTCAGAAGTGGCGAAGGGTTCGGATTGCTTGCGCTTTCGAGACATGAAAGGTTCCGCGATTGAAGGGTAGAACTAGGGTGAGGGCTTTAGTGAGCGTCTTGGGGTTAATTCTGATTCGTTGAAGTCTTCCGGCATTCAGAACCTGGTGGCGCTCTCACTTAGATTAGGTATTACACAAAGGTGAAATGTTCAAGCAAATGACATTCCAATCTTTCAGGAATTCTGCGGTTTGCAGCTCACCGGCATACGACAGCGCATTGTAGATATATGCGCACCAGGCTTCAGCTTCTTGCCCAATTTGTTCAAGCGTTCTCGTATTAGACGCATAGAGATGCATCCCCTTAACTTTACCGATGTGAATTTCTACAGTTAGGAGTACCTTTCCTGCTTATTTTCAGCGTCTGCATGTCTTGGCGACAATATCTTGAGGTGAAGTGCAGAAGTTGATGGGGATCAAAGGACATAAGACTGTGCACTCTGACGGACTTGCTTGAACTATATGAAAACAGCCTGAAAAAGAAACAATTGCACTGCCAGGCATTATCGGGGAGCGCTAAAGGTAATGAAGGACAGGGATGTCGCAGTGATGTGTACTGAGTCCCTGGGATAGACCATACTTATACCATTTCTGCTCCGACATTATGAGAATGGGAGGGTCAAACTCCAAATCGGCCCTAGGCACCGTTACAATATGCGCGATATATCCAAATGCATTGCATCGAAACCGCTACATGACGAGGGGCAACCTGAGTCATGACTATACAGGGCCTCTCGAGTCGAGGAATCGGTCAACCAAACAAGCTGAAAACTTTTGAAACAACCTTCCCTACGCCTGATGCCTTTTCCCCTCCCACTTTTTCGATCGCTTTGCCCGCCATTTTACCAAAGAAACCCAATAGCCCGCGCTCCTCCAGACCCTGTGCAGATTGTCTCCCGTAGAAGAGGTGTGGCTCTCGTTCAAATATCTCCTGCAGAGCCAAATTTGATGTTCCAGAGGCCTGGAATACATGAGCTAATGCACGAAAAGGAATTGGAGCACAAAGTCGTACCTCTGAGGAGAGTGGCACCGCTTGAATCATACCAACAACAAGGGCAAGGGTAATCGTGAGCTGTGTGGTCGTAAAGAGCTTCATTATGGTGATTGTAGGACTACAAAGTAGTGTGTTTAGTAGTACTGTTCGTTACACGACGTTAGATGGCACCCAAAAACAGGGAACAGGGGCGTACCAACAGAGGCTTGGGAGATTTATGCGATTTCTGATTAAGATATGACGATACAATGCTCAGAGGACCAGCCTCGTATAGATATCTGAAAAAAAAAAAAAAAAAAAAGACTATGAGATGGGCGATCGTCGTGATAATCAAAGCACATACATTCAGAACACGGTTTATGCACCAGGCACACCGAGGGGAGTAAGGAAGAAAACGTAGGTTCGTTGCTTGGCGCTCCTTACTTATAAGGACCGGGAACATGAAACGTTCTATGGAAGGCAATGCACAAGAAAGCATTCTCCCGGACTGGGCAAGCTGGGCGTTGCCCTCTCGGCATACCCGGCTGAAAAAGTTTCACCTACATGCAATGGTTCCACCGTTAGGTTAATCTGCTCATTACACCCTTTGAATCGCCTCTAGAATGATTGCAGATTCAAGAGTCACGTTGCAGCCCTCACTTTTGAGAGCTAGGTCGCCAAAACCTCCGTGTTTTTGAGCATACACACTTTGAGAGCATGGATCACCATCATCAGATTTGCAGGCAAAGTTTTGTGCATGGCCTGGGCGGAAGCGATGCCATCATCCTTAGATTCGTTAGACCCATTCTGAAGCTTTGTTTGATTGATGCTCCACCAATGCTCGATTGCTTAGGTTGATTAGGATCTCAAAAACACAGGGGCTGCGAATGAGTCGCAGGTTGCCTAGGCTGCCCGAGTGGCCATTCTTCGGATGTCGTTGGGATAATTAGATCAGAGGATAGATCGTGCATACGAGACTCCTGAAAGCGAAGCAAGATAGATAATGCAGGATGAAGGTTGATGTTGACAGACTTTAGCTGCATTGACGATGGTATGTGGCCAAAAAAAGAACGTCAAGAGGACCTGGACCATCTGCGCACAAATCAAAGCCTATGCAAACGTGAACTCCGCCTGAAAGGATGGTGGCTGCGTGAATTTTGAAATTGGATTGGATGGGCGCTGGTATATTATGAAAGGTGAATTGGTATTCAGGGCGGTGTGTGGCCAGCACGATTAATTTTTCCACCTGAAAACAGAAGCACTCAACACGGAGCACACGAGCAAACCAATGTAAGCATGTCAGGTGAACAGCAGTGTTATAGACAGGCGCATTATCATGAGAAAAATAAGCGGGATAGCCAGGTGATGTTTACACAGGTCCTAAGTCTCTTCCATATCTGGAGGTGGTGGTATGTAGTAATTCACGACCGATTTTGTGCGACGACTCCGGCGAGTGCCAGTTTCCCCAGCGTCCACTTGAGCGGCCTCTTGGGCAGAAGTGATTTCAGGCTGGGGCGCTGACCGCTGGCGTTTGACGCCTCTGATGCGCGCGCGATAACCGGTATCTGGGACTGACCGTAAAGTTAGCGGAAAGGTGAATTCCGAAACGAGGCTGAGCATTTACCTGGTTCTGAGCTTTTACTTTGTTTTCTGATGCCTTGGCCCGATGGACGCAATATTGGCTTGGAGAACAACTGGTCGATTTCCCTCTCCATAATAGCATTGAATGAGCTGTCCATCTCAACCTTCCTTTTTATGCGGTCAATAGCTAGACAAAAAGAATGAGCATGGGCTTGAAGCGGCACTGATAGGTGACTCGCACCACGAAATGGGGTGTCTTGGTGGCTTGATGACATGGGAGGAGGTCCGTATATGGCTTCCAAGCGTTTGATGACATTTTCTACTATTCTAAGCCATATATTATGAGCTAGCAGGGGACATAAATAATGTAAAACACACTTGGGATTCGAGCACTCTTGTATCCCAGAGCAGACAATGACGTCAATTACAGCGCGCCAGTCAAGTGGTTCAATTCGATTTTGCATGCTAGCAGGCCGTGCGGGTGTGTGTGCATTGAGTAGAGACAGTAAAGTAACAAGATAATTGGCGATGGTGGTTGTCAGAAAAGGGACGAAGAAAGGGAGGTCGGGGTCGTCTTCATCAAGTTCAAGGTCGCGAGCATGGACGATTTCAGGCTCATCACCAGTGTGTTGGCCGTCAAGACTCTCACAAGGAACAGGGAATTGTGGTGAAGGTCTCCTTTTAAGCGTTTGAGAAGCAATGACAGCGATTTCATCATCAAGAGTCCACTTTGGAGGCAGAACATCATTCAGCAAAAGTGGCCATCTCGTCCAGTGGTCACGGCGATTTCTGGCAGGCATGGAATTTTCCCTTGACTTCCCTTTCCTCGATGACCCATTGTCAGATTCGTCAGCGAAATCAAAGTTATTTGCATGGTTGAGGTCGCTAGGACCAGCCATCGGACTTGAAGAAGAAGAAATGTTGATGGCATCCGGGTCGTCCAAACGAGCGAAAGAGGGTGCATTTGTAAGATGTTTTGTTACATCTAGGGCGTCATTTGTGCGAAGAGCACGTAGCAGTGAGGTATATTCTGTCAACTCAGAGTGCAACGTGGCAGACACCCGGCGCTTCTTCATGGCTTCTAAAGGACAAATACTAATGACAGCTTTGTTACATACCAAGAATGGACCAATTGAAGCCATCAGCACTATGGGAACGCTGACGTAAGAACTGTACAGTACCAACACACCACAGATTTCACACATCGTCGTGTGAGAGTCTCAAGCTCCTCCACCATCATAACCAAGTGTGTATAGTCATCGTTGCTGTCTGTGACATTGCTGACGTGTATATTTTCGTTAGAAATGAGAGAGAAGTGGAAGAAAAAGAGATCCCGCAGGCTTAGGCGCAAGCGCAGAAAGATGAGGGCCCGTTCCAGTACGTTAATGATCATTTCATATCAGGGGCACTCGCTAATATAATGATATCACAGAGTAAATGACTCGTTGGGTGTCAATACGTAGCGCATCATTTCAATCGCCCGCCTCCATATCACTCAGCATCTGAAACGACAAGAGACCAATCGATATCAGTGCCCGCTTGGCATGCATTGCTTCGTTGTACCGCGTAAAGATCACATCGTACCCTCCGTACGATTACCTCCCGCCTTTGTTCAAGTTGGGTTGGGGATAACATCGAGATTTTAACTACAAATGGTTCTATGTACACAAGCCAAATGATAACGTTAACCAACATATGCGTTCGAATGAAAATATCTTGTCAGCAGTTCAGAAGGTTTGGTCAAAAAGCATCCACAATGTCTGAAGACTATTCGATAGCAAGACTCCATTCCCCGTCACATCTGGGGAGTAACTGAAGATTCGTCCCACTCCCGTGTTGTTTGAGACGTCAGATCGTTCACCTGGTATGTTTTGTATATTGGCGCACTGTTTGAACTTACTATATTCCCTTCCCCAATGGCTTCATTCAGTTGAAGGATACCGGACCTGGTTTCGAGACGCCATAATGCTAATGATATACTTATTCCGCTTTGTTTTCATTCATCAGACAAAACCCTCAGATCCACTCACAACTTCGATGATTGTATTCCCACGAAACGATCCTTCCCAAGTCCCAAAGATCATCCTACAGCACAGGACAGGCTACACCTTTGATTCATGTAGCCTCAAACAGCAGTGTCTGGAACGCGACTCCTCTCCTCAAAAGCTATTATACGTCTCTGTCACGAAAAGGGTAGGTTCTAAGTCATACTCTCTTTCGACTGCGCGACTCATACATCGACGGAATTGACTTTAGATCCAGACTCCCATTCGATGACTATCTTGGTTGTTTCTGTATCAAGACATCGCATTAATATTTCAGAGTAAGCACAAGCTCGTGGATTACCGGTAACTCCGGTCGCCCACCCAGCTCTGCCATGAATTCTATCATTAACTGCTCTAAAAACACCTCAGCGATTTCGCTTCTTCAGGAAGTTTATAAAGGGTGCTTGGTAACCCAATCCCTTCCGCAGCTGCTTCAAAATGTCCCCTATCCTCACTCCCCAGAGACTTCAGGCCCTTGACGAATTGTCTGTAAGTTTTCCCAGGACTAGAAATACTTTCTTTCTCCAGGCCACCCACTAAATTATTTCCATAGCGTAAGGTCACCGAAAGAAATATACCCGGATTCGTTTATGGCATTTCGTCCCAAGAGGGAGAGATATATTTTACTAGCGGAGGTCACAAAGTTATTCATGACCCTCTCAGTGGAGCTGTCGATCCAGATACCGTTCTATGGATCTGTAGTATGACCAAACTTATCGCTCATGTAGGTGTCTGTCTGAGGTGCAACCTACTGCATCTGATCTGAGGACATTCACAGCTAGCTGCATTGCAACTGGTCGAGCGTGGATTGTTGTCTGTGGATACACCGGTGTCCGAATACTTTCCGGTGTTTAAGGAGGCAATTATTCTCGACGATTTTGCCTCGAAGACGTCCACGTTCACCAGTGCAAAGGGTCAAATACGAATTCGCCACCTACTGAATCACACAAGTGGCCTCAAGTATGCAGAGAGGCCCCCTGGTGTGGTCAAACTCGGCGAGGCATACACACACTCGTATCACGAGGATGAAGACCCTGTGGACACTTTTTTCAAACTAGTGAAGGTAAGCTACTACATGGCTGGTTGGCATACAGGAAGCAAATACCGACTCACGATTGACAAGGGACCATATCCTTTACTTCCACTCAAATTTGAACCAGGAACTGATTGTACAGCTTCCCTTGATTCGAAAGCATTGTGATCCTGATTATGTTCTTCCACTTTTACAGTCGCCTATGGTTGGAATTCGGACGTCCTGGGCTTCATCGTTGAGAAGGTCACAGGAAAAACACTAGAACAATTTTGGTACACTCTCTTCATGAAATCATGAATCCTACAGCTAACTAACAGCCCGTCCCATTTAGCCAGGAAAACATATTCCAGCCCCTTGACATGAAAACATCCTTTTATTTGACCCCAGAGCTTCAGAAAAATTTCATGTGGTTGTCACACCGTAAGGATGATGGTCAGATTGAACCCTGGACAGGCGAGCTCTTAGTAAATGAACGAGACCCAAAGAAAGGTTGGGATGTTCCTCTTGATCAAGTCCCATTGGACCCCTATATATTGATATCGTTCATAGCTGCAAAAGCACATCTTGGGGGAGTTGGAATGTATTCGTCACTCCGAGACTATCTCAAACTTCTTCGTCATACCCTGCAAATTCACAGTATGTTAACGGCTTTAAACTGTGACCCGAGCTTCGTCGATAATTTCATGTTAGATGGAAACGCGACCAACCCCATCCTGAAAAGTGAAACAGTAAAAACGCTATTTGAGCCCACTCTCAACGACAAAGGAGTGTCTTCCTTGTCTTCCCTGGTGCTTTTCACCGATCATCGCCCGAACTGCCAATGGAGTAACAGCCTTGCCCTCTGCACTGCTGATTGGCCTGGAGGACGTAAGAAGGGGTCGGCGTTTTGTAAGTTTTCGCTTCGTAAGACTCTCCAGAACGCAGGAGGTAATCATGTACTTCTTCAGGGTCCGGGTGGGCAGGTACTTATTTCCACATCGATCCGCAAACATCTATCGCAGCGGTATTCGGTACTCAAATCTACCCAAGTCGTGATGCCGAAGTTTTGCAGACCTTCGCTCAGTTTGAGCGCACTCTCTATGATGGTCTTCAACAATGATGTTGTAGTCACGAAAAATGACTAATACAAGTCCAATGAAGGCCTCTGCTTCGGTTCTTCTTTGCACATGCTTGCATTCAATATGTGGGATCGTTGTGTTATAGATACGCATATATGCTGCCCTCTTCGAGAGGATGTCGTCACCTCGACTTCTGCCTGAGTAATCTTTGCTATTAGCGAGGGGAATTGTCACAGGCATATGCTTCTTGCAGAACATACTGTCTTATATAGGGCACATCCTGGAGTAGTGGTATCTCGTGCCCTAATATGCCTGCTACATTGACTACAGAAGGCCGTCGTGCTTTGGACGAGGTCGCCGTACGTTGAAATGCTCCTCTCCCCCATGATCAACATTATAGCCCCCTTCTTAGCATCTAGCGGCCCAGGGAACGATGCCAGCATTTGTTTATGGCGTAACGTCTCTTGAAGAAGAAATATATTTTACCAGCCACGGAACCAGAGTTCTCAATGACCCCTCCAGTGGTCAAGTCGACCCGGATAGCACTTTTTGGATATGCAGTCAGACTAAAATGATTGGACATGTAAGCACCGTACCGTTGTTAATACAGGTTGATAATAGATTTAACTATTCTGTGCACAGTTGGCTGCTCTGCAGCTTATCGAACGAGGACAGCTCAGCTACGATGCACCCGTATCTGACTATTTTCCAGAATTCAAGAAAACCATCGTCATCGACGACCTCATGAACCCGTCATCGGGGTACAAACCTACGAAAACGATCATCACCGTCAAACACCTGCTGACTTTCACCAGTGGGCTTGCATATGAGATCGAACATTTTGCTAAACCGAAGCCTGCTGATTTCCCCCTTCCGGCAGCGTATACGTACGCGTATAGTGAGACTGAGGATCCGAAGGCGAAGTTTTTTGAGTTTGTTAAGGTATGTCGTCGTTAAGTTTGCATTGGTTGAGACTCAAATACCGCTAGGGTGTTTTCCCGGAGATCCCATTGAAATTCGAACCTGGAACAGACTGTAAGCATGTCACTCTCGGTTTGAATATTGATCCTTGTTGACTTTACATAGACGCCTATGGTTGGGGATCCGATCTACTTGGCTTTATTGTCGAGAAAATATCTGGGCAGTCGTTGGAGGATTACTGGTGAGTCTTTGTCCCGACTTGCTACCAAAAAAAAAAAGAAAAAACAATGGACTCGATAATTACAGCCAAACCCACATCTTCAAGCCCCTGGGTATCAAAGCTTCATTTTATTTGAAAGACCCAAAGGATCTCGTCGAGATGTCATACCGACGCCAGGATGGCAAGCTGGAGCGCTGGGCTGACCAAGTGCCCATCATAGAGCGTCCGAGTCCGCCTGAATGTGAGTCGGCATTTTGACGCCGTTCTGTATGTTGTGTAATGAGTAATTTTTCTAGCCTTAAAAATACACCTTGCGGGCGTTGGCGTTTATACCTCCCTTCGAGATTATCTAGCCCTTCTTCGTCACTTATTACAAATTCATGGTACGTCCAACTTCGAACTGCTTGAGCTTATCAAGTTAATATTTTCTCAATATATGTAGCTGGAACGGCCAAAAATCCTATCGCAAAGCGAGAAACAGTCTTATCAATGTTCGAACCCGTTCTGAACAGGAACGGCGCATCATCAGTAGAGATATTCTTGAACCACCCGCACTGCCAATGGAGCACCGCGCTCGCGGTGTGCTCGGCCGATTGGGCTGAAGGGAGGAAACGCGGGTCAGCATTTTGTACGTTCGACGGGTTCTATCTTTCCGCATATGTATGATAGGACGCAGCTGACGATTGTCACTAACCTGCGCGTAAATGCGTTGACATTTTTACTCTCTAGGGCTTGGTTGGGCTAATACCCACTACCATATGGACCCCGAATCTGGCATTGCAGCTGTTTATGGGACCCAGCTTAATCCGTTTATGGATCCTGAAGTGACGAGTACCTTTGCTCGATTTGAGAGGGCGCTTTATGATGGATTGGTTGCGTGATCATAGCGGTGTCGATTGTTGACGTTAGTGCATAGGTTGAGTTTGGAAGGCAGGCGTATAAGTGAAGTATATGGGGCAAGTTATTGTGTAGTGGTTGATAGGTTACACTTACTCGTTGTCTTTGAAATATGGTAACTACTATGCTCGACTGATGTGGGCGAAAGTCCATCGAGAAGTAACAGCGCTAGCCATGTTCAGAGAGAAACCTACACACGCAGGCTTCAACACCTCGGATCTGGACTTTAAGTAATATTTGATACGACACCTTTGTCCTATGCTTGTTTGTGGGTCTTCAGGTTCAATATTCAATGGTAGTGATCTGTGCCTCGACCATTCGAGGATTCGCACGGTGCTTCATTCTCTTACCCTTTCCATCATGCTCACAAAGTTCGATCCAACCTGCCATCATGCATCAAAGGAAAGCTCACAACGCCATGTATTCATACCAGTACTTGACAGCGCACCAATAAACTCAGGTTAATCCCTATGTTTGATTTGTCAATGGTAGGTATCCGCCTGTTGCGTGTACGATGCGAAGGTATGCTCCACCTCTCACTCTGAGTCTTTCGATATACACTGACTACACGAATTCGAATTTGAACAGCGTTCATCAGGACACGACTCTCCCCATATCGCAGCCCATCAAATCCACCGACGGGAACATGCTCTTACAGATAACAGTTCCTAGAGGAACGGACGTCTATATATCGATTTTGACGTCGAATCGAAGTAAGCAGATGTGGGGGGATGCTGCGTGTGAGTGGAAGCCGGAGAGGTGGTTGGATGTCAATGAGAGGGTGGTGGGTAACAGGGTCCCAGGGTGTATTCGAATATGTGAGTGTTCTTTGTGAGATGGGTATTGATGATGTTAAATGCGACTTGTAGGCAGAATGACGTTTTTGGGTGGGGGGAGGTCGTGTATGTGAGTTGTTTTGCTTTAAATCCTTTGTGGTGGTTGATGATGGATTGGTATCTAGTGGGGTATAGGTTTGCGTTACTCGTCATGAATATGTATCTTTCATTCGTTTCAATGCTTAGAAAGTACTCAATTGCGATTATAGAAGTGGCATTGGCGCGCTTAGTTGGCAACTTGGAGTTTTCGCTTGGAAAAGGAGATTTTTTGGAATATGATAGGGGTGCACGTGGCTAATGTCGAGCCTGGTAGTTGTGATCCGACGATGCCGTTGATTGTTGGTACTGGCAGATAGAGTACCGTCGATCTTCAGATGATAATCACAGTTTTTGTTGAGGTGGGATAGACATTTGTGCAGGGATGTGCGGATGTCAATGTTGGGGTTGTGAAGGCTCGATGGACTCGAGGTGTTGCTAAAAAGGGTGACATCGAGAAATGCCCTGGAGGAGTCTAATGTGATCTTGTGATAGGCATTGATTAACTTAATTATAGGATTGACATGCGTTAAGCTACTCGAGGGTTTGTAGTGACCATCAGTGGAGGCATGAATGATGCTGCCTCCACAAGTGCTCATGCAGGGCGAAGATGCGAAGAGAATTCCAAGGGAATCGAGCTAACCTGTTCCTGAAGCAAAATACACTGAGGATAGCTGTCATTTTAGCGAACGGAATCTTTTATCGTCAACCACAATACCAAGTCTAAATTCATCGACGCGGATGAGGTGGACTGAAATAGGGGCGTGTGAGTGGATCAAGGCTGTGCCGAGGGAATGAGATAAGATAAGATAAAGGGAGGACAGAGGGAGGACAGACGGGAAGAGGGAATCGGACACGGAAGACGGGTAGATGTGATTTATTTAAACGAGGCCGCTCGGGCGGATGAAAGGGAGGACAGTCAGAGTGTCATAATGATACATGCGGGCTGGGGATCCGAAGTCCGGTGTGGGGAAAAGAGATGTGGACATGTGTGTTTATTATACGTGAGGAGGTACGGAGGCCGAGGAATTGATTTTTAATTCTCCGGTAATAAAAGAGAGATGATCATTTAAAAAGGCGAGTTATTTAGAATTAGAGAGTCAAGGAGAGAGAGATGGAGAAAGTGACAAAGTGACGTTACTATTAATGTGACAGTTTATTGTTGACAGTTGTTTGAATTGTAATCGTTGACTGGTTACTCTCTGAATTGTGCAACGGAGGCGGTCATTTTGTCGGGGCGTCATTTACTTGGAATTCTGGCTGTTCCTTGATCTATTCTGGATTAATAATTCAAATAACTGGTTTGATTTTTAAAAAGAACAAAGGTAATGTCCATTTTATTTCAATCACTTTAAATTCCATTTTCTAGGATTTTATTGAAACCCAAGAAAGAATCAAGTTTCTTCTGTCATTGGCCTTTTGCCCCTCTTTTCAACTTTCCCGTCCCGACGCTAATCTTTATCTCCCGTCCCTTTCATGCCCTCTCTCCCTTGAATCTGCCTGTTCCTTTGCTGACACATACTTGCACTCCCCTCTACAGTCAACTCTGACCACACGTGTCACCCTGTTCTCCACCCAGACACACGCGCTCTGTCCTATATTCCTTCAAGGTCATTCTAGTCCACTTAATATCCAACTGACGCGTCTGTATTTATCATATTCAACAGTTTTAAACTCAAATACCCATAATCCATCTCACACGAACGAACGAGCGCGATTTCTGTATCCTAGCCTGGTATGTGCATCCTATTAATTCATGTTTCAACTAATACTCATCTTCATATCCCTCGTAGATTCTATTAACCTGACGCAGTCCCTTGGTTTCTGCTGGTTTTGCATCTACAAAAATCGGCCTTTTTCAATCCCCCTTTACCCCAACACAAACAACCGCCAATAAACAACCAGTCCTCGCAAGGGAGCGGTTACACTACTATTTTTCACCTTGCTTATACTCTTGCAAGGCTCACGTCTTCCTATTCCCTTTTTTTCTCTTGTACTTTGAAGGGATTGCCCTGCCAATCCTTTTCTTCGACGTTCAACAACATCAACGCCCTCGTTATTAATCAGAATCATCACCACGAATACTCATCATGAACCCAAACTCGTTTAACCAACACCATCAAGGTTCACATCCTGGTTCATCTTCACAACAAGGAGGCCATCCTGGCCAAGGTCCAGGTCCAGGAGGTGGTCCCGGTGGCCAGGGAATTTCACCCGCTATGCTCAACGCGTTTCAAAAACAGCAGCAGATGAGCGTAAACCCTGCCCAGTTGATGGGTATGGGCGGAATGGGAGGCATAGGCGGCATGTCACCTGGAATGGGAGGCATGGGCGGCGGTATGGGTGGTATTGGAGGCGGCATGGCCAATATTTCCGGTATGGGAGGCGGTATGGGTGGTATGGGAGGCATCAACATGGCTAATATCGGAGGCATGAACAATATGGGCATGAGCCTCAACAACATGGGAATGGGTGGCATTAATCCTTCCCAACTCATGTCCTCGTCCTCGTCTTCGTCGATACAGGGTGATCATCATGGTCATCCTGGACTGCAGCCTCAGCATAGTGGCGGGAGTATGGGTGGTGCCGGTATTAACCCTGCTGCGTTGAGCGGATCAGGTTCAGTGGGTGGTGCTGGCTCGATGCAGAGAGGTGGAGGTGATCCTGGGTTGCTGCCTTCGTTCCCTCATATTCCCCATGTTGTGCCTCCAAATCATGCGGGTCAGATGGGTATGAGTCCTGGTTCGGGTTCGGGTATGATTTTGCACTTCCTATTTGGTTTTCTCCATCTAAAATTTATTTGTAGGTCCACAACCTGGTCAAGGAGGACCTGGTGGTGGTGGTGGAGGCCCACAAATAAACGTCCCAGCTGCCCTCAACGCTATGGGCATCCCAAGAGAACGGTTCATGGCCATGAGCCATGAGCAGAAGCAGGCCCTCATGTCGAGATACGTGAGCCTCGTGAACCAGCGTGGTGGGGGTGGAGGTAACCCTCAGATGATGCCTGGTGGTGGTGGAGGGGGCATGAACCAAGGCATGGGTGGTGGTAATCTGGGAGGAGGTGGAGGAATGGGAGATATGATAGGGATGGGTGGGAACATGATGGGCGGCATAGGTGGAATGGGGGGTATAGGCAACATGTCGAATATGAGCATGGGCATGATGAATGGCATGGGAGGTATAGGTGGGGGTTTAGGTGGTGGAAATATGGGCCTGGGTGGTGGTGGGATAGGCAACATGAATATGGGCAATATTGGCGGCATGGGTCATATTGGGATGGGCAATATGTCGAATGCGGGTGGAGTGTCGTTCGATAGGCCGTCTAGTGCTGCCAGCTCGCACTCGAATAATGCGCAAACGCAACAACAGGGTCAGGCGCAACAAGGCAATCAGCAAGGCCAGCAGGGCTCTAGGATGCCACCTCCACCTCTACCTTCCAACTCAGCGGGCATTCAAAGACCCGGTACTGTTCCTCCTGGGACACCCAACATGGGAAACATCCAGCTCGGCCAGCAACAGCATCCGCAATCCCAGTCTCAAGGCCAGCAAGGACAAGGCGGGCATGGACATCAAGGTCAAGGAGGACATGGTCACCAAGGACATCCCGGCCAGCAGGGCCATCAAGGTGGACAAGGGTACCCCGGTCAGCAAGGACAGGGAGGTCAGCAGCAGGGTCAAGGACAGCAAATTTCGAGACCTGGCACGTCGCTCTCACATCGGAGTCCTGTTATCCCTGGTCCGTCAGGTGGAAATATTCCTGGCATGGAAAGGCCTGGAAGTCGGATGGTGAGTTTTTCTTCTATTTTTTATATGCTTTTCGGGTTTTGGAGAGTGTTTGTGCTTTTCACGATGAGAGGAGGGAGAGCTTGGGTGTATACCAAAAAAGGAATTTTCTACCCTTTTTGGAACATGTCTTCTCTTTCTTCGTTGCTCTCATTTTCATATTCCTAATTTAATTCCTACCCATCAAACGAAACAAACACTAATTTGATTTGATTGCGTTCTATTTATAGGCCCAACGCCAAGATATGAACGGATTCAATCATCAAGCCGCCCAACAACAAGCCCAAGCCCAGTCCCAATCCCGCTCCGCATCACGCGCAGGCTCACTCGCACCCCAGGGCCAAGGTCAACCACAATCTGGATCATCTAACCAAGGTGGTCATGGTCAAGGACAAGCCCCAGGGCCTAGTATCTCCCCACCTGTCTCTGCCGGTCCAGGCGGACAAGGACAAGGCGGTCAGAACCAGCAGAACCCGATGATGAGCCCGTATAGAGGCGCAAAGCGCAAGTTGCCCGGTGAAGGCCCGACGGGTGCGCCTCCTGGAAATATGCAGCAGCAGGGTATGGGGATGAATCAGATGGGAGGGATGGGGATGAATATGAACATGAATGTGAATATGGGGATGATGGGCGGTATGGGCATGGGTGGGATGGGAGGAGGACCAGGGGGGGTGCCTGGAAGTCCGAGGATTGGACCACAGGGCCATGGGCCGCCGCAGACGCCGTCGGGGCTGGGACCGCAGCAGCAGCAAGGGCACCAGCAGGGGAGTATTCAGCTTAACCCTGTTGGTGGTGGTGGTGGTGGGCAAGGTGGAGGGCAAGGACAGATGGGCCCCCCGATTTTGCCGAGGAGTGTGTCTGGGGATGGGATGGCGATGAATGGAGCGAGAGGAAGCCCGAGACCGGGGAGCTCGATGGGATTTAGGCAGGGGAGTATGGGGCCGATGGGGATGAGTGGGATGGGAGGACAGGGTGGGATGGGTCCGGCTGGTATGGGTGGTGGAATGGGCGGTGGGATCCCTTCTGGGGCGGTGAGCGGGGGTATGGGTATGCCTGGCTCGTCGACGCCGGGTGCGCCTCATGTTGTGCCGATTCAGCCTGCTCCGCCACAGTCGGCGCCTGGGACGCCTGGGCCTGGCGGGATGAGTGGCATGGGCGTTGGTCCTGGTGGACCGATGGGTATGGGAGGCGCAGGCCCGCAGACGCCGCTAAGACATGGCTCGTTGCCGCCTGGTGCGTCCCCTGGAACGCCCCTGGGGATGGGACATCCGCTTGCGCAAGGAGGACATGGCGGTAATATGGGTGTTGGTGTGGGAGGACCGCAGATGGGGGGCGCTGGACCGGGAAGACAGGGCTCGTTGCCGCCTCATGGGATGATGAGTCCTGCGGGTGCGAGGGGGATGGGAGGACTGCCGTTGGGAATGGGTGGTGGTGGTGGTGGCGTGCCGAATATGCCTGGAAGTCCTGCACCGGGTGGTATGCCTGGTGGAGGATTGGGAGGACCTATGGCGCTTGGTACATCGGTGTCGAGCGGGGGTATTGCTCCTGGTATTACGAGCGGTGGGACACCCGCTGCTGTACCCCCTGGTGCACTTGGTGCTTCTGCCAGCGTTGGTGGAGGACCCCTTCCTGGGTCGCAAGGCGGTACACCTACCCCCGGACCGCAATCTGCTATCCCTGGAGCACAAGCAGCCGCGCTCAACAATCTTCCACCTCTCCCTGCAGGTGTGAATCTCAACCCTCAAACGACGCAAATCACCCCCGTTCCATTGTTGACGTCGGAGAAGTTGATTCCGCCGCTTAGCGATGATGAAATTAGTGCGATTCAGGAGTGGATGACGGTGGACAAGGCGCATTTGCAAAAGGTCAACGAGATGCAGAATCGGATGTTGAAAGAGGTGAGGGGGCCGTCGAACCCGCTCGTGGGCGGGTTTTGGTGGGAGAAGGGGGGTGTGGGGTCGAGTCCTAATTTGGTGAAATGGGGGCGAGCGCCGGGGCCGTTTAGTGTTGCGCTGCCTGGGTCGTGGAGGGATAAGAGGAAGAGGAGGAAAGGGAGGGAGGGCCTGAAGTTGCCGAGGGCGATTGGCCGGGAGGATGCGGAGAGGGTTGAACAGCTTGTGCCGGTTAGGATTGAGTTTGATGTTGAGCATCATAAGATGAGGGATACGTTTGTTTGGAATTTGAGTGGTGGGTGGCCTTTTTTTTACTTTTATGTTGTGGGGGCATAGTTGCTGATGTGTGATGCGTTTGCAGATCCTGTCGTTACGCCTGAGATTTTCGCTCAGAGTATCGTGGATGATTACGGTCTCGCTCCGTCGTATCATAACATCATCGTCAAGTCGATTCAAGAACAGCTTAGCGACTATAAATCTCACTCTGGGCTGTATGACGTGGACCACGACCTCGAAGCATCTGGTGGTGTCATTTGTGGCAAGCTGGATGAGGAAGAAGCCAGGTGGTGGGAGACGTGGAGGAAGTCGGTTAAAGCTGAGGGCGCCCGTGCAGCGAGGGAATTCAACGAGGTCAGCATCAACGGAAAGGACGACGATGGTGCAGACAGTGAAGCGCCGTCATGGAAGAAGACGCCTGCGAAGAGACGCCTGGGTGGAGGGTTGAAGCGCAGGAAAAAGAAGACGAATGTGAAGGTTGAAGATGAGGATGGGGATGTTAGTATGTTGGGAGATAATGAAGATGAGGGGGATGATGATAAGGAGAATGAGAGGGTTGTGTCGTTTGATGTGGATGATGAGGATGAGGAGAGGAAGGTTGGGGATGATGTGGGACTGGAGATGAAACCTATGGGACTCGAGGAGTTTAAGCTTGATGAGGAGACGATGCATGAGGATATGAGGATTTTGATCAAGGTTTGTGGATTTATTTATTTTGGTTGGATGGAGTGTGATGCTAATGGGTCGTTTTTCATTTATAGTTGGACATCATTGTTGCCGCTATCAAGCTTGATGATCAGTTTGAGTGGGATTTGGATAACCCGTATGCCTCGCCTGAAGGCTTTGCGGAGGTGTATGCACAGGAATTGGGCCTCAGTGGAGAGTTCAAGTGAGTCTACCTCCGAGATTTGTAGAAATATGACACTCATGGCCCCTGCATTCTTACAGGACTGCTATTGCTCATTCGATACGAGAACAAGTTCAAGCCTATCAAAAGTCACTCTTCCTCGTTGGCCATCCCTCAGATGGATCAGCTATCCAGGATGAGGAACTCAAACAGTCCTTCCTGCCAAGCCTCGTCTCAGGTGCTCGTCCTATTCAAGAAGTCGAGTCTTTCACGCCTGTTCTCTATCAACCCAGCGATGCCGAACTCGAAAGGACCGAAAAGGAGCGCGACAAGGATCTCATCAAGCGCCGCAAGCGCAATACTCGTGGAAGAAGAGGTATCGCTCTTCCCGATCGCGAGCCCATCAGGACGTATAGGACACCTGCTATTGGCTTCCCTGAACTTGATGCTGCGACGCTTGCCTTGGCTGCTGCTGCCAATGCTCCTGTTTCACGGCGTGCTGCTGCCGCTGCCGCTTCGCTCACCATTGCCAACATGGTCGCTTCTGAGAATGGAGAACGTGCATTCGTGCCGCAGACGCTGCCCAGTCAGGCTATTCAGCCACAACCCACTGCTACGCCTGCGAAGGAGAAGAAACCCAAGGGATTATTCAAAGCTCCATCGTTCCCTCCATCAGTGTTGCGTCCCAGGGCACAGGTTAGGGCTCCTACTGAGTCGACAGCTGCAGATGTGTCCAAGATGCCTACTGTGCCTGCGGACAGCGAAGCACCCATGTCGTCGTCACCTATCAACACGAGCTTGCAAGACCAACGTGCATTGAAGGTTATGACAGCGAAACGGGCAAAGGAACTCGAGAGAGAAGCCAAAGAAAAGGAGTTTGTGGATGGACAACATCCCAATTACATCAAGGGTATTTGGCATTGTTCCAACTGTGGATGCCCCGAGAATATCGCTATTGGAAGGAGAAAAGGACCTTTGGGCGACAAGTCGCAGTGTGGAACTTGTGGTATGTCCCTTTTCGTCTTGGATGCATTGGAATTTGTGTTGATCACTGGGCGTTTAGGTAAATTCTGGCACAGGCACCGACGGCCAAGACCTGTTGAATATAACCCCGACCCTGACTTCCACTCTGGACTCAAGCAGAAGGAAATTGACGCCAAGACTCCCTTGTCCAAGAAGAAAATGGCGGCGGCTGCTCTTCGAGCACAGAGCACGGCCATTTCAACACCTGCTGCTGAATCCGAACCTCAAACTCCTGTTCGGTCAAACGGGGGTGACATGGAGTCTTCTCGTAAATCACCAACTCCAGCTGGTGGTGATGACCGTGGCATGTCTCCAGTCTCAACATCTTCAAGTGCTTCAGAAGCACCCCTGGCTCAGAAAGTTAAATTGAACGGGTCTCATTCCAAAAATTCTGCGTCAGTTAGCACGCCTACTAAAGCTCAATCTCATCACGATCCACCTGTCTCTTCCTCAAAAGTGGCTCCTGAAGTTGCTCATACTTCGGAGTCTGCTCCTCCACCTGCTTCAACAGCTTCTGTCTCTGCTCCCGCACAAGCTTCTGCTTCTGCCCCTCCCTCTGCATCTGCTGGTAGTCCTAATAGGGTATGTAAACCATTATTCTTGAGGTTTTATTCTGAGTTGACATTGCTTCTTCATTTTAGCCACCTCCCTGGTTATCAAGTGCTATGGCTGCCATGATGGCAAAATACCCCAACGACAAATTTGAAGTTATTCTGCGCAGAATACAGCCCTCTTCCCCTCCTGAATGGCGCCTTAAATGCTCAGATTGTCCTGGAAAGGTAAATACCCACCACAGCCAATCCTTGGTCTTAATACTCACATCTACTCTAGGTGTATAAACCTGGACCAGGCGAAACTCTATCCAACTTCGAAGTTCACCTCAAAAATCGTGCACACAGACAGAGTGTCAACTCACGGGTTCATGGTCTTCCTGACCTGGCGGCCCCCCCTGCCTCGGCCTCTGCTCCCAGCACAGAACCCGCTTCTTGAAAATATCTACGGACAATTAGACTTCTCAACCCCCCTGCTCATGTTGTCTCTACCATGCTGCTGTTATAATCCTACTTACGAACCCACTTCGACACCATTTCTTTCTCTTCTTTCGTATTTGTTTCCCTCTCGTTGTGTTCTGCTGATGTTTTCCTAACATGTTAAAGCTCTCTGTATTGTTATACACCCTCGATCTATGACTCCGAAAGTACATGGATAATACATAGTATGGTCACTCTCTTTTCAGTTTTCTCTTTCCTCTTTCCTCTTTTCCTTTTCTTTTCTTGTTTTTGTTTCTATCTGTCATTTTTACTCAATATTTTGGTATACCCAATATCATCATTTCTTTCTGATCTACTCGAGTCTGGTACATCCTTATCGAAAGTTGAGTGCCAACACACAAAGGTACGTCGCAATGGTGTGCTGGTGTTGTGTTGACAGTGCGCAGCATTACTTGGTTGAACCTGTTTGTCAACTAGGTATGACGGCGATCAAAGCCGACAGATAAGCCTGCTCACCAGCATTCGCTGCTTGACTCTGAAGTGATTCTACGATAAAGGTAGTGGCCACCATAAAAGCAAAGCAATTGCAAACGTTTTAGGCTTGAGAGACGCCCAGTAATGACATTGGTGGGAACTACGCCTAACCACGTCTTGCTTCGCTACTTAGGCTTGAGTCCACCACACTGGGCCCCCAGGCGCTTTGTGTAGGGCCAGGTATTAACGTTGTGTTTACGCATCTCTTGGCAAAGCGCGACAAACACATTTATCCATATAAAAAACAGGCCGAACAGGACGAAACTTTCCCCACACTTCTCTTCTTACTGCACACCAGAGTCGAACCGGCATTTAGAGAATTCTCCTGCTACATCGAAGCTTCTGCTACGAAACGCCGATCATTAAGAACCGCAGATCCTCATGAATAATCTGGCGACTCAGATGGATATCAACGATCCGCAACTATCTGTACCGCCTCCAATTGTCAAAAGGACACACACCGTATGTATTCTGACTTGTTTCGTTGCGGTTTTGATTCGAATTGATGATAAACTTCTTTGAACCAGCCTTCATGGTTGGCAAATGCTATGGAAACCTACAGGGTAAAATACCCATACGACAGATTTGAGGTCATTCTTCGCACAATTAAACGATCATCCCCTCCCGAATGGCGTCTTAGATGTTCGGATTGTCCTGGAAAGGTGGCCATTTTCTATCTAATTGTGGTCTCAATGCTCACATCTACTCTAGTTGTATAAACCTGGGCCAGGTAAAACTCTATCGAACTTTGAAGTTCACCTCAAAAATCGCGTCCATAGACAGAGTGTTGACGCGCGCGTTGGTCATGGCACTGCAAACACTGGCACAAGACCAGCTCCGACTCAGACCTCTATTGCACACACAATGTGGATACCTTCAAGCGACTCCGAGTCCGATAGCGCTCCTGATACAATTCAAGTCCAACAGGACACAATCGCGTCTTCTTTAAATTCAACCTCTGAAGTCTCTCACACTTCCGAATCAGTTCCTCCGCCTGCTTCAGCGGCCTCTATCTCTGCTCCCTCGCATGCTTCTGCCTCTACGTCTTCCTCTGCACCTGTTGGTAGTCCTAATAGGGTGTGTACCATCTTCCTAGGAGGTTTGAGTCGAGCTGAGGTTATTTCTTCATCATTAGCCACTTCCCTGGTTATCAAGTGCCATCACTGCCATGATGGCAAAATACCCCGACGACAAATTTGAAGTCATTCTTCGCAGAATACAGCCAATCTCCCCTCCTGAATGGCGCCTTAAATGCTCGGATTGTCCTGGAAAGGTAACGACTCATCATACCAACTCTTAGCCTTTATACTCACATTCATCTAGGTGTATAAACCTGGACCAGGCGAAACTCTATCCAACTTCGAGGTTCATCTCAAAAATCGCTCGCATAGGCAATGTGTTGATGCCCGCGTCGATGATGCCGCTAAACCTCAGGCAGGACTTTCGCCTCCGTATCTCCAACAGAGCAATGAGATGGCTCTTGAAGCTTGAAGCTTCTGAAGTCGCATACGTAGAGGGAACCTTAGACTTGTTCGATGCCTCTCAGGGCGGCCCCATAACATGTCCAGAGGATAAATAAATCTGACAAGGGACTAGTGAGTCGTGACTTGAAATGAGCGGTTTTACAGCTGGAAAGGACTCGAAGCACTTCCGAGTCCGATTCAGAGTTGGTATGTAATAACAAAAATCTTCGTATATAAACATAGCTAGTCAAGCACCTGGTTTCCGCAGAAGCAGTAACCTTTACGTTTTAACAAAATGTGTGATAGAACTTGTCGAATTATACATATGTCTAGTGTCAAGTATACTGCACTGGACGTCAGGGCTTCGGAGCTGAGAGAAAGACGCCCATTCGGGGATCGCGGTCCAGGATAAGTACCGACTGCCTGACCTTGATTCTCAATTATTCCAGCGTCCAGAGATGCTCATATAGGAAATCTACACAAAATACCACTCTTCGAATCCCACGTTGCAAGTTCGTGTCATTTAGCGATTGCAATGAATATCGATGGTCCCGATGCCAATATCTCTAGCGATTTGGAAAAACTTGTGCTTTCAGATCATGATCAGCCATCCCAGCACGAACCTGAGACTCATACCAACTCTTCGTCTGGTTCCACAACGACGGGAAGTTTTCAAGGGCCCTACGTATGCATCTCAATCTTCTCTTGTATTTTGTGAAGAGTTGACCCCATAACATTACCTTAAGCCACCTTCATGGATGGCAATCGCGTTGTCCACCTTAACGTCGAGATATCGGGATGACCGGCTGGAAGTCGTCCTTCGCAACGTCCAAACCTCGACCACACTTGAGTGGCGTCTTAAATGCTTAGATTGTCCAGGAAAGGTATTTGATAGCTGTTCACTGGCACTTATACCATGCAAAATGAGTCCAGCGCTCACATACGGCATAGCTTTATACCCCTGGACCAGGAGAAACGCTATCCAACTTCGAGGTTCACCTCAGAAATCGTGGGCATAGACACAACGTCAACGAGCGTGTTCAGAGACTTGCTAACGTCGCAACCTCTGCCGTCTCCTCCTCTACCCCGAACACAGGATTTTGAAGCGATCGTACTTCTCAACTTGCCTGCTCATGTGTCATCACACTATATACGGATCAATCGGATATCGTGTTCAGTGATGCACCAAGCTTCACACATGTGCCTCCTCCTGTCATGCCTGTGATTTGTACGAATTTACTCAGCCCTCAAGCCTGTTTATCTCCAAATATTCATTGATAATACATAGTCTGGTTACTTCACTTCTTTGTTGCTACGACATCTCAAGCTTATCACCTATGCACATATACTTTCTGCATGTACTTCTCCAGAGTCCAGGGTTAAATTTGAATGTTGTCATAGAGGGTCCTTTCAAACTTCGCGGATACCTTCGCTGTTTCGACGTCGCCAGCAGGGTGAATCTGAGTGCCAAATACAGCCGCAATTCCTGTCTGTGGGTCCATATGAAACCGGGTGTTTGCCCATCCAGACCCTGTCCTTAAATCAGCGTAATCCTTACAATATTTATTGTCAACCTACAGAATGCCGATCCCCTCTTGCGACCCTCTGGCCAGTCATTCGTAACGACTCCAAGAGCGGTGCTCCATTGACAGCTGGGGTGATTAATACAGGTCTCGAGAGAAGTTGCCCCCTTGTCGTTCAAAGCAGGTTCAAACATTGACAATATGGTTTCTCGTTTAGCAATTGGGTTCTTGGCCGTCCCAGCTTAGATTCGAGTTAATATAAGATGCGCTATGCGATCGTTTATCAGGACATACCGTGGATCTGCATTATATGACGCAACAGAGTCAAATAATCTCGAAGGGAAGAATAAATTCCAACCCCCGCCAAATGAGCCTTAGACACTGATCGGTTGATTTGCAATTGAGCGCTAAATCGTTTGGGATCTGTAAGCGCTTACCCTTGACCGGATCCCGCTCATTTAGCGTCGTGTGATTTGCCCAGGGTACGAGGTTACCATCGTCGCGGCGATGTGCAAGTGGCAAGAGACGACGTTCTAGCTCAGGGGTGAGGTAGAATGATGTTTTCATTCCAAGGGGCTGGAAGACATTCTCTTGTCTACAGGATGATAGCGCCAATGAGCGAAGCGCGTGAATCGAGCCAATACAATGCTTACAAAAACGCCTCCAACGTTTTGCCGCTAATCTTCTCCACAATAAAGCCAAGCACGTCTGAGCTGTACCCGTACCCAACTAAGGATTGTAATAGATCAGTGCATGAACCACAGAAATCGCTTTGTTGTAATTTACAATCGGTACCCGGCTCGAATGCCAAAGGGAGTGCCGAATGAGGGCCCTGTGTGAATCGTCTCAGCTACGCCATTATGAAACTGAAAAGAACACCTACTTTGACAAGTTTGAAGAACGTAGCGTGTGGGTTTTCGTCATTGTGATAAGAGTGAGTATACGGTTCCGGAATTGCGGTCACCACGTTAGACAATGGGTATACAAGACCACTGGTAAAGTTCAGTAGATGTTGAACTCGAATCACAGTTTGTGCAGGCCTGAGTTCCGATCCTGGTATTTCGACGTTCTCCACAATGACGGGATTCCTGAATTCCGGGAAATAGTCGGCCACCGGGGTCTCTTTGTTCAGTTGACCACGATCGACGAGCAGTAAAGCAGCGAGCTATTGGCATCACCAACTACTTAGCAGATTTTCAGAATGCGATCAAATGCTTTCGCGCTTACGTGCCCCAGCATCTTCGTCATGCTGCAGATCCAGAAGACTGTATCTGGGTCAATAGGTCCACTTGAAGAGTCATTTACGACTCGATTCCCTCCAGCCGTAAAATAAATCTCTCCTTCGAGAGACGAAACACCATATACGAATGCTGGGATAGTATTACGCTCTGCTGTTTGACGCTGAAAAAGGATCGTTGAATGATAAAAATATCAGACTCGAAGAAAATCAAACATACAGAGACATCATCGAGAGCACGACGACCTTCAGTCGATAAGGAAGCGGGCATGATGGCAGTCAGGATAGCCCAGATAGAAGCCCCTAGTTCTCCTTCCCTCGTATTTATATTTACACCTCTTGGATGAATTCGACCAAATTACCATTCACATCAATAAGCATATTGTATTTCAGGATGTTTGGGTCAGGTGAGTATACGCCTTCTGAAGACACTGCTGACGTGAGTTTATCATGAACATCAGACTCCTAATCACTCACCACTGCGCTGACAAAAATCCTTACGTAGTGAGTGGTTAGGCGTCTGCATGAACATCGCAATTCCCACCAAAAACAGGAAACCGGGCTAAAATGTCCGCCCAAGGCATTCGAAATTCTCCAGGCTTCCCGGCTTGCCTTAAGCGGCTTAAATTATTCGACATAAGTCCTGACACTGCAACTTCTAACTTTGTGCGTTGTCATCATATGGACCATTACCTTTATTATACAGACGCGGCCGCTTTTTGATGGTTTAAAATGTCTTCTCGTGCCTAATTTGTTACGTTCTTCGATCGCTCTATCTGAACAGTAATATATTTCTTTCCTGTTAGATACAATGCCAAGTTTCGTTCTTCGATGCAACATTAAGTCTGGAGATTATCGTAGAGGGTTCTCTCAAACTGTGTGTAAACCTGCCAGAGCTCAGCATCGAAAGCTGGATGAAGTTGGCTACCAAAAATCGCTGCAACTCCGGTTTGTGGGTCCATATGGAAATGCGTGTTCGCCCATCCAGACCCTATATCAAGACCAGTCAGCCCCTTTTCTCGTCAATATATTGTTCACCTACAAAATGCTGAGCCTCTTTTGCGACCCTCAGCCCAGTCCTTTGAGGCCACGCCGAGGGCGGTGCTCCATTGACAATTGGGGTGGTTAATGAAGACTTCGAGTGTGTTTGCGCTCTTTTCATTCAGCGTCGGTTCGAACATGGATAGTATGGTTTCTCGTTTAGCGATTGGACTTTGGGCTGTACCAGCTTTATGGGGAATATATAAATAACTTATGAATGGGTTAAGAAAAAGGTATGAACCTACCATGAATTTGCAGTATATGGCGCAGGACGGCCAGATAATCTCGAAGAGAAGCGTAGACACCAACACCCGCGAAATGAATTTTGACTGTTTTTGGATTAAATGTAAGCACTAAGCAGCTTGGAAGGCATAAGAATGGCATGCTCACCCTTGGCTACTTCGCGCTCAATTACTTTCGCTTGATTTGCCCAAGCTTCTAGCTTCCCATCTCCTGTGCGATGCACGAGTGGCAAGAGATGTTGTTGCAATTCAGGCGTGAGATAGAATGACATCTTCAATCCGAGGGGCTTGAAGATGTTCTCTTGGCTATAGGTTTTTCATGGTGTCAAGTTGAGCACTCTCATCGACCGAAAATATGCACCACTTACAAGTACTCTTCCAAAGTCTTGCCACTGATTTTCTCCACAATAAATCCAAGCACGTCTGAGCTGTATCCATAACCAACTGATCGAAGGTTGTCAATATCCGCGATGCTACAGCATATTAATACATGTCAAGGATTACTTACAGTTGGTACCCGGCTCGAATTCTAAAGGAAGAGCCGGATGAGGCCCCTGTGTGAATGAAATATGTCAGTTTATTAAGTATGAACCGAGGCATGACAAATACGGGAACCTACTTTCACTAATTTGAAAAACGCAGCATATGGATCCTCGTCTTCATGGTAAGAATGTGTGTACGTTTCAGGGAGCTCAGACATCAACTCTGATATCGGGTAGTAAACGAGTCCGCTGGTGAAGTTGAGTAAATGCTTCACTCGAAGGACGGTCTTTGCTGGTTGGGGATTCGGCGATGGGTTTTCAAGATTACCCACGACGATGGGGTTCTTGAACTCTTCGAAATAGTCAGACACTGGGGTGTCCTGGCTGAGTTGACCGCGTTCGATAAGTTGTAAAGCTGCGAGCTGCAGTTTCCAGGCTTCGTCAAGACTGCCCTTCCGACTGTAAAGTCTGTACTCACGTGCCCAAGCATTTTTGTCATGCTGCAAATCCAGAACACAGTATCCGGGTCTACTGGGGCGCTCGTTGGGTCATCGACAAGTTTGGTGCCCCCACTGGTGAGATAGATCTCTCCATCAACGGAGGATGCAGCATATACAAATCCTGGGATAACGTTGCGCTCTGCCGTTTGACGCTAATGATATATATTAGACGATTTAGGGGGGCATAGAAAGAAAATTTGGACTTGCAGAGAGCTCGTCAAGAGCACGGCGGCCTTCCGGTGATAAAGAAACAGGCATGGATATATGAGATAAGGTCAATAAAATGTGTGTACAACCCTGAACCTTTTTGTTGTATATATATCTGCCTGCTGCGAATGAGTAATCAGCCTGAGCAAAGAAGCTTATCGAACATCTGTTCGACATACATCTCAACATTGCATTACAGCTCGGGTCAGGTGGTTGTCCATTGACGCGATAGGGGCTCTCACAGTGTCCGTTCAATTACTCATCCAACTTCGATTTGATGCTATGTGTTGAATATTACATGAAGACGAGAGATAACGCAAACCGGCATGAGGTCTGCTGCCATGCCGAAGGTTATGGTCATCGAAAACAGTGTTCCAATGTCAGCAGGTCTCGATTATTACTTCTGATTTGAGTGTTGATCGCTCGAGTCAAGGCTAAGGTTTATTACACATATAAGCTCAGAATCAAAGGTGTAAGTTTTGGCGCTTAACGCTCACCGTTACTTATAGAATAGTTACCTATACTTATGGGCCAGTTACCAAAGACTTCTTTGCATGTTCACTGGACGCGGGGTTTGCCAGTCAAGACTCGAGAAAATACGAGGTTACGTCAAGTGTTGCAATGCATATCGGGTTATTTCCAAAACTTGCAAAGGTTGTATTGCGAAGCGTTTCTGTCTAAAGATCGAGAGATTTCTCTTTTCAAGACATCGAATATCCAAGGTCAGTGAATGGAGAAGCAAAGAAACCGCCAAAAAGACCCAACACAAGTTACACAACGCAACTGTAATTAAATAATTTTAAACTCAGTCGGCCATATCCGATCCGCCTGCGTGAGCTTGCTTCCAATCGGCCTTTGATTGGCCTCGAAACACATAAAATGGCATAGACTCGACTGAACATCGGGATGTTTATAGTCATAGTATGTATGCAGGAAATTTTCAGAGAACTCTATATAACTTCCCGTTTGTCTTGACGGCGTTTCTCACAGCATTCTATGTAGTATATTGACACGAGCCACACATGTCGAGCCTTCAATTGACGCGTTCAATCTTTCAATGCACAAAGCATAGATGTTAATGGGATGGTCGATCACTCACCACCCTATAATTCTATTAAATGTACAAAATTTATGATGAAACAGAACTAATAGTAAGAGTACAAAAATACACGAGCTTATACATATCTAAATGAGTGTGAACGAAGGGTAAAAACAGAAGATGACGAAGAAGAAAAACTTTGACTCATGTCATACTACTATTCGAAGTAATCCACGTCTGGAAGCCATTAACAGGAGGGGGCGGAAATTCGTCAAGGTCAACCGGAAATACAGGGGTGCCTGCATACGATCGAGCATCGAAGTCGGTGTTGGTCGGTGTGTCGTATGACCTTCTCACTGTCTCGCAAGGATCTTCGTGCACTTCCGACTGTTCTGTTTTTGGCAGCGTTGCTTCCGAGTCTCTTGCAGATGGTTCTGAAGACTCCGCATTCGGTGGTGAGTCATCGCTTAGAGATGGCGCTCTCTCGCTGCATAGGCCATCAGTAAAGGGGTTGGACTGCTTCCTAGGTGGTAAAAATGAAGGTGTCGAAGGCGAGTTCAATGGCGAATTTGCAGCGGCATAAAAACTAGAACGTGGAGGGAAGTGGTACGAGACAATGGTAGTGGAATCTTGATTGTTAGAAAAGGTTAGCACGAATGTTAAATTTAATTAGGAAATGAGACTAAGCATACCCCTTGGTTTTTCGTCCAGTGTCGCAGGCACCTTACGGCGTCGTCTCGCGTGCCAAACCATAATGGTAACTGCTAGTGGCAAAACAACTACCCCTACTATGCCACCAATGACAGCACCCACTAGCACCTGATTGCTTGCCCTTTTTTGGCTTGAATCAGGAGAAGACGCGAGCGTGTTCATTGCTGTAAATCACATAAGCAGACAGGCGAATATTAGACGCTGGTTAACAAGGTAGCTGCTGTTGAAGACTTACCTGCAGAAATTACGGCGGATGTCGCGAGAGAGGAAACACTCTAAAGATGATACACAAAAATCCATAATTCCGCGTCAGGAAATTCTTCAAGCAAATATACTTCGGAGACTGACTGAAGTGCTCATATTATTCTGACCAACAGGAGCAGCAAATAGTGTAACGACTGAAGGAGGAAAAGAGTGAAGCGAAGGTCTGGTAATAGACTGGGGAAAGGAAAAAAACGTGTGCGCTTGCTCGGGCATTCCTTTCAATTTGAATCAATGAGCGCATTCAGGGACAGTGAATCATAGAAGCGATAATCTGGGTGTCAAGGAACGACACTCACGCATGTAGCGATGTCAGCGAAGGTTGTGATGAGTAGCTTTACAGCCTCAATTGCATTCTCACCATATCGAATGATCGACCCCACTATGAAGTCCACCGAATTGGCTGTGGCCATGGATGCATTGGTTATCATAGCAGGAATCGCGGACTCTGAAGAAGTTAGCAGTGAAGACGGTTTTGAAAGCCTATACATAACCGCATGAAAGTGAATTACGCCAGCAAGACGTAAAGTCAAAGGGTACCTTGCCCTACCAGTGCTCAATTGGTGCCGGTAATTGCTTTCGAGCACGACAGTGGCGCTCTGCAGTTGATTAAATTTGCTCCAACGAAGTACCCACGAATTAAATCAGCGACACGCTCCGGATTAAGTATGTAAAACAATACAAGAAAATAAAAATCAATACCACAAAAAAAGTGAAATCAATAGGTGTGGTAAGGGAACCTATGAAAGCTCAACAGGAACTTCCCCAGACTTCTCGACTTCGTCCCAGATTTTCTTTCTGTGCAGAGCATCTGGCGACTTCTCTGCGGCATCCGGTTCAGGTGGTTCCATAACAGTATCAACCCATGCCAGTCCCCAGCCCCCATTTCCAACTTTGGTACCGCCAAGAACGCGATGCTTCATCGTCGGGTCCGGGGCAACCTCCCATCTCGAAGTCGTGGGTTGAGTGTCCGCACGGTCTGGAGTGGAACGCGAATTAGCAAAAGATCACCCGAATAATAAGAATGAATCAAGGAAACAGCGAAAAAACCCACAATGAATGATATTGGCATGTGGCTCATAGACTCCCACTCCATGTGTCTTTACCGACTCTTTGGGAACCACGGTAGCCGACAAATCTGCAGAGGGCTGCTGCTGCTGCTGCTGCGCATCTATCTCCTCACCACCCGTTTCTGGCATCTGTTGTACAACCTCGGGCTGTTTAACACTTTCCAGTGTGAGATAAGTGCCGTCTGCTGCTTGCATATTCTTCAAAGCCTCTTTCCTGAGTGTCGAAAATTCTTCACCAGCTTCCAACACGCGAGTTGCCATCATCCACATCCAATTTTCTTCCGTGACCCCATCACGGGATAAAACGCTCTTTCTGACAGCGTTGAGCGGTCCGTCGCTGTACGGGCCCCAGCCACTGCTTCCAAAGATAGTTGTTGGCCCTCCTGGTCGATATATTCCCCCTCCTACTCCTCGTTCATTCTTATTTGACGCACCAGCTGGGCCACCTGCCAGAGCAGACATTTCGTTGTTGTGATGCGTGGCATTAGGGTCTGGTAGCTCTCCAACAGGGTCTCCAGGCTTCAGACCGCGAGCAGTAATCTCCTCCGTCATCTTTTCCTCGTAATAGTCATCTGTGACCCATCTTCCGTCTAATGTACAATCATGTTTAATCCAAGAATGATTATAGACAATTAAATTTACGAACCTATGACCATTTTACTGCCATGAAGTTTGAAAGCGCTCCTTGCTGTGATCAAGGTGACGCTTCTTGTTCTTAGGTGTGAACCAAGTTTCCCTTCTGAGATGAGATAGTCTTTTTCTGGCTGAGTCGCGTTAAGCTTAAGGGCTAGGAGATTCCGTCGGAAATAGTATAGCGAGTCACGGAAGCCAGATGTTCTAGCAGCATCAATAGCAAGCATGTATCGCCGCTGAGGATGACGATTGGGCAAAGCAAATGTTGCAGCTTTGAACCGCCGATCTAGACGAAAAGGTCAGATAAAAAGGCGCTCATATGTAACAAGGAACATACCTCCAAGCAAGTTTCCAAACTTGTCA